>JAVSCE010006420.1:0-749564 GCA_032199065.1 Smutsia gigantea
GTTTCATAACGTTAAATATATCATGCCATTCTCTTCTGGCCTGTAAGGTTTCTGTTGAGAAGTCTGATGATAGTCTGATGGGTTTTCCTTTGTAGGTGATCTTTTTTCTCTCTCTAGTTGCCTTTAATACCCTGTCTTTATCTTTGATCTTTGCCATCTTAATTATTATGTGTCTTGTGTTGTCTTCCTTGGGTCCCTTGTGTTGGGAGATACATGAGCTTCGGTGGACTGCGAGACTACTTCCTTCCCCAGCGAGGGAAAGTTTTCAGCAATTATTTCTTCAAAGACACTTTCTATCCCTTTTTCTCTCTGTTCTTCCTCTGGTACTCCTATAATGCGAATATTGTTCCGTTTGGATTGGTCACACAGTTCTCTTAATATTGTTTCATTCCTAGAAATCCTTTTATCTCTCTCTGCCTCAGCTGGTCTGTACTCCTGTTCTCTGTTTTCTATTCCATTAACAGTCTCTTGCATCTCATCCATTCTGCTGTTAAGCCCGTCGATCGCTTGTCTGATTTCTGTATTGTCTTTCCTCAGTTCCTTCACTTCTTCCCTCAGCTCTTGCACATTTCTCTGTAGGTCCATCAGCATGGTTATGACTTTTATTCTGAATTTTTTTTCAGGGAGGCTGTGCATTTCCATCCCTTCAGACTCCCTCTCTGGGGTTGTCTGGTTGATTTTGGTCTGAACCATATTCCTCTGTCTTTTCATGGCTATGTAATTGGTCACTGATAGTTGCCATGTATGTCAGCTAGTCACTTTAAGACTTTAAAAAGAGAAGAAAAAAAAAAGAGAGAAAAAAAGAAAAAGAAGAAAGAAAGAAAGAAAAAAAGAAAAGTAAAGAAAAAGAAAACAAAAACAAAACAGAAAACAAAACAAACTAAAAACAAAAAATGCCCACAGGATGTAGATTCTGTGATTGCTCTAGGTGGCGCTGTTGCCCCACTATTACACAGCTGTGACTGTCGCCGCCCGCAGGGCCCTTTATTACACAGTTGTGACTGCTTCCGCAGGGGGCCCCTATCGCTCTGGCAGGGGTGGAACCGCGAGTAGGGAGGTTGATCTCAGTGAGAAGTGCTACATGAGCGCCTCAGTCGCCAGCTAAGGGCGTCTGAAACTCCCCAGGACTCCCAGCCTGCTGGGCTGAGTGTGCTGGGGCGATCCGGCTCCTCCGCTGGGCCTCCTGTCTCTTTAAGACCGCTGAAGAAAGCGCGCGCTTTTTTTTTCCTTCCCGGGAGCTGGCTGCAAGCCCCCTGGCGCGTTCCCCGCTCAGATCCTGCCCCTCTGTCTCCCCAATCTCCGCTGCACTGCGCAATGTGGGTCAGCGCTCCCCGCGCAGATCCCCGGGGCTGGCTACTTCGCGGGGTGCACTTCCACTCCCTCCTGGCTCTGACTCCTCTCCTCCCGCCTCTTGGGGTGCCGAGTCCTCTCGGGTGTAGCTGCACGCTGTGCGCTTTCCTGTGTATTCTCGTCTCTCTTTTAGGACTAGATGTATTTTCTGTGTTTTCATAGATAAATATAGTGTTGGGAGGAGATTTCTGTCGCCCTGCTCACACCGCCATCTTCCCGGAAGTCAAGACAAATTTCTTAAGGAAAGAAAAACATAAACACAAGTGCCATGATATATGGCAACTGACACTTGGGACCTCGTATGTGGAAAGCAAATGCCCCGTCTAAGGGGAACTGCTACAATTCAGCTCTACTTATTGTTGCCATGTAGGAATGTGAGCTCAGCGTTGCCAGATCTGAGTTTTCAAAAGAAGTAAGAAATCCGAATTTTGGTATAAAATCTTCTGACTTCTTAAAGTGAGTTCTACTAAACATAAAAACAGAACTTTGTGAGCCAATCTAAACACAATGAAGCCATGTCCAGTCACAGGATTGCCATGGTGTGTGTCCTAAAGACTAGATCATCTCTAAGATTCCTTGTGCCAGAGGGCTCTATCCTAAGTTCTTTGAGGACAAAAACTGTCTCTAATTGCCTTTTAACTATATCAACAAAGCATTGCTACTGGGGATCAACAACTGATAATCAGAAGTATTTTTATCAAAACGTTCATTAGATTCAATTTTTTAAGGAAATCTGAAATACAGAGGTATTAACAGTGGGTAAAGAGCATTGATAATTCTCAGGGCAGCCATTTATAAGGAAGGGCCCAAGTGCTGAGCTGTGGAACATAGTCGATCTGGCTTGAAAAGATTTAACAGGATGCAAAGAAAAATGGGAGCTAGCTCGAGAGTGGGATTATGTCTGGAAGTGCAGGACAATGGGGAAGCAAGGGGAAAGGGAGTTACTCATAATGATGGACTGTGCTGACTGGTTCTTTGGAGAAAAGAAATAAAGTAATTAGTCCAGGGAAGAAGCAATTTGATTTGGCTGAGAGGAGGTTATTGGAAACCTTGGAAAAGGTGTCCTTTTGCAGTAGTTGGGACAGAAGCCAGATTGGAGAAGGTTAATGGAGTTCGAGGTGAGAAATTGGAAGCTCCAAAAGTATTCCACTTTTCCAAGAGCTTGGATATGAAGAGAAAAAGGACTAGAGTAAGAGTGGAGGAATCCATTTACGTCAGGGAAGACAGTGTGTTAGAAATGGGGATCGTCTGTGCTTTCTTGAAATTGGATGATGATACCCTCTCTTCATTATCATTCATATCTTGGAAAGTAAGTCACTTTTTCTGACTTGCATATCTGGTGGCATAGGTGAACCCCTCTAAGGGTGTGAATAGCTATAACGTAAAATTTCTTGATAGCATCTGGGTAAGATGATTAATAAAATTATGAATCTTTAGTTGAGTATATTCAGAAGTTCAGTGTCTTCACTAACTCACAGGTTACAGGAGATACACTGTCTCTCTTATGTGTGAAAGTCGCTCTAATATGTAACATGTAGTAGTTTCTCTGGACCCACGGTCTTAGTACCTTAAGGTGGGTTGTATGTACTTCAAGTAATATTAGTGTGGGTCCAGCTGAGCCCAGAGTATTCTATGATTATTTTTGCTGACTATGAAGAAGCTGATCTCTACCTGTTTATATCCAGCCCTTCTCCTGAACTTTATGTCTGTTCCCATCCTGGGGCCACTATTACCTGGGCTGAACCACATGCTTCTGCCCCTGGGACTCCAGCACTATTATCAGGTTGCCAGGAGCTAAGGAGGATCTCATGTCCCAGGTCTCTTAGAGCCATTTTCTTTTATCTCTGTTGAATGGTACGGCACACTTCCATTTTCACTAATTAAAAAATTCCTGTTAGCCTGTTGTTTGCAGAAAATCAAACATAAATCCTCTGTTGGGAGGTATATAGGGTATAAATGGAAATCTTTTTGTTGAAATTCCCTAAAATTCCCCCAAAGCCACAGGAATACAGCTAATATACAGGAGGGGAGATTTGTAGTGGATTTATTTGGAAATGGTGACTTTGGATGAAATGATTGATTTCTTTGTTCATAGTAAACTATCATGTGTCATGTAATATCCTGGTATGATTTTGTTGATATTAAAAATAACAAAAATATGGTGGTGTAAAATGTGCATTACAGCCTGTTCATTTGTTTATTTCAAGTTTTCTTCTACTCTGCTAAAGCTGTTAAAGTAGGTGACTGACATTTATTTAACACCCATGGATTATGCCTTTGTATCAAGCGTAAGCAGTTTGTGCATGTCCACTTGTATCTAGCAGAAGACATGGCCAATTAAGCAATTGCAGTAGTTACGCACACCATAGTGCAAAGTACTTTGAGAGCAAGAGTGGGCACATCTAACAGGACAGAGGTTTCTCAGGAAATCATCTTTGGGATAAGACCCAAATGAGGCATAAGAGGGAGGCTAGCAAAGGGGTGGTTCTAAACAGGGGGAAGGGTGTGGGGCTGTACCAGAGGCCAGTCAGGACACAGAGAGTCAGAAAAAGAGAGAACATTTGCTGGCTCCCTTTCATCCAGCAAACAGACACGGAGCACCTGTTATTTGCCCGGACCGAACCTAGGCACTGGGGGTTCTAAAGTGCAAAGTGACTGTCATCATGGTGTTTACTGTGAGGTGCGAAAACGTTAACACATTAATAAATAATGGAGGACAGTATGTAAGTGTTGGAATAGAGACATGTACAAAGGATGAGGTAGAACAAAGGAGGAATTATTGATTATAAAGGTTTGAAGGAAGGCTGTGGATTATTTTACAACCACCCAAATATAAGAGGACCTTTTGTTAAGTTTTTATTTAGGGGCTTAATGCAGAACTCTATCTGCTTCCAAGATATGTTTGCTTTGCAGCAGGTTTCAGAATAAGAAACCTAGAATAAATGAGAATGTCTGTGGAGTGTGTATGCCTTCTAGTTAGGGCGAGGGAAGTGTATATTGTTTCCAGGATAGAGAAAAATAATTTGCTAACTTAAAGGTTGGAGTAATACCTCAAAGACCATCTACTTCCATTATATTTTGCTTTATGTGAACCCAGTACACATAGTCTCCTCAGGTAGGGGATTGAAGTACTCAACTGATTCAAATACTGTGTATTAATACAAATTAATATCTTGGAATGACGTGGCTATGTGTTCTTTTAGTGCAACACAGCTTCCGACGGCTTGATCATACCTGGTGTCACACAGTTGAGTGAATTGTGAAGATTAAAATAAAGAAGTAGATTCAGAGTAACTGGAAAAACTCAAGTTACTATTTATATTTTAACATACAAATAAGAGTAGATCATATATTACTTGTCATTAAAAATTATAGAAAAATAATATTTTAAGAAAGCAAAATTATTCTAAAGCAAGGACTTTTAGGGCATATGATGATCCTGCAAGTCAGTGTGGCAGAAGGTTCTTTAAAAATCGGATCTTTGGAGTTTAAGAGAGCCAGTGCATTGGAATGACCTTTCAGAATCATACACCCACAGGTAGAGCCTGACCTGTGCACCTCTCCCCAGTCTTGCCTGCGCTTTTTCTCCGTGCCTCCATGCCTCAGGGTCACATATGTATGTCATACTTCTGACATACTTGATGGCCCGAATATCCATTCCTCAAAATGCTCTGGTAGATTAAGGAGTTTATGGGGATGGCTGTTGACTTTTCTTAAATTATAAGTGAAAGGAAGAATAAAGCATATATTTCTTATCAATTGATTAATGTTCACACAGTTTTACATGGTTTTCTCATTGTTCTATTAGAAATTGAAATGTAAAGTCTGATTTACTCTTTCATTTACCTGCTACTAGGTATACTTTTTCAATGAGAAATGACTAATTATATTTATTATCTAGAATAAAAAATACATACTTAAAAAAATCTAGTGAACTACGTGATTATATGTATCAGAAGGCAATAGGCTGATAATGTATAAATGGGTAATATTGAAAGTAAAGCATGTATTTCATCTGTAGAACTAAAATAAATCAGAAAAGAGTAACTTCTGGTTGTAAGAAAAAAATCAGATAACTCCTCAGGGAGATGCTAGCCATCTAGAGAATGGAAAGTGTTATATTTGACTCACTTGGTAGTTTCCTAACAAGTGGTAATCTTTAGTTTATTTCTAGTTTGGCTGAATGAACTGTTGTGAAAAGGAGAGCATTTGAAGCAAGAACCTACATAGTTCTCTATAGTTCAGTTCCTTTCTTATGGGACATCAAACAATGGAATTGGGTTTGGGCCACTTGATTTAATATCTGTACAGATGACCTGGATAAAAGAATGTGGAGTATGTTGGTCGGATTTGTACTTGATGCTTAAATTAGGTGAGACCCCAAAGGATAGAAATAAAATTCAAGTAGTTTTACAAACAGAATAAAAAAATCTGTATAGAGAAGTATGGTGTGCTTTATACAGGGTTAGACTCAGCACAAGGAATGGAAGAAAAAACCAGGAAAAAAAATCTGGTACAAATTGAATATGAGTCACCAGTATGTTGTAATTGTTTAAATGTCTACACCATGCTGCCTGTGACTTTTTCTTTTTTTAACATTTACTGAGCACACTTATTAAGCACAAACTATGCACCAGACCCTGTGCTGGGGGTACAATGGCAAGCAAAAGAGTCACTTCCACTCATCTAGAGCTTATAGCCAAGGGAGGAGACACGCATATAATTACGCAAAATAAATACATGGCAGGTGTGACTCAAACAGGGAGCAGCAAAGGATAGAAAAGGACCAAATCTCAGATCAAATTATGGATGGGCCTCAAGATGTGGGTGAACCCCTGAGCAATGAGAAGCCACTGGAGTGACTTGACTATTATTAATTCCATATTTGTGTTGGCCAGTGTGCTTTAAGAATAAAAGGTAAAACTAAGAGTGTTAGAAAGTAATCCAAATTATAAGAAAAGAAAGAAAAAAGGTCATACATGAATCCAGGTTTAAGAAATTAGGATGATTCAAGCCAGAAAATAACGATCAGATAATTATATATATAAGAAAATTGCTTAGATGTTTTTAAGTACAGGAAGGTTTTTTGTTTTTTTTTTAATGAGGGAGAGGTTGATGATTTCCATGTTATATTGAGATGGTTCAGGGAAAGCAAAAAGACATTTTGGTGACTATCAGAGGGATAAATCTTAGAAGAGACATAAAGAATAGTGGAACTCCCATTCTGGAAAGCTTGGCTAAGATAATGAATCTTCATTTTTCCTTAAGATTTGACATATTTACTTGCTGGAAAAATACTTAGCAGATGACTTGAATTGTCTTGTCTGCCAGCTCTATGACGGTAATTTGAAGTTTGCCAAAAATTCTTTGAAATAAATTATACATTTAAATTAAAATAAATGAAAGGCAAGGCTTTGTAACATTATGATTTTAAAGATTCCTGTAGAGATGCATTAGAAAAATTTAATTTTATAATGAATTTATTAATTGGCTCAAAATTTCTCTTTATTTCATCTTTTTAAAAGAGATATTTGTCTTTCCCTGAACTATCCATTCATCTTACCTTGGACTTATTTATTTAAGGGGAGAGGAGACAGGGGATGCCCTGGGGACTGTTGCAGAATAGTGGGCAGATGGGCTGATTTCTTGCTTATTAGTAAGCTGAAATGGTTTGACTATAAACCTCTTCCTAAGGGATAGGAGCCACTTAAAATGAGGTTTACTCAGTCATGGAAATATAATTAAAAAGGAAGATATTACTTTGTCTTCCCCACCCCCCCACCCCATGTCTAATTTTTGGTGTTCTGGTTTGAACTTGATGACTTAGTATTACCCCCGATGAAGCCTTGAGTAGACCAGTTCTTTTGTTCTTTTGTTATCAGAGCAGGACAGATGTAACTGAAGGGTTCAGCAGGAGGTAACTGGGAGAAGCCTCTCATTAAAGAAGAATCAGGAAATCCCATCTGAATACCCCTCCTCCCGTTATTTAATAAATGGAGAACACATGATGAATAAAACAGTGGAATTCTTAATATCAAATGCAAGGGTATGGGAAAACTGCAGTAAACCTTATGCAGGCTTTCTTCTTCTCTAAAACAAAACATTTGTATTTACTCAGGTAAAGCACAGTGTGTTTTTGGGGGGTATCATTAATCTACAGTTACATGTGCAACATTATGGTTACTAGACTCCCCCCATCATCAAGTCCCCACCACATAGCCCACTACAGTCACTGTCCATCAGCGTAGTGAGATGCTATAGAGTCACTAATTGTCTTCTCTGAGTTGTACAGCCCTCCCCGTGCCCCCCCCCCACATTACGTGTGCTAATCATAATGCCCCTTTCCCCCCTTGTCCCTCCCTTCTCACCCACACTCCCCAGTCCCTTTCCCTTTGGTAACTGTTAGTCCGTTCTTGGGTTCTGTGAGTCCGCTGAAGCACAGCGTGTTTTGAGGCAGTCCCAATTAGCTGTAATTTCTGTGTGGTCGAGTTGTCGCTTAACTCCTCTATGAGCTCAAAAGAGCGCTTTAGAAATAAAGAGCTTCTCAAACCAAGCACCCCCAGCATCCATGTTAGGAATGTTAACACTATCACACGCAAATCACAGTATTTTGACTCTAACAGTTCCGTTTACTGTACCATTCTGGCTACACACACTATTTGGAAAATACATGCAACTTAAATCCTATGTCTACGGATTTTGGGGGCAGAAGAACATATAGATGTTTTGAATTCATCTCTCCTTTTTTCTAGTTTTCTAATTGGTTTATAACATATAGAAAACCTATTGTTGCATGGATTTTGTGACAGACCTGGGGCACAAACTGTGTGGAGGGTCAAAGACATGAGTTAAGTACGAGGAATGTGAAACGGGGGAAGTGGGGACTTAGAGGCCCTGCGTTGCGGCTCCCTCCCTGCCACCGACTGGGGTTCACCTTGGCTACTACTCAACCTCTCTAAGCCACAGTCCCCGCTCGTGTAATAAGACAGGAGAACCAAGGAGAACCTCTTCCTAGAGGGTTATGCTGGAGGCTGAGGACAATAATCTAGGTGAAGGTGCCTTGTGAATGCCAAGCGCTTCGTACCAGTTTGCTTTCAGTTGGGGAACTGAACTCCAGGGGGCGTAAGAGGGATTTCAGAGCCCTGAGATTTCTATCCTTTTTGCCCTGAGTCCTTTTTTCTGTTCCTTATTGCCACTTTCACCCTTTTAAATGTTTTCCCAAAGGGATTCCATGCCGAGAATATAGATTCCTAAATTTCCCAGTCTGGTACTGCTGGTGTTGGGGCTCTGAGAATGAGAGTCTCTAGCGACAGTTGTGTGACCCCAGTATGGCTATGAGATAGTGCCCAAAGTAGGTTCTTCTCTTCTCCAAAAGTCAATAGTACCAATGAAAGATGTAAGAATTAAAGAGAAGGAAATCCTCTCCCCCAAGCCCCTTTGCGATCATTTATTTAATTGGCCCATTTCTGCACAACACAGTTCTAGCGACCTGGTAGACTTCACAAGGGCAACTGGAGGCTGAAAGTTTATTTAATGCTGAATTAAGGAACTGTAGTACATTATTTCCTCTTGATAACATATCAGATTTAAAATCTTCTCGATGCTTAGCTTATGTAATTGAGGATTTTCCTTAGGTTGCTTTGATAGATTATTAGCCTCCTGTTTTCCCAACTTTGTTTAAAAATAATTCTGGTATGTTGTAAATTTTATTTCCCTTTTCCTCCTTTTTGTGACCCCCCAAAAATTTGCTTGATTTTTTGCCTTTTCTCATTATATGTTATCCATAAGAAGTTTCATGGGAGCTATGCTCATTAGCATTTTCTTCCAAAAGAGAAGGAAGTACTTTTTTACAATTTATCTTTTCTGAAAACATCTACTGTCAACAAGGTAAAACACTCTTCCCCTACCCTGGGAAGTAATGAGTTCCTCCAGAAGGATTGAATTTTGGAGTGAGTTTTGGAAGAGGGTCCAGTTGATACTCACTATATCATGAAACAGCTTCCAGTATCAGGAAAAGCGCATGCACCCTGTGGAATCACAAATACTGCTCTGTTTGCCCACCTGAGGCATTTATTGCATGAAACCTGAGAAAACTGAAATGGTCTCTTTCCTGTGTTTGGAAAATCACTTTATTGTGTGGGCTTCTGAAACATGATCAATAGGGATCCAAGGAACACCCGGTGGCTACCAGTGTAACACAGGATGACATTTTAACCTTTTCTTACTTGGGGTGAGAATGACTGAGTGTATACCAGGATTACAGGCTCATAGAGCAACCTTGGAATTGGACCTGTAGGTTAGCTTTCTTGTTTTAGAAATAAAGGCACTGTGATTCAGGTAGTGACTTACCCGTGGTTGTCATCGAGTTAGTGGTTGATCCAGGAATGGGATTGTGTCCTGGCTACTCACCCTATAGAGCAGAGTTCTAGAGGCTCAAGGTCTGTAATGGCATAATGGGGAAAGAAGTGCTCTGTAGGGAAGCAAATCCAAGAAACAGAAACAATGCTTTAAAAAACAAAAGTGCTCCACACCAAATGCTAACTTTGCATCATTATCATATGCCTTTATTAAATTTTTGTAGAAGAGAGTTTTGTTTCTTTAATAATTATCAATGACAATTTAACAAAAAAGTTGGGGATTCGATTTCAAGTTTGGTGTGATGAAAGTAGTCATCTTTACTACTACTTTCACCCAAAATTTTCAAGAAGCTTAGCCAAGTATGTGACTATAATAAAAAGCAAATTAAATGAACGCTTTCCATTTGTTCTAGTAGTATAGGTCCTGAGACAGACAGCAGTGTAGGGACAAATCTACCTGTCCATTTGTTACTGGCACTTGGCCCCTGTATTAACAACCTGCAGTAATCACCTGCCTTGATAATCTTTTCTACACTGTTTTACTCCCACACCTTGGATGTCTGATTGTCTGAGTTACAGGCAGAGCTTTCTTAATAATCTTGAAGAGCGTGTGTTGGTTTCCTGGCTGATCCTCTTCTATCAGCCAGGTCTCCAGACTTAGTGGGTGGATCTGGTGCTGGGGAACCTTCTCTTTTCCTGCTTGCTCTATTTTTCCGGGAGTAGGCAGCCATGCCAAATTAGCTAGTGGAATGGAATGAGTAACTTGCTGGGGATTAGCCTAGACATTAAAGAGGAAGAGGCTCTGACTCCCAGGGAACACCCAGTTGCATGGTAGAACAGGAAAACCTTAGAGGTGGGATGAAAACGAGAATGAATATTTTACCAAGAAGGAAAACCAAGATCAATTTTAACTGTGTCACAAATGTTCTTTATGTGGGCCAAGAAGAGAAATCTCTGCTGTTTGTTTTATTTTTGTTTATCTATAACTAGATGAAGTTTTCCGATAAACTAATAATAATTGACTATCTTGATTTAACTACAGTCTATTCAACTGATCAAGAGATATGCACTATCTGCGGCATGACTAATATATTTGGAAAGAAATATTGATGAGAAAAGACTGCAACAATATAAGGGACCCTCCTGGGGGTGGTTTTAACCTTCCTAGGTTAAAGAGAAGATGGGAACAGAGTGTTCTCAAAGAGAAGAGAGCACCTTTTCATGCATACCCTTGAGGGCAAGAATCATGTCTTAATTATCTTTGTGTTTCTAGAATGGAGAAGAGAATTTGGCACTTAGCAGGTGCACAATAACGTTTGCTGAAGGATTATTGACAATCTTTCCTGCAAATGTAGGGAATGAGTAAATTGCTTCATAATGTTCCACTGAATGACATCCCTCTCCACTTTTCCCCACTTTCCTCCTTAGGCTACCACGATGAAGAAGTGTATTTTGGCATCTCTAGTGCGGTATGAAATTCATTTTTCTATGTAAGACATGTTTACAATGACAGTTTAGATATAGTTGAAAACTATATGGGAGATACAAAGGATTTTTTGGGAACTCAGCAATTCATATAATAACACAGATTCTAGGACCAAACACATTCAAACATGGGAACACACCCCTTTTTCTAAGTTTGGTTTATGTCCACTTGTTTTGTTTTTCTTTCTTTTTTATTATTGATATACACTCTTATGAAGGTTTCACATGAAAAAACAATGTGGTGACTACATTTACCCATATTATCAAGTCCCCATCCATACCCCAGTGCAGTCACTGTCCATCAGTGTAGTAAGATGCCACAGATTCACTATTTGCCTTCTCTGTGCTATACTGTTTTCCCCGTGATCCCCCACACCATGTGTACTAAACATAAAACCCCTCAATCCCCTTCTCCCACCCTCCCCACCCACTCTCCCACACCCCTCCCCTTTGGTAACCACTAGTCCCTTCTTGGAGTCTCTGAGTCTGCTGCTATTTTTTCCTTCAGTTTTGCTTCATTGTTATACTCCACAAATGAGGGAAATCATTTGGCACTTGTCTCTCTCTGCCTGGCTTATTTCACTAAGCATAATATCCTCCAGCTCCATCTATGTTGTTGCAAATGGCAGGATTTGTTTCTTTCTTATGGCTGAATAGTATTCCATTGTGTATATGTACTCCATCTTCTTTATCCATTCATCTACTGATGGACACTTAGGTTGCTTCCATATCTTGGTTATTGTAAAAAGTGCTGCAATAAACATAGGGGTGTATATGTCTTTTTGAATCTGATAAGTTGTATTCTTTGGGTAAATTCCAAGGAGTGGGATTCCTTGGTCAAATGGTGTTTCTATTTTTAGTTTTTGAGAAACCTTCATATTGCTTTCCACAATGGTTGAACTAGCTTACATTCCCACCAGCAGAGTAGGAGGGTTCCCCTTTCTCCACATCCTCCCCAGCAATTGTTGTTCTTAGTCTTTTGGATGCTGGCCATTCTTATTCATGTGAGGTGATATCTCATTGTGGTTTTAATTTACATTTCCCTGATGATTAGTGATATGGAGCATCTTTTCATGTGTCTATTGGATAATCTGAATTTCTTCTTTGGAGAACTGTCCCTTCATATCCTCTGCCTATTTTTTAATCGTGTTATTTGCTTTTTGGGTGTGAGGCGTTTAAGTTCTTTATCTATTTTGGATGTTAACCCCTTGCCAGATATGTCATTTACAAATATATTCTCCCATACTGTAAGATACCTTTTTGTTCTGTTGATGGTGTCCTTTGCTGTACAGACACTTTTTAGTTTGATGCAGTCCCATGAGTTCATTTTTGCTTTTGTTTCCCTTGCTCGAGGAGATGTGTTCAGGAAGAAGTTGCTTATGCTTATATTCAGGAGATTTTTGCCTATGTTGTCTTCTAAGAGTTTTACGGTTTCATGACTTACATTCAGGTCCTTGATCAATTTCAAGTTTACTTTTGTATATGGGGTTAAACAATAATCCAGTTTCATTCTCATACATGTAGCTGTCCAGTATTGCCAATACCAGCTGTTGAAGAGGCTGTCATTTCCCCATTGTATGTCCGTGGCTCCGTTATCATATATTAATTGACCATATATGGTTGGGTTTATATCAGGGCTCTCTAGTCTGTTCCATTGATCTATGGGTCTGTTCTTGTGCCAGTACAAAATTGTCTTGACTACTGTGGCTTTGTAGTAGAGCTTGAAGTTGGGAAGCGTAATCCCTCCAGCTTTATTCTTCTCAGGATTGCTTTGGCTAGTCAGGGTCTTTTGTGGTTCCATATGAATTTTAGAATGATTTTCTCTAGTTCGTTGAATAATGCTGTTGGTATTTTGATAAGGATTGCATTGAATGTGTACATTGCTTTAGGCAGGATGGCCATTTTGACAATATTAATTCTTCCTATCCATGATCATGGGATGTGTTTCCATTTATTGGTATCTTCTTTAATTTCTCTCATGAGTGTCTGTAGTTTTCAGAGTATAGGTCTTTCACTTCCTTCGTTAGGTTTATTCCTAGGTGCAACTGTGAATGGAATTGTTTTCCTGATTTCTCTCTCTGCTAGTTCATTGTTAGTATATAGGAATGCCACAGATATCTGCATATTAATTTTGTATCCCGTAACTTTGCTGAATTCAGATATTAGATCTAGTAGTTTTTGAGTGGATTCTTTAGGGTTTTTTATGTACAATATCATGTCATCTGCAAACAGGGACAGTTTAACTTCTCCCTTGCCAATCTGGATGCCTTTTATTTCTTTGTGTTGTCTGATTGCTGTGGCTAGCACCTCCAGTACTATGTTGAATAGAAGTGGGGAGAATGGTCATCCTTGTCTTGTTCCTGATCTTAAAGGAAAACTTTCAGCTTCTTGTGGTTAAGTATAATTTTGGCTGTGGGGTTGTCACATATGGCCTTTATTATATTGAGGTACTTGCCCTCTATACCCATTTTGTTGAGAGTTTTTATCATGAGTGGATGTTGAATTTTGTCAAATGCTTTTTCAGCATCTATGGAGATGATCATGTGGTTTTTGTCCTTCTTTTTATTGATGTGGTAGATGATGTTGATGGATTTTCAAATGTTGTACCATCCTTGCATCCCTGGAATAAATCCTACTTGATCATGAAGGATGATCTTTTTGATGTACTTTTGAATTCGGTTTGCTAATATTTTGTTGAGTATTTTTTATATCTATGTTCATCAGGGATATTGGTCTGTAATTTTCTTTTGTGTGGTGTCTTTGCCCGGTTTTGGTATTAGAGTGATGCTGGCTTCATAGAATGAGTTTGGAAGTATTCGCTCTTCTACTCTTTGGAAAACTTTAAGGAGGATGGGTATTAGGTCTTCACTAAGTGTTTGATAAAATTCAGTGGTGAAGCCATCTGGTTCAGGCGTTTTGTTCTTAGGTAAGTTTTTGATTACCAGTTCAATTTCATTGCTGGTAATTGGTCTGTTCAGATTTTCTGTTTCTTTCTGGGTCAGCCTTGGAAGGTTGTATTTTTCTAGAAAGTTGTCCATTTCTTCTAGGTGATCCAGTTTGTTACCATATAATTTTTCATAGTATTCTGTAATAATTCTTTGTATTTCTGTGGTGTCCATAGTGATTTTTCCTTTCTCATTTCTGATTCTGTTTATGTGAGTAGACTCTTTTTTTCTTGATA
Organism: Smutsia gigantea; assembly: GCA_032199065.1. NCBI lineage: Eukaryota > Metazoa > Chordata > Mammalia > Pholidota > Manidae > Smutsia > Smutsia gigantea. Next base: position 14,374 of record JAVSCE010006420.1, read on the forward strand.
AGTCTGGCTAGTGGTTTTTCTACTTTGTTTGTTTTCTCAAAGAACCAGCTTCTGCTTTCATTGATTCTTTCTTTTGTTCTATTCTTCTCGATTTTATTTATTTCTACTCTAATCTTTATTATGTCCCTCCTTCTACTGACTTTGGGCCTCATTTGTTCTTCTTTTTCTAGTTTCGTTAATTGTGAGTTTAGACTGCTCATATGGGATTGTTCTTTCCTGATGTAGGCCTATATTGCAGTATACTTTCCTCCTAGCATGGCCTTCACTGCATCCCACAGATTTTGTGGTGTTGACTTATTGTTGTCATTTTTCTCCATGTATTGCTTGCTCTCTGTTTTTATTTGGTCATTGATCCATTGGTTATTTAGGAGCATGTTGTGAAGCCTCCATGTGTTTGTTGGATTTTTCACTTTCTTTGCGTAATTTATTTCTAGTTTCATACCTCTGTGGTCTGAGAAACTGGTTGGTACATTTCAATAATTTTGAATTTACTGAGGCTCTTTTTGTAGTCTAGTATATGATGTATTCTTGAAAGTGTTCCATGTGCACTTGAGAAGAATGTGTATTCTGCTGCTTTTGGGTGTAGAGTTCTGTAGATTTCTTTTAGGTCCATCTGTTCTATTCTGTTTTTCAGTGCCTCTGTCTACTTACTTATTTTCTGTCTGGTTGATCTGTCCTTCAGAGTGAGTGGAGTGTTGAAGTCTCCTAGAATGAATGCATTGCATTCTATTTCTCCGTTTAATGCTGTTAGTATTTATTTCACATATGTAGGTGCTCCTGTGTTGGGCGCATAGATATGAATGGTTATATATTCTTGTTGGATTGACCCTTTTATCATTATGTAATGTCCTTCTTTGTCTCTTGTGACTTTCTTTGTTTTGAAGTCTATTTTGTCTGATACAAATACTGCAACTCCTGCTTTTTTCTCCCTATTAGTTGCATGAATTATCTTTTTCCATCCCTTCACAGACTAGTGTATGTCTTTGGGTTTAAAGTGAGTCTCTTGTAGGCAGCATATAGATGGGTCTTGTTTTTTTATCCATTCAGTGACTCTATGTCCTTTGATTGGTTCATTCATACCATTTACATTTAGGGTGATTATCAATAGGTATGTACTTATTGGCATTGTAGGCTTTAGATTTGTGATTACCAAGGTTCAAGGTTAATCTCCTTACTGTTTAAGAGTCTAACTTAACTCACTTAATATGCTATTACAAACACAATCTAAAGGTTCTTTTTTTTTCTTCCTCCTCCATTCTTTATGTATTAGGTATCATATTCTGTACTCTTTGTCTATCCCTTGATTGACTTTGGGGATAGTTAATTTAATTTTGCATTTGCTCAGTAATTAGCTGTTCTACTTTCTTTACTGTGGTTTTATTACCTCTGGTGGCAGCTATTAAACTGTAGGAACACTTCCATCTATAGCAGTCCCTCCAAAATACACTGTAGAGATGGTTTGTGGGGGTAAATTCTCTCAGCTTTTGCTAATCTGGAAATTGTTTAATCCCTCCTTCAAATTTAAATGATAATCTTGCTGGATAAAGTATTCTTGGTTCAAGGCCCTTCTGCTTCATTGCATTAAATACATCATGCCCCTCCCTTCTGGCCTGTAAGGTTTCTGCTGAGAAGTCTGATGATAGCCTGATGGGCTTTCCTTTGTGTGTGATCTTATTTCTCTCTCTGGCTGCTTTTAATAGTCTGTCTTTATTCTTGATTTTTGCCATTTTAATTACTATATGTCTTCATGTTGTCTTCCTTGGGTCCCTTGTGTTGGGAGGTCTGTGTACCTCCATGGCCTGAGAGACTATCTCCTTCCCCAGATTGGGGAAGTTTTCAGCAATTACCTCCTCAATGACACTTTCTGTCCCTTTTTCTCTCTCTTCTTCTTCTGGTACCCCTATAATGTGAATATTTTTCTGTTTGGATTGGTCACACAGTTCTCTCAATATTGTTTCATTCTTAGAGATCCTTTTTTCTCTCTGTGCCTCAGCTTCTTTGTATTCCTCTTCTCTAGTTACTATTTCATTTATCGTCTCCTCCACCATATCCAGTCTGCTTTTAGTACCATCCATTGTGCTCTTCAATGATTGGATCTCTGACCGGAATTCATTCCTGAGTTCTTGAATATCTTTCCGTACCTCCATGAGCATGTTAATGATTTTTATTTTGATCTCCCTTTCAGGAAGAGTCATTAGGTCAATGTCATTTAAATGGTATTAATAATTTCACTCTGAACCAGGTTCCTTTGGCGTTTCATGTTTGTATATGGTACCCTCTAGTGCCCAGAATCTCTACCTTCTGAAGCTGCTCAGCCCCTGAAGCAATTTTGGGGGTTGCAGGGGAGTGGTATTGTTGCCTGAGGGGAGGGAAGAGCTGTTTCCTGCTTTCCGGCTGCTATGCCTGTCTCCACTACCTGAACCAGTAGGCCGAGCACACAGGTATAATCCTCTATGCTTTGCCTTTGTAGTTGCTGTAGACAGATCTTCCCTCTGGCTGGCCTAATCCCAGGGTAGGGTTTGCTGGTTTGCGTACTAGATGGGGCTGGCCGGGAGAAAGGTGCAGTAGGCTGTGTATCACAGAGGGTGTCCTTGGAGCTGTGTAGCCAGCCAGGGAGCTGGAGCACCTGAAGATTGTCTAAGGAGGAAGATTTCTTTTTCTCCTTAAATATGAGAGTCTATATGGCAAAGCTCCCAACCTGCTGGGCAGAGTGCACCCGGACAATTTTGTCTACCTGTCCTCTCTCCAGAGCAGTAAGCTCTGTGCAGTCCTTGCCCCTTTAGCAGCTCTCTTGCTAAGGGCTTCCTTGTTAGGAAGTCTCTCAGACTACCTGCCTTTCTTTTGTCCCAGAGCAGCCTGATACGGATCCCTGCTTTCCACTAGCGGCTGGAATCTTGGTCTCTTCAGGAATTCTGCCTGTCTTAGCTTTCCAACCCTGTAATCATGAGAGTATCATGCAAGCACCATGAATTGTAGGTTTGTGCTCCCAGAGCAGATCTCCGGAGTTAGGTATTCAGTAGTCCCAGGTCTCCACTCCCTCCCTGCTTGGTTTCTCTTCCTCCCGTCTGTGAGGTGGGGTGGGGGAAGGGCTTGGGTCCCACTGGGCCACAGCTTTGGTACATTACCCTGTTCTGTGAGGTCTGCTCTTTTCTCCAGGTGTATGCAGTCTGGTGCAGTCCTCTTAACTGTTGCTCTTTCAGAATTAGTTGTATTAATTATATTTTTGTATTATATGTGGTTTTAGGAGGAAGCCTGTGTCTCACCTTTCATACCACCATCTTTAATCCAATCTCTGTCCACTTGTTTTTTAAAAGTGGACTTTTCTATTGTTCTAGCTGCTCTGAGTTTGTGGAGGAAATAACAAATACCAGCAGTGCCTTTCACCCAGGGTAATTTATCATTGGATACCTTTTTTGGGTGGGGTTGTCGTGGTATGTGTGTGCTTGTGTGTGGTGTCCCAGATTTATCCATGGTTATTTTATATTACATCACAAGAAATTTAATTGGGCATAAAATATAGATCCATATTAAGCAGTTAACTAGCCTGTGTGATTAATGCAGAGAGTAGCATAGTGATCTTGAGAGAAGGAAAGTTGAATCTACTTTTTGTTGTTAGAAAAAATTCCACGGTCATTTTGGAACTTGAGGTGGCTATATTTTAGGGAGAGGAAAGAAAATAAGAATAGCCTTTTTTCTTTTTTTTTTTTTTACCTGGGAATACTTTACTGACACACCAAAAGAGCATTTGGTGCCCCTCCTCGAAACTCTGGTAACTTTTCCTTAACCAAAAAGTCATCACATTATATTTTAATTTATCTCTCTTTTATAGACCACCTTGAGTAAAACACTTGAAGCCAGGAATGCATAGATTAATTTGAGTACAATAATTGGAGGTGTTTGGATTTTATTTTGAGAATGCTGAAGAGAAAAAATGTTTTATGAAGAGTAAAAACACAACTGTCTGGGGGTCAGATTTGATGAGAAAACCTGAAGGCGATGAGACAACAAATGCTATCGATGAACATGTGAGAGAAAAGGAAGTGGCACAGTGGTGACAAGAACAGAATAAAAGGAATTCATAAGATGTATTTCCAGAGTAGAAACCAGAGGTTTTACCGAGTGTGAGAGATGGGACAGAGAGACGGGAAAAGGAACTAAAGTTTCAAGACCAGGAGACTTTTTGTTTTGTCTAAACTGGTGGGTAAGACTCCACAGCATTTGTACATGGGCCAAAATTGTTTTCCAGGTCTAAATAGTTTGCCTCCTAACTGTCAGCATTTCCATTTTCCCTCAGTTTCCAACTTCATTTATTGACCTCGAGAAAAGTTAGGTTCTGTAGTTTCATAGGTTTTCCAGTGTCTTTGTTTCCAAGTAGGGGGGGAAAAAAAAGGGAATTGAAAATGAAGAAAGCTGTTTGATGGCATTCTGTTTAATATTGAATCGCTGGCCATTTGATCTGCACATGAAATTCTGTTTGAGTCATTTTTCCCCTTTAAAATGTAAGTTCATAGATTGAAGGACTGTTTTGTAGTGAAAAGAGGTAGAAAATTATCTGGGAGAAGAGAGTGATCATATCTTTGGACAGACACAGAAACCGAAGCCCAGGGAAACTGCATGATTTGTCATGGGTCATGTTGTCAGTTAATGACAGCATTTGGTGATTAAAACCTACATGTACTGACTTTCAAACCATTGCTTCTATTATATGTCATGGTAATTCTGGCAAAACTACAGATGATGTGTGAAATCTTCCGAATGTTTATAACTAAGCTAAGTGTTAAAAGTTATTGCTCAGACATAGCATATATGACTGCCGAGAATTTGCAGGAATTTAGAAAACTAAATTTCTCATTCAGGTTCTACTTAAATTTAGAATGTCAGAAAGGGTAATTTGGCATTTATTTCCTCAACTGCAGGATAACCTTTTTTGAAACTTTCTATTGCAGAAATAATTTTTTCTGTGTCTCTTATATTTCTGTACATCTTGCGAACAGAGGCACTGTATTTCTTTCAGACTGTTCTTTCAAGGCTGTTGGTACAGCAAACAACCTTGGAAGATAGAGGAGCAAAGATCAGGTATGCTTACTACCCAGTATAACAAAGATAATGCCTTTGGAGCAAAGTACAGATATGCTTACTGTTTACTGTAAGAGATTCAGGTTCCGTGAACTCAGGGTTCCTCTCTTACTTACAGTGGAGTGTTCAGACATCCATGCATCTGGACCATGTATGTTACCTCTGAGATTAAAGGAAACTGATACAAGTATGCTAAGACCCATCCTGTCTTGTTATGCCATGAGTAATAGAGCTTTTTGTCTCTTTTAAGAGTCTCATATTTCTGCCAATATCCATAAAACTGTAGGAGGCTAACTTGTTAGCTGCAAGAAAGATTTCAGAAACTTCACAGTTCTTGACACTTTCTAGGTGAAGAGGTTTATGGGCCTAGGAAAAGCCTGATTATTGCCTAGGCATAAAGGAAATTCAAAATGCTTTATATCAGGTTTTACTTAGACCCCTATAGTTTTAAGTAAAACAGCCTACGTTCCAAGTGTGGCATTAATACACTATGGGCTCACTGATAGAATTTGTGTACTAGTACTTGCTCTTACCCATTACAACCTTTATAGAGGTTAATATATTTTCGTTGTTATATTCTAAATGTTTTTGTAAATTGATAGGCTGCAAAAAGTTATTTTTTGGACACTTATGCAAGATAAACTGGCAAACTGATATTATGTAATGATTTGTATAAATAGTGTGACCGAAATGGATGGATTGACCATACTAGTTCCTGAATGTTGCTTGTGTGATTTGAAGAACTTCCTTGAGGTAGATTCTTCTTCCTACTTGAATTTGGAAACTCCCTCTCCAGGTGTGATTATAACCATATTATCAAGGCAGTTTGTTCTTGGTAGTTAAGCAGATTGAGAATTAAAATAAATATTGTCTATTTTATTTTACTTTATTTTTTAATGTTGAAGGTTTTTTAACTTCTATAAACTTTTCCTTTTTTTAAAAATTAATATACAGTCTTATTTTAGTTTCAAATATACAACATGGTGGTTCAACAGTTACCCGTATTATTAAACCCTCACCCCCTCTAGTACAGCTACAATTTGTCAACATAGGAAGATGTTATAGAATCATTGGCTATATTCTCCATGCTGTACCACTATCCTCATGAGCAGACTACATTATGATTGAGAATTTTAGTGCCCCTTTATTTCCCTCACCTTCCCCACCCACCCTTCCCAACCTCTCCCCATGGTAACCACCACTCTTTTCTCAGTGTGTATGAGTCTGCTGCTGTTTGTTCTTTCTGTTTTGCTTTGTATTTATATTCCACAAATAATTGAAATCATATGCTATTTGTCTTTCTCTGCCTGACTTATTTCACTGAGCATAAGACCCTGTAGATGCATCCATGTTGTTGCAAATGGCAGGAATTCTTTTTTTTAATGGCTGAATAATATTCCATTGTATAAATATACCACATCTTCTTTATCCATTCATCTATTGATGGACACTTAGGTTGCTTATGTCTTGGCTATTGTAAATAATGCAGCAATGAACATAGGGGCGCATACATATTTTTGAATCAGGGATTTTTGTTTCCTTCTGGTAAATTCCTAGAAGTAGAATTATTGAGTCGAATGATATTTCTATTTTCAGTTTTTTTGAGGAACCTCCATACTGCTTTCCACAGTGGCAGTGCCAATTTACATTCCCACCGACAGTGTAGGAGGGTTCCCTTTTCTCCACATCCTCCCCAATACTTATTATTTCTTGTCTTTTTGATAGTGGCCATTCTAACTGGTGTGAGGGGATAATTCATTGTGGTTTTGATTTGCATTTCCATAGTGATTAGCCATGTGGAGCATCTTTTCATGTGCCTATTGGACACCTGAATTTCTTCTTTGGAAAAATGTCCGTTCAGGTCCTCTGCCAATTTTTTAATCAGGTTATTTATTGAGGCTCTTTTAGCTTTACTTCTAAGCTAGAAATACTAAATGTGAGACCTAACTAGAAGAGAATACCATGAAGGTTGAGTGACGAAGGGGAACCCATTAGATACATGTTCTGTTAAGGCCCAGAACAAATAAATTCAACATTTACACAAATGTGCACTAAAGACTTAATTCTGGACTGTAGTAAGAATGTAGTTAACAAGTTAATAATCTTTCCTCCAACTCGAATGTGTGTTTAATCATTTTCCTAGGATAGGGTTTGAAGCTAACAATGAATATGGTTGTGCTGCATGTCTCTTTTTAGACATTAACTCAAGCTAGTTCTAAGGTATAATATAACTGCATTTCCTTTTTAAGTTTTTTAAATCATTTTTTTTTTGTGCAGTGGAGTTTAAGGTCGTTATGATGTCATATTGAGGATGTGTAGAAATACAGAATGGCTTCCAAGGTGAGTGAGAGGCCAAGAAGAGTACAGAGATAGCGAGAGTAAAGAGAAAAGGTGCACAAGAAGCTTTACTTCTAATATGAAATGCTTCCTATGAATTTATTAGACACAATGGCTCATGTACAGAAGGTATGAAACTCATCTGTGGAAATTAACAAGACTTTGCTTTGAGAGGAAGTAGTTTGACCCAGTAACATGTAGTTAATTGTTTTAGAAATCAACACTGATAACCTTTTATCTCTTATATATACATAAAAAAAAAGCAAAACACTGCATTTCTAACTAGCCGGGTCTGTTCATTTGGGAAAAAACCTTGTGTTTATAGTACACACGGTGATCTCATATACTTTCTCTTCCACATGGCCTACTTTACTTGCTAGCCATCTGTGGCAGATTACATTTTCCAAGAGCTCCTGTCCCATGTGCTCCTCTGCAATGTGACCTTTCCATCCCCTTCCATTGTGAGGGGGAGTCCATTTCTTTACCTCTGGAATCTGGATGTGCCTGGTGACTGGTTTGACCAGTAAAATATGGCAGAGTCCTGAACTGGCCTGGCACTTCCCACTTGTGCCTCTTAGAAGCCAGCTGTCTTGGAAGAAAACAGTCACCTTGAGACCACCACACAGTGAGAAGTCCCAAGCACATGAAGGGCCTTGAGATGCCAGCGAGCACCAAGGAAGCAGGTATGTGAGTGAGGACGCCGTGGTGGGAGTGGATGCTCCAGCCCTAGCTGCCTCTCTTGACCACATGTGAATCCAAGTGAATCACTGAGTTCTTCCTGAATTACTGGCCTACAAGTTTGTGAGCAAAATAAAATTATTGTCTTAAGCCATGTAGTATATGAAGGAGTTGTAACAGCAATAAATATTTGGAATACCATCAGTCTGGACTGGATGGTTGAACTTAGAGAATACTAATCAATAAAAACTCTACATTTTGGGGTTTTTTTTCAAAATGACAGGAATAATAGTGGTTATTCATTAATAATTCATTCACAAGAGTGATAACACACTGACTTCTTTTGTCAGCTGTCTTTTTTATTATATCCATTTTTTAAAAGTTGTTTGAAGACTTAATATTCATATTATCACTGCTTTTCTATCGTTCTTGAGACGCTTTGGCAAAGAATAACACTGTGAAAAAACAAGCTGATTCTACAAATGAATCCTCCTTTGCCTTCTCCTACAATGATTCTGTTAGAGCAAACCTGATCAAAATTTGAGATATTTTGCAAAATATAAAGAAAGATTATTTTGTTTTATTCAGCTTTCTACTACTAATGCCTGAAATATTTTTGCCTGGTGTATAATCAGTCATATAATTTTAATTTTTTTTCTCCATTCTGAGAGCAACTGAACCATCACTGGGCCTGTGTGTTTGCTGGGGAAGGAGGGCTTCTTGAGGTTCATTTTAGTAGAAAGACATCCTACAAGAAGACACTGATACTGGATTAAGAATGAGAAAATTTAGAGTTTAATTCAAACTTGGGTAAGTGACATAACCAAGTTGGGCTCCAATCTTCTTGTTAAAAGTGAGAGTTGGATATGATGTTCTCTAAGTTACCTTCTGATGTCACGATTCTTTGTGTATTTGTTGCTTCTGTTAACACCATGGTTACACATCTTTTAAAATATGACTTACATTTATGTAAGACTTAAATATGGAGCCTCTGGATTATTTCTATGTTGGGTATATAATAATGGACATACACTTCCCCTTCATAGTGTGGGTAAAATTATAATATTTCCAGAATATCTCGCCTGGCTTTAGTACACCTGCATATCAATAGGAGTTCAGAGGTGGAAAGAAATATGGCTTTAGTGCATTTGTATCATTCCTCAGGGGTGGGGAGAAGTTCATCTCCAATCAATGGGTAATTACCTGGGCAAGGAGGACTTATCTGTACCTGAGAGGTGAGGGGGAGGGCCGGTTTTGCTTCTGCTGGAGCAGGAAAGAGGGAAGGCCCTGGACTTCAGTTTGTAAGCAATAAATGGATTTTAAACTTTATTTCTCCTTTTGACTGATTTCAGTTTTTAGAGGTATTTTGCCCCAAGATTTCCTCTCCCCGGACTTACAATAGTTAGAGGAAAAAATTGTCATAACTTATTTCAAGCTAGTTTGAGGTTTGAAATGTTTACAGTAATAAAGTTAAATTGCACTGGAAAAATAAGTCCGTCAAGGACAGAACCTGCCCCAATGTGCCATTCATTTGCATCTGCAGGGAAACCCAATTATAACAGCTATTTTGAAGGACTAATATCACTGGAGACTGAGCAGAGCGACCCTGTAGTAGAGCAAGCAGGTAACAGCGTGTCCTAAAAAACTGACCTAGACAGGAACATGTACGTGGTGAGCTCACCCACATTTTGTTATTGCCCCATGAAGTTCTACATTTGATCTAAAATATTGTTGCTGATACTTATGTAAAATAAGGTTATAATTAATCACTATGCTAATTTTAATAATTATATGCCTCAGGTGAAGTGAGGCACTAAAATTGTACAATATGGTTTCCAAGAGCTCCCTTTTTAGGTTGGACATGGTAAATTTTGCAGTCAAATACTTCTTAGTAAATCTTATGTAAGACTGACATAAAGTGAAAGAAGCTGGTCCCCAGTCAATTTCTGGGGCTGCTTCTTTAAGATCCATCTCAATGAAACATTCACTGAGCCAGCTTCAACCCAGGGCAGGCCACATGCCATATTTAATGGCAAACAAGTGTCTTTCTTCCCCGTGATTTCCTGAGGAAAGTGGCTTGTTGGTGGAATAATTTCTCTCTGGTCTGTTAACATCTTATGCAAGAGTTAATGGCTCTTTGATTGCAAATGATGATAAAGTCTGACATAGGCTTTTAAAGTTCACCGTCTTGAAGATTACCACCGTGTAAAGGCTGCTTGGTGAGGTGGCATGCATCCTGCATCCTGGGCTTCCCTGTGCTACTAACTAGTTGTGGAACTTTGGGAACGATCTCTGATCTTTCTGAGTTTTGTTTTTTTGTTTGTTAAATGACATGGATTTCAAACTTTTTTTTGATGCCTATTCCAAAAATGAGACTTTAATGAAAAGAAGGCCTTTCCTCTTGCTAGTTAGGCAGGATGCCTCCCCACTGCCCTCTTTTTTCTTCCCACTTTCTCCCAAAGGCTTACGACTGTAACACCATTCATGGAGACAGACTAACTAGTGCATCTGTCTCTCTGTCAGCCTTGGTGTTCTCCTAGACTGCTGATATAGCCTCTTTAACAGATCTCTTCACCCCCATTCTCTGTTTAGTTCCCATTCAGTAGTTCTTTATAAATAATGCTCTTAAAAAAACACCAAATTTGATCATTTAACTTCCCTCCTTAAGCCATTAAAAATGCCTTCACATGGCTTTTCAGTCTGAACCCCAAACCCTTAACATGCTCACTAGGCTCTTTACTCTTTAGTCCCTACCTGTGCCCCTGGTTGTCCTTTCCTGTCACCCTCTCCTCTCACCTTGCTGCAGACTGGAATTGGTGGTGGCTCAGTGAACATGAGTCCAGTTGACCCTTGACCAATGCAGGGGTCAGTGGCGTGGACTCCTGCACAGTCGAGTGTCTGTGTATAACTTTTGACTCCTCCAAGACTTAACTGTTAATAGCCTACTGTTGATTTATGGTAGAAAATGATAAAATAGACTAGTATTAACATATATTTTATGTGTTCAAGACCTACCTAACTTTCTCTTAATTTTTTTCAATATTTCTAGGCTGTGTAGTTTGTGAGGTTTGTCAAATTGTCACACATCTACAAAACATTTTCCAGTGTTTATTGAAAAAAATCTGCATATAAATAGACCTGCATAGTTTCAACCCATGGTGTTCAATGGTCAACTGTACTTTGTTTTGGTTTAAACGTGCTGTAGTAAGTACAAAGGATATATACTTTTACTAAAGGGCAGCTGTTGATACCAGATTGAGGGATGTTTCTGGGTGTGGATTCTTAAGTCTTCCCAGTTCTTCACTGGAGATGTACTCAGCTTTGTGGTTATGGAGTTTTTCCTGTCTAGGATGAAAACGGGTTTCTTCTGTTCCAAATGTGTTTCCTGAAACTCCAGAGGTGGTATGTTACGTGGTTGCAAAATCTGCCCTTTTCTGGCTATGTCACCTGTTGTTAATGTGCTGGTTCTGGTATATATTCTTCCTAAGCTAATGGGGCCATCTTGCTACCTGGTTCACAATTTCTGTAGTAACAATTATATATCACACATGTATACCTACATGGGATGATAACTAAATCTCCTATGGAAGAGAAACAATACAGAATAAGACTTGTGCAGAACATTCGGCAGTTCAGCAAAGGTACTGGAAAAGAATAGTCCTGAGGCCTGGAAGTGGATTTGAGCCAGATTCTATGTATATTCCAACAACTACTAGGGCTTTTTTATTGTGAACTTTAAGAAACCAAGTTTTTCCTTTGTTTGCTATTTTTTCCCATTGATAACAAAAGTATTAAAAAAACAAAGAAAAAAGAGTCCTTAGAGAACTTCAGAAGGCTGTTCACTTATAAGACAGGCAAGTATGCTATGTTTTCATTCTCAGTGGGTCAGAGAGACAACACAGTCAGAAGCAATGACCTCTGGAAATAGGAAAAGAAACAAAAGATTTTTCCAGGTAGAGAGATAGGAGGAAAGGAGAGTGGGCAAAGCTGCTCTGAGATTGTGATCCCATAGACTTTTCTGGTGTCCCTTTCTTCTACCCATCCCTGATTGACAACATTCCTCTCCTCATCTCCTCTGATTTCCCTCTAATTTCTTGTGATCCTCTCCTTTTTAAATCAGCCTGGCACCTTTGCCGCAGGACATGGGGCCTATTTCCAATGGCTAAAAGCTTTGCCATTGCACTGAGAGTGTCATTCGTGTAACAGGCAACCCAAAATAGAAATGTGACGACATGTTCCCTGGAAAACATGAGTAGATATGGCTAGTTACCCTAGCCTAACTGTTGTAACAAACAATACCATAATCTCAGTGACAAAACACTCGAGAAAAAGTGGCTTGGATCCAATGAGGGTCAGTGGAAAAGGGAATGGGAAGAACAGGGATTCTGCTTGACACAGTGATTCCGGGACTCAGGCTTTCCCCAGGCTGTTGCTATTCCACCTTCTAGGTTCCTTCCTCCTCTAGGACATGACCAGATCAATAAAGAGAGAGTATTCATGGGAGGGTTGTATTGGCTAGGCCAGAAAGTAGCGCACAGATCCACCTACACACTGCGGGCTAGAACTGAGTCACGTGCCTGCACCCACTGCGAGGGCAGCTGGGAAATATGGTTGTTTTAGTTTCTTGGGGTTGCCATAAAAATGTACCATAAACTTAGTGGCTTAAAATAACAGACTTTATTCTCCCACAGTTATGGAGGATAGAAGTCTGAAATCAAGGTGCTGTTAGGGCCATACTCCTTCTGAAAACTCCAGAGATGGGTCCTTCTTTACCTCTTCTTAGCTTCTGATGGTTGCTGGCCATTGGTGTTCCTTGAATGTAGCTACACTGCTCTAATTCCTGCCTTGGTCTTTGCATGGCTCTCTCTCCTCTGTGTCTCTGCCCTGATTTCCCCCGACACCAGTCATTATATTAAGGTCCGCCATAATCCATTATGACCTTATGTTAGTATGATTATATCTACAAAGACCCTATTCCTAAATAATGTCGCCTACACAGGTTCTGGGTGTTAGGATATTAAACATATTTTGTTCAACCTGCAACAGTGGTCTAGCTGGCCGAGAGGAAAAGAGAAATTGGTGAACCACTGTCCAATCTCTTCCTAGTTAAGATTCTCTACCAGAAGTAATAGTGAGCAGGAAAGCCTTTTGAGGGCTTTAGAGAACCAAGCCTTCATTTATAACATTGTTTCTGTGAAGAATGTATTTTTAACACCAGACAACTCTGACTGACGAACTTTTGGAAGATAACCTATTTCTAAGACATTATTTCTTATACTTCAGGGGACTTCACCCTACTCAACTGATGTCACAATTAAAAAAAATCAGATTTGGTAATACTATTAACTTTAATGGTTTAATAAAATAGAATAGGCATGTTAATATAATCACCTCTAAAGCTCCATGCCTATAAAATATGCTTAACATAAAACAAAACAAAGATTTCCTTATTCTACTTGGGTCACCGTCATTTGACCATAGTTTCTGCTCTTGGCATTTTTGCTTTTAGTCTTTACCCATCTTACCACACTTTATTAAGTGGCTGCTCTTCATTGATGCCAGCCATGATTTAATTAAAAAAAAAACAGTGGCCTTAGGATCAGAAGAACTTTAGCTCTTTATATTATTAATTTTGTTATTTGGGCAAGTTACCAAAACTGCTTTTTATCTCAGTTTTTTCACCTGTGCTGTGATTGACAGCAACCTTTTCCCTATGTGGTTGTGAGAGCCCATAAAGTCACTTAATATCTGAGGGCCTGCCATATGCCTGTATGTTATAAGTGCTTGAGAATTACCCATGAGAACAAAGATAGATCTCAGTCTTCATGGAGCTTCCACTGTAAAAGCTAAAAATTATTTAAATCATAAAATGATTTAAAAATGTATTCTCATCATTGCTATCTTGTTTGCAGCAACTCGAATTTCTCGAATATCTTATCTCCAATATCTCAAATAAGATTTAAGAATCTTATTTGAAATTATACATAGCTCCTGGATGTCAGGAAGTACACAAAATAAAGGAAAAATCTAAGAAATGAAAATTTTACTCATTAGAAGTTTAGCTGTAACTATAAACTCATGGTAAACATTGAAAATGTATATTGAACTTAAAAATTAACAGTGGGCTCCTATTATATTTCATGCAGTGTGTTAGGTTCCATGTGGAATGCAAAGATAGACATCAGTCCTCCCCACAAGGAGTGTAGAGTCCAGTCGGACACATGCCCTCTCAAAACTCCACAATGAGTACAGAAAATGAAGAGTGCCCAGCAGGGAGGCAGAGAAAAATCTAAATTTTCAAAAAAGCAACTCAAACCCACCATAGTATCTTGTTCTCTGTAGCGTATTTGCCTTCTAATGCCGTAATGGGCATAGCTCTACTAGCACCAGTTTATCTACTTGCTGAGACTTTTCTTTTACACTTAGAATATAGTTGATGATATTTATGGTACACAGGGATAGTGTTTCTACAGTACTTTCACCCTCTAAAGAAAGCATATTGTATAAAAGTTGAAAGAACATTTTAGAATAACACCAATCCTCCAGGAGGTTACAGTTCATTGTCAAAGCCAGAGTCCTGGTCAGAGTATTTAGAGCCATCTGCTGTATGTTTGGATGTTGACAGAGAAAGCACTTGTACAAGAGGCTGTCCGAACATGATCAGAGGTGACTAATTCATACGGTATTGAAATTTGAAGTACGTTGTTTGCGATTTACATTGCGGAGGTGAAGTAAAAACAATGACTAGGCTCCTGATTGGATCACCAAACCCATTGAAAAACACATTCTGACGTCAGATGAGAGTGAAGGGTGTTAGTAACACATCTCCTCTCCATTTGGTAGAAGTTTCCCTTTTTCCTTCTTTTCCCCTTTTTGTGGTGTCATATTTTTCTAATATGTTTGTCAAGTAGTTCCCATTTCAGGACTTTGCTCTTCCCTTTACCTAGAATATTCTTCCTCCAGACAATTGCTTGTCTTGGTGCCTCACTTCATTCAGGTTTCTAGAGCATTCCTTTGCATCTTAGCTAAAATAGCATCTGTCTCCCATTACTCCTTATCATACTTTCATCCCCAGAGAATTTGCCATTATTTTTGTTTATTGTCTAGTTCCCCTGTTAGCGTATAAGCACCATGATTGCAGAAACGTTGCCTGTTTGCTCAGTATTATATCCCCAGCTGTTAGGACAATGTATTCCTAGTGTTTAGCTCCTGACACGCAATAGTCATTCAATAAATATCCATTGAGTAAATAAATCTAGTTTCCAGGGTGAGGGTACTCCTAAGAAAGGTCAAATGAATGGAGTTCAAGGGGGAATAAGTGAGGGGATAGGGGATGGGTATAGTGGAGGTGTGGAAGGGCATCACGGGGGATTTTGATGACAGCTCTGATGACAGTGGCAGTTGGGCTCCTAGAGGCTTCTGTAGAAGGTCCCGTAGGGTTTTGTTCCAGATAAAGGAGGCCCATTGCCTCTGTCCTGGCTGTGGGATCTGAGGCACCACTGGTGGGATGGGTCTACTTAAACAGAAGGGGGGTGGAGAGATTGAGTGGCAGCCAGACTTGGTTGACTCCAGATGAGGATGTGGTAAGGGTCTTCCAGGTGGTGAGGCAGAGAAAGACCATCCCAGCAGCAGTAGGGAGAGAAGGTGACTTTTTCTTCCTAGTCTACTGGAAAGATGAGTTCCTAATTTCGATAGCCATTTTCAGGTAAGAAATATTTTTTAGGTAGACTTTTCTGAGTTGAAAATTACTATATTTGCAGTAATAATGATAGGATTAACAAGAGTAATAACCCATTTACATAGGCACCTTCAATTTCCAAAGTGTACTTTCATATTTTATCTTTCTAATCTAATCCTTACTCTGTTTTTACATTTAAGGATTCTGTGTATTACACATCGAGTTTGTTTTCTAGGAATAGGGATGACTGTTAAGCATATGCATATGCTAAAACATGTTAGGCTGTGCCTTCATCCACTAAAACATTTAATATGTTTATGGCTATTTCCATTTGATAAACAGAATTGAGTTCCTTGTTATAAAAATAAGACCTGTTTTCTTAGCAAGAAGAATTCTGGAAATTTATATTATAAGCTTCTCTATAGCAGGGATTGTGTTTTATTCATCAGTCATAGTGAGAATTAGGTTAAGCAGATTTTCAGATCAGTTATAAAGTGTTTTAACTCCATGACATTCTTATGTTTGTATTACCCATAATGCCTTCCTTATATATTTGACAGACCTTGATTAACTGCTTTTAATGTGCCATACATCATGCTTGGTTCTGGGAAATTCAGGTCCCCCTACACACACACACACACACACACACACACACACACACACTCCTTGGCCTTAAGACACTCCTGGCCTGTCTTGATTAACTGCTTTTAATGTGCCATACATCCAGGTCCCCCTACACACACACACACACACACACACACACACACACACACACACACACACACTCCTTGGCCTTAAGACACTCCTGGCCTGTCTTGATTAACTGCTTTTAATGTGCCATACATCCAGGTCACCCTACACACACACACACACACACACACACACACACTCCTTGGCCTTAAGACACTCCTGGCCTGTCAAGAGAAGACAGTTGGGTAAATGTGCAATAGTGCTACAGGTGTTGTGTCAGAAGCGTGGAAAGAGGAGGCACAGAGTGGGGAGTGGTCTGTGTTACCTGTTCTCAAGACTTTATGACAGAAGTCATCCTTCTTGAGCTGAGTTTCAAGTGATTCATTATTTGAAGTCAAGTGAAGAACATCTTTAAAATGTAACTTTCTTACATTCACTTTAGGATATTAATAGCTAATCCTTTTCCTTGAGTAGCTTTTTTATTGACTGAAATGTACCTCATTTCAAAACAGGTTTAGAGAAGCATTCAAGAATGTTATAGTTTTCTCATTATGCATTATGTCTGTTCTGTGTAGAAGTACCTGTAGGAAGAAAATTAAATGCAGGTTTTCTGTGTGGGTTGAAAGCTAATCGATTTGAGGGTGTGTCAGAAACCAACCAGCAGAGTCCCCAAATCATTTGAGACCCTGGCCTTTTCTCAGGGCTTTCTTCATTGTAAGCGGTCCCTGATGGTAATTGGTGGAATCAGATTTAACAATGCAGTCAGATAAACAGTTGTGGCAGCTGCTGCCATGGCAACGTCACCGTCCTCCCCCTCCCAGTGCGCGCCCCTTCCCCACCCCTCCTCCTCCTGCTGCTCGCCTCCGGTAAGTGTATACTCGCTGGCGGTCTGTGCAGGCGGCAGGGTTTAATGGCAGAGCTATTTTCTTCCCAAACTGTTCAAAATGATGAACGAAGATGCAGCTCAGAAAAGCGACAGTGGAGAGAAGTTCAACGGCACTAGTCAGAGAAGAAAAAGACCCAAAAAGGTAAATTGCCACAATTAGGAATGTCTATATATGGATGTGAATGTGTGTATGTTTGAATGTGTGATGTCAGTGAGGCTTAGAAACCGTGGGGCATTCTGAGTAGCTGTAGACTGGAGCAGTGTC
Organism: Smutsia gigantea; assembly: GCA_032199065.1. Classification (NCBI taxonomy): domain Eukaryota; kingdom Metazoa; phylum Chordata; class Mammalia; order Pholidota; family Manidae; genus Smutsia; species Smutsia gigantea. The sequence continues at coordinate 31,984 of JAVSCE010006420.1, forward strand.
AAGTAGTGCTTTTTAAAGAGACAGGTGCAAACTGCTGCTTTTGGGGAATGGGAAAGAAGCCGTGCATGGTTCGTGATGGATACGTTGACTAAAGCATGGTGGAGTGAATAGAGATAGGTGTGTTGGGCATGTGGATTATTGAAGATTGCGGCCACCCATGGATGCTTCTGGTGCTAGCCTAGTGCAAAGAGAGTCATTTTATTTTTAGAATGAGTGAGTTTAGAAGGAAGTGTTAAGCAAGGTGGATTGTGAAATAAAGGGAAGATTTTGGCCAGATGTGTTTGCTTGGTGATGATCTTGAGATGGCTACACAGCAAATGCCTTTCGGTTCCAGGCTAAGTGTAGCCTTCCTAAGGAGAAAAGACTGTTGTGACAGGAGAAATATGATCCCCGGCATGATATTTCTTTGGTTTGTTTAGCTGCTCTCCAGCTTTCCCAGACATTAGTGTGATAGCCCTTTCATTGATTAAGATAAACACCTAAAGATATTATGGGTCGGTGGGGGCGGGGGCGGGGTGGTGGTGGTGCTGGGTACATAAAGCAGTCTGTAGGATTTCTTACCCTGGCATACATTCCCACACCCTTGATTTTCATGGAAATGATACCAGTGAGAAACAGTGGGAAAAGATGCAAACTATTCAGCCCCACCCAATGCCAGCACTTCTTTCTTTATGGCCTGGCTCCTTCTGGTAAACTGTTGCAGTTTCCCAGAGCGCTTTGAGCCCTACCTCTGAAAGAGATGCCTGTAAATAAATTCTCCCCAAATCCGTTCATTTCCCTGAGGCGATAGTTTGGGAGAGATAGGAGATATGATTCTCATGTTTATGGTTTCACGGTTAGATGATTTTGGATTTTGAATGAGCTGATCAAAAAAAATTATCATGAAGATAGGAGTATTTTTCATTTTGACAATGTTGATATTGCACTGTGCTTCGACATGGAATGTCTCTGGTGTCTAAATGTCTCATGATCTAAAAAATTTGAAATAATTTGAAACTTCTGATGTCAAAAAGATTATTGTATTAGGAAACAAGGGATTCGTATATTTCTATGGTGCCTTGTAATTTGATAAAAATAAGCATCCCACATACGAGAAAAATTGAATAGCCTGAAGGTAATGATGCAATCTGATAAAAGCAGAAGGATAATTCAGGGTAGGCAGGAACAGGGGTGGAACGTCCTTTTGTACCTGAGGATTTCTGGATCTCCCAGCCCTCGAGATAGATTGTTAGTTACCTGATCAACATTTAACAAGGAGGAAAAACAAATAGAGAAGAGAAAGAGAGCAAGAGAGAGGTAGAAGAAAGAAAAAAAGGAATTTTTGCTTGAATTCACTTCACAATCCTCTTAATTTCTTTCTGAAGTCTCTGTGATGCATTAGAAACAATATACTCAGAACTATTAAAGGGGTGGAGAATATTTCAAGGAGATTTTTAAGATCTGGGTGATGATACTAAATTCACATGTCCAAAGCCATTTTGAGATATTTGAGGTGATGGAGAAGATAAAATCATCAGATGCGATAATTTTAATATTTTTTAAGCTCTGTTTTCTCAAATATTTATTCTAGGAGTAAATTCATTCCCAAACTTACAGTCAAATGATAGCAATTAATAGCAAGTTTTGAAGAGTGTGTGTATGTGTGTGCATGCATTCAGAGACACATATCAAATGAGCTGTAAAAACAGTGAATATTTAGTGTTAACAGTAATTTCATCTAAAAGAATGCACGTATACATCCTTTAGCTTGTCAAGTCAGGCTTAGGTGGGTTTGAATCATAGCACTGTCTTTTAGCACTGCATGTTAGAGCATATCCTTTAAATTCTCTGATCCAGATCCTTATCTGCAAAATATGAATAATTGTATATACCTTTTGGTATTTTGTGAGGATTAGAAATAATGTGTATACGATTCTGTGAGCAGTGTTTAATATGTAGTTAATGTCAGTACCTTTTAGTGTCATTACTGTTCCCTTAAATAGAAATTTTTTTTTTGGAATGAGCACTGTAGAATGAAAAACTGGGTATATTTTTGAAGGAGGCAGAATATAATATTGGTACTTTGCAAAGGCTAGTAGTCATTTTTCAAAATGTCAAAAGTTACATGCTGTAATTGGAAACTTTTTATCTCATACAAATTATTGAGATTTATGTAAATACACCCTCCCTTGGTCTTCAGGTTACTACTTCATGTCTTTTTGCAGAGCTGGTAACTGAAAGTTTCATACTTAGAAACTGGACGATTAAATGTGCTTTGATGAGGAAACAATAATCAAGAAATAAGAGGCACCCCTAAGAAGGATAAAATTTGAGAAAAACAAGAAGCCTATTAAGGATGAAAACAAGAATTGGAGTAAAGTCAATGCCGTATCACTTCAATTCTGTTGCCTGTTGTTCTGTCAAAGGTTTGCACTGAATCCACTCTAGGATTATATAAAGCAGCCAGGATTATGGACCACCAGGCTTACTGTGGCCTGGGTGTTGATCTAACGTGCTGAATTATATTCCTTGAAAACATGCCTTTCTCTAGTAAATATTTAACAGATGAGCCATAATCTCCTCGTTTATTCTACACCTTGTAAAAGTAATTCTTCTGAGGGACAAAACCAAAGGGTCTTTTGCCACAAACCTCACAATGTGAGAAAATCAGCTTAAGGAGTTTTTATGAGAATTTTAGTGAGTACCTTGAAGATAGAAATTCTTTTAGGTTTTTAAAATAATGTCTGTTCTGACTCCAGTAACTGAGCTTGTCAACCTTCATGCAAAGACAGCGCGGAACACACCTGTGGCTGAATGTGTGGGGGCAACGACTCAGGGCCGTGAGGGAGGGTGCAAGGGCTTTGGCTGAGTGATCTGGTGCAGGGAACAAGAAAGTGGGGGCTCCCTCTGGATAGGGTGTTTCAGAAAGCCTGGGCAGTTCTGTGATCGGGTCTCCCAAGAGATCTTAGCTCTGGGAGGGCAGTCTAAAGCTGCATCTGGTAAAGAAGTGGCAATCGCTCATGTAGCAAGAGGAGGGGGATGTCTAGTCTTTTGTGGCTTGGATAATGTTCATGTTTTGTCTGCGCTCAGGCATGATAAGGGAGTGGTGCCATATTTGTCCTGTTCTGTCACACTCACAGAATGACCTGGTACGATGATGGTGCTCTGTAAAACTGTTTATGTTCAGCGGGAGAACGCCAAGGCCAAGCTGATAGTACCAGGCCAGTTCCTGGATGTTAGCAGTTGCTTTTCTCTTTCTCAAGCTTGAACACAAAGATATTTTTGGAGAGAGATTTATTATTAGATGCTCTTTGGTGTCCAAAAAAAGTAAATCAGATAGTATTGTTGCTAATGTATTCAGAGAACCCTTTCTCATCTAATACTTCAGCAAAATAGTTTCCTTAAGGCCCAGTTATTTAACAGAGATCTTGCCCAAGGCGCAGATTTGGGGTTGACGTTCTAGTGGTGGTTCAGTGAAAAAGAGGAACTAGAAACTACCCTCATTCTCAGCTGGAGTCGTGGACCAAAAAGGAGCACTGGGACCTCTGAGAAATGTTATCAGAATTAGAGTTTTTAGTTTATTCTAAATCTTAGACAACTCTGTAAAAATTTCTATTCCAGGAAATATTCTGGCAGGTTAGATAACATAACCCAATCGATGTGCAGCCATATTGATGTGCCGCACCTCACACTTTTCGATTTTCACTTTTCAATGACATGACTGTGGATTTGTACTGGAAAAGGCTGCAGGAACCTTCAGTAATTTGCATAAGTCAAAATGTCCAGGCATCAGTCACACGACAGAGCAACTGTGAGTTCTTCTAAAACAAATGATGAAATGGCTTAATAGCTATTTTTCCTTATTTGATGGAATGACTATATAAAGATTAAAAAATCAGTACTATGGATTTCCACAGAGGGGTAAAATGGCTTTGTGAGATACCGTATATTCATTCAAGATGTTTGGATCTGGACCATTACTTTAAAATATTCATGAACATGGCAAAGAATTTTTGGTTATATATATTTTTATTGCTGTTTACTTGCCACTGCCTAAATAGGCAGAAGAAAGTGGTGCCAGATGTGTGACTGAAGTGTTGCACCATTGCAATGTGAATGAAAGACATAGTAAAAGGCTTATTGTCACAGCCACCACAGATAGTATGGCTTTTTTTTAATGGAATCAAGAGGCAGATCCAACATTTAGATGTTCAGATCATCTTGGAGCCGAATTAGTTTTGAGTTTAGTTGGTGCTTTATCTAGTTCAATCAGGTCTAGAAAGGCTTTCTTGTATAATGTATCCTGATTAATATCCCCATTTCTTCAATTTTCCAAATAGCTTAGGATTTACCATTTTTTTAAAAACTTCAATTCATAACCCAAAATAGCATGTGTTGCCTGAAGACAGCAATTCCCCACCATTGAGGGTATTTAAGATAACCATCTGTCAGAGATGATAGAAATTTTTTTATTGGATAGAAAAATCCCTGACACTCTGGTATTCTGTGACTTTCTATGTCTGTCTCTCTGTTTTCATCTCTTTCTACCCACTTTTACTGTTTTTTTAATGGCTGATTTCATATGAAAGTAATAGCCAATTATTAATCTTAAAATATCCATTTTAGGGTAAAGTGCTGTCTACTCCCCACAACTATGAGAAGTACCTGGGTTGCCTATAAAAGAATAAAATTCTTAGGACTCTCTTCAGACCTGCTCAATCACTTTTGGGGATTTTTAATGGTCTCCCAACTCTTCTTATGTCCACCAGACTTAAGAACCATTGCTTTTGAATGTGGTCAGCAGGCATGAAGTTGAATCATTTTAGAAAGAATTTCTAATTTCTCTTGGACGTGTTAGATTATTACTTGGCTCTTAGAGTTGCATGTGTTTCACTTAAGTCTAGATGACAATGGCAGTGACCCAAGAGAACAGAAAGCATTTTCTCCCCTTACTCTGTGTCTGGGACCTAGCATTGCTTTGTGTACACCATCTCATTTAATCTTCAGTCACTCTCATTGAGTATTATTACCCCAGTTTTGTAGATGAGGAGCTGGAGACTCAGACTTTATGCAGGGATGGTGCTGGAGAAATGATGGACATACTTATTTAACAAATGATGCATTTTGAACCATTTCTCTCAAGGAAACCAGGTGCTAAGCTATTCCTCTGTGTCTCTTGCAAAGCTTCTAAGGTATCTATAGGTTCAACTTCGGCTAAGATATCCTCCACCAGATTTTTTTCCCTGATGTTGCTTGCTATTGTTCATCAGTTTATCACAATCTCCAAAATGCTTACTCTAGTTGGAATAATATGCACAGGTGATTTCTTTCCTGGTTGTCTATAACCTTCTTCTAGGCAGGACTCCCTCGTTTCCTTCCTTTTGTTTCCATTACATTTTGTGTTATGTTGTTACTGAATTTTTATTAGTCCATACAGTCATTGAACTGGCTTTGAAAAATCCAGAAAAATGATTGGAACAATAAAATAGGTAAACAAGTATCTTCATATGGCTTAGGCATATTAAGTTCGCATAAAAAGTGGCTCCTCCTTTCACAACTTTGGTTCTAATTATTCTCTTGAGAAACCTTTTCAGTATACTCTCAGTAGTTGTTCTGCAGAAGGTTCTTTTTTATATACTCTTTCCTAAAGTGTTTGAGATTTCTTTTTCCTTCTTGACAGAGTTTCTAAAGGGCATGTGTTTGCATATTGAAATAGAATTAAGATTTTTAATCTGTATTTGTTACTATTTTTTCCTGATTCAGAGATACTAATTATAAATATGCCTACAGCTTTCTTTCTTTCCTGCTCATATTCTGTTCTAATTCCTATTGGTAGCAGAAAGAAAAGCACTACCTATTTTTATCTCAGTGGGTTCTGGCAGGACTCCTCACAACAAATAAACTGAACATCTCAATTTCCTTTTACTTGAAAGAGCAGAGGTGGGATTGCTACCAAATGAAGCAATATTTTAATTAAAAAAATTTTAAACTATTTTATACACTTGAGACCAAGTAAGTGTGGTAGGGTATTTCTTTTTGAAATCCGTTGATACCTGCCAACCCTTTAGAGAGGGTGAATTTTTAAAAGCTGGAGGGAGATGGTAAAATATGTTCTAGTTAATGATACACCTAAATCTAGAGGGCGAGCTTCTACTTAGTTGTCAGGCCTGGGTTTTATTCATGTTTTTTCTGTTAACTCACAGACAACTATCATTATCTTCTACCCACTAATTTGTGTTTGTACTCATTACGACAAGGACCTTGATTTCTAACATTTGCTTAATGAGCTTCAATTTCTAAGAATCAGCTTGTTTAACTCAGTTTAATTTAGGTGTTTTCCCCAAAATGTAGGAGAGCTCCTTTAATTGTGTGTTGGTTTGCTAGGCACAGGGCACTGTGTTAGCTGCTGGGACATTGTCCTGCCATTCAGTGTGGCTGTCAGCTTCCCATCTTCCACACACAGTCAGGGGACTGTTCTGTCCTGATGCTAATGTTAGTTCAGGCTGAGGAGAAGAACTAAGGAAATGTCATATAGGTGTATCCTCTTCCACCCATTTCTGGAGGCATGCATATGCCTGCAGATTCAGTGGGCTAAAATAGATTTGCATCTGAGGTATAGCTGCAGAGCAGAGTATTTGTGTGGGTTTCAAGGTACTACAGTTGTTTCCTAATTTTAAACACAAAAATCTGATATTAGAATAGAATTTACATTGCAGTTTACCCCCTAGTTCTATCGAGGGGTTTTGGTCCTCCCAAGACAACATACAGAACAAAGTGAAATGAGTGGCAGAGTGAAATGGAGTAGTGTATGTGTGAAATTGTTTTTGAGAATTTTGAATTTGTACTTTGAGAAGTTGGTAATTGGCAATACTTCCTTGTAGCCTGTGATTTATAATAGTGACTATGAAAAGCCTTAATGCGAGTTAACCTTTTATTTTCATAGTTTTAGACTATTTTTCAAACCACATTTGAGTAGCATTAATAAAATGTTTGCAAATGCCACATTACCACGCTCTACTCTGATACTCAGAATAAATGCATGTATTGAGGTTGTGGGATGAGTGGTGACTGGGTTTTGGTTTACATTGCTCAGCTATTTAGGGCACAGTGCTAACCTACCTGCTACTATTCCATACAGATCAGTTATCTTCCTGTAGTCTCAAGGGTGTGGACTTCATTCTGAACCTCAGAGGGTGGCCAGTCAAAGGGGGACAATGCAGGAGACTACTGCTAGATGTGTACAAACCAAACGCATTATCCAAAAACCACACTTTCGGATATTCTATTGACACATATTTGCGTGTCAAGATTATCTCCTAATAACTTATCTTCTCAATATGAAAAGAAATTCACGTCTTCATAAAGGTCCATGTGAGGAGTAACAATAGTAATATAATGAAAGTAATGGAGGTCTTTTAATGGTTTATAATGAAGTTTATCTAAATCAAACTTGTTTGAATGAATTAGTTTTATCCAATAAGCTGAACAATTTAATTACAGAAAAATTCTTCATTAGGAAAAAAATCATTCACCTCATTATTGTCATTTCACAATAACAATAATAATAATAAATGATAGTTAATATATATTAAGAGTTTATCATAGTATTATTTGCTAGCCATTGTGCTGAGAGTTCTACATAGATCATCTAATTTTATCTTCACGGTTATCTGATGAGTGTACACTACATTATCCCTGTATTAAAGATGAGATCGATGTCTAAAGGGATTGAAAAACTCCCCTGTTTGAATCCACACAGCTACTAAATGATGGACCTAGGATGTTACTCAGGTCAAACTGATCATTCTGCCTGTCTCCAAACCCCTGTGTTATGCTGATAGAACAACATTTTAAACAATTAAAATAAGATCAAGAGTTAAAGAAATAATAGTTTCTTTATGTCCAAAACCCATTGCACCAATATGCCTTTGCTGATTGGTTAATGAATGTAAAAGCTATTATGACTGATTTTTTTTTCAAATATGGTTCAAAACAGAACCATAAACCCAAATAGGAAAATGTTTTTTTTTTAATGTGTTTTTGACTAAAATTATCAGATGTGCTCATAATATTTGAGCCAGACGTGAATTCTCAGTCTTTGCACTGGAATGCTGAAGAATGAAGCCTTATATTTTGGTATTTCCATCTGTGCTTCAACTATTTTTGTCAAATGGCAGACAACCTCAACAGAGCCTCTCCAATATAAGGGGGGATTTGTGAGTGAGTTCATGCTGCTTGTCCTGGTTCAAAAGGTCACCAGTCTATCATGTGTTCCGTAATCTCATTACACAGCAGGGACCTCTTTCCAGTTGTTAAAGAATCAGGACTGATTGGGCAATGAGGCATTTGTCTATTGGGCCATGTATGAACCTGTACTTTAAACGATTTTTTGAGTGGGTTGGAGGTCTGAAACTGTTCCAGGTGGCCTGACCCACGTGACTTTCATGCCTGGTTTGTAGAGGTATTTTTTGGGCAACAGCAAAAGGTTAAATGAGGTTTGGTAACACTCTTATTTTGACAAAATGCCTTGATGAGATAAAGAACAACTGTTGGAACAATTTTCTGAATCACTGGCCAGGGTCCAGTGGAAAAGTGAAGTTCCTTTTCTTATTGCTCCTTACTGATAATTTAAGAGATGATTATCTTTTTTAAATCTTATAGTTTTCCAAATGTAAAGAGAATAAGCTGAATGGAAGTGTGTTTTCCTTCACGCAGAAATTAATTTTTCTTCCCAAAAGGATAATTCTCTCTTTCCAAAACAATGTCAAAAGTTTGGGAAAAAATTGTATATACAAATACATACACATTTGGATTATTCTGAGTTTCAGATATGCTACTATTGGAAATGGCTTAGAAACAAGTTTCAATTTTTTAAAAAAACAGTAACAACCACACTCTAATTCATTGTTGCCTGGATATTTGAAGTGTTCTTTCATTATTGCTGTTGTCAGAGAACTATCCTCCTTCTAAAAACTTAATAACATGCCATGTTCAGACTTTAGATTCTTGTCTAAAGCTGGATTATTTATTTGGAAGTCATAAATGTAGTATGTAAATATTCAAACAGGCTTCCTTCCCCTAGGAGGGGTTGGCTATTTTTATTTGTTGATATCAGGATCTATGATGGCGGGGTCTCACATTCCAACCCTGGAGTCATGTGGAAACTATCGTGGGATGACCTAATCTATAATTCAGATATCATGTACATTTCAACTTAATACTTTAAAAGTAGTATTAGTGTACATTTTGGAATTTTTACTGTTAGGAATGGTTTCTCAAATTCATTTCAAGGTGATCAGTAATAAATGACTTTGTATTTGCTGGTTATATAGCTCTTTGTATATTTCCATATGAATACATACCATCCTTTTATGGTATTTTTTTTAGCTCCCAGAAGAGTCTTATTTTAAGTAGAGATTATTCAATACCGTATGAATTGCAGGAATGAATGATGGTGAATAATTCAGGACACTGAGAATATGATCCAATGTGGCACTCCTAGAATGTTTTTTGATACAAATAATGACATCACAGGAGTGATTGATGCTTAGGCAGATCTTTCTCTTTCAATATACTGGATGTCCTGGTATATGAGAATGATCCCTTTTATCTATTCAATGGCAACTGTGTAGTACACATTCATTTACTATTTATCCAGTAATTTCAAGTCTGTATAACTCAGATATTTAATAATAGGGTTAATATTTTGCCTTTTCTTTCTACAGTACTAATTTGATTATTTTTCCTAGGCCTACCAGGATGACAAATAATTATGTTTTTTGTCCCTAAAATGACCTTGAGGAAATGAGATGCTTAAACTAGTTTAAATAAACAGATAAGTATCTTTGTTGTAGCTGACCAAATTCTAGTTTTGTAGTATAATATCTACTTGGAATCTGAAATTCTGAAATCAAGTATAAAATTAATAACAATATTATTAATTTCTCAGAGTCACAGAACCCAAAAATGGACTAACAGTTACCAAAGGGAAAGGGACTGGGGAGGATGGGTGGGAAGGGAGGGATAAGGGGGAAAATGGGCTATTACATTAGCATATATAATGTAGTGGGTGTTGGGGTGGGGTGGGGGGGATACAGGGAAGGCAGTATAACAGAGAAAACAAGTAGTGATTCTATAACATCCTACTACGCCGATGGACAGTGACTGCAATGGGGTATGTGGTGGGGACTTGATAATAGGTGGAGTCTAGTAACCATATGTTGCTCATGTAATTGTATATTAATAATAGCAAAAAAAATGCAAAAAAAGGGGACCTGTTTTAGAAGTTTAAAATTGTCATCCAAAAAAAAAATTAATAAGAATATATCCAATGGGATATATATGAATTCATGTGTATGTGTGTGTGTGTGTATAGCAAATGCAATCTTTGGATGTTATTAAATTATAGCAAAAAATACCACAAAATTTGCCATTTTTCCTAAATGGTAGTATTGGGTTATCATTTAGTAAAGGTTTTCAAATCAAACTGCAGTCAATATTTCAGATAAGATTATCTTTGATAAGTCATTATTAAAATAAATTCTGGGAAAGGTGAATTTTAGCATTGCTTTTTCAGAAAATATATCCTAGTTCTTGAGCTCACTTTCTCTCATATGTCTGGTCAAAGTTTGTATTTCTTCAGGGTCACAGATATCTTTTTTTCCACTGTAAAAAAAAGACCTGCCTTTTGCCACAATCAAAAATCATTGTCTGATTTTGTGTGGCCAAGTTCTTAGTTGGGAGAAGGTGAGACCTATGATAATAGTTACAGATAATTTTCATTTGCTGGCAGTTATACGTGGGTATTTTTTATGTTATAATTTTAAAATTTCTTGAAAATTAACAGTAAATGTGGAAATCAACTAGCTGGGTAATGGAAAATGGCATTTTTTTTGTATATAAAAATATTACCTCTTCTTAAAACTAAAATTGTGCTCAGTGCAAGGCTGAAAAATAAATTTCAAGGCTGTTTTGAGTAGGTATTTTGTTAATTTTTGCTAATTTTCAACTAAATACATTTAAATTTGTTTAGTTTGTAATGGAAAAAAATAGTGCTTGTGTATTTCATTTGATGGTTCAAATGGCACCTTACTTAGGAATAGCTCACCACTCAACTGATTCTTATAGAGTGTTTTATTTTTGAGTTGACCTAAAACATTAAACTGAAATTTGAGTATTTTTATAAACAAAAAAAAAACCCCATTTTTTTTGTTCAGTAGGTATGTACAGAGGGCTTTCCTCCTATTGAAAGTCGTGTTTGGAACTCTTACATCTTTGGAACTAATAACAGCCTAGTTTAAACTGCATTGTTCTTAGGTGTTCGATATATATTACTTATTTTAGAGAAAGGTTGCCTTGTTATTTCTTTAGGAATGTGAAGCCTTTTAGAATTTGGCATGACACAGGAGCATTTTGCTGTGGGTCTAACAGTAGAAAAGGTCCCTTCCCCCACCTCATCATCTCTCTGTGCGGATTAAGCTCCCTCAAGAATACTCTGTGTGGTTTACCATGCTGGTAGGATTTGGTGCCTGTTTTAATCTTGTTTCTGATATGCAGGTGCCCGTTGTTCTGTGAGCATACACAGAGCAGCAGGTGGTGTCAGTCCGGGTTCAGCTAGGATTCATGAGGGCGGCCTCTGTACCTCCGTGGCACGCAGCCACCTTCTGGCTTTGCCGTGACCTTCGCCCTCCATCTTTCTCCCTGTCAGCCCAGCTTAGCCACCTCTCTCTAGCGGCTTAATTTGTGGTTGTGAGCCTTGCTACAGAGTCTTCACCCCCGCCCCCGCTTCCCCACTTTTGAGAAAATCCAAACTACTGTGAAAATTACAGCCTTGTATGGTTCTTTGAAAAGTAAACTAACTTTTATTTACTAGCTGTGTCATGAATTAACAATTTTCATATGCATCTGTAGAGCCTCCAACAAAAAATTGTAGAATTGAAATTAAAAAAAATACAGTACCCTCAAATTCTACAGAAACATAGAAATATTACCTATTCTATATGTGTAATAGAGGTAATTATTAATTCATTATTGAAAAATCTACATATGTGTGATTTCTTGCTCTCATGTGTTTGAGTGTGTGCATGTGTGTGTATGCATGAAGGTGACTTTAATGTCTGATCCATATTAGTTTTCTTTGAGAGTATAAACTTTTAGAGCTGCAAGTAGCTTAAAATAGAGCTGGAATTAGCTTAAAAATTCCAATTCCAAGTATCTTATTTTACATGAGGAGACAGAATCAGAGAAGTCAAGCACATTTGCCAAAATCAAGTAAGTAGTTAACGGCAGACAGAGTCCTAGACTTCATGTCTCCTGACTCCTAGAACAGTGACCTTTGTATGGCTTAAAGGTCATATTAAAGAGCAATCAAAGCCTAGCAATGGGAAAGAGCATTGAAGTGTTGATTTTGAGAGGTACAGCTTTAGAAATGCCCGTTACCTGCTGTATGAAGTAAAACTGGGTCAGCCAGACAGGATAAGCCATGTTTCTAACACCAAGCAGTGGACCAAGTTTTCATCTGCAAAATTACGCAGAAGCTAATTTCCCAATATTTAGTAATCAAATGCTTCCTGAAAACTTGTTCTATTAGTACCACCCAACAGGGCTGTCTTTTAGCTGTGATTTGTGCTTGACTGTAGTCTACTCTGATGTCTGCCTGAACTCAGGTATATATTTTATCATACCTTAAGACCTTTTTAAATAAGGATTTTAAAGCAAACTAAAAGGGTAGTGGAAATCAAAACATTATGGGGAAACTATATATGGATTTGTTGAGCCATTAGCACACATGAGTCTTATAAATGTGCTTGCTTTTACTTAGTCTGTGTATAGGTTCAATTTTTAGTCCCTTCCCACCTTGATCCTTGCAGCCCCCTGCTGCAACAGACACATACACGCTCTCCCTCTCCCTCTTTCTGTCTTAGGCTTCTTGCAGGTTTTGTAAGCTGACTGCAGAGGGTAATGGACTCATTCTGTAACTGCTTAAAGTTCAGGTACTGTGTCACTGTTACTAGCAAGGGCTCTTGGTTGGTGGGGGTGCCCTTTATTCATCCATTTATTCATTAATCCTTCTCCCAGCACACATACACTCAATGCTTAATGGTCAGACTTCGTGCTGTGCAAAATACAAAACACATACATGAGGGAGATCTATTCCTTGGTGGTAAGGTTATGTCTCCCTCATTAAATAGATGATCATTGTACTAGATGCTAATTGTAATGATGGAAATATCCATCCCCCAGAAAAGGCCCTTGTGAGGAAGAAGAAGAGGCCAGGCTCATAAGACCTGCAAGTTACAAGGACTGAACTACTGTGCACTATGGTGGCTAAGTTGAGCTTTAAAAGCTAAGTTAGAAGTCAGTCAGTCACAGGTGCGACAGAAGCATTTCTGTCAGAAGGTAAAGCAGGAGTCTGTCGTGGGGAAGTAAAAAAAGGACTGCACACCCAAGGAGGGACATAAGGGAGTAGAGCATGGAGTCTGGACCTGGACAAGCTCTGACCTGTGCAAAGCGTGTGACTTTGGGCAGGTAACTCACTTCTTTGTGCCTCAATTCCTTCACCTGTAAAAACAGATAATTATGGGACCCACCTAATAGTGTTTCTATGAGAATCATGTGAGTTAATATATGTAAAGTGCTTGGTATAGGACTTGGCAAAAGCAAGCACTACGTAAGTTTTCTGTGGCTGGAAAGCAAAGTGCAAAGTAAATAGGACATACGGTAAATGAGGCTGAAGATGCCAGCAGTAGTAAGAGTATTGTACCTCATGTTAATAAGCTTGGCTTTTATGCTGGGTAGCTAAAGAGAAGACTTTGAAAGGCTTTAAGCACAGGGTAATATGGCCAGATTTATATATTTTTCATCACTGTGTATGTAGACTGCCTAGAATGGGAAGGTCTGGCGACAGATTTTATTTTGGGAGCTATGCTGCTGGAGAGATAGGATATGGGAATGAGTAAGGTGTAGTAGTAGGACTGGAAAGGGAGGGACTGATAAAGTTAGTCTGATAGGCCACTGAGTGGACATCGTGGTAGGGTGGAATGGTGGAGAAGCAAGAGTCAAAAATGACGCCTAGGTGTCCAACTCTAATGATTTGGTGTCTGGTAGGACACAACCATTAGTAAAGGAGGAGCAGGTTCATGGGGAGAGGTACTGGGTTCTGATTTTCACATGTAGGGCTTGAGGTTTCTGTGGGACATGCAGATGGAAAAGTCCAGCAAACATTTGAAGTGTGACATTTGTGGGAAAGGTCAGGACAGATATAATTTTAGGAACCACCAGTATATTGAGAGTTTGAAATCATGAGAAGTAATGAAATCACTCACAGGTGGAGGACAGGGTCTGTAATGACACAGTATCAGGGAAAACTAAAAGAGCGGGTCTCAGGATGGAGATAAAAGAGGGAGGTAGAAGGGCTCCTGGAATTGGGAAAAAGAATGCGCTCCTTTTTAACCTTCAGGTATGATTTCTACACACGTGAATGCCAGGCTTAGATTCTAACGAGTTCCTCTGAGCTTGAGTCTAAGTCAGCCTAGTTTTGTAACACTATGCAGGCTGTGTGACTCTTGTGAAAATAAGTTAACTGATCACATGTTTCTCTCTGGTTAGGTGGACCAAGCTTGCTGTCTTGTCTGTGCTGGTCACACAATCACTGTGTCTCTGGCACTGCTCAGTAATGCCTGTTGATTTTCTAAGCATGCCATTCTAAGTATGTCCAGTTCCTGGGGCAAATACAAATTAAGGAGATCATCTGGGGAACTATTCCCAAAGAAAATCAAAACAAATCATCTCCACTGCGTTTTTATTTCTTTTTCTTCAGTTTTTCCCCAGAGTTTTAGAAAGATGTGACCTTTATAGACACATCTTTTCAACAAAAACAAATCTTGTAATAATTCCTTATGAAAAACAGATAAAAATCTTTAAGCTTTTCCAGGTCTTATATGTGAATTTCACATGTAACGAAGAATTTTAAAGACACACAAAATTTGAGGCAGTTTTTATTTCTATATGGATGTGTTGCATATAAGTGATGCTGGAAATTATGAGAATATTTGCTTTGTTACTTTTAAGTAATTTGTATACTGGAAGTCCTTTAAATTTATGTTACCCTTATTTTCATCTATCATTTGATATATTGTGAATGTTGTATAAATAGGCATCTCACAAAAACTTTGGGAAATTTTGACTTTGTAATGTCATGAAAACTAAATAAAAATATATAACACTATTTTAGTAAGGGATTAGAAAAATCCTTAATGAGCATTTAAATGTATTTTCCAGATTTCAGATACGGAGTTTGTTAACATATGAGGATTAAGAGAATAAATAGAAATGACTTCTTTGATTTTGCATTTGTATTACAGTGAAAATAATGCACAGCTAAGAGTCAAAAAAGGTAGACAGTTTTTTTATTAAGGTATTATTGATATATACACTCTTATGAAGGTTTCACATGAAAAACAATGTGGTTACTACATTCACCCATACTACTGAGTCCCTCCATACCCCATGGCAGTCACTGTCCATCAGTGTAGTAAGATGCCACAGAGTCACTATTTACCTTCTCTGTGCTACACTGTCTTCCCCAAGATACCCCCCACACCATGTGTGTCAATCATAATACCCCTCAATCCTCTTCTCCCTCCCTCCCCACCTGCCCTCCGACACACCTCCCTTTGGTAACCCCTAGTCCCTTCTTGCAGTCTGTGAGTCTGCTGCTGTTTTGTTCCTTCAGGTTTTTTCTTTGTTCTTATACTCCACATATGAGTGAAATCATTTGATACTTGTCTTTTTCGGCTTGGCTTATTTCACTGAGCATAATACCCTCTAGCTCCATCCATGTTGTTGCAAATGGTAGGATTTGTTTTCTTCTTATGGCTGAATAATATTCCATTGTGTCTATGTACCACCTCTTCTTTATCCATTCATCTACTGATGGACACTTAGGTTGCTTCCATATCTTGGCTATTGTAAATAGTGCTGCAATAAACATAGGGGTGCACATGTCCTTTTGAATCTGGAATCCTGCATTCTTAGGGTAAATTCCTAGGAGTGGAATTCCCCGGTCAAATGGTATTTCTTTTTTTTTATTTCTATTTTGGTATCATTAATGTACAATTACATGAGCAACATTATAGTTACTAGACTCCCACCATTAACTAGTCGCCACCACACACACCATTACAGTCACTGTCCATCAGCGTAGTGAGATGCTATAGAATCACTACTTGTCTTCTCTGTTATACTGCCTTCCCCATGCCCCTCATACATTATGTGTGCTAATTGTAATGCCCTTTTTCCCCCTTACCCTTCTTTCCCACCCATCCTCCCCAGTCCCTTTCCCTTTGGTAACTGTTAGTCCGTTCTTGGGTTCTGTGAGTCTGCTGCTATTTTGTTCCTTCAGTTTTTTCTTTGTTCTTATACTCCACAGATAAGTGAAATAATTTGGTACTTGTCTTTCCCTGCCTGGCTTATTTCACTGAGCATAATACCCTCTAGCTCCATCCATGTTGTTGCAAATGGTAGGATTTGTTTTCTTCTTATGGCTGAATAATATTCCATTGTGTATATGTACCACATCTTCTTTATCCATTCATCTACTGATGGACACTTAGGTTGCTTCCATTTCTTGGCTATTGCAGATACTGCTGTGATAAACATAGGGGTGCATGTGTCTTTTTGAATCTGGGATCCTGCATTCTTAGGGTAAGTTCCTAGGAGTGGAATTCCCTGGTCACATGGTATTTCTATTTTTAGTTTTTTGAGGAACTTCCATATTGCTTTCCACAATGTTGAACCAGCTTACATTCCCACCAGCAGTGAAGGTGGGTTCCCCTTTCTCCACATCCTCAGCAGCATTTGTTGCTCTTAGTCTTTTCGATGCTGGCCATCCTCACTGGTGTGAGGGGATATCTCATTGTGGTTTTTATTTGCATTTCCCTGATAATTAGTGACATGGAGCATCTTTTCATTTTGCTGTTGGCCATCTGAATTTCTTCTTTAGAGAATTGTCTGTTCATATCCTGTGCCCATTTTTTATTTGGGTCATTTGCTTTTTGGGTATTCAGGTGTGTGAGGTCTTTATATATTTTGGATGTTAACCCCTTGTCAGATATGTCATTTACAAATATGTTCTCCCATACTGTAGGATGCCTTTTTGTTCTGTTGATGGTGTTCTGTGCTGTACAGAAGCTTTTTAGTTTGTTGTAGTCCCATGTGTTCATTTTTGCTTTTGTTTCCCTTGCTTGATGAGATGCATTCAGGAAAAAGTTGCTCATGTTTATATTCAGGAGATTTTGACCTCTGTTTTCTTCTAAGAGTTTTATGGTTTCATGACTTACATTCAGGCCTTTGATCCATTTTGAGTTTACTTTGGTGTATGGGGTTAGACAATAATCCAGTTTCATTCTCTTACATGTAGCTGTCCAGTTTTGCCAACACCAGCTATTGAAGAGGCTGTCATTTCCCCATTGTATGTCCATGGCTCCTTTATCATATATTAATTAACCACATATGCTTGGGTTTATATCTGGGCTCTCTAGTCTTTTTCATTGGTCTATGGTTCTTTTGCTGGTACCAAATTGTCTTGATTACTGTGGCTTTGTAGTAGATCCTGAAGTCAGGGAGTGTAACCCCCCCCGCCCACCCGCTTTATTCTTTCTTCTCAGGATTGCTTTGGCTATTCGGTGTCTTTTGTGGTTCCATATGAATCTTAGAACTATTTGCTCTAGTTTGTTGAAGAATGCTATTGGTATTTTGATAGGGATTGCATTGAATCTGTAGATTGCTTTAGGCAGGATGGCCATTTTGACAATATTAATTCTTACTATCCATGATCATGGGATGTGTTTCCATTTATTGGTATCTTCTTTAATTTCTCTCATGAGTGTCTTGTAGTTTTCAGAGTATAGGTCTTTCACTTCCTTGGTTAGGTTTATTCCTAGGTATTTTATTCTTTTTGATGCAGTTGTGAATGGAATTGTTTTCCTAATTTTTCTTTCTGCTAGTTCATCGTTAGTGTATAGGAATGCAACAGATTTCTGTGTATTAATTTTGTATCCCGCAGCTTTGCTGAATTCACATATTAGATCTAGTAGTTTTGGAGTTGATTCTTTAGGGTTTTTTATGTACAGTATCATGTCATCCACAAACAGTGACAGTTTAACTTCTTCTTTACCAATCTGGATGCCTTTTATTTCTTTGTGTTGTCTGATTGCCGTGGCTAGGACCTCCAGAACTATGTTGAATAAAAGTGGAGAGAGAGGGCATTCTTGTCTTGTTCCTGATCTTAAAGGAAAGGCTTTCAGCTTCTTGCTGTTAAGTATGATGTTGGCTGTGGGTTTGTCATATATAGCCTTTATTATGTTGAGGTACTTGCCCTCTATACCCATTTTGTTGAGAGTTTTTACCATGAATGGATGCTGAATTTTGTCGAATGCTTTTTCAGCATCTGTGGAGATGATCATGTGGTTTTTGTCCTTCTTTTTGTTGATGTGAAAAGGTAGACAATTTTATAATAAATAAAGAAACTTCAACTTCAGGTTTAGGGAAATACTAAAAAAGTACAAAGTTAAGTAAGGGATGTCAGACTAAGCAGATGAGCAAAATTGGAAATGAAGATTAAGTCCTGGAAGTAGTAAGTGATGTAAGCAGATCTCAGGAGACTGTAAAACTAGGAATGAGAGACAAACTTCAGGGGGCATGTTATCAGCAAGGAGAGGAGAATGAGCAAGGTCAGGGAGAAATAAAGAAAAGAACATTTATGCCCTAATTAGCCAGCGATTTGTTATAAAACAGCCTTGCCACCTGGAGAGCAGTATTTAAAAATTTATTGGCACAAACCATCAAATGAGCGAAATGAGAGCAGGCTGTCGTCCAGGTCTGCCACACAGGCTACCGCGGAAAGCTGGTGAGAGCCACATACTGCGTGAAGACGGAGAGAAGAAAGCCTCATTTAAGGAAGTCAGGGATAATACCAAGAAGACCAGTATAGGCTCACAAGACTTGCATGTTGCAATCAGTCTTTTAGAAGTCAAATAATGCATTTGGCCTTTGGTACAACTATATGATACCTTAAGCTGAGTATTTTGCTACCAAATTAAACTAAATAGGACAAGAAAAGAGCTGCTCATCTCTTTATTACATCATCATTTGTGCTGAACTTTTCTATTAAAGGGTAATGTTTTTCTTTAACCTTGGGACCACCGGTGACTGTCCCTTCTTATGCTGGCTATCAGGGCATCTCCAGCTCCTCACTTTCAGCTTTACCTCAGTGCCTGCTTATTACTCCCGCCCGACCTCCCCCAGAGCTGCATGACTATTCAGCCTGTAGAGCTGCTGCCAGTGGCGTCTTCTCCTGCTCGGCTCTGGGGACCTCCTCCTCCTCTCCACCTCTATACTGTCTCTCTTTGTGCTGACAGTTGACCAGAACAATCTAACTCATCTCATCCCAAGCCCGGTTGGGTGTCCCAGTCAACACTGTCACTTTACTCATGTGTTCAGGGTCAGTCCACATTTCAGTGTTTATACCCCTTTTTTATTTTGTTCCTGATCCTGCGTGGACACTATAGAGAATTGGTACAGAAAATTCTCTTCTCCATGCCCTTCTGTTCAGAGAGACTGTGTCTTATTTTCTCTAAATTAGAATGGGGCTTCTTTTATTCATTTCTCTTGTCTTGGTATGGTTTTTCTAGACAAAGTTGATCAGCTTTGAGCTACTGCTAGAACAAGCTGTATTCCTAGAAGGCCGACATTGTCACTTTATCATTTAAAAGATCTTGGCATCACTAAAGTTCATGAAACTATGGGTCCTAAGTAGAAGAGCAGTGGTGATTGTCCAAACACAGGATTAATTGGCATCTTTTACTCAGGGACTGATCAGTATAAATGGCATTGTCCCATGTTTGAATCTCTTCTTCTAATTCTGACTAAAGTTAGTGACTCTGAGATTGAATCCCAACAAAAATGCACTTACTTTACCTTCCTGGTGTTGGAATCAGGAAAGCAGTGAGTTTGACTGCAAGACAGGGTATCCATTTGCCCTCTGAGTCTACCAGTATAATTTTGGAACCAACCAAACACTTGTTTCTTTATTAAGGTATCATTGATATACACTCTTATGAAGGTTTCACATGAAAAACAGTGTGGTTACTACATTCACCCTTATTAATGAGTCCCCACTCATTCCCCATTGCAGTCACTGTCCATCAGTGTAGTAAGATGCCACAGAGTCACTGTTTGCCTTCTCTGTGCTACACTGTCTTCCCCGTGACCCCCCACACCATGTGTACTAAACATAATACCCCTCAGTCCCCTTCTCCCACCCTCCCCACCCACCCTCCCCCACCCCTCCCCTTTGCTAACAACTAGTCCCTTCTTGGACTCTGTGAGTCTGCTGCTATTTTGTTCCTTCAGTTTTGCTTCGTTGTTATACTCCACAAATGAGGGAAATCATTTGGTATTTATCTTTCTCTGCCTGGCTACATTACGTGTGCTAATCGTAATACTCCTTTTTCCCCCTTATCCCTCCCACTCCCACCCATCTTCCCCAGTTCCTTTCCCCTTGGTAACTGTTAGTGCATTCTTGGGTTCTGTGAGTCTGCTGCTGTTTTGTTCCTTCAGTTTTTTCTTTGTTCTTATACTCCACAGATGAGTGAAATCATTTGGTACTTGTCTTTCTCTACCTGGCTTATTTCACTGAGCATAATACCCTCTAGCTCCATCCATGTTGTTGCAAATGGTAGGATTTGTTTTCTTCTTATGGCTGAATAATATTCCATTGTGTATATGTACCACATCTTCCTTATCCATTCATCTACTGGTGGACACTTAGGCTGCTTCCATTTCTTGGCTATTGTAAATAGTGATGTGATAAACATAGGGGTGCATATGTCTTTTTGAATCTGAGAAGTTGTTTTCTTTGGGTAAATTCCTAGGAGTGGAATTCCCGGGTCAAATGGTATTTCTATTTTTCGTTTTTTGGAAACCTCACATTGCTTTCCGCAATGGTTGAACTAGTTTACATTCCTGCCAGCAGTGTAGGAGGGTTCCCCTTTCTCTGCATCTTCGCCAGCTTTTGTTGTTCCTAGTGTTTTCTATGTTGGCCGTCCTAACTGGTGTGAGGTGATATCTCATTGTGGTTTTAATTTTCATTTCCCTGATGATTAGCGATGTGGAGCATCTTTTCATGTTGCTGTTGGCCATCAGAATTTCTTCTTTGGAGAAGTGTCTGTTCATATACTTCACCCATTTTTTAATCGGGTTATTTGCTTTTTGGGTGTTGAGGTGTGTGAATTCTTTATATATTTTGGATGTTAACCCCTTGTCAGATATGTCATTTACAAATATATTCTCCCATACTGTAGGATGCCTTTTTGTTCTGTTGATGGTGTCCTTTGCTGTACAGAGGTTTTTATCATGATGTATTCCCATTTGTTCATTTTTTATTTTGTTTCCCTTGCCTGAGGAGATGCGTTCCAGAAAAAGTTGCTCATGTTTATATCAAACACTTTTTTTTTCACTGAGGAACAACCACTCTTCCTCAGTTGGACTATCCTGCATTTCCTTCCCTGGACACCCAATGGCTCTATTCCCTGTGTCACTTTCTTGGTTTTACTCACTGCTTTCATTGAATGTGCTGAATCTTTTAAAAACCCTTGAGCATTAATTCGATTAATTTATGGTGTATGTCATTAACATTCCTATTCTGTCTTGATCTTTTCTGTCTAAGACAATAAGCCCTTGGGACATTTGAAATGCTTATGCTTAGTTGCTTAGTGAATCCTGAGTACCCATCACAACATCAAGTTTTGATGACAGTAATGATGATGGATAAAGGAGCGTAACACACCAGAGAAGTTATGAGCCAAGAATGTCTAGTTAGATTTATGTAAAAGAAGTAACAGACAGGATAAAGCCCTAAGAATAAGATCGGGTTCATTTTAATTTCAGATGACAACCATCCCATAGTCCTAAAATAAAGTCTTATTCTAATGTATACTGTACATATCTAAATTGATTCACATTTATTTAAAAACAAATCCCTTCATGAAATACAAGTTGACAGGCCTCAGGCCTGATGTCTCCGGCATGGTTTCAAAGTCAGTCAGCTGACACGATTGTAGGCTAGATGATAAACAGCAATTACAGTTCACTGTGACGAAGGCTGTGCTACATGTTTTTAAAGAGTGGCACAGAGATGCCCAGCATGATTCCCTACTCAGACTAAGGATCAGGCAGAGCTTCATAAACATCCCCATGTGTCTCACCTGGACTGTAGCCTACCTTGGCTGCCAAGATAACTCATCCCAGACCTAAATCCACCCTCTCCTTAAGCTAGAATTCCTCTTTCCTCGATCAACTAACATGTTTACTCTTCCCTACTCACTAGCCTCAACCTTAGTAGGACTTATTGCTTCTTTTTAGTTGTCATAGTAGCTTTATAATCTGGTCTAGGTTTCCATAGCAATACACTCTACCTCTCCCCCATCTTGAATAAAACCAGCACTGTATAGCTAGAGACATCAGATAGAAAGACAAGTTAGATTTATGTAAAAGAAGTAACTTTTATCATTGCCCTATTGATATAAGTAGAAGAGGACTCTGGCTTCATGATAACCTAAGGGTTACTTGGTGTGGGAAAGAAGGACAATAAAGCCCAGCTTTTCTATCAGGCTTCACATGCTCAAACCAGATCCATTCTCCAGGGTTTCTCCAGCATGGTGGGAAATACTCAGAGACTCAGTCACATGGAGTCATATAACAAGCAGATTTGAGCACCATATACAGTTGGATTTCTAGGGGAAAGCTGTGCTTTGAATGCTACAGATTCTGGTGCCAATCTATTCAAGTGTTCAAATGTCAATCTTCCTGTCAGACTGGCTTGGTAATGTACATATAGGAGGAGCATGAGATAGTCTCAAAATTAGAAGTCTAGAAAATTAGACTATTTTTTTAGAAGTGTGGTGGAGAATGGGTTGTGAGAACATCTTGGATGAGCCATGTAGGGAGACTGTGGGAGCTATTTAGGCAATGACAATGTTTTATGCAATACTCAGCCAAACAGTAAGCGTGAGAAATTACCAGGATGACTTCTTTGATGTTCTTTTTTTCCCCTTGAAAATAAAGTTACTTTAAAAAATTTTGATTTCTATCCTGCCTTTCCATCTTTCAAAGCAAGTGTTTACACTGTATGTTGGGTGCTTTAATTGTAGATACTACACTGTCCCTACTCAAATGCTTTCTGTTACAGAATTTATGCCAGTTACATTTTGCTATTGGTAGGCCTGCCTGTTTTCATGTCTGTGTCACGGAAACTGTCTTAATTCTTGGAGTTTTGCACAGGACCTGAATACATGCATGTCACTTGGTTAATTTATTTTTTAAACAATGCATAAATTAACTCATTGATTCAATATATTCAATTTAGATTTCTCTTAAATAGCACTGAAGAATATTGGGCCCGATATCTCTGGCTAATACAGTCAGGACAGCCTAGTATCCAGGTGAAACTAGGACTCAGCCTGAATTATTTAAATCATTCTCTGAGTCCGTACAGAAGACGGCTGGCCAAAGGGAGAACAAAGCAAGGAGAATGGCATTCCTGTCTACAGTCAGCTTTTAAAACACCCTCTCAAGTTTCCGTGGCAAGAAAATCTGCTGGCTGCCACTGCCAGGAGGCTCTCCTTAGAAATTAAAAAGAAAAAAGAAAAGAGGGAAAGAAGCAACCCATTTCTGTGTTTCTGAAAACAGCCTGGATTTCCTGCTGATCATGGACTGCTGCCATGCCATAGAAACACCTCATCCAGTGGGCCCAGGCTGCCTCTGCTCAGCATGCTGGAAGCTTGTGATTAATTTTGTTTGACAGCAGCAAAAAGTGTGCCTTACCTTGGATGCCAGCTGATTATTTCCAGTATGGTTGCTGCTGAAAATTCCATTAATGATTCGTAATATCTATTCATCCTGAAGGGAGGAGAAAAGTGCTTTTCTGAATGAAGGAAAATACTTCGGACCTAGTCATATGGAAAATCCTAATCTACAGAGTGAACATTTAATGACAGAGGAGTTGAAGACTTACATCAGCAACTTCAAAATCTTTTCACACAAAAAATTTGGTCTCTTTTTCTAGACAATATTTTATTAGAGAATGTGTTGTGAAGACTAATAAAAATTGTCAATTGGGGTGCTTACATTTTTTTCCTGGTGTTCAAATATGGTAAATTTCAGTGTTATAATATGGTGTGTATTAAGTGCCTGCTATGTTCAAGGTCCTCAGTAAAAATGTATTGAGTTGAATTGATTGTACTCGTACAGATGTTTATGGCTAAGACCTAGTGACAGATGTTTATGGCTACGACTAGTGCCAGCCCGTGGAAAGCCTACTGCCCAAGACAGGGATTCTCAGCGGGGACCGTGCACTGGAATCCCCACAGAGAACTTTAAAACAATTCTGATGCCTGGGTCTCACTCCACAGACATCTTGATTTAATTGGTCTAGGATGACGCTTGTGACCTCAATATTTTTTCATATGTCTTCTCATGTGCATAATGTATGACCAGACTTGAGAATGAACATCTGATCTAAAAGGGAGTGAAAAGATATGGCCAAGTCCCAACTGATTTACAAAGGACACAGTTTTTAATCATTTGTCTTCTTGAAAAGTGTGGAAGTTTAAAAGGAGGAGGAAATTTCATTTCCTTGAGGCTACCAGGACAAACTTCATGAAGGAAGTCATTTCCATGGACTTGAAATGTGTAAAATTTTGATTGGTGAACAGGTATCAAGGAAGT
Source organism: Smutsia gigantea (assembly GCA_032199065.1). Lineage (NCBI taxonomy): Eukaryota > Metazoa > Chordata > Mammalia > Pholidota > Manidae > Smutsia > Smutsia gigantea. Next base: position 56,749 of record JAVSCE010006420.1, read on the forward strand.
ACACCAAAGGCAGGCTGGACTGGAGCCAGCGCTGTGAACATTGAATAACCAACACATGATTATGAGAAAAAGAATACAGGATTGATTGCTATTATGAAAGTTACCATGGATTTATAATTTTAGCTAGCTTATAAGAACTCAGACACATTTATGAAATGGGATAGTTCAACAATTTTTTTCTCATGCTCTAAACATTACTCCTAAAACAAGGTTAAAAGTACCTAATATATGGTGAAGTAGGCATCGATCTTAAAGTTCACTTTAGTACCTGGCTATTCAATTCAAAGTATGTGGTCTTCAGGATGAGCGGCATGAGCGTCGGCTGTAACTTTTGGAAATGTAGGACCACGTCCCACGCCGACCTCATGAATCAAAATACGCGTTTTAAAGAGATTTTTATATATATACACTAAAGTCTGAGAGACACTACTTTAGTATCTCAACTACTCTTACATAAGTAGCTCTAATTAATTAAGGGAAATAGAGAAGTACACATATGTTTCAATTAATAAGTTTTTACTTGACTATGAATGCAAAGAAAGAATAGTATTGATAGGCAATAATCTCCTGTAATCAGATACCTTTTTATATCTATCACAACATATATATCAACACATAAGAATTTACTTAGTTGTGGTTAATACATTTCAATTCCTGTGAATTCGTTGAGGTATTGCTGTCCAGTTCCAATCCCATGTCCTGGCTAAGGATCTTTTCACTTTAGACCTCGGTAATATTTTCTGTGTTTTTCAAGTGCTGTCCTCAAAATCACTTCTAAAAACCCAATATAATCCAATACACTGTGTCCCTGCCATCCCGCTGTACACAGGTTTGGGTAGCATATGGCAGACGGGAAAGAAATGCAAGAGTCTGGAAAACTCCATCCATGGAAACACGGATGCCAGAGTGAACCTGAAGTACAAATAAAAATGGTCTAGCTTGGATGGTTAAGCATTATTTACCTCTTTAATATGAATAAACAAGTAACTGTAAATAATGATTCAGAGAAGTTTTGCTAGATGGCAGAATATTATACGGGTGGCTATTTTCCAATAGTGCCTCTGATCTAACAGAAGGCAGTGTATTTACAAATAATTATTTAAACATTTCTTTTCCCAAATAGTATTGGATTTGGCGATCCGGCTAAACATCCTTAGCTCGACACTTAGCAACAAGAGTTAATATACTTTAGTTAACAGAAATCATCTGCCTTTCCTGAACTTTAGCATGCAAAAGAATATTTGAGGATGTTGTTGAAAAAATATGTTCCGGACCTTAAGTTCCTGAGATTCTAATTCAGTAACTTGGAGAAAGACTCAAGAATCGGCCGTGAGAAAAAAGTCCCAAGAGATTCTTTTGTTGTTGCTAAGAATACGTCATTTTGAAAAAACATGGCTCTTAGGCATTAAGTTCTTAGGAATTGATAGCTTTTCTCCAATATCAGTATTATCTAAAACCAAACTGTCAGTTTATACCTAAGCTTTGATATTGATCCACTGAATCAAGTAAGCTTTCTGAAGGGATAATACTAGAAAATGCTTTTGTATTCATTTTAGAATTTCATATCCTAAGCATTGAAATATGCAATCCCTGGTATTTCATTATTGATCATGTTGCATTTTTGTGGAAATAATGCAGTACTTTTTTTTTTTTTACAAGAAACTTATCATTAGTGTCTCGCTTAACTGGTCCTGGAATTTCTTTCTTTCTTTCTTTCCTTTTTCTTAGCTACTGAGTATTAGAGAAGGAAAGAACAAGGGAAGGGAGAGGGGAAAAGAAAATAAGTGATGTTTGTTGTGAAGTGATTCAGTGGAGTGAGAAAAATTAGGTAACAAATGACCTGTTGTAAGTCTGCTACCTGGGAAGTTTGTGTCATTTTCATGCTCAGTGTATCAGTGAACTTTTGCAACTGTGCCTAGTCAATGACTTCATTGCATTTCCATGTAAAGTGAAACTAAGATAATTTGTAATATATGGAGATAAAGGAGTTTAAATACTGAAGTTAACAAATTTGAAATCCTTTCTGACAAATAGGGGGGAAAAATAGATTGATTTATGTTACTTAAGACACCATGAAATCTTCTACTTGAGGGTTTATAGTATGACTAAAAGATGGTTTAATTACTTTAATGTTTCATATCTTTTTTTTGTATTCCTTTTTTATTTTATTTTTTATTTTGCTATTATTAATATACAATTACATGAACAACATTATGATTCCTAGACTCCCCCTATTATCAAGTCTCCACCATATACCCCACTGCAGTCACTGTCCATCAGTGTAGAAGGATATTATAGAACCACTACTTCTTTTTTTTTTGGATATAATTTTATTTTTCCTTTTTTTTCATTAAGGTATCATTGATATACAATCTTACAAAGGTTTCACATGAAAAACATTGTGGTTACTACATTCACCCATATTATAAAGTCCCTCTGTACCCCACTGAAGTCACTGTCCATCAGTGAAGTAAGATGCCACAGTCACTACTTGTCTTCTCTGTGCTACACTGTCTTCCCCTTGACCCCCCCCCCACCACACCATGTGAACCAATCATAATGCCCCTCAATCCCCTTCTCCCTTGCTCCACACTCACCCTGCCCCACCCCTCTCCTTTGGTAACTGCTAGTCCCTTCTTGGAGAACCACTACTTCTATTCTCTGTGTTATACTGCCTTCCCCGTATCCCCCCACTCCCACACCCACTACATTATGTGTGCTAATTGTAATGCCCTTTTTCCCCCTTATCCCTCCCTTCCCACCCATCTTCCCCAGTCCCTTTCCCTTTGGTAACTGTTAGTCCATTTTTGGGTTCTGTGAGTCTGCTGCTGTTGTGTTCCTTCAGTTTTTCCTTTGTTCTTATACTCCACATATGAGTGAAATTATTTGGAACTTATCTTTCTCCACTTGGTTTATTTCACTGAGCACAATACCCTCTAGCTCCATCCAAGTTGTTGCAAATGGTAGGATTTGTTTTCTTCTTATGGCCGAATAATATTCCATTGTGTATATATACCACATCTTCTTTATCCATTCATCTACTGATGGACACTTAGGTTGCTTCCATTTCTTGGCTATTGTAAATAGTGATGTGATAAACATAGGGGTGCATATGTCTTTTTGAATCTGAGAAGTTGTTTTCTTTGAGTAAATTCCTAGGAGTGGAATTCCTGGGTCAAATGGTACTTCTATTTTGAGTTTTTTGAGGAACCTCCATACTGCTTTCCACAATGGTTGAACTAATTTACATTCCCACCAGCAGTGTAGGAGGGTTTCCCTTTCTCCACATCCTTGCCAACATTTGTTGTTGTTTGTCTTTTGGATGGCGGCCATCCTAACTGGTGTGAGGTGGTATCTCATGTGGTTTTAATTTGCATTTCTCTGATGACTAGTGATGTGGAGCATCGTTTCATGTTGCTGTTGGCCATCTGAATTTCTTCTTTGGAGAAGTGTCTGTTCAGCTCCTCTGCCCCTTTTTTAATTGGCTTATTTGCTTTTTGTTTGTTGAGGTGTGTCAGCTCTTCATATAATTTGGATGTCAACCCCTTGTCAGATATGTCATTTATGAATGTATTCTCCCATACTGTAGGAAGTCTTTTTGTTCAACTGATGGTATACCTTGCTGTACAGAAGCTTTTTAGTTTGATATAGTCCCATTCATTCATTTTTGCTTTTGTTTCCCTTGCCCTGGGAGACATGTTCATGAAGAAGTTGCTCATGTTTATGTCTAAGAGAATTTTGTCTATGTTTTCTTCTAACAGTTTTATGGTTTCATGACTTACTTTCAGGTCTGATCCATTTTGAGTTTACTTTGGTATATGGGGTTAGACAGTAACCCAGTTTCATTCTCTTACATGTAGCTGTCCAGTTTTGCCAACACCAGCTGTTGAAGAGGCTGTCATTTACCCATTGTATATCCATGGCTCCTTTATCATATATTAACTGACCATATATGCTTGGGTTTATATCTGGGCTCTCTATTCTGTTCCACTGGTCTATGGGTCTGTTCTTGTGCCAGTACCAAATTGTCTTGATTACTGTAGCTTTGTAGTAGAACTTGAAGTCAGGGAGTGTAATCCCCCTTGCTTTATTCTTCCTTCTCAGGATTGCTTTGGCTATTCGGGATCTTTTGTGGTTCCATATGAATTTTAGAAATATTTGCTCTAGTTCATTGAAGAATGCTGTTGGTAATTTGATAGGGATTCTCTTGAATCTGTAGATTGCTTTAGATATGATGGCCGTTTTGACAATATTAATTCTTCCTAGCCAAGAGCATGGGATGAATTTCCATTTATTAGTGTCCTCTTTAATTTCTCTTAAGAGTGTCTTATAGTTTTCTGGGTATAGGTCTTTCACTTGTTTCATATCATTTTATCTCTTGTTCCTCTATTATTTTGCATCAAACAGGAACAACTGTTTGTAACATTTTAGACTTTATTGTGTTCCAACTCAGTGTATCTCCAGTTAATCATATAGGGTTTTGTCAAAGGAGAATGTCAAATCTCATTCTCTGTATGTCTTTAAAAATAAAATAAATTTCAGAACTATTTATATACTTTTGGATTATCAAATTAAATTTTAAATAGGAAACATAATAGGTTTCCCATATATATAAAAGGTTCCTTTTGTATATTGCTTTTGCTTTCTTAAAAATACCTTGTCAATATTGTCAAAAGCCATAAAATTTTAATACTCCCTCACCTAGTAATGCCCTCTGTTGGAATATGACTAAGAAGGTAACCAGAAACTTGAGTGATTTATTTAAGTAGATATTGCAGTATTATTTATCAATAGCAAAATAAGCCTGACTGTTGAGCTGTAGAAACATGGATAAACATATTTTGGTATAGCCATATGAGAAGAAAATGCAGCCATTTAAATTAATATTTCTGGAAAATATATAGCATGCAAAGATTCTCACTCTGTAATGTCAAGGGGAACATGCAGAATATAAGAAAGTTAATTTTGAAAATGATAAAAACATATATAGTAAAAATTTGGATGGAAACAGATTAACATGCTAAAATGGTCACATCTAGAATATTGAATTATAAGTGATTAAATTTTTTTTCTTTATAACTCTCTGTATGGTCCAAAGTCTTTTAAATGGGCTTATATTATTTTTATAATTAAGGAAAAATTTAAAGGAATGTAACTTTAAAAAATCTGAATTGTTTTAAGAGTAGATCTGCTTAAGAACAGGTGGATGGGCTAAACGAACCTTTAAAATCCCTTCAGTTCTAAGGACCATCTGCCCCGTCATACGAACTAGTAACCACTGAACAAAGTTATATCTGATCAGTAAAGGCAGAAAGAAACAGTGCCTTTGTGAATTCTGTCCGCATCCCCGTGCATAGCCGTGCGTTACACTAATGGGGCTATTCATTGAGTTCAAGCTGTCCCCAAGGAAGCCTCCTTTCTCCTTTGCTTCTATCCAAGTGCTGTTCACTTTTCACAGCTGTCTCCGGAATCAGAGGCAGCAGCTGGCCATCTATGCTAGTACACAGGACAGTGGTCTGAATGCAGGCTTCTCAAGAGTGGGTGGCTCTGCTATCTTGAATATAATAGCATGAAAAGCAGACACCACCAAGGACAGTTCCGTCTGCTTCTGCTTATGTGATAAACACATAAAACATGAAGACAAAATATGTTGAGGGCCATATCTTACTGGGTGACATTGGGAAACTCAGTTTAGAGATAAATAAGCTTCAGTTTATTTATCTTTAAAATAGGAGTCATAATGGCTTTCTCTGATCCTCTCTTATAAATCATGTAAGAAAGATTTGGGAAGTGCAAGTTTTAAAATATTAGTTGTTACATGATCATGTTCACATTTTTCACGTGATTTCTTTTCAAGTGCATAGTGATGTGATAGAGACAGTGAAAGAGCAGCAGTCCTCCTGCCTCACCCAGGATCACGCCGCTTTGTAATAGGATCTCAAAACGGAGTGCAACTGGATGGCCCAATGCTGTTTATCATCGCCACTTAAAGTGAGCCCATATGCCAGTGGCATATTGAGCTGACAAGTGGTGATGTCATTGGCAGGAGCAACACTTACAGAAGGCAGAGTTGCTGAGGACTGTTTATGACATTATTCTGTGAGCATATTGAATGCTGCTGGTCAATTGCAGCAGTGGTGTCTGGGGAAATAAGGTCAAGTGACTAATGATTTAGGGGTTCCAGCTTGTCAGAGGCATAAGCTGGACACAGATGGATTGTGATTTTTTTTCTAAAAATTAAGCTAAATCAGATTAATTATATCAAAATAAACTTAAAAAAATAGATCTTGCAAAAAAAAGATTTAATGACAAGATGCGGCTTTTATTTTAAAAGACAAAGAATGGTAGGAAATAAATGAATCATCTAACAGTGGGGATAAGGTTAAAGCTCTCTGAATATGGAATTCTGACCAGCATTAAAAGCATATCTTCAGTGTTAAATAAAAAAGCAGAATGGAAAACTTTACATTTCAGTTTTGTCTAAAAATGTATGTATAGGAAATCCCCAAAGAAATAACTACACTTTTCTTTAGATATATTACTCAGTAGTGAGATTCAGGATGATTTAAATTTTCTTTTTTGTCTGTATATTCTAAATTTTCTAAAATGAGCTGCGATTTTATAATCAGAGTACAACATAGATTGTTTAAAAAAAATAAAGATGGTCTAAATCCAAAAAAAAAATTAAGCTAAATCCCAGAGTTATCAGTACTTATTCCCTTTGCCTTCAAAAAGTTCATTTCGTGGTAGATAGACATTTTCCTTTTTCTTGTTAACATAGAAAGATACCCAGAGTGAGCCCATCCTGCTGTTTTCTTTAGCTGTTTTATTACTGAATTTATAGAGTAGTATCCCCACCTTTTTGAGAAATATTATTGATGTATTTTACAATGGGAAGGGACTGTTCTGATTCTCTTTCTACCTTGCAGATTAAGCCTTCCCTGATCTCCTACATGAGGTCATTCTATGATTTTTTTCCTGGAACCTGGTAAGAAAAGAGGGATGAGTAGGCACCATATATTTTGAGAGCCTTAAAAGCCAAACAGCATTGTCCTATAGGTAGTGGAGTTTAATCAAGAAAAGGAATTTTGGTAGTATTTGTATTATTATAGAGTGGTCACTTTGGCAGCTTTGTGAACTGTAGGCAGAAAGGTGTATGGGGAAGCTATGTAATCCAGATTATAGATGGGAATTTCTTCAACAAGGGCATTGGTAATTGGGATAAGAATAATTCAAAATATTTAGGATGTGAGTTCAACACATATAGATTGGGTATAAAAATGACTGACAAGTTTTGTATATTTTAGAGTGACACATCAAGACACATGCTTTCTATCTACTTACGATCTAGTAGAGAAAGCAACATAAATATATGCAAATGTAATTATTAAAGAATTGCTGTGTGCCAGGCATTATGCTAAACATTCTACATGCCTTGTCTCATTGATTCCTCTCATTAGTTCTGTAAGGAACTATTGTTGGTGCCACTTTAAAGATGAGGAGACTGAGGCTAAGAAAGAGTAGGTAATGTACTCAAGGTCACTTGTCAGTAGTGGACCAAAATTTTACGCATAAATATTCTGAGGTTCAAAAACAAATGTTTAATCACTTAGGAGAATCAACTGCCAGAGAATATTTTAGGGTTAGCCACTCATGTAAAAGAATGCACGATAATAGAGTTGCTTTCTTCTTAAAATCATACACTAATATACAAATAAAACATCTAATTCCCAAATTAGAGAATCTTAGAGGATAGTTTCAAAGATAGAGAGTTGCAGAATATTTCATATAACCCACTTATTTTTTAAAAGAAATCGAAACCCAAAGAAGCTTACTCACTTCCCAAATTCTTATAGTAAAACAGGTAGCACCTACACAAGAACTCAAGGGTCTGACCTACTACATTTCCTGGTCCACATACTCAAGTAGAGATAGGAAAGTAAAGTTTCTGTCTTTTCAGTACAGCTAATTGACACTCATTGGAATCTATTAAATCAGTACTTTTATCATAGATGCACTTGGTTAGCCTGATTGTCTCTCAGATACAATTGCAGCTTGATTTCGACCCTGCTTCCTCTTCAGCCTTTACTCAAGATCTAAATCCCACAATTTATGAACGATTTTCAGTGTTGTTTTGTGTTCCCTTTCTTCTGCTCATGTACTGCTGTCTGTGAGCCTGTCCCTACAACCAACATTCAGAATTGCCTCACCATTGTTCTTCAAACTTTTAAATTCAACATCTTTAAATTGCATTTACTTTTTTTTTTAATGTTTTTCTCTTCTAGAGTGTAAGTTTCTTGAGAACAGAGGCTGTGCTTTGTTTATCTTAGTTTTCTTATTGCTTAGTATACTTACTACTTGGCACATTTCAAAAATGTCTTTTAAATGAGCAACCTTGAAAATAATTATTACTATATTTTACCCCCAAATGATCAAAAGCTTTCATTTACTTTAATTTTCAGAAGTTTAAAAAACCCAGTTACAGAGAACATTCTGACAAATAATCTATTCACTGCTTATTTAACAAACAGAACATTTTTTCTTCATTTTTTTCATGAAATAGAATATGACAGATGAAACCCAACTCCCGTCAGCCCCCTCTTCAATAGTTCTTTACCCAGTCCCATTCTCCTCCCTTCAGAGAACCAAACATGATGATGAACATGTTAACTTTTCAGTTCATGTTTTTAATTTTCTAATGCACATGCATTATCTATAGACAGCATTACTCTTTTATGCACAAATGTTTTGTTACACTGCAACTTGAATTTTTCATTCAACTTTTTGAGATCTGTCCTTGTTGGTATGTATAACTGATTTGCTTTTATTTTGTATAGTGTTCTATTGTTTGAATGTGACACAATATTTAATCCATTCTTTTATCCATTGACCATTTGTTTTATAGTTCTCTGAATTGGCTGTTCACATCCTTTGCCTGTATTCTTATTGGGTCACTTGTCCTTTCAGTTCTAGAATTTCTTTATATAATTGTATGTTTACTAATTGTTGACTACTTTAGGCTACAAATACTTTTTCCTACTCTGTATCTTATTTTTTATTTATGCTTATATTTTACATAAATTTTCAATTTTAATGCAAATTTATCAATCTTAGAAATTTTGCCTTGTGTTTTTTAAGCAGTTTTTTCTATATCCATGTTACAAAGATGTTCTACATTTTCTTTCAAAAGACTGAAGTTTTGCTTTTCATGTTCAGATGTTCAATTTCTAGAATGTAACTTTTTTGTGGTATAGAGTAATGATCAACTTTAATGTTTTTTTCCAAATAGAAAAGTCAACTATCCCAACACTGCTTTTGAAGGTCTCTGTAGTAGTTTCCTGGGGCTACTGTAACAAAGTACTACAAATTGGGTAATGAAATCAGTAAAACTATTCTCTCATAAGGTGGCTTGAGGTCTGAAATCAAGGTGTCAGCAGGGGCATGGGCAAGCCACTAGGGAAGAATCTGTTCCATGCCTTTTCCTTAGCTTTTGGTGGTGGCTCTTGATCCTTGGTGTTTCTCAACTGAGAGCTGCCTAATTCCAGGTTCTGCCACCACTGTCACATGGCATTTTTCTATTTGTGTGTCAGGGTATGTCTCTTCTCCTGGGAGCCCTGGAAGCCATGGCCCTTTGCTGTCCCATCTGACCACCCCCCACCCCCCCACCCCGCCCCAGCAGATGCTGGGAGGCCCCATAATGATTTCTTTTTAAAATATTTTTAGTTTGTCTTGTCTTTCCTTCTCACGTACTGATTCACTGTGTCATTATTGAAAATGGTTTGATCAGGTGAAATCAACATTTCAGTTGCATATGGGTCCTTGTATTAATAGATTTTTCCCTTACATATCACAAATACCCAAAGTCAATAATGCAAAGATATTCAAACATAATGAAAGGTGAAAACATGAAGCCACTTTAACTGTTTATTTAAGGGAGGAGAGCCAGTTATCACCCTGACCTTAATGTCTTGCTTATGGCGGATGCTGTTCTAACTAACCTGGGATTAGACCTGAGGATGGTTCTTTGTGATTTTAGGAATGATGAACATGCCACATGGTTTAGCTGGGCTTTGAGATGACCTCTAGGGCAAAATACTCACTCTTATTCTCATGAGGGAGGGATTTGTGTGTGGTTTATCAAAGCGAAATTGGTTTTGTTTCTTAAAGCAGTCTGTCATCTCATTATCAGCTTCTAATGGTGGTATTTTCCATTGTTATTCTTTATCACTAGGAGATTTTTAAAATTGGAAATAATAAAATGAAGCACAAAAGCTCTAAAGTATAAAAGGGACCCTATTTAAATTGTTTGATGGGATAACAGTTTTGTTTATCAAGTGCCCAGTCCAGTAGGCCTCCTTCTCATATAGTTTCCAGAATATATACTCAAAATAATGGATATATACACTTGACTATCTATAACATTTAGATTCTAATAAAAGTGAAAAGTCACTTTTTAAATTGAGCCCTAAACAACTTTTACGTGATTATGAATTGTGAGTGACTAAGCTGCACAGGAAAACCAATTTCACAACTGTATCCTCCTACATGTTACAGTGTTCAAGCCTGGAAATACCACAAGTATTTTCAAAGCCATTAGAATCCCTTCAAATGGAAAGCAAGACATTATACTACTTGGAAAAAATATGTTGTATCTGTAACTGGCTTGGCCTGCTTACTAGTAAATATGTGCCCTGTCACTGGACAGTTAGTGAGTGAGCAAGCCCATTGATTTCTTTTTTCTTTTTTCACACCTTTGTCTCAGTAGGACTGTACTTGGAATCAGGCTCCCTAGGACATACAGGCAAAGGAGGTGTGAAAGAAGGTGAAAACAGGGAGGCTTTGAAGCATACAGAGCAGAGATGGAAAAGGAGAGGAAGGGCAGAGGACAAACACACAGGAAAGCTGATTAGGTACAGTGTGGTAACCTCCACCAGGATCCATTATCAATGCACTGATAGTATCAGCAAAATTGTATGGGAACCTTTTAATCTATAAAATATATAGACAAACTATTTTAAGCCCTTTAAAGGCATTACTTACAAAAGATGTATTATTATTACCAGACTCCAGAAACCTATTATTTTGTATATTTTAAGAAGTTGAACTTGTTTTTTTAACTATAATATAGTTTTTACTAACCCAGACTGTCTTTTCTTTTAATTATTTCTCTAAAGATTTTTACTGTGTATATCTATTAGTACTCACCACTTTATTTTAAACTCAACATTAGCTGATATCAGTGGGAAGCTCCTATGCTTTTAAGGTTGAAAAAAATATACTTCTAAATGGTCATTTGTTCCTTCAAAGACCATGATTCCATTCCTAGGTAGAGTCTTTGCTGCCCAGCTAGAATGAGTGGGCATTTTCCAATTAATAAAGCTGGCTTCCATTTAACTGAATTAAATACTGATTCAGCTATCCTGATCCTAGCAGCATGACATTAAGGACTAGTTAGTAATAAAGTAATGGGAAGCTGAATATTTAGTAGATCTGTCTTTTGATGTGAAAAATTCATTATCATTGACAATTCTTGGGGAAATTTTTGCTGTCTCGGCAACTATTCTTAGCAATCTCATTAAAGAAACTGACCAATAGCAAGTATTTCAAGTATTTTGATTTATGTATCTGGTATTTTGAGTCAATTCATTCAGGTTATTTTTTTCCTGAGAATATATCTCTCATGGATATTGGATTTTATGCTAAATTTAGGTGATATTAAGAGTTTTGCCTGATTGTTGCTATAATAAGTAAGCCTGAAATTTCATGGGTTAGAACAATGAAGCTTAGTTTTTGTTTTTGTTTTTTAAGTATAATTGATTATTTATAATCTTATATTAGTTACGTGTCTAGAACACAGTGGTTCAACAGTACCCATACTGTTAAACCCTCACCCCCACTAGTGCAGTTACTATCTGTCAACATAGGAAGATGTTAGAGAACCATTGGCTATATACCCCATGCTGTATGGCCATCCCTGTGACCAACTTATATTATGATTGAGAATTCTTGTGCCCTTTTAGCCCCTCACCCTCCCCTCCCATCCACCCCAACCCCTTCCCTGTTGTAACCACCAGTTACCTCTCAATGTCTCTGAGTCTACTTAAATGAAGCTTAGTTTTTGTTTACATGAACTCTAATGGGATGATGGTGGAGTGGGAGGTGAGGCTCTTGAATCTTTTACATGCAGTTGTCAGGGACTTGGGCTTATATAGGTTTGTTTAGAAACAAGGTGACAGAGCCTCTGCTGCTTCTAACATTTGGCTTCTGAGGTGTCCCTAGAGATCTACATGCACCTGGCCAACTGAGGAATCGAGAATGTGGAGCATTGTGAAGGAGATTTTCATAACCCGCGTCTGGAAAGGGTGCATATCTCTTCTGCTTAGGTTTCATAAAGCTTTACAGTCTAGCCAAATGCAAAAGGAGCAGGAAAATGAGCTCTTCATTGGGGTGGCCATTTTCCAAAAACAACAGTTCTTTGTGAAAGGCCAGTATGAATTTTTGGTGAATAGCTAGCTTCCTCTGCTATGACAAGAGAGTGAATGTGATTGCTGTATTCAAGCAATAATTGAAAATTGTCTTTGAAGTAATGGTGTTGAAAATAAGGCTATTTAAAAAAAATGGAAACTAAACACTATTAACCCATAATTGAATAAGTTTAGGACCATTGCTTAAGAATTAGAGGAGATGTTATATCATCAAGTAGAACCCCATTTAGGTGATTAGGGAGATTTTCTTAGATTCTGAAAATTCAGAACAGTTCCCTTTTTTTTTGTCTGGTGATTTTTTTTAAGAGATAAAAATCCCTCTATCTGTAGTTGTTTAAATAAAAGTACTAAACAAGACGATAGCTTTATTTAGAAGAGATATGTGACATATCATTTTGTATTACAAAAATTCTGACATACAAATGGTTTGTGAAGCTAAAGTAAATTTCTGTGATTAAGGATGACTGTGTCCTTATAGTACTTTACATAGTATTTCTAAGTCTTTATGCCACTTGGACCCATCAGTGACCTTTTGAGATAGACAGGGTAGGTATTATTAGCCTCTTCTTTTGGATAAGGGGTATGACAGAGTTTAAATGACTAGCTTAAATTTCTTTGGATTATAAGGGTTAGGGGAGTGAGAACTGTAATCCTGCGATTCTGATTCATTACCTACAATGTCTGTATCTCTCTGGACACTGGAAAGGGCCATTAATTTAGATTTCTCAGTTTGTACAATCTATAAAAATGACCACTGATGCAATGATGTGAGAAGCACCGAGGTGACTGAAATAACACATCAGCATTGCTGGTTTATTCATTTTGCTGGTACAGGCAATTATGCATTACTTTTACATATTTATAGAATAGAATTCCAAGAGTGGACAGATATTAAGCCTTTTTCTTTTAATCCACAAGGCACAAATTATCAAAACTGTAGATCCAGTGTATTTCTAAGTGAACCCAGAGCAATTTCTAGCATTTTTCAAAACTGCTTTCTCATTTAGTATAATTGACTTTCTACCTTTCTTATTCATTGCCTCTTTTTTGGGTTTGTATTGCCTAGAATTGTTTAGTACAGAGATAAAAGACAAAGTCCCTTCCCTCAAGAAGATCACAGTTTTTTGAGGGATAAGACAGAGAGTAAGCAGAGACTTCTCATAGTCTGGTAAAGGTGATGAAAGAAGGATATTCAGGGACTTCTAAGCCCTAGAAATAGAGGCTTAAGAGTGAGCCTTGGGTGGGATGAAATAGGGCGCTTTAAGTGTTCTGGAGGAGGCGATGTCTAAATTGATTGTAGAAGGATGAGTCGGAGTTCAAGTGGACATGTAGTACTTTTTAAAATGTAAAATATAAGTATTTGATTTAAAATATATCCATGCCTGAGCTTCAGAAAAGGAATTTAAAAGACAGCTATATAGAGTCATAAACATTGGGAAATAAAACCGATAAAATAAGGTGCGATAGTAGGCATGCAATATGTTTAGATTAAAATTATTCTCTACTTCCTCACTTATTGTGATCAATGTATATTTTTTGATTTGTAAAGTAAATCCTTCTCTTTACTCTGTCCCTGTTCTACCTCTGGCTTTACTTTATTAAATCGATCCCCCCACTGCTATGATGCATTTATGTGTACTTGTTTCCACAAGTATAAAAATATTACGTATATTATTTGTGCCCAGTCTCATTGTGTCAGTCCTCATCTTTCTTAGATTTCTATGGCACTTAAATTTCTGCAACTTTTTCATTATTCCCATTAGCAATATTTATTGCCTTCATGGAAGTCCCTATGGTTGTAAGTTGGCGGGTCAAAGAATGTCCATCATTGGAGAAAATAGACCTAAAAGACAAGTTTGTAAAAGTCTTCATCTGTTTGAAGGCCCTGGTGGGAGAGTGGCTGGCTGTGAGGACCTTGGCTGGGGGCGCCCCCAACCAGTACATCCTTAGCAACCTGAGAGGTTAATGAAAAGAGGAATTTCCATCAGAGTTATTAAACACTAAAATCAGTCACTAGGGTTTTATAAAACCTTTATGTAATTTTTAAAAAGAGAAATATGTTCTCATTTTCTGGAATAATTTATTGGAAGTTAAGCGTGAATATAGAAGAAAAAGGGAAAGATGGAAAGAATAGAGGACCTAGCAAGATTGTATTAGCTTTGAGTTCTTGTATATTATGTCAATTTAATTAGAATATTTTCCTTTTATATTTGTTTTCCCAAACTATATTTATATTTTCTCCAAAGCTAGTCCAGTGTTGTATATTTATTGATCAGAATCAGAACACATTTAAAGACCTCTGTATTCTATTAATATAGGCCCTGAACACACTTTGCCTGCCTTTGAAGAGTGTCTCAGAAGTCAATAAAATGCAGCTATATCTGCAAGACTCCCCTTTTTCGCTCTTAGCACCTGCTCTGTTTTATTGCAAAATCAACACAATAAAATTAAAGGAAAATTTGAGAAGAGTTTTGATCATTATATTACTTTTAAAAAATCATATTTATGTTTCATTCTTTGTTTATATTCATAGGTATTTTTCTATAATTGAGGCTCAGTTTAACCCAGACATTTATCATTCATTTATTCAATGAATGTTGGTTAAGCACCCTGTTGCAGGCTCTGTGCTCTGTTCTAGGTGGTAGGGGTGCTGTGAAAAAAGTCTCTGCCGTTATAGCAATTATATTCTAGTGGAGGTGGGGTGGTGGTAGACAGTTAACACGTAAACCAACAGATCAATAATGTCGCATGACAGTAAATACTCTGAAAAGTAAAGCCATTAGGGGGTAGAGAGTGGCAGGTGCCTGTTAGAACTAGAATAGTTAGGGAAAGGAAGACCCCAGAGACGTGAGTGTAGTGAGGGAGTCGCCTCTGTGCCTTGCAGGTTAAGCCTGTTCCTTGCAGAGAAAACAGCAAGTACACGATGCCTGAGAAGAGACCTTGCTTGGGCATGCTCAACGAGGAGCAGAAGGACCAGTAAGTCCTAAAGCACAGGGAGCAAGGAGAATGCTCAGAGATAAGGTCAGAGGTCACCAGGAACCACATTATGAGTGACACTGCAAGTGGCAGGAATATGGTAGGTGATAGGAATACAGAAGTGACTAAGACAGCCCTTAACCTTCAGAGGCTTATTTTTAAACAGCACATCGATGTATAAGCAATCAGTTACAATAAAATGTGTTAGATGCCATTATAAAGAAAACAACAATGTGCATCAGGGAGACAAAGGTGCTGAAATAGAATTTGAAGGATGAATAAGAATGTTCCAGGAAAAGAAAGGAGGAAAGGGCATTCTAAAATAGAGTAGCACATGCCAAAGTCAGTTATAAAATGTCCCGACATATTTTAGGTTTGGCAAAATACTTAATGATTTAAAAAATAAAACCTAGAGATGCATATTGGAAAGTCATGGGAGATGAGGCTGGAAAATAGATTAGAATCCAATTATAAAGGTCCCAAGTTAAAAAAAATCAAATATTACTATTAAGCATTCCAGACCACCTTACCTATTTGAGTTATTTTATTCTGTAGAAGTTTAAAATTTTTATCCATTATATTAAACTCGTTGTTCTTCTGTATGATTTTTTGCCACTCATTGAAAGCAGGGAAAGTCATTAACAATCAATAATACCAATGGGAGATGAGTTATCCATTTTTCTCAATGGAGGCAAACGGGGAGAATTTCCAAGGCTACTTTAACTTTCAGATTCAGGGGAAAAAAATCAAGATTTCAAAGTTATATCTAGATTACTTAATAATATTTTACTTTTAAAAATAAAAGGTTTCCTAGTTTCCTCACAGACATTGACTTTCCATAAGTAATATATAAATGTATTTTTAACAACCATTTCTTGCTCAAGTAATATTACTTTTCAGGAGATATCACATGTTTTAATGACTATTATTATTGTGTAAAATTTATTCACTTCATTGTCTTGCATCCTGGCTGGACCCTTTTAGAAATGAGTCATAATCAATATTAGAATCTGAATGTAAACTTTCCCACTGTATTATCCTCTGAGGCTCAAAAGATAACATTTCAAACTGGTTTCACTGATACTCTTCGTTTTGTCTAGTTTTATTTCATAATTGTAAACTTAACCTTGCAATCTAACTAGACTTGAAGGAGATAAGAAAATGTGGATCCCAAAGGATGCTGTGAGAGCACAGATGGTAGCAGATTGCCCACCGGTGGGGGTGGTGGGGACTCCCCTGAGCTACAGAAGGAATGGTCTGGTGGGTCAGATGAAACACAAGTCAGATTTACTAGGGTGTCCACAGTGGCAGTGATGACCATTTTGCTGTTCAAGTCATTCCTGGACCCAGAGCACTGCATGGCTTCCACAATATTCGTATCCTCTTTCACCTTGCCGAATACCACATGCTTAACCATCCACCTCTCAGACCCGGCAGTGCAGGTAAAAAACTGGGAACCAATTCTGTTGGTTCCAGTATTTGCCATGGGCAAGATGTCAGGATCTGAGTGTTTCAGGATAAAGTTCTCAGCATCACATTCCTCCCCTTAGACGTGGACTTGCTACTAGTGTGTGAGGTCACCACCCTGGCACAAAGACCCCAGAAGCATTCTGTGGAATCAGGAATCCTCATAAGCAAACCTCTGTGCTCAGAACACCAGTTTTCTGCTGTCTTTGAAATTTTGCAAACCACTTGAAGAAGATGTGGCCTAGGTCAGGAGGGTTGGCCTTGGCTAGGTGGCTGGGGCATGGGCAGTGTCTGCAGAACCTCACTGGTACTCATTTTGAAGATTGAGTGCTTCTAGAATTCCTAGAGTAGCATTGTATGCTCTCTATAAGAAATCAGAATTAACTCGTGTACGTTTTTCCCTGGCTAGGTTTAGGGCTGATAAATTGCTACATCAGCTCTCCCCTGCTGCCCTTCATTAGAGTTAGTGGTACTATGGTGAAATAATGCACTGGGGACTGCGGCTGTGTAGAATCTAAGCTCAGGGACTCTAGGATTCTCCAGAAGAGCAGGCAGCTCCCTGAGAAGCAGAATGGGGTCACTAGGAGTTTTCACAGGCGCCTCTCTGGCTATGTGAGTGGGCCTGTGGTTAGTATTCATCATCCTTGGTTTTCAAACATAATTCTAAAGTGGAAGTGTTTACTTATATAAAGAGATTTTCTGAGTCCACCGTCATCAGCAATTGCCTCATGTATCTAAAAGCATGATCATAATCTTATTTTAATGGGCTTTCTATAACAGCTCGAAAAGCTTGGAATATCAATCTTTTACAAAATATTATTTAGAAAAGAACATTTTATGTCTCCAAAAGTCAAAGAAACAGAAGTCAAATGACCTGAGCTGAAAAGAAAACTAACATTTACCTACATACGGGCCTTTATACATTAGTTCATTTGACTGCCACAATTGTTGCACAGACATAATTAGCACAGTATTTTGTAGATGACTGAACTGAGTTTCAGAGAAGTTTACTAGATCACGAATTGGAACTCAGGTCCCTCACTTTTATGTCCATGGTGTCACCTATCATGAGTCCCAGTTCTCCTTCAACACATCATTCCATCTTTCTGAGCCATAGTCCTGCTGTAGTTAATCACAGCACAACAGACCACTCGAACGCTTAATGGTTTAAAACAACACCTTAAACACTCTGATACTCCAATAAGCTCAGTCGGCTTTCTTATGCGGTAGTCAGAGAGCAGCATTGCAAGAAGGTAAAAGTGAGGTTGCAGGGTGTGTTAAGAGCTAGGCACCAGAAGTCCACATTCTGGCAGGCAGAGCAAGTCACAAGGCTACTCAGATTCAAATAGATTTTATCTTGATGGGAGGAGCTGCAAACATTTTATGACCATACTTAATTGGTCACTGCTTTTTCTATTTTAATTGTTAATGTTTTGTTTGTTGCATTATTAACAAAGCACTGAACAATGTTAGAAAAAAAAATTTTGGATTCTTAAATGTGTCTCCTAATTTTGTCCTACGTCACATCATGAAGGAGTTACTTGAAAGCAGATAATGAACATGACTATCCTTGAAAACCTATATATGGAGCCCTCTGTAATCTAAGGTGTTATTATGATTTACATAAGATGCTGGGATTTACAGTTGAAAGGAGTTTTAATAGATTAAAGATAGATGAAAAAGAGATATAAACCCTAACCTCTCATTCATATGGCATAGAAATTTTCTTCTAGACTTATAGAAACGATAATGACTTTCTGAAATGCAACAAATGTGTTGTTTTTTTATTAAGTGTTTGGGGTTTTTTTGTGTGTGTAGAATCAAGCAATGAATAAAAGTCATGTGAAGTGAAAGTCTTGCCATCCTTTTGGTAGTTGATAGCATTAGATCCAGAGGCCTTCTTCATACAAAGTTGTAGAATCATATAATGGACATGGAATGGTTCTTGCTAATACAGAAATGTCTGTTAACTCAAGAGGCTTTCTCAAAAAATGAGATTCCTTAGTTAAATCATTTCAGAATTATTCTAACCTTGAATATGATTTTCACAAAAGTACCAAATCATTAATAAGCTACCATTTTATGTAATAAATTATTACTCTTATCTCCTTTTCCTTCTAGAATCTAATGTGTTTCGGCATCTCAAAATATTATTTCAGTGTGTTAAAATGAGTTCCAAAGTGGAAAACCTAAATGGTGCTCCAAAAAGCATATCCTCCAGGGATTTCTTTTCTAAGGGAGGGCTGGGTGAGATTTGGGGATTTTATTTAGGAAGAAGTTTTTGAATTAAACCCAAGTGATCTATTCTTAAATGGCTCCAGTAACTGATAGTGTAAGGATTTAAAGCTTCATTTTTGTGGATTTTAGTTGGCTTTTGGTGTGTTTTTATGTATGTTTGCTCAAATTGTGTTTTCTACTATAAAACCTAGGGATTAGAAAAAAGACAGCACCAGCAGCTACAGGCATATTTTGTTCTTCTCACAGAATGTTTTAAAAATTGAGTTAGTTGCCAATATTTTAATATCAGAAGACTTTACATAAAAGTCTGAATTACAGCTTCTCTATAAAAATCGGAATATCTGATAATGTTGGGTCACCGTTCCCACCTGAACACAACGGTTTGAAGCTCAATAGAAATTGCCCTCTTCAAACAGGGCTTTGCAAACTGGTTCCCACCCCTACCCCCAACACTTACGTAGTAACCTGCTTCTCTGTGCTTTGCAGTTTGAGACAGTGACCGAGTTATTGCTTAAAGGATCCAAATCTCCGTCAATGTTTATAATCAAAGAATTTTGGGGCTTTTACTAGGCATATCAATGGTGCATCAGTGATGACAAAGGATGGAGACTGAGGTATAGGAGGGCAAAGAGAAAAGATGAATGTAAGAGTTCCATCTGCCTTCTGATTAAGCTCTGAATAAAAGTGGTACAAATTCTGCCTGTATTTGAACTGTATCATAAAACCTGATTTTGGCAGTAATACTCCAGCACAGATTGCACCTGCTCCTTTTCAAATACTGCTTATCAGTCATCTTTAGCATTATATTGATATCCAAGCCAACACAGTCTGAAGTTTTGACTTCTCTCAGTATTCCTATAAAGCTACAAAGAGAGAAAAATAATTCTAATTCCAAATTACCTTAGATTCTGAATTCAGGAATTCAGACAAACTTAATAGTAGTCAAATCCTTTGATCAAATTTTGGATTGACAGTCTTTATGTGGTAGTTATATGTATATAATATTTTATATATATTTAAAATGTTATGAGTTCTTCTGTGTTTGTTATTATTAAAGTTTTATGAGTGTATTTATGATTTTCATACCAATTGGTAGTTTTAAGGCTGATTAAAAAGAAAAATTACCAAATGACTGTAGTTCTACTTTCTGAAACAAATGAAATGAATCAACATGGGTCCAGTTGAATCAAGTGGATCCAATGGAACAAGTTTTAAAAATTATCAGAATTAGTTTTTAATAATAGTAGCTAACATTATTGAATGTTATTATGTGCCACTATTTTAAATATTCCATATTAATGAACTCATTTATTCCAATTAGATAGCCCTACTTCATACATAAGAAAATACAGTTTGTCTGAATTCACAGAGAAGAGAGATCTGTTTCCTCACCATCTTGTCACTAAGTCCGGTCTTTTTGCCCTGCACTGCCACCACTCAGCTTGTCTCTCTCAAACATGCGTCACAGCCTCCACTGAATTTCACAGATACCTGTTTTCAGACATCGTAATACTGGGCAGGAGTCTAAAGTTTACTGAGTTTTTGGAACATTCTGTATGAAACTTAAGGATTTATAATCATAGGTATTATAATAGCATAAAAACAGGATTCATCAATACGAAGATTGGTGGAAACTCTGAATTTTCCTTGTAAACTGAAGTCATGGGTTTTCACTCTACATATTTCTTGTCAGAGATGGTTTGAACAGAGCCAGTATACATTCTCAAAGTTACTAAAAAAAGTCATAACATGCAAAGTAGAAAATCAAGGTTAGAATATTTGGGTCTATTTAGAATGGCATCTGGTTACAGGATCACAATCTAAGTGGTCCAAGTATACACCTCACACAACAGCACTCACATAAAGCATTTATGGCGGTGCAGAACCACCCAGGTTCCTGATTATGAGGACTGGAGTTTAATGAACTAAGCTTGATAAATATAAGGAAGAAATATTGAGAAGAAGTAACTTGATACATAGGCAAAAAAAGATGGTATAAATCCTTGCTAGTTAAAGTGTGTCCACAGACCAAGAGCAGAGACATAACCTGGGAGCTTGTAGGAAATGCAGAATCTCAGATACCAGCCCAGACTTAGGGGAAGCAGAACCTATGTTTATCTCAATAGCTGGTTCATATGCACTCTGAAGTTTGAGAAGAACTGGGCTAAGGAGATTGGATTCTGCCAGTAATTAGCATGCGGTCTTGAATAAGTCACTTACTAAGCTATGTATTTTAGTTTTCTCCATTACTTACCACTTACTATACATTGATTCTAGACAAGTTAATTCTGTAATCCTTATTTAGTTGCCTGTAAAATGGAGATAATAGTAATACCTACCTCATACTATTGTAAGGATTAAATGTGTAATAATTTTAAGGTGTATAGAATATTGCTCACATATAGTATGTGTCTAAGAGAGAGCTTGCGATGGTTATTTCAGATGTTTCCCTCATAATCTGTATCACTTTACTGATCACATTGCAAGTGGGGGTAATAAATTTCTCCCAAATGTCCTACACAGATACTTAAATATGCTTGGTTTTTTTGCACATTTTCAACCTTATGAAGCAATGCAAAACTGTTTTCTAAAGTGGTTGTACCAATATAAATATGCTTTTTAAAAATTGAAAAATTAAAAGTAGCAAAATTTTCCAGGAGTTGAAGAGCCCAGTGGAAAGAACACTGGAATGGGGATTAGATAGACAATATTTTAGTCCCAATTCTTTTGACCTTGAACTTGTCATTTAACTTCTTTGGCTTTAATGGATATTATAAGAGGATATAAAGTGCTTTAAAATGCTTGTAGTATTATTTTATAGATTTTATAGAACTGGCAAAACCGAACAATTAAGCATATGTTATCTTAGTTATAGAATCTGTGATGAGTGTTCAGATGACTCCGTTTTGTGGCATTATATTGGATGGTTTTAGAAGCTTCAGAAAATCGTTCAGATTATAAAATTACTGTTTCAGCCACAAACATATGCCATAATCGCCTATATCTAATTTCAAATCCATTATTTCTGTAAAGACTAATTTGCTACTTGAAAATCTGCACATTATGTAATGCCATCAACACATTTATTAAAATTTCAAATACAAGTCCGCTGACTCCTCCTTTTTCTGTCACCTTTCCGTCTAGGCACTATGTGAGCACATCTCTTGAGTCATTGCAGGCACACAACGAATCTTCACTAAATGATAGACAGTGACTTCACCCTAATTGTTTGCTCTCCATTTGAAAATTCACTGAAATTTGTTACTTCCTTTTTTTGGTAGTGGAGTTTGTAGTAAAGTATCAACTGTACAGTAACCAAGAATTTAAGTGTTTGGAGTTCACTGTAATTCTCTGCCTGAAATCTGTCCCACATTCATGATTAACTCAATCAGTGTTTATGTTGGACCAGAGTGTATTATGAAACTTTTATAAATGAATAGAACTTCTGGGATCTTCTTTAGTTTTCTGCTTTTGTTTCTCAATTAGTGATGATAAATTTTCTTGGTAAACATATAGCCAACACATTTAAAAATATTTAAGTCGAATTGTATGTTGAAGTGAATGCAAATTAAATTAGGTCATTTTTTTCTGCTCATTTTAGTATATCTGCAAGTCGTATCCTATTGAAGTGCTCTGTGATTTTTAAAAAAGTGGTTTCTTAAAAAAAACAGAGGAATGCTATTTTGCTTAATCATCAGATTCATAAATAAATAAAGACTTCTTATCAACATATCTCTGAGACAGAGACGTTAAGTCCTTAGACAAAAGACAGTCTCAAGAATCCATGTTTATATAAAGTTTAAAAATTTGGACATTTATCTGAAGAAAAATCTTTGGTTTTGGATTTGGAACAATTACTTCAGCCTTGAGAGATCCAGAAAGAATTTACTGCCATGAAAAGGAATGTATAGATCTTGTATATATATAAATTAAAGCTGCAAATGAATTTCAGTTTTCTTCTTTTTATTAGCTTTTGAAGATATGAATGACAAAGACATTTAGCGTGCATATTTGGTATAGTGTACAATTTGGTAAGTTTTGACATATGTATAAACCATAAGGTCATCACCTCAATCTAGATAATCAACATATTTAGGAATCTTTGGATTGATAGAGGTTGTTCAAGTGGAATATCAGAATCAGATTCCATCTATTCTCTAACATAATTTTACTGTGTTGAATTTTAAAATCAAAATTAGATTCATGTACATTTAGTTGAGTTTAGTTATAAAACATTGCTTTTGTAATTATTGTTTAGATAGATATTTTTAAAATTTAGGGTGTGGTCGGAATTGATACTGCAGCATGACTGGCCTCCAGTGGTGTCTTTAAAGAATAGCATTACTGCTAGAGTCAAAGCAACAGGTGGAATTTAGAGCAATTGCACATCAGCTAAAATCATGTACTACGTGCTAATTGGCAGGACTAGTGAAATGGAACATCAGGTCTTCCATAATGGGAGGTGGCACCTATCTTTAATTTTGGGATTCCCCAATGTGTAAAAAAGTGTTCTGATGCTCAGTGATATTCTAAGGCAATTATTGTTCAGGAATTTCACAGAGGAAAGTTTAAACTGATTTTCACTTTCCAAGAGAATAGATTTCTCTCTATCCTCTCTGTTATGCTGATATTTCTTAAATTTTATCTTTATTACATTACCTGTTTTTCTTTTTTTTTTGCCTTTTTGTTTTTGTTATAGCTTTTGATTGTGTTAAATGCTCCAAGAACTCTGAAATTGTACTTATATATAGGTGAAAATTAAGAATTCATTTAACAATGGCATTGTTAATTTGAGATCATTTTAGTAAGTGTGGGAACCTGGGAGGTTTGCCTGTGATTAGTATGAGACAGGAAGATAGGAAGTCTTCAAATCCTAAACTGCTATGTTTTGACATGTCTTTTCTTGTTATAACTTTTCTTCATTATTTTATTTTCCACAGCAGTAGAAAAGAGGAACCATAAATAAGATGATGGGAACCAGGAAGAGAGTCTAGGTTATAATAAGTGAAGCAGATTTTATGCTCTTCTGCTTATAAGTATACTAGTAATTCTTCTATAGAAAAGCAAATTCTTCAGCATAGGAAAACACTCAGATAATCAATATATGGATTGGTCAAGACCAGTTATGAGTTTGACATGCATGTCTGCACCACCACTAAATTTTCTCTCAGATTTTTCTGCTCACCTCTTCCCGGCCACCACTGTGTACCTTTTACTCCTCTTTTCAGCCTGGGTCAGGAACTCTGGAGTCTTTATTCCTTGCCTTAATTTCTCATCTAAGTACATTTATACTGTATATCTCACTGCCTGTGTATGCTCACTGTTCTTATATAGTTTTTGTACCTGTGGGTTTGTATTAGTTAATGTAATTTGGGCAATGGCGGATGGAGACCACATCCAGATGTCCAAATTTTCTGAGGCCTTAACTAGCCTGGTTGCAAATCATGTCAAGTTAATTGTCATATGTCTTCTTTTATGACCCATATCCCTATCTCAGTCTGCTGAAATGCCTGCTCTCCTTACCCCCTTTCACCTCTCTTGTATTTTAGGGGTCTCCAAGTGGGGTCTAGCATGTGCTCATGAACAAGTCTTGCGAGCCATCTATCAGCAGCCATAGGGTGTTTGAGCTCATTATCCTTTTTCTTCTACTGCCCACTGCTCTGTCACCAGGCTCCACTGAGGCACCAGTGCCCCTGAGATGACAAACATACTGTCTAACTGGAGCTCATTCCCCATCATGCCATGTTCAAGGGCAGTTGAAGCAATGTGGCTTGCGCTCTAGTGTCTTACAAAGTTCATCCCAGTTCTTTCTCTAAAGTTCAAATATGACGAGGCCTTGGTTGCTGAGGAGTTAAATGTCTGTGACAGCAGCCAGCCTTTTCTGTTTTCTGAAAAAAAACCTTGTTAGTGCAGGAATCTCTGTGACTTGCTACTTCTCCCATTTGGATGAGTTCGTTACCGAAAGGCCCCTCGCTCTCTTCATCAGTGAGGATGAATGGATTAATTACATATCTGATTCACCACTGGAACCAATGCAAACCCACAGTCACAGTGCCTTAAATGACATATTCCATTTCTGTTTCATGGAAATCCGGACATGGACAATCTGGGGCTGGTAAGGAACTCCACTGGGTCGGGGATCCAAGGACCTTCTCTCTTGCTGCTCTGCCGTCTTCACGAGGAGGCTTCCACCGCACAGCCTGAAATGGTGGCTCCAGCTTTAGTTATTGTGTCCAGAAGACTGAAGACAGGTAGACAGCTGGGGTCACGCCTTGACTTGAAGGGCACCCCGAGAGTTGCAAACAATCCTTTTTTTAAAAATCCTGTTGGTCATCACATAGTTACGTGACCACACTTGGCTCCAGATGAGGCCGGGAAATGTAGCCTTTACTGTGGCAGCCTTGTACCCAACTGTTTTTATTATTATTAATATTATTATTATTAGCATATTATCAAAGCAAGAAGGTGGAACAGCTATTAAGGAACAAGTGGACTTTGTGACAATATTTATGCAAACGGGTTAGCAGAATGCCCTGCCTATTGATCTACCTTGGGCCAAACCAATATTAATTGCCTCCAGGGCCATGATGGGCTATTTTATTTGATCTGCTCTGTGGCAGAATATCACCACTCTTTTAATTTCCCATCAGGCTAAGATCGTCTACTATTTACCAAATTGTCCAGTGCCACTCTTCCTTTTCCTTTCTATCTAATTGTATTTGCTCAGAGAGTCACACATTCTCTCTCGGCTGTGCAAGAATTATCTCTATGATGTGAGTGATTTCCTGTCTGTGATCTTTTCACCAAATTGTGTCACTGTGCTTTGATGACAAGTGTTCAATTCCCTAAATTCTGTCCCCTGAAAAAAACCTTGTTAGCACATGAATCTCTGTGACTTGCTACTGCTACACAGAAAAGTGTATTTCTGATGGGGCTCTCTGCTAGAGTTAATAGCACTCATGTAGATCAATTCTGGTGGACTTCCAGACAACAGCATGTAATTCTTTTTTTCTGACCCAGTCAGCCTCTGTTTCTTCTGATAGATCTGGCTGCATCAAGTTATTAGTAATAATAACAGATTCCAGAATTCAGTTGCACCCAATTTATATAGTCCGAGAGTGTTTTCTTATCAAAGTCTGCTCTTTTTTCCTAATCCAAAGGGAAAATAAATCAGGACTGGTTAGTGTCAGATCATTTTCAGAGCTGTTCTTGGCACATATTTATTTCAGGAAGTATTATATGAATGAAAAACTTTCTCATATTTGCCAAAAGCTGATCTCTTTGAAGGAGTATTAATTTTTAGAAACAGGAGAAATTAGAGATACAGATTCAGAGAAATTAGACACTGCAGATATTTGAGCACTGTTAATTATTTCAGCTTTTAGAAACCTAACTTTGAACTTTGGGTTAGCTATTAGTTAAGAGGAAAAAAACAAAACAGCTATAGATAATTTGCTCTTGCACTTAACACATAAGTACGTATATACGTGTGTGATTTGAATAAAGTGATAAAGCCTGACATCTTAGTGATCACTAAATGTCAGCCATGAGATCTTGGGCAAGCCATGTTTCAGAGTTTCCATTTCCTTTCTATATTTGTCTAGGTGTATGTGTTGAATCTATTTTGAAAAATTAAAAAATACAGATGGGTAAGGCGATAACAGTGCTTAGATGGAAATTGATAACATTCATTTTTTAGTAAAGAAGGAAGATACAACATCCAATAATTTAAGCTTCCACCATAGAAAGCTAGAGGAGGAAGAGAAATATACACACAAAGCAAGCAGAAGAAAAGAAACAATAACAATTAGAGCAGAAGTCAATGAAATTGAAAACAGTAAAAATATAGAACCAAAAAAACCAAGAGCTGTTTTTTTGAGAAGATCAATAAAAATGATAAAACTTATAGTGAGGCACATCAAAGGAAAAAAACAGAGACGAGGCAAATTACTAATATCAGAAATGAAAGAGGAATTCTCAATATTGATGCCATATACATTAAAAGGACAGTAAAGAAATATTTTGAACAGTAATTTAGGGGAAATGGACCAATTTCTTGAAAAACATAATCTACCAAAACTCATACAAGGGGAACTAGATCATCTGATTAAACTTACATCTATTAAAGAAATTGTAATGATAATAACCTTCCAATTAAGAAAGCACCAGGGCAATCCCAAACAATCAATAAAAAACCCTTGTGGAATTAAGTGATGATGATAGGTCATGGCTACAAAGTTAAAATATAAAATTCAGTTGTTTTGCTGTCAGAAAACAATTGCAATTTGAAGTTAAAAGCACAAACTTAGGTATAAATCTAACAAAACATGTACATGATCTCTATGAGGAGAACTGCAAAACTCTAATGAAAGAAACCAAAGATCTGAATATATTGAGAAATATTCCATGTTCATGGATAGGAAGACTCAATATTGTTGTCACTTCTTCCCAACTTAAACTATAGATTCAACACAATCCCAAGAAAAATTCCAGCAAGTTATTTTGTGGATATCAACAAACTGGTTCTAAAGTTTAGATGGACTGACAAAAAGACCCAGAATAACCAACACAGTACTGAAGAATAATAGTCAGAGGGCTGACACTACCTGATTTAAAGATTTAAAAAGCTACAGTAATGAAGACAGTGTTACTGGCCAAAGAACAGTCACATAGATGAATGGAATAGCCCAGAAATAGATCTATGCAAGTATAGTCAAATGATCTTTGACAGAAGAGCAAAAGTAACTCATGGAAAAATAATACTTTTCAACACATGGTGCTGGGATAACTGGAAATCCACATTCAAAGAAATTTAATCTAGATGCAGATGTTATACTTTTTCACAAAAAAATAACTCAAAATGGGTCAAGACTTAAATTTAAAACACAAAAACTATAGTTTATTTTATAGGAGAAAATCTCTGTGAAAATCTTGGTGATCAAACATTGGATTTGATGGTTTTTAGATATGACACCAAAAGCATAATCCATGAAAGCAAATATTGATAAGTCAGACTTCATTAAAATTTACAACTTCTTCTCTGCAAAATACACTATTTCAAAAATGAAAAGACAAGCCACAAACTGGGATAAAAATCTTTGAAAAACACATATCTGATAAAAGGACTTGTATTCAAGAAATATAAAGGGCTCTTCATAAGAAATCCAACCTAAGGAAACAAACAACTCAGTTTAAATTGGGCAAAACATCTGAACAGACATCTCAGTAAACAAGAAAAACAGATGGCAAATAAGCATATGCTGGACATTATATGTCACTAGGCAACTGCAAATTTAAACAACAATAAGACATGACTATACACCTGTTGGAATTATTAATATACCAAAACTGTCAATACCACATGCTGAGGATGTAGAGTAACAGGGATTCTCATTCGTCACTGCTGGGAATGCAAAATGGCACAGCCACTTGGGAAGTCCATTTGGCAGTTTCTTAGCAAAGCTAAACACAGTTTACAGTCCAGGAGTTTTGCTCCTAGATATTTACCCAAATGTTATGAAAGCTTATCAAGATCCTGCTTGTGAATGGTTAGCATCTTTAGTTGTGCAAAACCAGGAGCAATTAAGATGCCCTTTAATCTGTGGATGGATAAAGTGTGTTACATCCACATAATGGAATACTATTCAGTGATAAAAAGAAATGAACCATCAATTCACAAAAAGACATCAAGGAACCTTCAATGTATACTGCTAAGTGAAAGAAGCAAGTCTGAAAAGGCTGCATACTGTTTGATTCCAACTATATAACATTCTGGAAAGGTCAAAACTCTAAAGATTGTGAGATCAGTATTTGTCAAGGTTTCTGTGGAGATGGAGGAGTAATGAATAGATGAAACAGATTTTTAAGGTGGTCAGATTATTTTATATGATCTTGTAATGTTGAATACATGACATAATGTATCTCTTAAAACCCGTAGAATTGTACAATACAAAGAGTAAATGCTGATGTAAACTATGAAACTTAATTAAAAACAAAAAACAAAATCAACA
This sequence comes from Smutsia gigantea, assembly GCA_032199065.1. NCBI lineage: Eukaryota > Metazoa > Chordata > Mammalia > Pholidota > Manidae > Smutsia > Smutsia gigantea. Next base: position 85,925 of record JAVSCE010006420.1, read on the forward strand.
AAAAATTTTCCAGGTCCAGAGATAGCTACTGGTAACATGTTAATGTATCCCTTTGCAAATGTGCATATGTAAATGAATCATAATCACAGTTTTTACATTAATGAATGAATTTTATATTTATCTCTGTGGTGTCAAAAATCCTCTTGTTAAATGCAGAGTAAGTTTTTTGCAGAGATACTATTACTTCTATCTGAAAAGGAAATAACTTTCTCTATGAAATTCAATATGGTCCCCAGGGGAAGTGTCAAATTCTAGTCCTTAGTAGTGTTGACTGGGCTCCAGAGACATACAACTTTAGCATTTTAATCTGTATTACTTTCAGTGTTCTTACTCCTCAATAATTTATTTATGTATTCATCTATTTATCCAGCAAAACATTTCTGAGCCCATATTATGTTCTAGTTAATGTTTTTGGCACCAGGAACTTGCCTTGGTGGGGTTTACATTCCAATGGGGAGAAAAGACATTAACCAAGTAAGAACTCAATTAACTATATCGTTAGAAGTTGTGTTAGATGCAGTGAAATAGAGCACAGCTAGCTATGAGGGAGTTTTACAAGGAGACCTAATTTGGCTTGGGTTAAGAAAGTATCAGAGGAACTTGCTATGAGCATGTGATACTGATTCATGAGGCAAAAAATGAGGACAACATTCCAGGCAGAGGGAAGTACATGTGACCGTCCTGAAGCGGGAAAGAGCTGGTTGCATGTAGGGGCTTAAAGAAGGCCAGGCCACTGGAGCATGGTCAGAAAGGAGGAGCAAAGGGGGAACTTTGGAATTGTTACTAAGTTGAGTGGGAGTTCATTGGAATTGTTTAAGCATTTACTAAGCAGATCCAATTTACAATTTGACACTTTTTCACTGAGAGGAGTGGAGGAGAAATGGAATAGAAGTTGGGAGCTAATAAGAAACTATTGTGATAGGCATGGTGACAGGCAGTAATGGCGGGAGGCTGTGGGGATGAAGGGAAAATAATAGATGAAGATAGGTTTTGGTAGAAGAATTTACAAGATCAGGGATAGATTGTGGACAGTTTCCAAGTTTTTGGCTGGATACTGTTCATTGAAATGTGGAAGCCTGAAGGAGGACCACATTTGGGGATAAATATCGACAAGTACCTGTAAGATTTACTGTCCACCAGAATATTATTCACCTTCAGAGTGGGTGTGTCAAGTGAGCAGCTCATAGGACAGGCCAGAGCCAGAGAGAGGAACCGATTTGGTACAGATTAGAGATCTGAAACTGCAGGAATGTATGCTGTTGTTGGGGAACGTGTATAATGTGAGAAGGGAGAAAGCCTTTTAAACATCTGCTGAACGTCTGAGTGCCTGTGATGGAAAGGGAATACGTCCCAAAGAGGACTGAAGTAGCTGAAGAGATGGGGGAAGAAGAGGAGATTCTAGAGCCTGAAGTAAGGAAAGAGAGTTTTCCAAAAGAAGAAGGAAATACTGTTAAAAGGTCAAGTAATATGAGGACTGATAAATCTTTACTACATTTGGCAACATGGAGGTCGCTAGAAGCCTAGTGAGATGTTTGTAGGTGTCTCGGAAGCTATGTAACTAGAATGAACTGAATTTCTAGGACATCCTCCTCTTTATTCTCTTTCACATTTGTGTGGTCCCGTTACTGACTGCATTTTCTGTTCCTTTCCACTCTCCCAAGTTATTTTCTCCATCTGCCTAATTTGTCTTCTCTTGTTGGGCCAAAATAAAAGCAGGACACGGAAAGAGGGAGAACGAAACAGGACAAAAGGTTAATACAACATGTAGTTATTTCGTATTGTTCTTCACAGAATTACTTTCCTCCTTGTTACATTTACCTAATTTACTTACCTTTATCTACTTAGAAAAGTCAATAATAAAGTATCTGTTTCATCAAGCCCATGTAAATATATTCCTCTTTTGTGTACTCCTGATGTGATTAAATCACAAATAGAGCTTTCTTTGCAACTTAATTTGGTTAATCCATAGCATAAAATGAAATTGTGCTTAAAATGGAACACAAATACTATAAAATGGCTTGTGTCAAGGTGACTTGGAAATTTTCATCTTTTACTTCTCTCCAGTTTTATAACACTCATAAGAAAAGGCTTGACAATAAGTGCTAAGAAACACATGCTTGGCCAGGAATTTGCTGAGTTTGATAGCCTTCATGGTACAAAAACATCAAATGTTTTAAAAATAGTATTATCTAAGACTAAAGATTTGTTTTAGTGGAAAATAGTTTTTGAAATGAAATGAATATTAGTGATGGTTTAATGGCAATTTTTGAAAGTAGTCAAAAGTAGTTCGAGTATACATCATGAATTTATTGCAAATGATTAAAATAATTTAGAACCCTGCTTAGCACCAAGCAAAATCCATTTGAAAAAGTGCTTAGTATTTTTGAAGCACAAAGGCTCTCTAGAAATGCATTACTGAATATTATTTGTGCCTTTAATGAGTCATCAACATTTAGGAGTATAAGCTTTTTTATTGTTAGTGTTTTAAAAGTCAGCTATATATAAAGTTGATAGAGTGAGTATACATATTAGATATATCCATTAGTCACTTTTCAGTAACTTGAATGTGTGTGCACATCTGAATGTTTATTTAAATATAAAACAAGAGGAAAATGTTTAAGCTTACTTTTGTAATAAAATACTAATATTTGGATTTTAGCAAGTTAAAAAAATTACTTGTCATTTTTGTCCCCTTCCTCCTTAATGCCTCTCATTCTTCCCCTCAGAAGACATACAAAATGCTGACTGGGACAGTACTTTTTAAAATATCAAGGGTCTCAGACACCTGGGGTTTGGTAAGTATTTGGTAGCATTAGAAATAGGTCAAAGGATAAACCTCCTCTGTCCATATTATCATTCCCAGACTGTTCCCTTTTCAATAGTATGTTAAGAGAATAACCCTGATTTAATGTTCCTATTCCCTGGATGAAATGCTACAGTCATTTTCCCCCCAAATTAGATGCTGCTTTTTTGTGACTTTGATGGACACATGCCGGGATTTCAGGGCCGGGAAATAAGTAGAAAAAGAAAAGCAGGTTTTTGCCTTTAAAAATTTTTTTGAAAATGTTATACAGGGAGCTTTACAAATTTAGAAAGTTGTTTTGAAGAAGAGAAGAGAATTGTAGAGAATGTGTCATTGAGAAAAATCTAAGAGATAAGACAGGATCATTAAAAAAAAAGTGAGTGAAGTGAGTCTGTGATTTAAAATAAGTGAAATAAAATAATAATGGGTGAGGATAAGGAGCATAATTTTGGTGACAAGTGGGACCCGTCCGTGCAGGGTCTAGTTAAGGACGAGGAATAGCAGCAGCGGCTGGTCTAGGTGTACACAGTGGTTGGGCGATGGTAGGAAATGCCCCAGGAAGTGATGATCCAAACAGATCGAGAGGGTCGAATGTGCACAGCGGTGCTGCCGCGGACAGGTAAAGCGTGGAGACAGAAAATCGGGAGGAGAGAATCTTTGAATATTCATTAGAATGATGGGCTGTTGGTAATAGGCAAATCCTTCAGTAAGTAGCACTTCTGAAATCCTAGGCATTTTACTAACCTAGGCTGGGATTAAAGTTTGACACCAAAGCGTAAACCCAGTTATCTAAACTGAGATGCAACAGTAAGCTGGTCTTGCATTTTGGAGAACTGGAAAGGAATTCTTTAATCCCTTCATGCCTCAGGGCAGGATTAGCAGAATTTTGAAGTGAATGTCAAGTGGCCTCTGCTGCGGGGATGGGAGGCTCAAAGAAACTGGACCAGGCAAAACCTTATCCATGTTAAGCCTGTGAAGTGAGGGAGGCTGGGCATATGAAAGACAATGTTGAAAGTAAGAAACAGTTTCAGTGGTACGACAGGAAGATGGGATGTCGAGAGGATTAGATATATGTGGAATACATTAATCAGAAATTGACCCAAGATTTTTAAGACTCATTTGTTTTAAGACTTACTTTTGAGATTTTCAAACACACATGAAATAATTTTCCAGTTGCCTTTGATACTAGTATGAAAGTTCATTTGTGAACAGTTTTTTGTAAACATAATATTGTTCTAGGACCTGACATGCTTCAGAAACTGCACATCCAAATTGACTTGAACATTCTAGAATAATTCTGCCATCATATTTAGAAATTGTCTTATTCTAAACAAAAAGCCTGATTATATTGTATTACTCACATGTGTATAAGACTAGATCTGAATGCATGTTAGTGTACAGTTTGAGACTGCATCAACAAATAATTTTTAAAATTAATTATAAATATATTGAATCAAACCTAGAATGAAGTTAAGAGAAATCTTAGGTAGAGATCTGACAACTGAGAACCTATAAGTATCTTCCTTGTGCTCAAATTTTACTTGATTTGTTTCAATTTCTATTTTTATTATTAAAAAAGCCTGCATAGTATTTTAGCCTATAATCTGCATTAATGTCTTCTAGTTTAATGTTATATTGTATGGCTTTACAGAGAGGTTATTTCCTGTCTCTTCTGCAAACCAGAAAAATATCCACTAAACAAAACAAAATATATGTAGCAAGCATTAAAGTAGTCCTCCAAACCTTACGACAACATTTAGTTCCTCAAATAAGTACTTCAGAGCAACTGGATTTAATCTTTCATCCAGTAGAGGGCTACCAAACTCCATCTATTTACACATAAGAACAACTTTGTATAGTTTACTTCATTTTTCTGTTTGTGTGTGTGTGTGTGTGTGTGTGTGTGTGTGTGTGTGTGTGTTTTTTCCAAAGCAGCAAATCCTTTTCCTAAAATGGAGTTTTCCAGTATGTACAGGAGGTATCCCTAGAGCTGGTCTGATTGCAGAAGGGCCCTGGAGCTGCCTCTGCAGAAACCCAAGTGAGGTGTGGAGATAATCGAAACCCTCTGCTCCGATTTATCCAAAAATACTCTTCTAAATTCAAAGTCAGCTTTTCTTCGGTAGAGTCATAAATATTTTTCCCTCTGTAAAAATCCCAATGCTGACACTGCAGAAAAGGTATGAGCAGAATGATTTCCTAGTTACTGAAGTTCCTCATACTGAGTTTTGTCTTCAATTATAATTCTAATTCCTACCCTGTGGTTATATGTCTTGTTTTTGTTTTGTTTGGGAAAGATGACACTTTGTCTCCAATCTTGTGAGTGAAAAGGCATTTATATTGACAAATTTTCTCTATAGTATTTCATAGGTGTGTCAAACTAATGGACTGGTTGACTGTGTACAGCATTTATTCTGGTAATGATGCCAGTTTTGCCCTTTACTAAATTTACTTTGGGGATTAATTACAGGAGTGAAAAATGTTCCATCTCCTGCCGATTTATTACTTTGTCTTGGTAATCTATTTGGAAAGAAACTGATTACAAAGCCTTCCATTTGGAACTATGCCTACTTGGTAGTCAAATGATAATTGTTATGTTTTTCCATTCAAAACAAAGCTTTTATAGGGTGCCTCTTTATTCTGATTGAGGCCTAGTCCAAATCTTTGGTACTGAATTCATTTAAGTAGTATGACTATAAACAGTTGTACTTTCATGGGGGGTTATAAATACTTTCTCAGTCACATACGTATGCTATCTTAGTGCATTCAGGCTGCTATACAAAATACTACAGACAGTAGCTTATAAGCAACATAAATTTATTTGTCATAGTTCTGGAAATCCAAGATCAGGGTGCCAGTATGGTAAGGTGAGGTGAGGACCCTCTTTCAAGTGGCAGATTTCTTGTATCCTTGCGTGGTGGAAAGGAGATAGGGACCACTCTGGGGTCTCTTTTAGAAGAACATTGATCTCATTCATTGTCTCACCTCCCATCTGCTACTGCCATCCTATTTGGCGTTAGTATTTCAACATATGAATTTTGGGGAGAAACATTCAGACCATACCGCATGTTCACTAATGCTCATTCCGCAGTGTTGCAAGCTTTGTATTGGATTTCGTCATTACCAAATAGCCTTAAGAAGTGTGAACTTATTAATGATGCTGATCTTCCAAAGTGATCAGCATTTTTTTTCGACAAACACTATTTCTGGGGATGAACCTATCTCATTTCCTATCTTCCCTGTGTTTCCGTTTTACAAGTCTACTTTTGTTCCTTTCCATGATTTTACATTCATATTTTTTTTCCCCTCAGAGCAATACTCATAGGAATTACTACCTGGTGAGCACCTCCTAGGTGTTTTACACATGCTATTTGTCTTGGTTTTGTTATGTAGACATTATTCCCATTTATATGAAAGGAGATTGAAGACTATAAAGGCTAGGCAAAATATCCAAATTTATAGAGCCCAAGTTGGAATGCAAACCCAAACTCAAGACTCTTCACCACAAAATAAGCTCTATTTTATAGCATTTTCAAAATTGTGTTATTTGATCAGTTAATAAATAAAAGATGGTTAAAGTAGAGAATAATAAACAATGACCCATACAATAAATATTTTATTTACTTGAAACATATATGTTGGAATTCTTTCACCAGTGATTTGATGTAGGATCATGATATTTTGTTTCAGAATGTTTTGTTTAAGAATTTTCTACCTTTTTCCATTTTGCCTCGTCTTTCTTGAGTGAATAATACCTACTTACAGGTATTATCTCCTCTATATTTTTCAGTTGGTGCCTTTTAATTGGAGTCAAAACTTAAAGACAATGGGAAAACAATGTGATTGTAGAATTTCTAGATGTTTCCAAAGCTTCCTCCCAATCTTTTATATTTGTTTCAGCTATACCTATAATTCAACAGCACTGTTTGTTAGGAATTCATCTTTACCAAATCCTTACAAAGCATTCATATTAATTTTCATAAACAATTGTTTTGTATTCATATTTCATTGGATAATAAAAGATTTATTTAAATTATAATTGCAATAACAAGCACAACTGTGATAAAAAGGTTGGTAATAAACATAACTGGTTCCTAGTAGGTACAAAACTTTACAGGTAGGAGAAGAATGTACATATAGCATAAAATGGCTAGTAAGTTATGATATCTGTAAGTTTAATATATGGTAGACATCAGTCAGTAATCATAGAAGGAATGGAGACATTTGTTAAGTAAAGTTTTGTAAAGAGAGCGTCTACTCAATGCCTTTTAAGAAATGAGGGGAGAAAGAAAATTAATTCACTCTCTGTGAAGACATCGAAAGATAAATATATGACAGGACTTGAAATAATAAAAACTCCACAAATGATTTTATTTTTCAAAGCTAGTTGTGTTGAATATCGCCTAAAGTTTGTACCTAAATCATAAAGTTTGTTTTTCATATAAAATTTCTAACTTGTGAAAATGTTGTATTGTATTTTTCAGTTATATCTTATTTATCTGTTAGATTTTAGTGACATTTTTGAATTCTCAAATGCTTCAGGATGCAGTTCTCTGTTAATATTTGTATTGTTATCAAAACTTTTTATTAAGAAAAAGGTATAGTGTTCTAAAGTCCTGTAGTTCATATTGTTTCTACATATTGTTTCATTCAGTGCTTATATTGGTCATTTATCTAACATTTGTTATTATCTGCTCTTACACATAGTAGTGTAGCTTGGTGGAGAGATAGAGAAAACAAATGAAATACATCCAAGCTCAGAATGGTCATATTAGTTAACTTCCCAACTGCATGATACCACTGTGGGGAACCGGAACTGGTGTTTTTGTTTTAAAATTCATCCCTTTTGTGTCAATGCCTTGTTCATAGTTCAGTTATTTGAAGTCTGTGATTTAAAATAAGTGAAATAAAATAATAATGGGTGAGGATCACGAGCATGATTTTGGTAACAAGTGGGACCCGTCCGTGCAGGGTCTAGTTAAGGACAAGGAATAGCAAGCAGCATCTCCCACGTCTGTTTCTCTATTCTGTTGTTTCTGCTGTGTGCTTGGTTGTCTTTGATTATATGCTGGTCACTGTACTTGGAAAATTGTTTATACAGAGAGTTTGAGGCCAAGGATGAAGGCAACTCCTTCAGAGAAGATATGCACTTACTTCTGCCAGGCTTTGTGGTAAAAAATGATTTGAAGAGCACCCTCCACCAAGTTCAAGGCTGGAGTTTTGTTGAAATTCCAGGCAGGAAAACCCAGGTTGTAAATCTGCCAGAGGCCTGGTTATTTATTATCTTACCCTTAGCCTAGGAGTATAAGTGTTTGAGGTCTCACATGATTGTACAGAGGCCCCGCATTAGGCTTTTCACCTTGTATAGACTTTGGCCTTTGATTTCTGCCCTCTTGCTCGTGAAGTTTTCAGAATGAAAGTTCAAATTTTCTAGGTGAATACCCTGAGCAAACAAGCCATTTCTCTGCTTGTTTATCTCCCAGTAGTTCCATTTTCCTTCAGTTTTTGCCTAGAAATTCCTTATCATCATGTCAGCTCTTCGTTCTTTTCAGAGGACGATATATTTTATCCACCATTCCCAGTGTGTTTCAGTGGGAGTGCTGGTCTGAATGCCCTGACTCCTGTTAACTAGGAAGTCACGCTGTGTATGTAGTTGCTTAGTATTTCGGTGATTGGTGTGATTAGAAGTGATGTAAACACCATGTCCCAGAAAAGGCTTGCCCATGCTTTACCTTTGAAATTGTGGTTTCCAAAAAAAAGTTTGGTTTAAGTTATACTTTGGTTTCCATATTTATGGACTATGACTTTGCATGAGTAGGTACAAAATGAAAAGTGCCAGTCATGCCTAAAGCATGAAACATTGATTGCCTAGCAACAGATTTTATTTATAGGTCCATTAAACAAAGGTTGCAATAAAAAGAGTATCTTAGGTCTGTTGGTGAAGAAATGAAAGTGGCTTATGGAAACTACATCAGTGTGTGCATGTAGCGGGGGCTAGTTAACTAAATGTGGTAGCATCCAGAAGCAGTAATAATCCAGATGTTTACACTTGCAGACAAATTCCCAACTACCCATAGATACAGCAGTAATACTTTGTAGCCCTTCGATTTCTGGTGACAACAGTGCAGACACAAGGGGATTGTGTTTTGCATGGTTGTGTTATTGCAACAATATGTTTTATAGGTCTTTTATATATATTCTGGTATCCACAGCACAGAAACACTACTGGGTATAGAATTGGTTGTTGGAATTGCAAACATGTTTATATCCACGTTTTAATGATAAGGGCATTGGGTTGGAAAACCGCAGATATGAAACATCTCTCACTGGTTTGCTGTTCAGTCTTTGGCAGATTTGCATATACTGTAGACTACATCTTCCCATCTTTCTACTGTTGCTTTTGAAAATAATGAGATATTTTTCCTAATCATTTACTGGCCAGATATACCAGTAAGAGGGCTATGATTCATGATCTGTAAAAAATATAGAATAGCCCATTCAAACCCACCTTTACTGACTTTTAAGATTTAAATTTATATGTAAACAAATTATTTCATAAAAATTTTAAGACATGGCTCAAATTTGGAGTCACATAAAGAATAAAAATGGAAAATAGCTTTGTCTCAATCAAGAAAAATTAATCTTTTCCTTTTGTACATGGTTTAATTAATACATGTTCTATCAAACTATTTATTCCAATAGCACTTCTAATTGACATTTTGTAATGTAAAACTTTCAAGTATTGATCAAATTTCTCTCTTACCAGTAAAGTTGCTCTCTTGGAGATTTTAAAGTTACTAACATTTAATTCCTGAGTAAAAATATAATTCCTAAAATAAAAATAAAAATTCCTTAATGAATAAAAAGCACACAAAGCGTCTTCAGGGATATTAAGGACTAACAGGCTTGAGATTGCATTTTCACATTTTAACCACAATTCAGTGCTTTTCATTTGACCAAAGTAAAAGAGCTAAGAAACAGACCAAGAGTTTTTTATGAGAAGCTGTTACACATCCAGGGAAGTTATATGTGTTTTAAAACACAACAATAAATCGTCAGCAAGGGTTATTAGAACTTAACCTCAGTGTTTCATCCCTAATAGGATATGGGACTTTGTTATCCACAATCAGTATGTTTTTCAGAATAAAAATCCATTTATGAGAAGACCGCGGCCCCAAGAAGACATTTGAAGATATTTAGTTATAGTTTGAAACTTGAAATGGAGCATCTGAAGATTGTGAAGCAGCTTTCTGTTCAAGATCTGAATATTAGTAGTGATGGTCATCGTAGATTGGAGAGAGGGACTGAGATGTTTCAGGAAGTCTGAAAATAGCTCACTTACAGTGGCTGAATTTTCATTCCCATGTGCAGAGACTCTGTCTTCTCATCGCTGGATCCCCAGTGCCCCCTGAATGGGCAGGTTAGGCCCTCCAGAACTGTACTGGAGAAAAAGATGAGGCCAGAGATAGAAGTTGTGCAGTCATGAGATGAGGACACTGAGAAAGTTTTTATTTTAAACAAAGGGTACTTAAAAAGGCACGTTTTAGGATGAATTCCTAGGCCTTCAATCTAAGATAACACGTAGTAAATTCAAAGGAAGAAACTTTAGCATTGGGGGGCTTTTCTGATTCCTGTGAATTTATTTACTTATTTTCTGTCAAAGTGAGCACAGAGAAACTAAATTTGATTTAAGAAGCCCCAGCAAAGGGGTTTTCTGTCAGAAGAGTCTTTCACAGTGAGCAAATCCAGCCCATTTACGCAGGCCGACTCCAGTTTACAGAAGCTAGGCTAATTAATGCAGTTCATCTGTATCAATGTAGGTTAGCGCTTTTGGGAATGAATGAATGGAGTTGGGGCTGGGGGTCAGGTGACACAGGAACAGATAGACTGTGTCTCTCTTTTCTTTCTGAACTGTGGCTTTTTTATTTTCCATTCTCTCTGTGCCCTTCCCTTCCCTCTGCCCCTTCCTTGCAGGTGAGGCCGCTGCTGGTAATGCCCTGACCATCCTCACTGTCATCACAGGGCCCAGGTTTGCAGTGACAAAATGCTTTTTATGACCCACACTTTGTGTGACTTTTTATTCTTTATGTAAAGGGAAGCTTTACACGCCTTGTCTGCTTACTATTGTTACAAGCTTGGAAGTTTTTGTGAAACACAAGAAATGCTATGAGCTTGTTTCAGAGGCTGGAGGGTGGGGGTCTGGAGTCTGCTTCTGCGTCTCTATCCAAAACTATGGAAACTGAGGAGATGAGGTGCCCATGCTTCTACTCCTGAGGCAGAAGTAGGAGGAAGATACTATTTGGGCATTCTAATTTCAACCAAATCATCTCCTTACAAAAACTGTTATCAATGGAAAGTAGGATCTATTATATTTTTAGCAAGCTCTGCTTTATTCATTTTTATGTTATTAAATTGACTTTTGGATTTGGCTTCAGATAAAACAAATTGGGGCTGATGTATCAGTGAAGGCACCCATTCAGTTTGTGTTATATTGCCCGACCATTCATTAGTCTCTGAACACACGGATTCTCATATATGGATAAACACCATTAAACTGGAGTAGAATGAACTCTTGGCTCACAGCTCAAGTGAGCAGAACCTTCTTTTTCTTTTTTCTGACTAGGTTATGTTTTAACTGTCTTTGTAGTGCATCTACTTCTTTTCCCACTTACCACCCACGCTCCATTTGTGGTAGAGTGACAATATATGCTGTTTAATTGCAGAGCTGCTTTCTCCTGGGTGAGGCTGTGGAAAGAAAAGGGGGATTAAGTTGCATATGGCATAGCACAGTAGTTATTGAACGATGCCCTGACTGATGACTGATGTCTGAGACGGATTTTCTTTGGATTCTGATCAATGGAGTGCTGGACACTTAAGACAGCAAATGTCCATTTTCTCTTCTGTCTTTAAAATGAAGTATGTCCTCTCTGAAGGGCAGTCCATCGATGCTGGCTCTCAAGTTTAAATGTAAACAACAGTGTGTTCCTTACTTTGAAGGCAGACACAGCTTATCCCACTGATAGCCAAGATGCTTTGAGGAAGGAAGCAGCTTTTGTTACAAGTTCAAAATTCAGCCAGCTTTGTATCTCTGCTGGACGCTTGATGGGAAGATTCCTTTAATGTGGTGCATGCATCATTTAAATGGCCGGGAGCTCCTGGGAGTGGAACCTGGTGCCCTGTCTGTGCAGAGGTCAGCTGGTGAGTTGTGCACTGCTCTGTTTCCTCAGAAAAATGACAGTGATTTTTTTTCCATTAAATTGAAATCATAGGAAAGTTTGAGCAACATAAATATACAAGAAGGAATGATTATAGAATCATTTCTCAGTGGCTATTTAATAAGCTGTAGAGAGATGGCATTATCGCTGAGTAGGAATGTCTAATCTGCCTGGCGCTCCAGAAAGGATTATGTGTTGTTATCTATCTCATGTGGAAGCAATATGTTCTATGATTGGGGAAAAGCAAAGTGAAAAATCACACACTAAAAAGAGACTTGTGATCAGTTTATTTTATGCAAAAATCTTAATTAGTGTGAGATTTCCTGTTTTGTGATTTGAGTAGTAGAGCCTGAGATGGGGCGTTTTGAGTGGGTTCCTTCTCCCAAGGTGGATTGATTTAAGAGAGCTGCACCCGGCCCTCCTGCCATCTCAAACTGTCCTTGAAGGCTGTCTGGAACAAGTCATTTGCCTTCTAGTTTTGTCAACTGTAAGAACACAGTGACTTTTCCTCTCTGTGTTCTGTCTAAAGATATTAGAAAATATAAGCAGACTAGTGCAATTATTGTTACTGGTAATCACGGTGCTTTGTGAAGTATATATGTCAGTCAAATGAATATCTAATATCTGATTCATTACCTTTTCTTCATGATACAAAGTGACCAAAAGAGATCTCATGCTTTTTTTTGTAGAAAAATGGAGGGAATCTTGGGGACTAAGACCAAGAACTTTCTTTTAAAAGTTATTAGATTGAAGCTGTTAAAAAGTATAATTTTCCTGGCATTAAGAAAGAGAATAATAAAATTATCTTGTATGATCTTACAAATAGGTCTATTGAACTCATTAAAGGCTAATGAAATAAACGAATGTTATTTTTGACCACAGGAACTCCTCACTTCTCTAGCTGTGCTTGTGATTTTTCACCTTCCTTTTGAGAAATCTACAGAGGGCAAAAGATATTGTGCCATTGTACAAACAGTTTCTAAAGGGGCAATGGGAAGTGCGTTGTCCCAGAAGCAGCCCCAGAGTCACCCGCACGAACAGGGGAGCTGCTGGCCGGCCTTCTCTGAGCAGTGCGCCTGTGGCAGGAGGGCCGGACGCAGCACTACGCAGTCAGTCCGCCTTGGGAGGAGGAACCCACTCAAAACGCCCCATCCCTGGCTCTGCTACTCAAATCACCAAACAGGAAATCTCAGACTAGTATGATTATTTTAAAAAAGAAAAGAAAAAAGGTCACAAGGCCTTTTTTAGTGTAGCAGCCTCATTTTGTTGGGGCGCATGTTATTAAGTTAGAAGGACATACACAAATCAAGAAAGACTTGCTTGGTTGTAAACATTTATTGAGTATTCAGAAGACAAGAGAATGCCAGATGGTGTTAGGAACACAATGTGCTCCAGTCTTGCTGCTTTCCCTGAACCACTTTTATTCCTAATGACTGGTTTGACACCCTCGCAAGCTGATTATCTTGAAGTACCTCAGAGGAGAAAAGGTTTGAATTAAGTTATATCAAGTGTCAGGTGATGACTCACCTGGTTCAGGAGGTATGTGAATCCTCCTCAGACCCACATACTCTCTTCCCAGGAAGCCTATATGTCTTTGTGTGTTACTTCGTGAATATGTACAAGGTTTTCCAGATGAAGGACTTGATAAGAAGCTGATTTGTCTATTTAGATGAATTCTCAGCTATTCATACATGAGAAACTAAGTGCTGGCTGCACTTTAAGGGACCCCTGCACTGTCTCGGCGCCCACACAGTGCCGGCCCTCGCCCTGCAATCCTTCTCTCCCGAATCCGGCTAAGGGCTGGGTTCTTCTTGAGTTAACAAGTTGCATCCTCGGTCTTCTTTCCTTTCATCTCCCTATTGGGTACATACACAGGAACATCCAGAAACATTAATCCTTCTTTACTTCACTTTCCTTAATGTTGATTTGATGTTCAACAAAAGCCTTTGGTGATTCATACTGAGGACCTGTGTGTGCCGCTTAGAGTGATGGGGAGTGGATGTAGGAGTTAGCAGCCTGCCGCCTCCCTTTCTCTGCTGCTGCCCTCCACTCCCTCTTCTGAGGGCTCTCTCTTTCTCCGGGATACCCTGGGCTGAGCCCAGATGGTGCTGTGCGCTCAGACTGCGCCTAAGGCAGCCAGCCGCCCGTGGCTCTGTAATCGACAGCGAGGGCCCGGCCGCCCCCCGCCCTTCCCAGAGGCGCTCGCCCTGTCTGGCTCTGGCAGCGGCAAGTGACTCCGGCTGTACTCAGCTCCCCGCGCGGCAGCGTTGACTCCTCTCTTTAAACGGCACCCGGAGAGGGAAGGGCTGAGAGATTTAAAAGGCAGGAATTCACGTCCTGTGCTGCAGCAGAGCAGCCGTAGCAACAGCGGCATCCTCGGCAGCGAGTCGTTCAGAGAGGCTGCACCATTTTCTTCTCACCCTGCAGAGGTGTGGCTGGAAACGGCAGTGCACTGCTCACCCCCCGCAGTTCCTCAGAGGTGGCCTCTTCCTGGCTCCAGTCGGAAGACACGGACTGTCCGGAGGAGTCCCCAAAGACTATTCCAGTCCTTGATGCGTGGCTAACGAAGGCTTTTTCAACTAGTAGGATGCTTGTCTACACTTGTGGCCACCCAACCGCCGCAGAGCTTCATGTCTAGGGCTCCGCCTTCCCGTGGGGCTATTTTCGAGGGTGGGTGCGCACCTCTGCCCGCGTGCGTGCAGGTGCGAGCAGCTGGGGGCCTGCCCTGGGGCCTTGGCACGCTGTGCTCAATTACGGGTGCTGCAGCAAGATTATGACCCAGCCCGGGGGCGGAGGAGATCATTTTGTAAGTGCTCTGGCTGCCAGCCATTGCCCTGGTGGGGAAAATCCCTTCTCCATCTAGCTCTAAAATCACCTGGGTTGCTGGGGACTGGAAACTGAACTGCAGCAACTACTTCTTGCTGATTTCCTCTGCAAAATGGCTCACGCTGCTGCTTCTATTAAAAAAGTTCGAGAAGCTGAACTGGATGAAAAGGAAAAACATCTTGAGAGAGAGAGAAAAAAACAACGGAAAATCCCCAGAGAACGGATGGAGCGGAAAAGAAAGGTATTGGGAGCATCCTTTTAACCCTTTTCCCCTGTGGCTCTGTGTCGACCCATCAGCCTCAGAACTGGCAACTTCATCCTCCCTTCCCTCCACCATTCCCCTGCACCATTTGCAAGCTCGGTATGCAGCCTATAGCTCATGCCTAAATTTGCTGCATTGGGAGGAGATGTCTGAGCAGGGCAATTTCCTTTGCTTTAACCAAGCAAAGCAAAAATACCTCTACTTTATTTTTCTCTGTTCCTCTCAGTTACCGTTATTCAGTCTCAGAGCCAGGTGCTTTATTCCTCCAAGTGCCTCTGAACACTTGTTATAGAAGAAGGAAGGGGTTGATTTATGGTTGGAGGGTTAAAGTATTTTCCTGGTCTTGTTCCTTATCTCTACTATTAGACCTTTATTTAGCACCAAGCCTTCTCACTGACTCTACAATCTGATGTAGATCTCTGGTTAAGAGTAAACCACAGGTTTTATTTACTCTTTTTTTTTTTTGCCTTCTGAAGGTTGTCTCTGTTCTATGTGAAACGGCACGAAGAATATTGGTGCAGTGAGCTGTGTCTCTGCATCTTTATAATTTTAATTGTAATTAATTATTTTTTTGGTTTTCATCCTTGATCTTTCAGTGTTTTTTCTCTGACTATAGTAATTAAATGAAATGACCAAGGTTAAATAATGGGACACAACCTTGGGTCCCGTTCTTTTAAACTATAAAATTGTCTCTCTCTCTCTTTCAAAATATATTTTTTCTTTAAAGTCAAAATAATCTTACAATTTGGTGAAACTGAAATATTCATTTAGCCTGTGAGTGGTTCCATAAGGAAAGATCTTTGTAAATGCTTTAATTAACAAAGTAGGTCACTGAATAATTTCAGAAGATGATAAATGGCATATTACATTTAGCAGTGCATAAAAAAATAGTGGTTTGTATACAAGCTGTTGTTAAACATAGCTCTGGGATTAGCGATGCACTGGGGATCCATATGCTTAATAATCCATATGGTCAATGCCTTTTTTTTTCCTTCAATAATAGATATGTTTACCTTTTCACTTGGGGGACATTATTTTTGCCTCATTTTTGTAAAGACACTTGAGGACCCACACGGAGTTGAGATCTTACTGCACAGGGATTCATTACATTTCAATTTTACTACTTATTCACCACTAGTTAGATCAAATAACTGTTACCAGGCAACAAAAATAAATGAAAGTAGCAGTATATTGTAATTTCCCCTTTTAGGGAAAACTTTAAATGTGCTTGCTGATCTTTCAAAGGCCTTGTTTCAAGGTCTCACTTGGCCTCACTCTGATTTGTTTCTGTATCTAGTTTGATTTCTTTCCCCCTTTTTCTGTAATTCATTGAAACTGAAAAACTACATGGTTAAAATGGGAAAGTGCCAACAGATATTAAGAACTTCAGTTGCTTGGATGCCACGTTGCCTTAGCTGGGATCCGCACCGTGGGCAAGATGATCGGGTGATAATGTAGTCATATGGTGGGTCATCTGATCTTCACATTTAGTTAATATTGAACCAGAGCAGGAGAAATAGAGGGAATAAGGCATAGCTACTATTTGTTCTTCTTTTAAATACATACCAATTGATCTTATTCCCTTTCCTACTGCAGACGCGTGTGACATTACATAGGTATTTATGCAGCACAACAAATACTAAAAGAGTCACTGGTTTTTCACCTGCATCAGATTTATTTTCTAGATACATTTACCACCATCACCACCACTCCCCACTACCCTCTCCCACCCCTGCCACACACACAGCTACTTGAGCCAATTTTAAAATTTGGTTTGAGAAAAGAAAATTTTGCCTTATTATTATTCCTTAAGGATATAGGATAGGTAGTTCATAAAGAAATGAAAAAAGATGGTAGCCTATTAGTGGCCTTCTGGAATGTCATCTCCAGAAAGTAATCTGGAATTATTATACTTTATTTGCTAATGCCGTTTTATAACTATAAGGTAATACGTCCATTGTAGAGATGACAGACCATATGGTTAACATTCCATTTGTACAGTGTCTTGCAAATGAAGCTGTTTGTTCACAGAATTCAGAGATGTGCCCCAATGCAGATACAAACCAATTATGGAGCTTGAACAAATATGTAAGCTGATTTTGAAAAGATTTTACTGAAGTAAAAATGATTGGGTATTAAATCAATTAAGCAGCCTCATATTTGGTTTTTTATTTTAATGTTCTTTTGTAAACTTGCTGTTAACTAGAAGTATCTTTGTGTTATTATTTTATCATGCATACATTTTAAATAAAATTTAATTATTTGTAAACTTGAAACACATTGCATGCTTGGCTATAAGTCCTGTACCAGGTTGTCAGTGGTGTAGCTTTTTAAAATGGCTATATTTGCATACTAGAGGACCTAATTTCAACTTCATTAAAAGCAGAATTTATCTTAGAATAAAAATGTTCAGGCTTTTTTGATCTATAATCTGCATATATAATATTTAAATACAGCATGTACCAAATGTATATTGTATATGTTTCATACTGTGGTAGAGCTAGAATAAAACTAAGGTTTAAGCAAAGGGACCATGATTACGGTTAGTTGAAACAGACTGATTTAACATTTATTTACTCAAGAGTACACTGATATTCTAGCTTTTCTCAGGGATAAGAAGATATTCTTGTTCTAATTATTAGCTTACATTAACGTAAGTCATTTCTTTATATGTCCGGTTTCTACACTAGAATCTGAGAATTTTAGACTTGAGAAAGATGCCAAAGGGAATGATTTCTCACAAACTTGTAAGACTTAGTTCTAGAAAGAGATTTAGAGTATAATACTCTTTCCACAACCACATACTATTTCTCAACTGTCCTTTTTTTAATTTGGAAAAGTAAATAATATTCAAAGAATCAGCAAAAACCCCCAAAACAATCCCATCCTTGAAAGTAAGCACCTATTTAAATGATCTTCCTCATTTAAAGTTGCGATTACCAGATATTTTCATATAAATAGGTATGATCTCCATTTCTAGCCTGAACAAACTGTTCTCCAACACATCATAATGTCTACAACACTCACTGAAATTATATGACATAATAGGCAATTTATAACAATAGTTCTTAGCATCATAATGCTTAAGAAATTCTTATTATTATTGTATTTTTTACTATTAAAAATGCCAGAGTTCACAGTTCCTGTAAAAAAAATGTATGATAAATAATATTTATTGAATACCAATGTGGCCCGTATCTGGCACTTTACACATGTTGTACTGTTTATTCCGAGTGACAGTCCTATACGTTAGGTATTCTCTCCATTTCTTAAACAAGGAAACTGAGACTCGGAGTTATGGAACTCAGACATATGCAACTAATATGTGGCAGGGCTTGGATTTGAACCCAGGCTTCAAATTTCATTGAGGGGAAAAAAAAGGTAATATGATTTCTTGGTCTTGAACCTACACTGAATGTAGAGCTCAAGTAAAGCATTTAATCTGCCAGGGTGACAGTATCTTTACCTCTGAAATACCTTCCTAAAATTTAAAGAAACTTAGTTACTGTGAGAATAAATAATATATTTGAGAGGGAACTATATAAATTTAAGGTTATCATAAATTTAAGGTTGTCATTGTACTTAAATATTTCATTAGATTCCTTGGAAAATCGACTATCAAAAATCAACATTTGATCCTTTAGTATAGCAATTGCTGTCAATGATAGACTGTGAAAAATCTTCATTCTTTCTTACAATTTTATCAGGAATTAAAAATGTATTTGCATATTTACATTTATAAACTGACACCAAAAAGTGATTTTTGAATGGGATTAAGTAGAAAATAAAAGCAAACTTTTTTCCAAGTCGTTTTCATTGAATTTTATAGAAAAGGGTTCTGATCAGTTCCTCCCTTTTGCTTTTTATTTACATAATTAGTATCTTGGAGGGAACAAGACTTTATTTCTAGGATGACCTTTGAGGGACTCGCCCCACCATATTCTCATTGTCCACGTGGTTATTCAGTTGATGACAGTGAGAATACTTATAGAGTGTATATCATGGAATTACCACCAAGTTGTAAGGGGACATGAAGAGATGCCTTTTAAAAGTTACCGTATTATCATATTAGTGTATTTTGTTAAAGTGGAAGAATATTTATTTGCAAGTGTGGAGAGAAATATATTCTGTAGCTTATGCATTGTGTTATAAGAATGAGTTGTAAATAAACATTGAATACAATGGCTGGCTATGCCTGCCTCCCCTGGTGTTCTGTGGGTGACCCTGTTGTGTAGGAGAAGAGTGGACAGGCCAGTCATCCCTCCTGCCCTTGAGTCTCATGCTTAGGCACTCAGCGGCCTTATTTCAAAGGGAAGCCCAACTCTGAGAGCAGCAACATTTAGTCAAGAGCACAAGGATTTCTAGGCATCAAACCAAATACAATGTGATTAAAAATACAAATCATAACAGAATAGTATAGTCCAATATAATGCATTCTGGAACTCTTCAAATATGGAAAATTCTAACAACATTTTTTAAGGCTTATTATCATATTGTCTTTATATATCTTCCTATAACCCATTCATCAATAGGTCAGTACTTCCAGAAACTGCACTAAGGATGAGGTAGATGGCTGATGTGAGCTTTACATGGACGGTTGCTCTTATGTCCTACTGTCCACTTTTGAGTGAAAACTTGAACGTTTTGTTGATATGCTTTCCCATTTGAGTCTAGGTATATATATCCAGGCATATCTATGTACATGTGGAGGCTTCTATTTTTAAAATTCATTTTCTTCCTCTTTAACATTCCTTCTATCCCCTTAGTTCAATTCACAAACCCTTTCTTGGCTAGAACAATTATCTTTATATAAGTGACTTGCACTATTAATGACATTCTTTGCCAGCATTGACAGTCTGAGTTTTTATTAGTCATTAATTATAAAGAACCTCTTTCAACTACTGAGTGGGTGACTAAGTACTAGCTTAGGATTACAGCTGTCAAATTTGTTGGGCTGTGGCAAAAATAGTCCCAATTATATGGCTTGAGATAAGTTTTTAAGAAGACTATTAAAATCCTAATATAAAAAAAGCTACTACTCTGAGGGAATTTAATTTATTTTTGGAACATAAAATCGTTAAACACAACCCAATGTAATTTTTCCCTTTTTTTGTTCTATTAATTTGAGTTCATATAAATGTTTAAATCTTCAAAAAATCAGAGTCAGTAGTTGTCCTTTATTATCAACCTTTTTATTTTGTTAGTTACATTGTTCGTCACTTGGGAAAAAGTAATGATATTTACAGCACATTTTGACATCATAAAGAATACTTGTGGACGTATTGTAGGACTCAGTGAAAATACAAGGAAATTAAGACTTCTACTTACACCGTATTTAATGATTTTTTTGTGTTTATATTTTTTCATTTGTCACCATTTTTCATTTGTATTTCTCCAAATAATCCCTCCTTTATAAGAAAACTTCTCAGTAACTGAGACACCACATATTAAAATAAAGAATAGTACAAAGAAGGCAATTCCAAATTTTGGAGCTCTATATAAATTGCTAGTGGAACCATCAGCTGTTTGAATGTGACCCTTTTGCTCCAAAGGTGACCTGTGATTTTGAATGTATTTTGTGGACAATCTCATCAGAGGCATCTGGCTCCATCCCATTCATAATAAATAAGTCTTATGGGGGAGACTGGGAGGGAAAGGAGACCATAATCTATGTATTTTTGAAGCTCTCTGGTGATTCCAACTAGAACTGGAAACCATTGTAATAAATATTTCTAGCCCCTCACCAAACCTACTCTAGTTCATCTTTGAATTTGTAGCAATAACAGATCTACATATAATGATCAATATTGCCACTGAGAAAAATTTTCCATGTGTAGATAGGAAACACACTGGCAACTTTTTGAAAGTTTAATGAGACTAATTGGTCTGTATAATAACCAATTAATTCTGAGCATGGAGAGCAGAAAACCAGTGTTTAAGAGGTAAGTCGTAAGGCTTCAGGATCTGCAATATGACTATCTCTGCCCTAATTGAATAATCTTCAGAAATAGGGCTTGTGTGTTTCTGTTTAGTTTTTCTGTTTCTTGTTTGGTCAGTCTTGGAAGATTGTATTTTTCTAAGAAGTTGTCCATTTCTTCTAGGTTTTCCAGCTTGTTAGCATATAGATTCTCATAATATTCTCTTATAATTCTTTGTATTTCTGTGGGGTCGTCGTTATTTTTCCTTTCTCATTTCTGATTCTGTTTATGTGTGTAGATTCTCTTTTTCTCTTAATGAGTCTGGCTAGGGGTTTATCTATTTTGTTTATTTTTTCAAAGAACCAGCTCTTGGTTTCATTGATTTTTTTCTATTGTTTTATTCTTCTCAATTTTATTTATTTCTTCTCTAATCTTTATTATGTCCCTCCTTCTGGTGACTTTGGGCCTCATTTGTTCTTCTTTTTCCAATTTCAGTAATTGTGTCTTTAGACTATTCATTTGGGAATGTTCTTCCTTCTTTAAATAGGCCTGGATTGCAATATACTTTCCTCTTAGAACTGCCTTTGCTGCGTCCCACAGAAGTTGTGGCTTTGTGTTGTTGTTGTCATTAGTCTCCATATATTCTTTGATTTCTGTTTTGGTTTGGTCGTTAACCCATTGATTAATTAGGAGAATGTTGTTAAGTCTCCATGTATTTGTGAGCCTTTTTGATTTCTTTCTAAAATTTATTTCTAGTTTTATACCTTTGTGATCTGAGAAGTTGGTTGGTAGAATTTCAATATTTTTGAATTTACTGAGGTTCTTTTTTTGTGTGTGTGTGGCTTGTGTGTTTCTGAGTTCTACATAACTAAGCTCAGAATGGATCCAGGAGTTATCTAAACTAAGGTTTTAAAGGAAAGCCACTAAAATGTAATTTAAAAGTTAGGTCTTAAACAGATCGTGCTGTTTTGAATTAAGTCAAGTAAATGGCCTGGGGATTTAATTGGTAACTTAGCAGCCTTAGAGATCCCAAACCTTTAGAGATGTCAGCACTTCTGAAACTTCTAACACAAATCAACAACTATTTTTTGCTCTTGTACTTGACTTTGATAGATTTTTCCGTATCTTTTCTAAATTATACAAAATGGTGTGGATGTAGGGGAAGAGGAAGAAGGGATAAGCAACTCAGATAATTATCTTTTGAAATTCTTCAGATATTTCCTTCTAAGATTTCTAACTCACCAACTTCTTATAGTGCAAGGGTTTTTTGTCGCTAGGTTGGTTGGTTGGTTATGTTCTTGTTTTTTGCATGAACATTTTCCAAGCTGTTCTCTCACTCTCTTCCTTCTTCCTGATTTACTGCAGCTGTCCAGGTAAGCAGAAAAGGGGTCCCTACCAGGCTGTACAGAATTCTGGAATGGACCTTCTAACATGCTCAGTGGGACTTACTCCTTGTATTTTTCCTTGCTTCATTAGTAGCTTGCCCTTTTTCTTTCCCATTAGAGCTTCATTGTAATCCAACCCAGTCTTTTTCTAGAGACGTCCCTTTATTGTATATCATTACTATGCTGCTTATATCACAGGAAACACTTCAATAGAAAACAATATACATAGTATTAAGAGAAATATCAGGGGAGCAATAATAATGATAAATATATCAATTTCATCTTTATTTGGTAAGAGTAATAGTGTTATGTCACATTAATAACTTCATGTTAATATATATCTTGGGCTTTAATATATTTTTTATAGAGACATGTTAATGACGAGTTTTAACTCACATGCTTATAGCTTGTCTATAAAAAAAGGCAAATTAAAACTGACAGTGATTTCTCTTTGTGTATCTATGTGAGTAATAATGTTTTTTTAAATGTCTATTTTTTAGAGGATTTATTTAATCTGTAGGTTAAATTTAAAAAAGATTATATTAACAGTGCAAACAGAACTCTAAGGATATATTTTAAATTTTTTATTAAAACAGAGGTCAAATATTACTTTTACATTTGAAACCAAGTTTAGCTGCCAACCTTTTAGAGACATTTTGCACAACTGGAAGTGGATGTGGGGGGTCTAAGGTTTTAAAGAACAGGCAACATACCAGAAAGCTGTGTACTAATTTAATAAGTGATATTTACACAAACTTATCAATTACTTCTAAAACTCCATAAAAACAAATCAGGAAGCCTGTGTTAAATTCTGTCTACTAAATGTTACATTGGGTAGATAGTTGATCTGAACTTCTTTCCTCAACTATAAAATGTTAAGGATCTATGAACTGTTATAATTCTTTCTGTTTTTGAATGATTTTGCACCATTTTTAATGTTACTTCTCCTCATTTTTATAAGTGCTTGAGATAGTTCAGTGGAATTTCCCAGTTTTTCTTCATTCAATAGGGATTTTTTTGAGCTAAAACTATGTCCCAGACTCTGTGCCTTCATCCAGGGAGCTCTCAGACCACCTGGAGTGATAGGTACTTTCACAAATAACAAGAATAAAATGTTATGTGGGCCATTAAATTGGGTTGGTGATCGTCTATTTTCATTTATATATGATGCAAGGTTTTGTATCTGTAAGCTGTTGTCTGAG
Organism: Smutsia gigantea; assembly: GCA_032199065.1. NCBI lineage: Eukaryota > Metazoa > Chordata > Mammalia > Pholidota > Manidae > Smutsia > Smutsia gigantea. The sequence continues at coordinate 109,533 of JAVSCE010006420.1, forward strand.
AAAAGAAATAATGGAAGGAAATAGTTCCTGTTGTGGTACTTGAAGTTCTCTGGAGGTTGTTCAGGCAGGATAAATAGGAAACGAAGTGATCCTCTGAAACTGTGCAGTTGTTTTTATTTTCTATTTCAGATAGTGACTTGAAGTCATTTTGCAGAAATGAGCTTATTGTGGTTCTCTTATTTTCTGTTAGATCTTCTGTATATTGACAATACCACAATTTATAAACCCACAGAGAAATACAGTCATGCTGTTGTTAATCATTTTATAATGATCCAATGGCAGTAATGGTAGTTGCCTTTGAACTGTAAGGTGCTGAGTTGAACAGAGCCGACAGCAGTTACACCTCAGCAGTTCCCAAACCATTCCGCTGTGCTTAGCTCAGTGAAAATAAGACAACCCCTAACTCCTCCTGGGGTAGACGTATAAACTGACTCCCTGCTTTCAGTTCCTGCCTCAAATTGGGCCAGAATGCTTACTTTAACCAAGTCACATCCTAAAACAACTGACACCAATAAGTGTAAGTGGAATCAGTTACGTGGAAACAATAACTGCTTTGAAGACAGAGGTCACTTAGGAGAGGGGGAGCTTTGGTTCAGGTGGTCACCTACAAAACATGGGGATTCACTGTGGGCCCTGAGGGATGGGAGTCAAAGCCTGGGTGTGGGTGGGGGAGAAAAAGACATCTGTGAAAGTACAAGTTGTTGTTAATGCGTAGAAGGCAGATGACGAAGACCAAGTGGCAGACGCCAATCCTCTGATTGTAAACACTTCATCGAAGCCTATCAGGGGCTTTGTATAGAACATAAACACTCAGACTCAGCCATGTAATACAAGAGGCGGTGTCTTAGAACTTGTGTCTTTTGCACTAGAAAACAGCTCTGGAAAAATGAAAGAAGAATTTGTAATAAGCTAATATGAGAATTTTTTTGCTATGGAAGGAAGCTTGATAATTGAAATGCATGCCTCTTTAATCACTGCAATTGGCTTTCACACAGGAGCCTTCGGAGTTATGTATTCTATTCTAAGTTGTATAAGAGCTTATGAAACAATTTGGTCATTCTAATGATCTTTAAAATTCTATAAATCTCAATTAAAAAATCACATAATTATGCTTTCTAGTTTTAATTACATTTTCCATTTAGGGTCAACCTAAGTGGATTGTATTTGTTTATTTCTCTTCTTCCTTAGGTTGGATTAAAAAAAAATCTTTCTTCATCTCCCATCAATCATTCTTCCATTTCCATTGTGAGTTCAGATGTATATGATACATATAATCTAATTCAGGATATTTCACTTCCTTGGATCAAATAATTATTAAACGAATAACCACTATGGGCTAAATTTTAATGAAGGAGTGGTAAAGATTTTTGGTTGAGTTCAAAAAATATTTTCTCTCAAGCAATTTTTCTTCCAGACAGATACTTAATTAAGGTTAATGTCAAGAGAACAGTGCTAGATTAGTTGTAAAAGCCTTTTATTTATTTATTTATTTTTCTTAATATTACTTAATGCTTAATTTTATTTAAAAAATTTAAACTGTTCCCAAACTTTTATGGTACATGCTTTTTAAAAAGAGCCAGAATATCCAGTGGAGAATCAAGCACTTCATTTTACGATTACATCTTACAGGTCTTAATTCCAGGACAACCTCCTTTATTTCTTGTTTCTGTGATACTGCCCTTTTTTTTTCTTTTTAAGCAGTTTTTTTTAAATTTTGATAATATTAATGTACAATTACATGAGCAACATTATGGTTACTAGACTCCCCCCATTATCAAGTCCCCACCGCATACCCCATTACAGTCACTGTCCATCAGCGTAGTAAGATGCTATAGAATCACTACTTGTTTTCTCTGTTTTATACTGCCTTCCCCGTATCCCCCCACCCCATCCCCATCCCCACTACATTATGTTGGCTAATTGTAATAGCCCTTTTTCCCCTTTATCCATCCATTCCCACCCATCCTCCCCAGTCCCTTTCCCTTTGGTAACTGTTAGTCCATTCTTGGGTTCTGTGAGTCTGCTGCTGTTTTGTTCCTTCAGTTTTTTCTTTGTTCTTATACTCCACAGATGAGTGATATCATTTGATACTTGTCTTTCTCCGCCTGGCTTATTTCACTGAGCATAATGCCCTCTAGCTCCATCCAAGTTGTTGCAAATGGTAGGATTTGTTTTCTTCTTATGGCTGAATAATATTCCATTGTGTGTATGTACCACCTCTTCTTTATCCATTCATCTACTGATGGACACTTAGGTTGCTTCCATATCTTGGCTATTGTAAATAGTACTGCAATAAACATAGGGGTGCGTATGTCTTTTTCAAACTGGCCTGCTGCACTCTTAGGGTAAATTCCTAGGAGTGGAATTCCCGGGTCAAATGGTACTTCTATTTTGAGTTTTTTGAGGAACCTCCATACTGCTTTCCACAATGGTTGAACTAATTTGCATTCCCACCAGCAGTGTAGGAGAGTTCCCCTTTCTCCACATCCTTGCCAACATTTTTTGTCGTTTGTCTTTTGAATGTTGGCTATCTTAACTGGTGTGAGGTGATATCTCATTGTGGTTTTAATTTGCGTTTCTCTGATGCTTAGTGATGTGGAGCTTCTTTCCATGTGCCTGTTGGCCATCTAAATTTCTTCTTTGGAGAAGTGTCTGTTCAGATTCTCTGCCCATTTTTAAGTGGATTATTTGCTTTTGGTTTGTTGAGGTGCGTGAGCTCTTCGTATATTTTGGATGTCAACTCATTATCGGATATGTCATTTATGAATATATTCTCCCATACTGTAGTATGCCTTTTTGTTCTACTGATTGTGTTCTTTGCTGTACAGAAGCTTTTTAGTTTGATATAGTCCTACTTATTCATTTTTTATTTTGTTTTCCTTGCCCATGGAGGTATATTCATGAAGAAGTTGTTCATGTTTATGTTCAAGAGAGTTTTGCCTGTGTTTTCTTCTAAGAGTTTTATGGTTTTATGACTTACGTTCAGGTCTTTGATCCATTTCGAGTTTACTTTTGTGTGTGGAGTTAGACAGTAATCCAGTTTCATTCTCTAACATGTAGCTGTCCAGTTTTGTTAACACGAGCTGTTGAAGAGGCTGTCATTTCCTCATTATATATCCATGGCTCCTTTATCATATATTAATAGACTATATATGCTTGGGTTAATATCTGGATTCTCTATTCTGTTCCACTGATTTATGGGTCTGTTCTTGTGCCAATACCAAATTGTCTTGATTACTGTGGCTTTGTAGTAGAGCTTGAAGTTGGGAAGCAATATGCTCCCTGCTTTATTTTTCCTTCTCAGGATTGCTTTGGCTATTTGGGGTCTTTTGTGGTTCCATATGAATTTTAGAACTATTTGTTCCAGTTCATTGAAGAATGCTCTTGTTATTTTGATAGGGATTGCATTGAATCTGTAGATTGTTTTAGGCAGGATGGCCATTTTGACAATATTAATTCTTCCTAGCCAAGAGCATGGGATGAATTTCTATTTATTAGTGTCCTCTTTAATTTCTCTTAAGAGTGTCTTGTAGTTTTCAGGGTATAAGTCTTTCAGTTCCTTGGTTAGGTTTATTCCTAGGTATTTTATTCTTTTTGATGCAATTGTGAATGGAATTGTTTTCCTTATTTCTGTTTCTTCTAGTTCATCATTAGTGCATAGGAATGCAACAGATTTCTGTGTATTAATTTTGTATCCTGCAACTTTGCTGCATTCAGATATTAGATCTAGAAGTTTTGGAGTGTATTCTTAGGGTTTGTTATGTACAGTATCATGTCACTTGCAAACAGTAACAGTTTGACTTCTTCCTTACCAATCTGGACACCTTTTATTTCTTTGTGTTGTCTGATTGCCATGGCTAGCACATCCACAACTCTGTTGAGTAAAAGCAGGAAGAGTGGGCATCCTTGTCTTGTTCCCAATCTTACAGGAAAAGCTTTCAGCTTCTCGCTATTAAGTATGATGTTGGCTGTGGGTATGTCTTATATGGCCTTTGTTATGTTGAGGTACTTGCCTTCTGTACCAATTTTATTGAGAGTTTTTATTATGAATGGATGTTGAATTTTGTCGAATGCTTTTTCAGCATCTATGGAGATGATCATGTGGTTTTTGTCCTTATTTTTGTTGATGTGGTGGATGATGTTGATGGATTTTTGAATGTTGTACCATCCTTGCATCCCTGTAATGAATCCTACTTGATCATGGTTCATGATCCTCTTGATGTATTTTTAAATTGGGTTTGCTAATATTTTGTTGAGTATTTTTTCATCTATGTTCATCAGGGATAGTGGTCTGTAGTTTTCTTTTTTTGTGGTGTCTTTGCTTGGTTTTGGTATTAGAATGATGGAAGTATTTCCTCCTCTTCTATTTTTAGGAAAACTTTAAGGACAATGGGTATTATGTCTTCTCTAAATATCTGATAAAATTCAGCGGTAAATCCATAAGGTACGGGGTTTTGTTCTTGGGTAGTTTTTTGATTACTGATTCAATTTCATTGCTGGTAATTGGCCTGTTTAGATTTTCTGTTTCTTCCTGGGTCAGTCTTGGAAGGTTGTATTTTTCTAGAAAGTTGTCCATTTCTTCTAGGTTATCCAGTTTCTTAACATATAGATTTTCATGGTATTCTCTAACAATTCTTTGTATTTCTGGTGTGTCTCCGGTGATTTTTCCTTTTCTGATTTCTGATTCTGTTTATGTGTGTAGATTCTCTTTTTTTCTTAATAAGTCTGGGTAGGGGTTTTGTTTATTTTCTCAAATGACCAGCTCTTGGTCTCATTAATTTTTTTCTATTGTTTTATTCTTCTCAATTTTATTTATTTCTTCTCTGATCTTTATCATATGCTCCTGCTGACTTTGGGCCTCCTTTGTTCTTCTTTTTCCAGTTTGAATAATTGTGAATTTAGACTATTCATTTGGGATTGTTCTTTCTTCTTCAAATAGGCCTAGATTGGTATATACTTTGCTCTTGAACTGCCTTTGCTGCATCCCACAGAAATTGTGGCATTGTACTGTTGTTGTCATTTGTGTCCATATATTGCTTGATCTCTGTTTTAAATTGGTTATTGATCCATTGATTATTTAGAAGCATGTTGTTAAGCCTCCATCTGATTGTGAGCCTTTTTGTTTACTTTGTACAGTTTATTTCTAGTTTTATTCCTTTGTGATCTGAGAAGTTGGTTGGTACAATTTCAATCTTTTTGAATTTACTGAGACTCTTTTTGTGGTGTATTCTGGAAAATGTTCCATGTGCACTTGAAAAGTGCGTATCCTGCTGCTTTTGGGTGTAGAGTTCTGTAGATGTCTGTTAGGTCCATCTGTTCGAATACGTTGTTCAGTGCCTCTGTGTCCTTACTTATTTTCTGTCTGGTTGATTTGTCCTTTCAAGTGAGTCATGTGTTGAAGTCTCCTAAAATGAATGCATTGCATACTATTTCCTCCTTTAATTCTGTTAGTATTTGTTTCATATATGTAGGTGCTCCTGTGTTGGGTGCATAGATATTTATAATGGTTACATCCTCTTGTTGGACTGACCCCTTTATCATTATGTAATGTCCTTCTTTGTCTCTTGTTACTTTCTTTGTTTTGAAGTCTATTTTGTCTGATACAAGTACTGCAACTCCTTCTTTTTTCTCCCTATTTTTTGCATGAAATGTCCTTTTGCATCCCTTCACTTTTAGTCTGTGTATGTCTTTGGGTTTGAAGTGTGTCTTGTGTAGGCAGCATATAGGTGGATCTTGCTTTTTAATCCATTCTATTACTCTGTCTTTTGATTGGTGCATTCAGTCCATTTACACTTAAGATGATTATCGCTAGATATGTACTTATTGCCATTTCAGTCTTTGGATTCATGGTTACCAAAGGTTCAAGGGCATCTGCTTTACTGTCTAACTGTCTAACTTAAGTCACTTATCATGCTATTATAAATACAGTCTGATGATGCTTTATTTCCCTTCTTTTTCTACCTCCTCCACTCTTTGTATGTTAGGTGTTTTATTCTGTACTCTTTGTGTTTCCCTTGACTAATTTTGTGGATAGCTAATTTTATTTTGCATTTAGTTAGTATTTGGTTGGTCTACTTTCTTTGCTGTGGTTTTATTTTCTGGTGATGTCTATTTAGCATTAGGCATACTTCCATCTAGAGCAGTCCCTTTAAAATACACTGTAGAGATGTTTTGTGGGAGGTATATTTACTCAACTTTTGCTTATCTGGGAATTATTTAATCCCTCCTTCAAATTTAAATGATAATCTTGCTGGATACAGTATTCTTGGTTTGAGCTCCTTCTGTTTTATTGCTTTGAATATATCATGCCATTCCCTTCTGGACTGTAAGGTTTCTCCTGAGAAGTCTGATGATGGCCTGATGGGTTTTCCTTTGTATGTGATCTTTTTTTCTCTCTCTAGCTGTCTTTAATACTCTGTCCTTGCCTTTGATCTTTGCCATTTTAATTATTATATGTCATGATGTTGTCTTCCTTGGGTCCCTTGTGTTGGGAGATCTGTGCACCTCCATGGCTTGAGAGACTATCTCCTTCCCCAGCTGGGGAAGTTTTCAGCAATTACCTCCTTAATGACACTTTCTATGCCTTTTTCTCTCTCTTCTTCTTCTGGTACCCCTATAATGAGAATATTGTTCTGTTTGGATTGGTCACACAGTTCTCTTAATATTCTTTCATTCCTAGAGATCCTTTTATCTCTCTCTGCCTCTTCTTCTCTGTATTCCTGTTCTCTGATTTCTACTCCATTAACAGTCTCTTGCACCTCATCCTGTCTGCTCTTAAATCCTTCCTTTGTTTCATTTCTGTTATCTCCCTCCTAAATTCATCCCTTAGCTCTTGAATATTTCTCTGTAGCTCTATCAGCATGCTTATTACTTTTATTTTGAATTGTTTTTCAGAAAGATTGGTGATTTCAGTCTCACTAAGCCCTCTCTCTGGTGTTTGAGGTATTTTGGACTGAACAAGTTTCTTCTGCCTTTTCATGGCGATGGGAGTGGTCGCCGGTGAGTGGCGTGTGTGTCAGCTGGGAGAACAAAGTCCCTTCCTGCTTGCCGGTCGCCTTGCCTGTCTCTGCTGTCTGTGCTGGTTAACTGCACACATGGAGCACCCTCTGGGTTAATCCCCTAGGCTGCCGTGGGCGGGGTGGCCTTTCAGATGGCCTAGTGCAATGGCAGGGTCACAGGCCAGCAGCACATGTTCTGCCAAAAGAGCAAAGTCCCTTTGTGCCTCCCAGTCTCCGCGCCCGTCTCTGCTGTCTGTGCCGGTAAACTGCATGCAAGGAGCAGCCTCTTGGTTAATCCCCTGAGTGTCCGTGGGTGGGGCAGCCCTTGGGATGGCCTTGGGTACTGGTGGGGGTCGCAGGTCAGCGACGCCTGTTCTGCCGCAAGAACAGAGCCCCTTTGTGCTTCCTGGACTCTGCGTCCATCTCTGCTGTCTGTACCAGTCAACTGCACGCAGGTAGTAGCCTCTGGGTTAATCCTCTGAGGTGTTGTGGGCAGGAGGGCTCTCGGGATGGCCTAGGGCACTGGCAAGGGTTGCAGGCGAGCAGCTTGTGTTCTGCTGTGAGAACAAAGCCCTTCGTGCTTCCCGGACTCTGAGCCCCTTCCCACTGTCTGTGCCGGTCAACCACGTGTAGGGAGCAGCATCTGGGTTAATTCCCTGAGCTGCTGTAGGCGGGGCGGCCCTTGGGATGGCCTAGAGAACTGGTAGGGGTTGCAGGCGAGCGGCTTGTGTTCTGCTGTGAGAACAAAGCCCTTCGTGCTTCCCGGACTCTGAGCCCCTTCCCACTGTCTGTGCTGGTCAACCACGTGTAGGGAGCAGCATCTGGGTTAATTCCCTGAGCTGCTGTAGGCGGGGCGGCCCTTGGGATGGCCTAGAGAACTGGTAGGGGTTGCAGGCGAGCGGCGTGTGTTCTGCCACGAGAACAGAGCCCCTTAATTCTGCCTGGTTCTGCACCTGTCTCCGCTGTCTGTGCTGGTCAGCCTCGCGCAGGTAGCAGCCTCTGAGTCTGGGCCGGTTAGCTGCGTGCAGGGAGAAGCTTCTCTGTCAAGCTGTGTAATTGCTGTAGGAGCTGCTCCCTGGCTGTTCCGCAGCAATGGCGGGTCAGCTGGTTTGCTTGCAGTGCCGGTGTTGCGGGGGGAACGACAGGCTACTTATTGTCGTGAGGGGGTTTGGAGCTGTGCTGCCACCCAGGGGGTTAGGGCACCTGAAGTTCCTTAAAGTTCCCAGCCTTCTGGGCTGAGTATGCCAGGACGATTTTGTCCACCTGTTAAACCCTTGTCCCTTTAAGACGTTTAAAGCGTCTGCTTTTCTTTGTCCCAGGGCAGCCAGCTCTGGGAACCTGTTTGCAGTCTTAATCTCGGATTTTCCTTTTCCCCTCCTCTAATATCCAGTGCACCATGTAGTGTGTGTCTGTGCTGCCGGTGCAGATCACCAGGGCTGGGTATTTAGCAGTCCTGTGCTTCCACTCCCTCCCCACTCTGATTCTTTTCCTCCTGCTGGTGAGCTGGGGTGGGGGTTTTGCTCAGGTCCTGCCGGTTCGCAGCTTTGTATCTTACCCTTTTCTGTGAGATATTAGGTTCTTGCAGATGTAGCCTGGATCATATACAGTATCTTCCGGTCACTCTTTTAGGAATAGTTATATTTGCTGTATTTTCAATATATATATGGTTTTGGGGGGAGATATGCACCACCCTACTCACACCACCATCTTGAGAATCCTCCCCAAAAAATTTTTTTGGAGAAATATTTTTATCTTCCTTTATACTGGTAACATTGAAATATAATGGCTGTGTTTGCTTCTTAAAGTCACACTAATGTTTAGAAATAAAAACTAATGAATCATTTTCTAAACTTAATTTTACTGCTTCAATAAAAATTTTGTCATCTTTTATAGGGCTTGAAACCTCAGGTCGGGCTACGTGAAGTCTGGTGCATTAGGCTGACAACCCCCTCTTATAACTCCTGTTTGCACATTTCCCACCTCAACCTTGATCCTTGTTCACACTCAGTGCGTGTTAATGGCATGGTTGTCTGCCCTAAAGTGTGACCGAACTCAGTAACTTTCCTTGTTCTGTTCCTGCTCTGTTTTGATCAAGCTCCCTCTCAAGCTCCTCCTCCGAGGTGTCTACATGCCAGTGACCCAGGCAGAGAGAATCTAAGTATAGGCTGCATTACTGACATCGAGGTTCCATTCCTCGTAAGGCATATCCATGCTACAGTGATTCATAAAGCTTCTGAAGGATCTCTCCTCTGATAGGTGTGGGTTTCTTGCATTTGAAAGCTGCTAAAAAGCATGCATATGACTGTAGTGCAAAGCAAAGCAGGGGGCAGAAGTATGCAGCTCACTTAGACTTTTAAGACTGTGATCAAGTGATTGTGCCATGTCAGCTATTTTATAGACTCTCAAATGGAGACAGACCTGCAGAACAGAGCACCACAGGCAAACTTCTGTTGCAACAAGCAGTATAGTGAACTGAGTTTAAACTTTCTAACATTCCTGCATGCTAACGCACAGTAGAGTTAAATGGGATCTTTGTGATTCCATGTCTCCTGAAGAAGTTTTCCTGAAACCACATGCATGTTCGTGGAAGATTCAGGGATAAAAACACATCTGGGCAAGATGTGAAAGTAAGATGTATAGACAAAAGCTTTAAGGATTCAAAGGCTTTTTTCCCCTTTTTCCATTTTGAGCTCAGTCATCCTTTAATGCCATGGAGTACATAGCTCAAGAATTTGACCTAACAGAGTAGTAAAGCTGACTAGGAAAATGTCTCTACAATATAAAAGGAGGAATAGAATATTATTCTGAAATGTCACAACTATCAAACTATCAATTCCAATGCAACTTGATTAGAGGTTATTTTTCTCCTAATTAGCTCATTTTGAAGTAGGTTCTTTGAGAAAACCCATCCTTAGAGTTCTGTTCTTAAGGTATGATGTATCTGTGTATATATATATATGTATGACTGTGCATATGTATATATATTCTATATATCTATATTTCTCACAGTTTTATTTCTGTTTTTATATGTGTTTTAATAACATCCCTCTCTTCACTTTTCCCCCTCAGTTTTCAATGTATTGAAGTTACAGTATTGCCGTGTTATTATAGTAGGTATTTCAACTGTATTTAAGGGGATCATGATTTTAATAAGGTTTAATAAAGCGATGGATTCTTTCATGACTATATGAAATTGAAAACAAATTTTGTAAGTTAAAAAGTATTGAAATTTAAAGTATAGAATTATTCCACAGAGCTACTCTGAACATTGCAACTGTAGCCTGAGGCATGATGGCTCTGTCTCAGCCAGACACAGCCCGTGAGGTATCGGGGAGCATCTAGGATCTGATGCATTGGAATTAATGTAGCTGCAGAGGCTAGGCCCACCAGGGTATGCCAGGCATGGTGTCACATTATTGCCTCATTTACCATGTAGGAAACAGTCAACATTGGGGTTCCGGGGTGGTGGTGGTGGGGGGCGGGAATACAGCAATGGGGAAATCCAGCAGCTGTCAATACTTGGGAATCAAGAAGGTGGAGCTTAACATCTATTCCTGGCCAGCATGATACTCCTACTGATATTCATATGGGACAGAGTTTTGGTGTAGAGGAAGAAAAAAATGTTATAAATATACCTTGGGAGTTGTATTAGTACCCACACCCTCTTCATGGCAGCCTTCCAGGCAAAGAGAGGCACTAGCGTTTGGGTCACACAGACTAAATTGAGAAATAAGGATTACACTCTTCCGTGATAGCATGAAGAGAAACATGAAGTTCTGCTTTGGGGGTGTCTTGATTCCTGGTTGTCCATAGATATGTAGGTAAATGTACAGGACTTGCCTCTAAGTGATTGGGGATGGAGGCAGCAAATGGGGTGCAACAGGGGACCCACCAGACATGAGGAACCAGTGCGGAGAACAAACAGGCTCTATACTTGGCTTTTTGTAATTATTATATCGTTTAATTCTCACATGGAAGTATTTTTTAATTTTGTTTTTTTTTTTCAGGCAAGGAAAATGAGGTTTAGAAAGATTAATTCATTTGCCTCAAAATCCCATGGTAAATAAATACCCTGAGTGACCAACAGACCTCAGATGTCCTATTCCAAAGTGCGTGCCTTCCTTCTAGACCATGCTGGTGTAGACTGTGATGCAAGACCTGCTTTTGTAGTACTTTAAATTAAACTGTAGGACAGATAATAGACCCCGTTAGGGACTATCCAATCCAAAAAGAGAAAGAAAAGTGAAGGTGGTGAACAGTAATCACAGCTAAAATTTTCTGAGCAGTGTTTGTGTCAGGCACTGTGCTAAGTTCTTAAGATGCAGCAACTTATTTAAACTCTCAGCAATACCATGAACTAGAAATGATTATAACTCCTTTTGTCAAAAGGAAAAGGTGAGACATAAGAAGGAAGAAAGACATAAAACTCTGGACAACTTATATCTGTAATTCTAAAACTGACCTTTTAATGCTAGAAAGAAAAGTAGCTGTGATGTGGAATATGTATCACTAAGATACAGGGAAATATTTCTAACAGTTCAAGGAACAAAGCAAACAGGATAGGGGGAGCCTCTGAAGAGTCATAATGTGGCTTACACGACACAGCAAGGTCTCCAGAAATAAGATTATAGGAAGAAGAAGGACAGAATGGGTAGAATTACCAAGTGTTGAAACCATCTGTACTGCCCGTGTCTCCCACAGCCACAGTAGCGTCAAAGCAGATGGCAGTCTTCAACAGGAATCTCTTGTAAGAGCGGAGGACAGATGAGGCAGGTCCCACGGACCCAAAATGTCAAATGGTTGGTTAATACGAAGTCAGTTAATCATACTGCAGCCGGAGATAGTTCTAGAATTTTCTGAAAGCTTATTTTTTCACCGGACACCAGAGAGAATGCCAGGACATAAATATGAAGCAAACTGGAAAAGGAAGACCACTGAGCTATCATTGGCCATAAACACAAAAAAGTGGGCAGTACACAAAGGTCTTTGGAAGCTATTTCTGCCCTGCTGAAAAACAAGGTCAGGGATCTCCATGATTCCTTTATGACCCTGAAAGAGCGATCTTCCTTATCTTAGTGTGGGATATAATAAGCTGAACCATACTGGGTTACAGAACAAAGAGAAGGAAACCCCTTTTAAGGGATGGTTTTTAACATTTGATCCCCAAAGCAGCTAAAATCCAATGTTATGAAAATGGAAAGAACATATTTCAGTAAAACTGAAATTTTTAAATGTCGATGGTTAATGGAAGCTCCATTTACCCTTACTGATGAATCCTTTTTAGGAAGGAGTTTTAGAATAAAATTAAATTGTCATGATACATTTCTTAGTTAACTGAATAGCACGTGACCTATTTGTTTAGTAAATACTGACAAAAACTTGCCATAAAGTCTAATGAGTTATCAATATACAAAGTCAGAAATAAATGTTATTGCCATAGAGATTTAGAAATTAGAAGTGCTAATTTCAGGCTTTAGAAGTGTCATAAAAGAGAAGGCAGACTTTTAATTTTTATGGTACTCATTTTTTCAAGATGCACATTTACCACAGTTAACATATATATATCTAGATTACTGATGACTAACTAGTGGCAAAGCCTGGCCAGTTCCACCTGAGCACTTTAATAGGCTGTTTATCATGAACAAAAGTAAGAAATGCACATCTTTTCCATGAGTACTTGTAGCAGGCTGATAACTGTGAGGTATTTTTGCATTTATGAATTTGCTCTATTATTGATTGGTGCTGTCTACAAAAAGTTAGCATTTGCATTGAAGGGAAGCATGTTAGAAGTAAAGGTTCATATAAAGAAATGAAGAACAGTGGAGAGGAGAAGAAGGAAATAAGGTCCCGGCCCTAGAGTGCTGGGAGCTCTGAAGAGGATTGGATGTGACAGGAAGGACAGTGATCTATGTGATGACCTGTCATCATCACTAAGGAAAAGGAGCCAGTAATAAAAGAGCACAGCGAAGCTCTATAGATGAAAGAATGGAATATCAGAGGTCCCACTACAAATAATAGTGTAGAGGCCCATGATGGCCAAGCCACGAGTAATGTGTGCGTGAGTGGGAGTGGGGGCATTCATTGTAAGAGTAATCTGCTTGGATCTCTGGGGAGCAGCCACTGCCCTTCTCTGTCATTAGCAGGGATGACTCCCCAGAAGCTGTGGGCAGTTCATGTCTGAAAATCCAGCAGGATCACCGGTCTTATCCTTATTTAATAAACCATCTTCTGGTCTGTGGCTACTGTTACTCTTGTGGCCATTTGCGCCTCTGTTCCTCTTTTCATTCCCCCTGAAAATCAGATGATCACCCATAGGCTCAGTGCCTAGATCACTTCATGACATCAAACATTCAAACAAACGATCACCCAAGAGCAGACAGCATAGTGATGTGAACAAAACAAAGGAGCCTGTACCCGTCATTGACTAGATGGCAGCAGATTGCCATTCTTAGAGATTAATTGAAGTATTTCAGTGTGTACATCAGAAATTATTACACATTTTTCACTTTTTATTTAAATGATATGTTCAGGCCTGATATAGAGTGCTGAATAAATATTTATGGGATGAATGAAATGAATGTAAAAACCAATCTCTCTTTAAATGTGATAGGGAAGATTTTTACTGTTTATTCAGACACTTACACTTGTCTGCTGTATTAGACAGACTGTCTACACTATCAGAAGTACTAAGGACAAACAGACAAATAAAATATAATGTCTGTCCACCATGAGTTCGTGGTCCAGTGAAGGAGACAACCATGTAAAAAGATCAGGGTGACACTATGAAGGCACTCTGGTCACAACAGGCCCTTGATCCTTTTAGCCAGGCAGGGCTTCTAACAGAAGTTTTGTAAACAGAGATGGAGGGAAAGAGGTGAACCAGATGGAGGATTAGTTGGTTATAAAAGTCCAGAAGACATTACAAGAGAAAGGGCAAAAATGAGACCGGGGAGCGGGTCAGATCACATAGGACCCTTTATGCACTTGAAAAGTTTTGCCTTTTACTATGAAGATTATAGGAAGTGCCCTGAACACGTGGGAGCTTTGGAAAGATCACTCTGGCTAGAGTGTGGAGGATGGATTGGAACAGATCAGGGCCAGAAACAGGAAACTTGGAGATAGTTACAGAATCACTCAGGAAATGACGAATTCCTGACTTAAAATAGTAACAAAGGGATAGAAAAAAGTAAGACTCTTCAGTGGAAAGGGAATGTCAAAAAAACAACTCCAGCTCGATCAGCAAGGCCTATAGGGGTGCTAGTCACTAAGCTGGAGGAGACAGGCCGGGAGCAGGTTTGGGGAAAGCACTGGCTTAAAGAAGAAATTCTTTATTGACCTATAAGAGCCCTGAGCATATAACTGCTGTTAAAAGAAAAAAAATTCTTAAGTTTTAGAGACAGATCTGTATTTTTTTACTATCTTTACATTCCTACTTTTCTTCCTTCCCCTTTCCCTTCTTTCTTATTTTTTCTTCCTTATCTTCCTACAGAGAAGATAAATCATTTGCTGACCTCATCATATGATTTACAAACTTATGACTCTAGAGATTCATCCATACAAGCATTAGCATAAAAGCCTGTAATTCGCTGCAGCTGATAACTGTGCAGATGGGAATACTAAAGTTCAAAGTGGCATTTGACAGTGCCCTGCCGAGTATTCTTTCCCTAACAGCATATTTCCAATAACGTATTGTAGCTCAGAGGACCTAAGACCATAGTGATACTATTTTAGAAGCATTAAATTAATGATATTGATTTTATAATATTTTTATTTATATATTCCCAGGGTTTCTGATTGCCTGTAAAATTATTCTGTCTTGCAAGAAGAGTAGGACATAATAAAAAACTTAAAGAAAAGTTCTTCCATTTTCCAAGGAGAACAAATGACATCTAAATAGGATATTTATTCCAGTATGAATAATATGTGAAGGACTAGAAACACTTTATTTTTTACTTATACTTTGAGTTGCATTGAATACATTTGCGCTAATGAGATCTTGAAATAGAACCCAAATGAATGATCAGTTGGGCATTGAAATTCATGTTTTCTTTCGTATTCAAGTGTATCAGCCTTCAGAATAAACTGAACTTAGTCTATCTTCCATAATTGTAGTTAACTTAAGTCTTCATTAAATGCACACTTACCATGCAGTTAAGAAATACTAATGATACCGTATTTTGCAGTCAGTCACTGAGGTTAAGCGTGCCACTGCTGGATGGCCCCTCTGACTCAGTGTTTAGCGTAGCACAGGGAAATCAGTTACCGTTCTCACAATAAGTCAGGGAATTTTGTAAGTACTCATACCTGCTCCAGTTTGACCAATATTAGATATTTAGTTTGAAATTGAAATTGTTTTCAGTTGATCATTGCCTGGCTCCAGTCTGGCAGTGTATTTTAAATGTCTGTGCCTCCTCTTCATTTCAAATGATGTGTGTGTTTGTTGTGATGCATGCACATTTATTTTGTTAAGAAATTATTATTTTAAAATACTTTAAGACCAATAGATTCAAATTAAGTATATGCTTCCAATGAAGTGGGCTCTGATTTACAGTGGAAGAAATTCTTCAGTAATGACAAATGTATCAAGACATTTAAACCCACGGATGGTATGTCATAAACCCAAAACTATGAAAAGTTACCATTTCCTTAGAATGTCTGGGGTGAATGTTCAAACTGAAAATAAAAATGTATGTAGCTCAGGGCCTGGGAGCCACCAAAGGAAAAGCTTGCAATACAAGTGAAGCGAGAATTGAGACGTATGTAGAGGATAAGTGAATTTTTATTTTCTAGTTGCAGTTATGGGTAATTCATTTGAGTTTACTAGTGGAGTTTCCTATATGCTTAATAGTAAACTATTGTTTGGAGAGGTTGATTGTCATTTCTTGTTAGTATAGCACTCCTGTTTATCTTATCCTAATGATCAAGCCCTTTATCTAACTACTATGGTGTGCGAGAGGCCACTTGGTAAATAAGTGTGGACAACCATAGCGTGCAGCATAGAGCATAGCTGGTCAGCTTTCTCTCCAGCCTCCTGGGAAGAGTTACCTCCTCTAAGAAACATTGTTTCTTTGCACACTTTCCTCACTAACTGGTCAACAAGTGTGCTATGCAACATTCATTTGTTTTAAGGTCACCTTTAAACTAGTAACAAAATACTAGTTTAAGCAGTCACCTTAACAGAGTACTTTGCAGATAACGTCTGTCAGCAGCTTTCCTAGTTTACAAATGGAGGCTTAACAAGAAATGTTAGCAAACTAAAACACTGACTTAGGTTTCAGAAAGTAACTATTAAAGTCAGATTGTAATGGAGCACCCTTCCTGCTTTTAAAAAAAATTTTTCCACTTGACCCTCCCTACAAATAAAGCTCATGGGAGTCCCTGCTTTTAGTAGTTAACCATTTTCTGAGTATTATGTACACACATATACTTTTCTTGAGAAAATGTAGGAGTGCACAATGACTGGATTGTTTTCTTTATGTTGTGTTTCAAAATCCAGCTCCATATGACAGAGTGTAGAATTAGTCAAATGGCCCTTTTGGCTTGCTTTGGACACCCTACACTTCTTGCCGCAGAGTCTCTTTCATGTCAGTCAATGACATTTACTAAGTGCCCATTTTATGCTGGGCTTGCCGGGCAGTTGCCTTTAGAAAACTTTTCAAGTTGTTAGCACTGTTTGTTAAGAATGTCCTCCTTTTTATATACTAGAAGGCAAGAGGCAGCAGTCTGGAGTGAAAATAACAGCTGGAAGGAATATAAAATTAAATTGGTTAATTGATTTTTGTGGGCACAGAAAGAGCCTGACAATATTCATTTTAATTAATCTGTGTGCAGCAGAAATAGTAAAACTAATTTATACTGACCGCAATTAGAAAATTTATGTCACACATGAGCACAGGGAAGCTAGTATAGATCTACAAATTAGGTAACAATTTTTCTGATCGATCAGTTACATAACAGATACAACTGGTAAAAATCATTACATGTTTAATTTACAGCCAAAGAAATTATATCGAATGTACTCAGACACAGGAAAAAATAACATGCTGCCTCAGTTGTTGCACAGAATGTTCCAGCTTTGTTTCCACAGGTCAGTGATTCCCAAAGTTAGAATTTGTCCTTGGTTTCATGTGATTGGGCATGGAGAATTTTGCACACAATAGGAGAAACTAAATACTAGTTTAATCAGATAAATACATTTGAAAGGAACAATCAGTCTGAATTATGGCTACTGTGGTTTAATTAAAAAAAGGAAAGTGGAGGAAAGTAGATTGTAATCTAAGCAGGTTTCTGAATTCAGCAAAGGTAGCATAAGTCTTATATATTAACAATGATTTGCAAAATACAAAGTATTAACTAAATACCGTGTTAGAACTGTTTATTGTGTACATGATAGTTTAGATTAAGAAAGACTCACATTGCTGTTTTCATTTGTGTGATAGATATTCTTGAATAACCCTTACAACTTGGAATTCTGAGAGGAAAAATTAAATTCAGTGATTCCGAGTAAATGTTTCTGACTTGCCACTTTAAAGACTTCTGGCAAAACCCTTTTTTTCCCAGTATTACTACTATGACAGCACTTGCCCTTTAAGAACAAATTAATTGAAATATTTGAGGGAGGAGGAAACCCTATTGCCGTAGGGTCGATTTGCAAAACTTGTCCTACGAAGTCCTATAAAGCTGTCCTTCAACTCCAGTTTTAGAGACTGAGACCATTTCCAGTTGAAATTGTTTTACAGTTGTGAGATATGGAAAACTGGCAGGGTGTGATTTCCAAAATGTTTCAAGTACTTCAGCGGGGCCGATATTTAAGAAAGGTGGGGCAAGAGCAAAAGCGTCCTCATTTTGGAAAAGAGCTCCTGATACCAATAGTGTCATGATTCACACAATGGTTCTTGCGTCTTCCCTCATAAAACGCTACTGAGGTAGCTCCCACGACTCAGTACCCGTGAGGCAAGTTACTGAGTAGTTTATATCCTTTCTGATCCCCCGATAACAAACTAGACGATCAGCTTCAACTACCCTGTTGTGTTAGATGTATGTTCAAATGTAAACAAGTTCTGTTTCATAAAGTAAAGAACTTCAGAGCTGCAAGGGATCTCAGCAACCATCCTGCCTAACACCCTTATTTTAAAAAACAGAAAATTATCGCCTAGATTTGATAAAGATTAGACAGATCTGCACAGGTGAAGTGGTAAAACCAAAATCTGGAATTAGTTATGCCTAGCTAAGAGGTCGTTTCAGTCCACTACAGGAGCTGTGATCTAACTCTTAAGGTTAAATTATAGAACTGAGAGTTATTTCTTCTCTAAGGTGTTAGTTTTCTGATGATTCTAAATCATTGCTTCTTATTTAAAAGGTGACATTTAAAACTACAGTGGATGGTTTTCAGATTTGCTGCCACAAGGACTTCAGCAGCTACTTTCCTAAGATTACAATTTAAGAAGCTGGCCTTTTTTTTCTGTCCTTACTCGCTTTTCTCTTTCTGATGGATTTGAAACACAGCAACATGGCAATACAAATGAAGCCAAGTATAGAGCCTGTTTGTTCTCCGCACTGGTTCCTCGTGTCTGGTGGGTCCCCTGATGCATCCCATTTGCTGCCTCCATCCCCAATGAAGTAATAACAGTAACCATGCCTGGGAATTTAAGAAGATATTGCAAATATGTCACATCATGTGGGCTTTGAATTTCACCCTTTAAATCATGCACCAAGTTCAAGTATCCTGTTTTAAGTGTGGCCAAACATGCAAATATTTGCTTTCTGAGTAATTTGCCCTAATGACTTTGAAGCATTTTTGAGAAACAGTGGTGACATTGTTCTGCCCTGACAGAAAGCATGTCCCTTGTCAGATGTCCACAGCGATCCCAACAGTCTAAGGGCACATTATTAAGGCATGGGTTCTGCACAGCACTTACTAACCTTGCCTTCTCGTGGAAAAAATGTTAGGTATATAGGTTGTCACATCACTCAAGCCCTTGTGATGAACCTGTCTGGCATCCACTCCTACTTAACCGCTAGGAGATAGAACTAGAAATGTTTTCTGGTGTGTGTTTGTTTTGCTTATAAAAGCAGAAATTTATTTTTCACAGTTCTAGAGACTGGAAGTGTGAAACCAGTGTCACTGGGACACAAGATGTCCGCAGGGCCACACTCCCTCCAGAGGCTCTTGAGGAGATTTTGTTCCTTGCCTCCCCAGCTTCGCTGGCTGCTGGCAATGCTTGGCTGGTGGCTGCAACCCTCCAGTCTGCTTCCGTGGCTAGTAATTAGTCTTCTCCTACCCTTCTCTCTTTTCTTCATCACTGACTTCTCCTGCCTGTATCAAATCTCCTGCCTCTGTTTAATAAGGGCGCATACGATAGCTTTTAAGGCCCCACCCTGATAATCCAGGATAACCTCCCCATCTCAAAATCCTTAATTTAATCACATATGCAAAGAGCCTTTTTCTATAAATAAGGTAGTAGTATTTGTAGGTCTGAGGGATTAAGACTTGATTTCTTTGGTGGCCATTGTCCAGCCTTCTATAGACATAAATAATTATTAAATTTTTGGCACCTAACTGCTTAATAAATGGACTTTTAAGTATTTCTTCTAGCCTAGAGGTGAGAACTAGACATGTTTTAACTTCTGACATAATGCCCTCTTCTGCAGACCCCTCTCACTTCTGGTTTTGATTAGGCAAAAAGCATCGGATCATTGGCAAAATTTGGAGTGATCACAAATGCAAAGCTGCTCATTGGAAGTTATGTTTTCACCACTATAGTATCATCCAAGTTGATCATTTAAATCTGTTCAGTCAGAAAATAGAAAATTTCAGCAATTTTCCAGGAGCACCAGTGGTGTGCATTTGTTTTTCTTCTGCCCATTGTTTAGGTATTAAACTTCAGCAGTGGGATTTCAGTACCATTATGACGCATATTTTGGGCGGCCCTACCGATAGGAACATGGATGTTACAGTCAACAAGCAGAGAATTTCTCTATTAGGGAAAGAATGAGAAGATTTCCCTGGGATGAAGAAAAGAGAGAAGGGTAGGAGAAGACTAATTACTAGCCATTTAGGAAAAGCATCTTCTAAAAGGTGTCAATATGTTTCTTTTTTGGTTCACATTTTCAGTGTATTTTATAAACATTTTTTTCTTTCATAAGAAGGCACTGCAAATTCTTTTCTAGGAAAATTCACCCCAAACAAATAATTGTTCAAAACCTGAAAATGGTATTTATTGCAAATCTGGCAATGAAATCAAAGATTTGTCATGCTTAGAAATGTTTCAGATTATTAAATCTATTACTGTTAATGTGTTAGAAGATGTTAAGTCAGTGTTGTCCTGTTAAATATTGATACTGTGAATTGTGCTCCTCTCTGTGACTAGCTTTTAATCATTTACTTAACAAATATTTAATACTATTCTGTGTATTTTACATCTGTGAGTGAGATGTCAGTGAGAGAGACAAGGCGTGTTATGTAAAAGGAGTAAGAGCTGGTAGCAGTCCCGACTTCATTCAAACAGGTAGAACAAATTAAGGGACTAACGTAAGTGTAATTAAGACTTTCTGGGGAGCATGAATTTTAAGATGAGCTTTGAAAAAGACAATGAACATAAACTGGTGGAGGAAGGGGCATGCATGCTTGGCTGAAGGAGAAGAAAATCAAAGTCATGGTGGTAGAATGGGTGATGTATTAATAAGACAGAGATGCCAGGAAATAATTCATGCTGTTCAAGCACTGCAAAATTATATCGAGCCCCTAGGGGACAGGTTTCTCTAACCTGGAGAGGTTCAATGTTCCTTTTACATGTGTAAGTACAGGGTTTAAATCTCAGCTCTAGGATGAAGGAAGGCGGCTAGAGATAATTTTTAGGATTTGCTTCTAGTGTTTAAGTTGCATGGTTCTATATTTAAAGAGTGTTGAATAGTAAATTGTCATGTTTTAAAAATTATCAACTAACTGATTCCAAAAGTGGTGAAAAAAACCACTTCTTTCAACAGCTGGCAAAAACTTGGATTATATTCTGAATAAAATCATTTGTATGTGTTCAAAAAGAAGTACCCATTGTAAGACTGCAAGCAGTTTTAAGACTTAAGGACCTTAGAGAAGACAGGAAAATTATAAACACATCCTTTTAGAAGAGTTTGTAAACACATAAATACATCATTAGACATCATAGCTTAATTCATTCCTACAGTACATGATTCATGTAGTGGGACATTTAATGAGAAATTACCATTTGTTTAGTCTATATAAAACAAATACAGGCAACATGACAGGTTTTGTTTCATTCATCTCGGCTACCAGTCTATTCTTGTTACTGATATTGAAGCTCTATCTTAGGTGAATACTTTCACCTAACTCTTTAGCATTTAAAATGTTTAGATTATACTCTTTTTGGAGAAATTATGCCCCCTACTCCCCACCATTGTAGTCATAATTTGCAGGGTCAGTCAATAAATTTTTTTAAATGGTTTTTAAAGATGCCTTCACATGTAGCTGAAAGGTAAAAGTAGTTTCACTGACTACTGAAAATGCCTCTCAGAAACTGGAGTGTAAGGACAGGTTCTTCGTAGTAAGTAACATATTCTCGGCTTGTAAGCGCTGGGATAAAGAGTTATTCAAAACAGGATTTGTTAAAAAAAAAACCCAGCAGCATGGGGTTCTTATGGAAATCAACAATCCAAAAATCCCATTCTCAGATTTGATTTCATAGGGCTTCTCACAGCAGTATATAGTGATAGACTATTTCAGGAATGCCATTTTTAATTTTTAAAAATGACAAGCATTTTCAGTTTTTTTTAAATGACATATTGAAAAGGTGAGTTTTATTCTCTCAAATGTAATGTGGTTAATTTCAAAGTATCTCCCACACCCTCTTTTCCACAAAGATAGCTTTCAGTTCAGTACATAATTCTTAACACTGAGTATTTAATATATAATATGTGGCTGATGATAGAAAAATCTAAGTCTAGACCTTGTCATTGAATGGTTTGTTTGAAAGAGGAGATATGCACACACAAAGCAAATAACAAATGAGGAAGGACAGGAAAAAGATTAACATAATTATATAGTATATATAAAATTTTAGAGGAAACCCTAATGGGAGGAATAAAGTTTCATCCATAATAGCCTGTAACAAAATCTTGAGCTTAATCATAATTGGCCTCATAAATCCACTGTGTATCGCTGTGGTCCTCTCAGTGGAAAATCATGTCTTTCAAAGATATATAGTATCATTTCAAAGATAGTATGCATGTTGTCGGAAGCCATTCTTGGTTATTTTTTGTAAAACTGGAGGAAACACTTTCAAAAATATCAAACATTTTAAAGAATTATAAATTAATCACAATGTTTGCTCTTCTGTGGCACAATTAAGAATCATGGGAAAATGTGGATGATTTATAAAATGCAAAATATCCATGCCAATGTAAAATGAGTCATTTTGTTGTGTTTCCATTGAATAAATTCTGCAAGGATGGTTAGTTGTTTTCTGTAAATGATCATGAGAAAGATAATGCATGTAAGCTGAGCCAATGCCTCTTGGTTTAAACAATTCGAAAAATAATTTTTCCCTGTTATGCTGGTAAAGCGAGGTCACTAGCAGATTTAGTATTCTGTGTGAGTAGAAAGACAGAGGGGGAATATCAAACGATTCAAAGGCATTTGTTGAGTAATGCAAAAATTCTCCTATGTAGAGACATTTTACACAGCAGGAACTTAGGTCCGTGTGTAAAGCAGGCTGCTCACATGGTGAAAAACAAACCAACACCGCCCCCTCCCCGGCTCTCCCTGGGCACCCCCCTCACTCCATTGACATGCATAGCTGGCCTGGTAGGTGTAAAAATAGACTGGCAGTGCCTGAACTGGAAATGGTCACTGAAGCAGCCTGCAGTTGCTGCGGTTTTGAGTTCTCTCCGACACCAGCCAGCCAGCCAGCAGATGGGGAGGACTGGTGAGGGGCATGCAGTGGAATTGCGTGGAGGAGTCAAGGGGCTTCTGGATGAATTGTCCACGTTAATGTCCCCCTGGACGCCCTGGACAGAGCCCAGAGGGTGAGGACGGGCCCACCGACAGCAAGACCTGTCGCCCTGAGATGGGTAACGCAGCTCTCTGCCCGTCTTGCCACGCGGTTAAGAGCGTAAGAGCACAAGGGCACATGCAGGAGCTGGATAGAACCCCAGACCACGACGGCTGTGACAGCGAGGACACCGCAGATCTTGCGGCGTGGGTAAGTTCTAAGGCCCAAACCAGGAGGGGAGGATGGTGGCCGAAGAACAGCAGTGGACCTCATTGGTCAGACCTCTACACTTCCTGGAAGGAAGTTGACAGAATAAAACCAGTGAGATCAAACCACCCGATGGCCTCTGACTTGGAGGCATGCTGTTGTTTCCTCTTCATTCTGCACAGTGCCGCGTATTTGTTCCTTCTGAGTTGGCTTTTGCTGTGAACTGTCATTTGGGAACAAGCAATGATACTGTCTCTTTAGTTTGAAGTTTTGTCCAAAGCTGAACATACATTTTATTTTAGAGTGACTTGCAGCAGTGTTACAGATTCTCGTACATTCAGGCTGTGAAATTTTTTTGCCTATATTTAAATATTCATGTGCAGTTCATTTTTCACTAGGCCACAGAGCATTTTTTAATCTAACCTCAGATCTCAGCTTCAACCTATAAAGGCATTTTACTTCTAATATTTGACTAACTTCAGTGAAAAGTTCTTTAAACACTTGTTCTGATTATGATAATATTTTGTGCAGAGGCTTAAAAGTGGAGCAATCAAATATTTAAGTTGACTTTAAGATTTTAAAATAATTCATAGTGATGAGAATGATTACAAAGGCTTATTGTGATATTTGGTAGGGGGAGGGCCAAAAATCTCTTTCTGAAATGTTTTGATTTTCATATTTGCTGGAGAATAAAGTTTATCTTTGATCTGTCAGATCCAGGAATTTGACCTTATTGCAAGTTATTTACTTCAGAGGGAAACCATGGAACTAAGATATGTAGGGTCTCTGGGTAAGATAAACAGAGAAGTTGTACTTGTCTAAGCGAGAAAAGCAAGTGTATGAGGAGCCCGAGGAGGGTCCCTGCTCCCTTCAGCTTTTACTCTGACCTAGAGGAATCTCATAATTTTGTAGCATGGAAATTATGTCATAACACAGTGAAATTGGAACAGAAACTAAGAACTTAGTAAAAACAACACGCAGAGCCAGTGTACTCAGTTAGCAGAAGGGACCAGTCTCAGCTCTGCAGTGGAAAAGGATGGTGGTTCCCGAATGGGATGGCAGCCACCACAGGCGAGAGAATAAACTGAAAGGTGGTGGAAGGAGGTGGGCCCCTGGGGAAGGGCGAGCACCTGCCTTAACAACCGCACAGCCAAGGTTTGAAACCAGGAGCAGTCTCATTTCTCCTTCTCGGTTATGGTTTAAATCACCCACATCCACCAGAAAAGTCACTCCGGATTTCTGAGTGGCCGCCTCTGGTGCCATTTCTGAGCTGAGGGGGATGAAAAAACTGAAATTTCTGTAACTTTGGAGCAACTTTATATGCTTGCTTAGTTGTAATACATACATATATTCCCTCAGAAATAGCTATCTCATTAAAAGGTAGTCTCTATGAATATTTTTATTAATTTAGAATTTAGAACATTCTTTAAAATGTTTGTTAATTCCTTCAGTATTTTAAGTCACACAAGTGTGTCCATTTTTCCACCTTTTAAAAATCATTAAGAAAAATGCAACACATGAAAATAAATTTGAAGTGCTTTAAAAATTAAATATAAATTCGTATTTTAAAAATATCTTGATATGTTGATAGGTTCTTTAGGTAAAGAAGAGTAGGTGTCAACATGATTTTGAGGTCCAAGGGCTGTAATAGAAATTCATTCAACACTTCATAGTTCAGAAAACAATTAAAAACATTCCAATAGAAATAATCAACAGCAATATCATTCCCTTGTTAAAATTCTTCTATTCTCAGTGATGTAGATATTGGCCCTGAATAAAAATGAATTGATTTTTTAATGTTACAATCAGATTTTTCTGAATTAAACAATATAACCTGCTGATCATTGACTAAACTCTTTAGTCAAAGATTTTACAGACAAGAGCATATGATGCTTGTTGTGACATGGAAAGCTGTGGGAGAGGTGAAAATGTACCTGTTGTCTGCCTTCTGAAGTGGTATTCTACTCAGAATTTCTCCATTTTGGTCATGAGGCAAAAGAAGTTAATTCTTAATAGCAAGGATGACGTAGGCAAAATATTTGGTTTTATCTAGCCTAAGTTTCCCAAACTTATGAAGTCTATCACATTTATTTTAAATGGGTACTATAAGACTGAAGTCACTCACTCCTTAAGTCATCTAAATAAATATACATTCCTCAATAGTCACTTTGTATCACACTTGCCACAACTAATGATAAATAGTTGTTATGGGGCTTCAGAGCTTTTTAGCCTTTATTTTTATAATATGCCTTTTTTGGGGGGGGGAAACAGAAATAGAGGTCCTTTGCACTCTTTTTTTTCTTCTGGAAATGAACTTCAAAGTGTTTTATAGAGTTCACTGTATTGTTAGTCCAAAAATTACAAGTAAATATATTTTCTAGTATTATTCATAATCAGAACTAAACTCATGGAAAAAAATACAAATGTAAGGTATTAAAACTTCTGGGCTTTATGTAAATTAATGCTTCATTCTTTTCTGTAAGTTTTATTTAGAATTTAGAACATTCTGATATTTATTTGTGTAGATAAGTATAGCAATGAAGAATAAGTAGCTTATTAGGAATTGTGTTGGAAATAAGCAAACAAAATTAATTTCCTCTTGAACAGTATTATTGTATGCCCATATCTGAAATTCTTATAGACTTCAGTTTTTAAAAGACAAAGAAAATCAAGCCACAGTAATTTCCAGATATGTTGTTTAATATAGCTAAACAGAAAATTATGCCAAAAAAACAGTGAAACTAAATATTATTTTGACAGTATAATTTTCTAAGTTTTAAAGCAACTTTTAAAAATTATAGAAGTATAATAAAAAGAATGAACAGCTATTATGCCACAAATGTTATAAATCCTATTAACTAGACAAATAACATATTATTTTTGTAATGCATATACAAATTAATATTTAAATTCCAGAACAGAGTTCAGTAAACTCTTTCTGTAAAGGGCAAGAGAGTGAACATTATAGTTATGGTCTCTGTTGCATCTCATTTCTGCTGTTGCAGAGAGCAGCCATAACCAGTAGGTAAAGACATAGGTCTGGCTGTATTAACAGTACTAGTTTTTTCTATTATTACATTTTCAAGTGCCAAAATTTTCAGTTACTAAATATTAATTTTACTTACTATTTTTCTATTTTATATAGATATAAATTAAGATGGTAATAAGATACCATTCTGTTAACACAGATACAAAACATTCAGCCTTAGAAGATTGTGTTGAGACTGGTAGACATTCTTGGGTATGATGTAAATTCCTCTAATTATTTGGAAAGCAATTTGGAAATACATGTCAGACTCTAGTTACAATTCTGTTTTTCATTTTGCTAGAGCAGTGAGGTCTCTAGCAGTAGAGAGTTATTCATATGGAGAAAAGAGTAGGCAAACCTTTTGGGCAGACTCCCATCCCCAACTGCAAAAAATAGACTGGAAGGGGCTGCAGCCATCTGTTGTGAGTATTCCCAAGTCAATTCCGCCATTCACTCAAACTTCTAGGGACAAGAGAACTCTACCCCAAGAGAACTTATTCCAAATCCACTGAGAAAATACCTGCCTTCCTAATGAAGATGTAAGATTCATGAGCATATGTTAAGGTTTTCCTCTGAAATGTGGTTGCCCCTTCCATTTGTCCTTAAAGAACTTTTTGCTATTATCACAATCAGCTTAACAGTTCCAAGAAGAGGAAGCATGTGGGATGGGAGAGAGTCAAGAACAAAATACAGCTGTTTTTAAAGTCTTATTCAGAGTAAGTCCTCATAATGGCTCTCAATTTTTCTGTTGATCACAGAAGGGAAAACTGCATCATCTCTGATATCTTTTCATTTGCATTATGCAGATGACTGAAAGATATATTCCAAGTTCACTTATGAAATAAGAAGCTCTTAGAGAAGATGCCTTACAGATTTTGCACTGGATCCTAGGGTAGCCCTGTCTGGGACTTGAGTGAGCAAAGCCATGCAGGGTCCAAGTAGTCTCCAGAGAGGTGGCTTCTTGAACATGCTTCGGGAAAGTTCAGTCTGAAACAGTAGGAATATATCTTCATTTCATGTTCTTCTTGTCCTGTATTTTTGTTATGGCATCATTTATAGGTTTGCATATTGGTCTAAGTGCACTATTTTTCTTGCATTGAGATCATATATTTTTTTACTGTAATTTCTTTGCTGTATCAGATTGATTTGTCTTGCTCCAAGACCAAAACCATAGATGTGATGCTTCATTACCAAACATTACTTAGGTTATCTATCCTAGCTAAATTTTGAATTACTATATCCTTCACTTTTCACCATTGTTTTCTCAGTGGTTATTTTCTTGTTTCATTTATTTTAACATTTTTTCCCCAATTACAGTAGAGAATTTTGTCTTCTTTATATCATCCTTTTAGTTGTTCTGTAAATTTTCTTGTGACTTTAGATCATGAGCAGTGAATCTGGTGTTACTGTGAAAACAATTCAGTCTTTTTCTGCTCTGCTGAATCAAAAGATTTAATCAGCAAATATTTATTGAGCTACATATAGTTCTAAACGCTGGTGATATAATGATGATAAGACATAGTTCCTGTGACAGGGGAGACAAACTTTAAACGTACAAGGGGAGTTGGGGGTAGCATGCTGCTAGCTGTGGTAGGAATGTGCTGGATATGTTCACATGACAGAAAGATAGTGTTGCTGAAGCATAGCAAACAGAGAAGAGAGAAGATACCAAAAAGACCTAAGAGGCAGATGCAGGCCGACTTGGCAGAAGTTTGGATTGCTTTCTAAATGTAGTGGATCCTGGTAAAGGAGTTTGGATTTCAAAGTACAGAGGGAAACCTCTGGAGGGTTTTAGCCAGGGAAATGATAGGACTACATCCATGCTTTGAAAGATACTGGTGAAGGATTGCTGATTAATGCAGCAAGGAACGTTGGGGGCCAGTCTAAGTGGTCCCAGAAATGAAGGCTTGGATTAGGGTGGTAACAAAGGAGGTGAGAAGTGATCAGATTCAGGATGTATTTTGCTTTTATTGAAGTATTGTTTTGTTGTTATAAAAGAAAGAGAAGGGATTTTGGCTTAAGTAGCTGAGTACAAGATAGAGCTCTTTACTAAGGTGGAATGGTTTGTGTGTGAGAGAGGATTCCTTACTTATGAAGCATATCAGTGTGTCAGGAGTGTTAGACTTTTCTTCAGTTTTAAGTTCTAAGAGGATAGAAATAAGACTTTAAATGATACAGTGATCATTATATAGTGATATAATTATAATCTTCAGTGCCTTCTTTATAACTGCTGTTAGGAAACTTCATATAGTTAGTTTTGGTATTAACCCTAAAAAGAGTCAAGCATATAGTCAAAACCATTTTAGTAAAGCATGTCAAAAATATGAAGTGATACAGAGCATGTTTATGTAACTTTTGGATGCTTAAAGATAAGATGAAAGAAGATAAAACATGGCTTTGTCCTCTAGGAACTTTCAGTCTAGTTTTAGAAACAGGTTTTATCCACATGCAAATTTTTACTCTAAAGGCAGTAGGCTATTAAATGGCAGTGTGAATGGTGAAATAAGTACCTATACAAGATGCCGAGAACGGGAGGATCAGTGCATGCCAGTGTTTTGGAAATGCCTTGTGGGCAGGGCTGATATTCAACCAGTGTGGAACAGGACAGCTATGCCAACTGTTTATACTGTGAAATACTTTTATACAGGCTAATTAAAGAGTTGCTTCTATGAGCCCACCAAGTTGCCCCTTCTATTGTGGTTATCTGAAGCCTATCCCTAGCATTCCCAAAAGCACTCCATCCACCTAAAGAGCAAACAAAGGAATAATGCCTGGGCCAGCAAGGGGCCTCCAGGACCACCTTCTTCCAGTACTATACCCAGTGTCCATGGTTGCTGCTTAAGCTGAACCAAATATTAAATATTTTGAATATCCCTTCTGCTACTGGGGAAGTTGGAGCCTGTAGTAAATTTTGGAAGCAGAGCACAATCTTGGTTCCTGTTGGGAAGAAAATACATTCAGTAAACATTTACTGAGCATCTGCTGAGTGACAGGCACTGGGCCCACCAAGATGAATATGAATACAACATGCAACCCTGGCTTGAAGAAGCATAATCCAGGGATGGACAAAACAGGAGTCCCAATATCATGTTACAGTGTGGTGAGAAAGCACAGGGTTTTTTGGAATACCAAAGTTAGAGAGTTGCCAAAAAGTCAAACCTTGAAGCACTGTGGGTAGATCATAAACTCAATCTTGGAGTCAGTAATAACATTAGAATAATAGGGACACATTGCATAAATCCCCCTAGCTGTAACACCTAGTTTCTATTGGACATGTGTGGAACCTATGACATTGGATAATAACCATGGGATCAAATTATCAAGAGCTTATAAACCAAGCTTTAGAATTTGCACTCTTAATCTACTGAAAGAGCACTGACCAAATGTTGTTTTAAGAGAATCAATTAGATTGTAGTTTGCATATCAAAAGGCCTGCTCTCTTTGCAGTGCCCAAGAAAGTACCTAGCACCTAGTAGATGCTTAATAAATATTTGTAGAAATTTTGAATAAATTAATGACTAGGAAATTACCCAAGGTAGCAAATCTAGTGAACATTTCTCACCTGCAGGTGACAAAGCCCCAGATGAAACCAGAGGCTGTGAAAATTGAAAAGGCAATGAAAGTACTAAAGACATTTCTAAAAACATTTAAAGAACCTGGTGACTCTGTTTGTGGATGACATGATATTGTACATAAAAAACCCAAAAGAATCCACCCCAAAACTACTAGAACTCATAACTGAATTCAGCAAAGCTGTAGGATACAAAATTAATAAACAGAAATCTGTTGCATTCCTATATACTAACAATGAGCCAGTAGAAAGAGAAATCAGGAAAACAACTCCATTTACAAGTACATCAAAAAGAATAAAATACCTAGGAATAAACCTAACCAAGGAGGTGAAAGACCTATACCTTGAAAACTACAAGACACTCATGAGAGAAATTAAAGAAGACAACAATAAATGGAATTGCATCCCATGCTCATGGATAAGAAGAGTTAATATTGTCAAAATGGATATCCTGCCTAAAGCAATCTACAGATTCAATGCAATTCCTATCAAAATACCAACAGCATTATTCAATGAACTACAACAAATAGTTCTAAAGTACATATGGAACCACAAAAGACCCTAAATTGCCAAAGCAATCCTGAGAGGGAAGAATAAAGCTGAGGGGATTATGCTTCCCAAATTCAGGCTCTACTACCAAGCCACAGAAATCAAGGAAATTTGGTACTGGAACAAGAACAGACTCACAGGTCAATGGAACAGAATAGAGAGCCCAGATATAAACCCACATGTATATGGCGAATTAATATATAATAAAAGGAGCCCAAGATATACAATGGCGAAATGACAGCCTCTTCAACAGCTGGTGTAGACAAAACTGGACAACTACATGTATGAGAATGAAACTGTATTATCGTCTAACTCCATACAAAAAAGTAAACTCAAAATGGATTAAAGACCTGAATGTAAGTCATGAAACCATAAAACTCTTAGGAGAAAACATAGGCAAAAAATCTCTTGAATATAAAAATGAGCAACTTTTTCCTGAGCACATCTCCCCGGGCAAGGGAAACAAAAGCAAAAATGAACACATGGGACTACTTCAAATTTAAAATCCTCTGTACAGCAAAGGACACCATCAGCAGAACAAAAAGGCATCCTACAGTATGGGAGAATATATTTGTAAATGACTTATTTGATAAGGGGTTAACATCCAAAATACATAAAGAACTTACATGCCTTAACACCCAAAAAACAAATAACCCGATTAAAAAAATGGGTGGAGAATCTGAACAGACACTTCTCCAATGAAATTCAGATGGTCAACAGGCACATGAAAAGATGCTCCATGTTGCTGATTATCAGGGAAATGCAAATTAAAGCCACAATGAGATATCTTCTCACACCAGTTAGGATGGCCAACATTTAACAAACAAGAAACAACAAATGCTGGTGAGGATATGGAGAAAAGGGAACCCTCCTATACTGTTGTGGTAATGTAAATTAGTTCAACCATTGTGGAAAGCTCTATGGAGGTTCCTCCAAAAACTGAAAATACCATTTGACCTAGTAATTCCACTCCTAGGAATTTACCTGAAGGAAATAAGATCCCTGATTCAAAAAGGCATATGCACCCCTGTGTTTATCGCAGTACTATTTACAGTAGCCAATATATGGAAGTAATCTTAGTGTCCATCAGGAGATGAATGGATAAAGAAGATGTGGTACATATACACAATGGAATATTATTCAGCCATATGAAGAAAACAAGTCCTACCATTTGCAACAACATGGATGAAGCTAGAGGGTATTTTGTTCAGTGAAAAAAGCCAGGCAGAGAAAGACAAGTACCAAGTGATTTCACTTGTTTATGGAGTACAACAACAAAGCAAAACTGAAGGAACAAAACAGCAGCAGACTCACAGACTCCAAGGAGGAACCAGCGGTTACCAATGGGGAGGAGTTGGAGAGCATGGGTGGAGAGGGAGGGAGAAGGGGATTAAGGAGCATTATGGTTAGCACACACAATATAGGTAGGTCATGCGGAAGGCAGTAAAGTGTGGAGAAGACAAATAGTGACTCTACAGCATCTTACTACGCTGATGGACAGTGATTGCAATGGGGTTGGGGGGACTTGATAATATGGGTGAATGTTGTAACCACAATGTTGCTCATGTGTAACCTTTGTAAGATTGTATATCTTATTAAATACCTTAATTAAAAAAAGAAAAGAAAAAGAACCTGATGACCAAAAAGTTTTCATTATAGCCCCCTGCTCAAAAAAGGGATATACCTTCTTGCAAGTAAACGCCCATTACAGCTGTGAAATAGTAATTGTATAAAACATACGTACTATGTAAAATAATACATATTTTCTTGAATTCTTATGCATTATTCATATCAAGTTGTACATAAAATGTAATAGTTGCCTTTTATAGAAATTTAGTGAAAGATTACATTGAAAAGAGGAATAATTTTAATATAAACAATGTCTAATATATTTCTATTATGTGTTTCTGACAATGAGGTTTATCCAAACCAAACATAATTACTTATTTAAACTATGTAATAATTTTTAATAGTGTGTCTTCTGCTATTTTTAATTAGTTCCACTGTATATATAGTGGCTTTTTCAAGATCACATGTATGATGCAGCTGAGCATACTCTGTAGAGAAAGCTGTGTTTTCAGTCATATTTTGCTTTCTTCCCACACAGACATCTGCCATGCTTCTTACCCACTTTCAGTTGTTTTGTATTTAATGCCCTTTTAGTGGATGAAACTTAAAAGTTATTATGGCACGAGAAATATGTATTGTTTTTCTGATCCTTTACTTTTACACAAAGGTTTGTCCTTGAAATTTGGGTCTTGTTATATCACATTTGATTGTTAAAATTTTATGTGTTTGACTTTTCAAAGCTTACATTCACATCATATTTGTGTGGGCTTTTGTGACTATAGTAAACTTTTTTGTATCTTTCTTCTGATATCTTCTTGCTTCTGAGAAGTAAATGTATTACAATGATCATCTGAAGTGTAATCATTGCAATAGTGTCTTTGAACTAATGAACTGTATGTAAAAGCTCTGTGAATGCCAAATATTAAATAATAGAAACAATGAATTAAGACAGTGTTTTTGATGAATTATAAAGGTGCTGACATAGTATTTTAAATTTTGGAACTTTTTTTTTTTAACTTTTTACCTACCTCCATTATCAGTGGTTTACAAAAGGGGGCTTTGAATAGAATCCTATGTTCTACTTGATCCTGTAACACTTTATATATTCTAAGTTGTTAAGTATTAAGTAAACATATCAGGTACTTAAAATTAGATCTCTAAGACTGATAATTTGTCTAATGAAGAATTCTTACTATTATCAAAGAATAATACAAGAAATTGGATTTCTCCAGGCAGAAATAATATATTAAAAGTGGAGTCAGAGGTGTATTAGATTTGCTACTTTAGTTTCATGTTTTTCTAGATTGTTGGCATTCTGAAGGAGATCAGTTAGCAAGCATCACCTAAGACCTTTAGTAAAACAAGAAGTACCCAGGGAAATTTGTGACTCTTTCCTTTTTGAAAACCACTGGTTGTCATGTACAGTTGTTTGTTTTTTTTCTTTTTCCAGATTTCTGAAAGGAAAAGGGCATTTTTCAGAAATAAAATACATTTAAAAATTTTCTCCTAAGTGTGTGTTTCACAAACATACCCATATATCTGTAATACATAATTATTTCTTTTAAAACTGGTTTATCATATTAGCTTATGCATTCTCACATTATACATTTTGAGTGACTAAATGATTGATGATGACATAAGGAGTAAAGCATATATCTGGGTTTTGTAATAAATACATAAAACGAAAGGTCTAGTTAATCCTTTATGTCAGCACCTCCCAAAGTGTGTTCTATGAACCACTCACATCAGAAGAATTACCTGGGATGTTTTAAAGGGATGTTGATGTTGATTGCTGAGCCCCACTCCAGACCTCCAGAATTAGAATAGCCAAGATGGGAGCCAAGAATATTTATTTAATAAGAGGGAGCATGATCTCCAAGTAACCCTGAAGTGCACTGAAAACATAACCACTGTTTTATGTTCTAAGAAGTTGACTTCACTGAAGAGACAGGGCTGAATATGTAACATCAGTGCATAAGTGCATGAGTATAAAAACCCTTCACATCTTATTAAGATTCTTCTAATCTAGGTTAATTCAGCTGCTTGCTAAAATTCCAGTTAGTGGCAATTAACGAAACCAAGACCACACAGGACACATGGGAACAGAGGCTGCTCTGCCAGCAGATAGGGCCCTCCTACAGTTCTTATGCATCGTCTTAGAAGTAAGACAATCTGTTGCATTCCTATACACTAATGATGAACTAGCAGAAAGAGAAATCAGGAAAACAATTCCATTCACAAATGCATCAAAAAGAATAAAATACCTAGGAATAAACCTAACAAAGGAAGTGAAAGACCTATCCTGAAAACTACAAGACACTCTTAAAAGAAATTAAAGAGGACACTAATAAATGGAAATTCATCCCATGCTCTTGGTTAGGAAGAATTAATACTGTTAAAATGGCCATCCTGCCTGAAGCAATCTACAGATTCATTGCAATCCCTATCAAAATACCGACAGCATTCTTCAACGAACTGGAACAAATAGTTCTAAAATTCATATGGAACCACAAAAGACCCTGAATAACCAAAGCAATCCTGAGAAGGAAGAATAAAGCAGGGAGGATCTCACTTCCCAACTTC
Organism: Smutsia gigantea; assembly: GCA_032199065.1. Taxonomy (NCBI): domain Eukaryota; kingdom Metazoa; phylum Chordata; class Mammalia; order Pholidota; family Manidae; genus Smutsia; species Smutsia gigantea. The sequence goes on from JAVSCE010006420.1 coordinate 144,045, forward strand.
AAGCTCTACTACAAAGCCATAGTAATCAAGACAATTTGGTACTGGCACAAGAACAGAGCCATAGACCAGTGGAATAGAATAGAGAGTCCAGAAATTAACCCAAGCATATATGGTCAATTAAAATATGATAAAGGAGCCATGGATATACAATGGCGAAATGACAGCCTCTTCAACAGCTGGTGTTGGCAAAACTGGACAGCTACATCTAAGAGAATGAAACTGGATTACTATCAAACTCCATAAACAAAAGTAAACTCGAAGTGGTTCAAAGACCTGAATGTATGTCATGAAACCATAAAACTTTTAGAAGAAAACACAAGCAAAACTCTCTTGAATATAAACATGAACAACTTCTTCCTGAACACATCTCCCCAGGAAAGGGACACAAAATCAAAAATGAACAAGTGGGACTATGTCAAACTAAAAGGCTTTTGTACAGCAAAGGACACCATCAGTAGGACAAAAAGGCATACTACAGTATGGCAGAATATATTCATAAATGACATATCCAATAACAGGTTGACATCCAAAATATACAAAGAGCTCATGCACCTCAACAAACAAAAAGCAAATAATCCAATTAAAAGATGGGCAGAGGATCTGTACAGACACTTTTCCAAAGAAAAAATTCAGATGGCCAACAGGCACATGAAAAGATGCTCCACATCGCTAATCATCAGAGAAATGCAAATTAAAACCACAATGAGATATCACCTCACACCAGTGAGGATGGCCAACATTCAAAACACAAACAACAACAAATGTTGGCGAGGATGTGGAGAAAAGGGAACCCTCCTACACTGCTGGTGGGAATGTAAATTAGTTCAACCATTGTGGAAAGCAGTATGGAGGTTCCTCAAAAAACTCAAAATAGAAAAACCATTTGACCCAGGAATCCCACTCCTAGGAATTTACCCTAAGAATGCAGCAGTGCAGTTTGAAAAAGACATATGCACCCCTATTTACAATAGCCAATAAATGGATGCAACCTAAGTGTACATCAGTAGATGAATGGATAAAGAAGATGTGGTACATATACACAATGAAATATTATTCAGCCATAAGAAGAAAACAAATCCTACCATTTGCAACAACATGGATGGAGCTAGAGGGTATTATGCTCAGTGAAATTAGCCAGGTGGAGAAAGACAAGTATCAAATGATCTCACTCATCTGTGGAGTATAATAACAAAGCAAAAACTGAAGGAACAAAACAGCAGCAGACTCACAGAACCCAGGAATGGACTAATAGTTACCAAAGGGAAAGGGCCAGGGAAGGGTGGATGGAAAGGGAAGGATAAGGGGGAAAATGGTGCATTACAATTAGCACACATAATGTAGGGTGGGGGCACGGGGAAGGCAGTGTAGCACAGAGAAGACAAGTATTCTATAGCATCTTACTACCTGATGGATAGTGACTGTAATGGGGTATGTGGTGGGGACTTTATAATGGGGGAATCTAGTAACCACAATGTTGCTCATGTAATTGTATACTAATGATACCCCCCCAAAATTAAAAAGATTAAAAAAAAGAAGAAAGTATCTGCATTGCATTGGAATGGAATTTCAAACCACCACACTTACATTTAAGCTCCACTTCCAGAAACTAATGATCAGTATATACTTATATAGACATCCTTTAACCTGTAAACTCCTTTCAGAAACCGAGGCACTGAGGTGCTGGAAGATGTTATGAAATGTGTCCCAATTTTTCAAAAATCAGTATTTCTTCCTACTATTGGGCAGGCAGCTTGAACAGCCAGATCATTCTGAATGATTTGATCCTTCCCTGGAATTAAACTCAGTACAATATCTGTGTTGTATTGCACACTTCTGCCTAAAAGCACATAAGAGATGGTTAACAAATCTAGCCTTAAAAATTTCTTGTACATTAACTAATTTGAAGTGTCCAATATTCACTCATATTTTCAATTTTTGAAGTTATATATGCATTTCTAAAAATATATATATATAATTATTAAATCAGTTTCTTCTAAGAAAGTAAGAAAGTAAATAATGAATTTCATTATATCTATATATTCCCTGTCTTTTGTTATATAATATATAAGTACAGGTGGAAGAGCAAGTGTTTTTTTTGGTGCTGATTTGTATATATGCACCAGTTAATTATTTGAAGAATTAAGCAGTGATTCAGGTGGACATACCACCTTCCATTCCTATTTAAAACATGATGCATGTGGTTACAGCTAGTGTCAGAGCCTGTCCTTGGACAATGTCAGCTGAGTGATGCTGGGCTTCTTTCTGGCCTATCCCTAATGCTGGGAAAATGGAAGTTCCTATGGCCAGAATCCTCACCTAACCCTAAACCACTTGATGATTTAATTGGCATACTGCTAGGTTACTGCTTCCACACCTGTAGGCAATAAGCCATTACTTACTGAGTCACTATGTAAAGAGCTCTTCCCAGTGCTCTGGGTGGAGGCAGAGATGGAGGAGGATTATAGATCTGCAGAGTGTTGGATGCAGATCTGAATCTAGTGGTTGACCTACTGCCAGGAGAATAGAGCCAGGTATAAGCCCTTTTACCCCAAGAATGTTCCATTGTCATTTCTTGGTCTCAGTGAATCCATAGTGAACTTGCCTGGGGCTGAAACCCTCAGGCAAGACAGCATCCTTGACAATAATGAAAACTGAAGGCACCAGTTGTGTAAATGACTAAGGAAAGCTAAAAGCAATTGTAATCTATAAACTATTACATTAAATTTAGAATGTCTTTCAAGACTTTTTAATGGTATAGGCAATACTTAGTAATTATATTTTTTAGAAGTAGAAGACAGTGCTCTTGTCTCAACTTGTTAAAACATTATCCGGACATATACAGTGTATATGTAGAAAAATAGAAGAAAATACATCAAAATACGCAGCATTAAGTTGGAGTAATGGGGTTATGGCTGCTGGCTGGTTTTGTTTTCTCTTTTATTCACTTTTCAGATGTTCTGCTATGAGCATGTATTTGTTTTTATAGCGATCCCTCTGCCTTTCTTAAGATAAGGGAGATCATAAGAATAAAAAAGGAGTTAAAGAATATAGAAAGTTGTATAGTTCCAGGCAAATACTCCTATCGAATATATCTATATTCTTTAGTTTTCATAACAAGTTATTTTATCTAATGTTCTACATTTATTTAGCTTTTTCAGTTTATTTGGAGAAGAGGTATTTTTATGACTACATTTTTACTACTTAATTCTTACTGAGAAAATATTTACCATGATCATTTCTTATAGGTATAGTCAACACTTAAAGAGCAGGTGTGGTGATTAATTGAGAACAGCTGAGAGAGGTTTCATCCATCTTGGAAGCAGTCCAGGCTTAAATCCCACTCAGGGAAACATGTTAGTATGAGCTAGTAAAAGTCTGCGTGCTGCTTTAAAAACAGAGGGACAAATGTTTCTTTGAAGCCTACTATGCTGTGGAGCTTGAAGAATTTTTTCTTTGCATAATAATAGTGGCAATTGTGGAAGCGACATTGCTCTGGATTCACTTGTTGAGTATAATAGGCAGTAATATTTTGAAATAATATAACTGTGTCCTGAAAAGTCACAAGATTAGGTAAACAATGTTAAAGAAATCTCGGTGTTCCAGAAGTATCAGTACCAATGGTTCAGGCTTCTGGCCCTGCCCCTAGCACAAGACAGGGAATTGGGTGTCAGGGGGGATCAGAACATGGTCACTGGGCCAGGAATGTTGCTGTGGGGCTTTTGCCTGGAACAGAAAGCAGCAGACACTACTATTAATTGACAGTGAAAAGGTATATGGCACTTTTGTGGGGAGCTAGAGAGGTGGTTAAGTACAGTGGTTATGATTATGGCCTCTGGAGTAAGACTGACTGGGCACCAATCTCAGCTCTGGCAATTGTTACAAAAAAATCCATGGACAGGTGGTTTAACTTTACTAAGCTCCAGTTTTCTCATTTAGGTAGTTGATGAAGATAGGTGAGAATATAAATGTGTTTGGCATACAGTAGGATTGGCCATTAATATGTGTGTGAAAGAATGTGTGAGAAAGAAATACAGGAGCATAAATTTTTCATTTTTTTTTTCAAGGAGTTTGCTGTTTATTTGAGTACACAGTGCATACACGCAAAAGCAAACTGCATGTTGTGAAGCCTGATCAGTAGATGGATGACTAGCAAGTTTGGGTAGCATGTAGAATCCTAATATGGTGTATGCCAGTCCATATTCTGTAGAAAAATATTTTTTAAATTTAATAAGGAATCACTAAACCCACATAAATATATATAAGTCATGTAAAAATGATGATTTGCTTATGCTTTGACAATTGATTATCTTAAAAAAAAAAGAGAGTGGAAAATAGTATAGTAAATCCAATCAAAACACATGTAATTACTTCTATTACTCAAAATCGTAACCAGAATGGGAAGGCTTTAGATCAACCTAAGTCTTTGTAATGATTACTTTACATAATTAGGGCTCAATTAATAATTACATCTATGAAGAGTTATTGTCAGTAGAGGAAACTCAATTACTAAAATACCCCACCATTCTTATATGTGGGAAAAAGAAACCAAATAAAATGTATATATCTATAAGGACTGTCTATGGTATTAATATTTTTAAATTTTGGTGGATGAGCAAGGTTTTATTGAGTACAGTTAACTACTGCTTTGCAAAAAAGTTCTAATGCTTTTACATGTCCAAAAGTAATCTAATCCTTGTTTAGCAATTTTATGTTTAATTTTTGAGCAATTAAAGCTAAAATAACTTGTAGTTATATTACCTGTTACCAACTTTGTATAAGATTAACATATATGATAATATTCTTCCCAAGGTTCTATTATCATTTTTAGTAGCTAATATATACATATTATATAAATATATATTTATTATTTTCATTTTTTTATTGAAGTATAGTTGATATACAATCTTACACTGGTTTTAAGTATACAATACAGTGGTTCAGCTGTTACCCCTATTAGTAAAACCTTACCCCTAACTAATACAGTTACTATCTGTCAACATAGGAAAATGTATAGAATCGCTGGCTGTATTCTCCATGCTGCTGTACTACTATCCCCATGTCCAACTGACATTATTATTGAGAATTTTTGTGCCCTTTTATCTCTCTCACCCTCCCCAGCCACCCACCAACCTCAATCTCTCCACCATGGTAACCACCAGTCCCTTCTCAGTGTCTGTAAATATACTGCTGTTCTGTTCATTTTGTTTTGTTTTTAGATTTCACAAGTAAGTGAAATCATATGGTATTTGTCTCTCTGCCTGGCTTATTTCATTTAGCATAATACCCTCTAGTTCCGTCCATGTTGTTGCAAATGGCAGGATTTCTTTTTTTACACCTGAATAATATTCCATTGTGTATATGTACCATATCTTATTTATCCATTCATCTATTGACACTTTGGATATGGACACTTTGGTTGCTTCTATATCCTGGCTATTGTAAATAATGCAGTGATAAATATTGGGTGCATATATATTTTAAAATCAGGGATTGTCTTTTCTTCAGGTAAATTCCTAGAGGTGGAATTACTGGGTCATATGCTATTTCCATTTTTAGTTTTTTTTGAGGAACCTCCATACTGCTTTCTACAGTGGCTGTACAAATTTACATTCCCACCAACAGTGTAGGAGGGTTTCCATTTCTCCACATCCTCACCAACACTTATTATTTCTTGTCTTTTGGATAGTGGCCATTCTGACTGGTGTGAGGGGATACCTCATTGTGGTTTTGATTTGCATGTCCATGATTAGTAATGTGGAGCATCTTCTCATGTGGCTGTTGGCCATCTGTATTTCTTCTTTGGAGAAATGTCTCTATAGAAGCCGTTCACCCATGTTTAGTTGGGTTATTTGGGGTTTTTTTGGTATTGAGGCATATGAGTTCTTTATATATTTTGGATATTAACCCTTTATTGGATAAATCATTTATGAATATATTCTCCCATGATGTAAGTTGCCTTTTGTTCTGCTGTTGGTATCCTTTTCTGTACAGAAGCTGTTTTGTTTGATGTAGTCCCACTTGTTCATTTTTGATTTGTTTCCCTTGCCTGGTGAGATGTGTCCAGAAAAAAATTGCTCCAACTTATGTTCAAGAGAATTTTGCCTATGTTTTCTTCTAAGAGTTTTAAAGTTTCTTACATTCAGGTCTTTGATCCATTTTGAGTTTACTTTTGTGTGTGGGGTTAGACAGCAATCCAGTTTCCTTCTCTTGCATGTAACTGTCCAGTGTTCCCAACACCAGTTATTGAAGAGACTGTCTTTCCCCATTGTATATTCACGGCTCTTTTATCATATATTAATTGGCCATATGTGTGTGAGTTTATATCTGGACTCTCTATTCTATTCCATTGATCTCTGGGTCTGTTCTTGTGCCAGTACCATACTGTTTTGATGACTGTAGCTTTGTAGAATAGCTTGAAGTCAGGCAGTGTAATAGCCCCAGCTCTGTTCTTCTTTCTCAGAATTTCTTTGGCTATTTAGGGTCTTTTATGGTTCCATATGCATTTTAGTACTATTTGCTCTTGTTCTTTGAAAAATGCTGTTGGTATTTTAATAGGGATTGCATTGAATCTGTAAATTGCTTTGGGCAGGATGGTCATTTTGACAATATTAATTCTTCCTATCTATGAGCATGGGATACATTTCCATTTATTTGTATCTTCTTTAATTTCTCTCATGGGTGTCTTACAGTTTTCAGAGTACAGGTCTTTTACCTCCTTGGTTAGGTTTATTCCATAGGCTAAGCACTGAACTAGGCCTTGACAATTCCAAGAATTATGGGACATAGCTCTTGCCTTCAAGTGAAGTTACAACTTTGTCCTGAAGATGGGATAGACGATTCTCTGTCTATACACATGCATGTGCACACATATATACACATATATTTGACAGTTTAATTTTCTATGTTACAGGTAGATTTTTACATAAGAATATAGATGTAGGATTAAATATGTAAGTCCTCTATGACTGAAAAGAGGTGTATTTCATATGTGTAATAGTTCTAAAAGAAACCAGCCTCTGTCTTCAGTATCTTGGGTCAGAATAATTTAAACATACTAATGATCTCATTTATTTAGAAAGTGAGTCTTACTCTAACTACTGGGGATATTGAAACATATTACTATATATTGTTATGTTTCAGAAATACTGAAAAGTCAGAATTTCCCTTGTTGGGATGATTTATGTAATAAAGCTTACATTTTGCTTTACATAAAGTTGTTTTATTCTAGAAAAGAACAAAATTGTAATTTTTCTTTCTAAAAAATAGGATATTAATGATTCTTTATAGTTAGTATCAATAAGATATCATTCTTTCTATATTTAATTTCTCTACTAATGTCATAGTTGCCAATTATCTGTTAACATAATCAACATAAGATTTTCAAGCTCCAGAGTCTACCTAATCAAGTCCATTGCTAAATAAGGTAATTTCCCCATGACATCACCTGTAAGATAACTATGATACAGTTAGAGGTCATCCTTATTTTCTACTCTTTATTCATTTACCTTAGGAAGATTTAGGTATTATTTGGTTTTATTGTGGATGTGTGATAGAATTACATAGGAAATTCTTCAAAAACATTTTAATCTTAGGTAATGAGTTTCAGGTGAATTCATATAATAAGTGTAAATTTCATTAATCAAGATTTGAAATCAAGTTTTAAAATTTGGTAAACCTGCAAAAATTTACTTGAGCTAGCCAACTTTCCACTAGTTTAGTTTATATTGACCAATGCTGCTTCATACCCCTATTTGCCAACTTCACTTTGCTTAACTTCTTCCTTTGTTTCATTTTCACAAATACTTATTGACCTGCTCTGTTTAGGGTGCTGTACTGGGCAGTAGAGACACAAAGATGATGTCATGGGCTCTATGTACTCTGTAGGGCCAGGCTAACTGGGGAGAGAGACACATAAGCAGATAAACTGGGGACCCTGCTAGAGCAATGCATACCACCTAGGGAAATGTTGTGCTTGTAACTAGCAGTTAACTAATGTTTATGAATGATTGAATGCTCAGTGTGTAATGGGACTGCAAGTAAAGGAACTGGGTCAAACCTGAGGGAGAGGGTAGATTTGGGAGGATGTTCTTAAGAAGCTATCCTGATCTCTGGGAAATAGACCCACAAAGTTCACTTAATATAAATGCTTATAGAAGTCATATAATAATAATAATAATAATAAAACTAGTGGAGAATTCTTCATTTCTCATTAAACGTGGTGTAAGCTTTTTTTTCTTTAAAAAGGCTCTTGGGCATCTAAACCAAAGCTGAGTTCCATGAGATAAATTAACCTTGCTTTTGTTTTTAGTTAGGTTTAAATCAGGAGTTTCTGTACTTTTCAAATTCTCTCTAGAGATGCCAGCGCTCTTACCTGAACACATCAAGAATTTGTTTTGAAAGCTGCCTCAGAAGAAGTTCAGATATTCTTTGAAATGCAGTAATAATTAGAGGGGTTTTTATTGACTGATTTACAACAGAGAGATTTTGTACTATAAGCTAAATTCTTTTTTTTTAAGTGGTGCAAGCTACAAATACTTGATTTACTAATGTTTTTCCACTGCCATGTGTTATGCACTGTAATTAATCAAACACATTCCTTTTTAAAGCCAGTTTTCCATCTTTTATATTTCTCATTTACATTTCAGTGTAAAATTACCTATAGAGATACCTTGTATAGAGTTGGAATTGAGTAGTTCAAACTATTTTTGACAATTGCAGTTCATAAGCACAAGGGCAAATTTGAAAGTTACAGCAAGTCACACCCATTGAGGATAAAGTTGTTCACCATCTTATGGGGAAATATCAGCTGCATCATGGTATACTAAGCTTATAAGAAATCTGCCTGAATTTTATTTTAGTCTCTCTGATATATATGTACATATATATGATATATATGTACTGTATACATACATATACTGCATATATACATGTGTGTTAATGTATACATATGTATATATGCAATATACATATATGCTGCAGAGTCTATTTTATTAGCACTTCCTGGCATTTCATGCAAGATGTTGATAGGTCAACAGTGCAAAAAAAACGGGCCATCTCCCAGAGGTTACTCTATGGCGTGTGTCTTTAGTCCATACCCTCTCCTGGACTTTTTTTCTTGTATTTTCAACGTATTACTACACAGCAATAGCACTTCAAATTTAATCAGTACAAAACCAAACTATTATATTCTCTAATTTTAGGGTATTTTGTTCCCCCAAATTCCTGGTCTGTATTAGAAATGCCACTAATTGCATGCCAAAGCTAGACATCTCCAAGTTTTCCTTAATTTGTTATTATTTTTCATAAACCCTCAAATTCAATTTCCCCAAATTTTATAGCTTCTTTTCCCTATATACATGACAAATCTCTTCTTTTTTCACATTGCTGTCTCTGATGATGTTGCTTGCCAGGACAATTGCAATATCTCAAATTATCTCAGAAATGCCAGTCTTTGTCCTCTCCCTCCAGATGTTGTTAGAGTGACTATTTTAAAACACATTTTGGGCTTGGCTTTTCCTGTCCTTCATCTACAGGGTAACACTGATTCTTCATGTTATGTCATACAAGAACATTCATGGCCTGGGCCCTGCCTGACTTTTATAATTTTACTTCTTTCTTGTTTCCAACATGATCTTTATAATTCAGACACCCTGAACTACTTACAGGTTTTCTGCATACTATCTTCTTTCATGCCAGTGGAACACCACACCTACTGGTCGCTGTGCCTGCTATGTTTTCCACTTGACTTATCACCAGGAACTTTATCAAACACTAAATTGCTATTCCTATTCTACATCTAAGTGTAAAATATGTTCGTAAAATGAAACAAGCATCTATTGCTAGGACTGCCTCAATTTATCTCCCTAGCTCCACTTTTGCCCACTTTTTATTCATGGACCATTTTGCAGCCAAAGTTGTTTATTTTTTAACACAGATCTTGAAATCTTTTGAGGGGACAGGTGTTTATTTCTCTACATTCAATCCCTTCCATCTAACACAATGCCTAGCACACATCAGGTGCTTCAAACATATGCGTCTTATTTACTCGAGTTGTGAAGGACTGGTTAAATGATTTTAACTATTTAATATCAAAGTAACCTGTTGTTTGACTTATTTCCACTTTTCCCAAATTGAAGCTCTGATCTCTCCAATACATACATATTTAGAAAGGTATGTCTGTAGACCTTTTAAGAATTTAGTGAAGTTAATTCAATGAGTCAAACTGGGAAGTTGTTTTCTTCTTATACAGTACATATAATATATATTCTTCAGTTTTTTTTAATTTAATTTTAAAAAGGTCTGTTGACATTCTGCTGTGTACAACTGGGCCAACATGATGAGAACCAGGTAATGGATGTAAAAATGATTTTATATACTACACTTAGCACATAAATGTAATTTATATATTGCATTTAGCAAAATGACTTATTAGAACTAGAATTTTGCCTTCTATAATTCATCATTTGCACCCAACGTGCATGTATGTCATCACAGATGTGCCAAAGAGGCTGAAAGCTGTGTGTGTGCCCCCATGGGATCCACGTACTTTGGAGGGTAGGGTGAATAAACAATTTCCCAAAAATTATATGCACATTAGAAAGATGGGTTCTTGCCATCTCACAGATGACAATAAGCTTAACAGTTTAATGAAAGGGACTAGAGACACAAATTATTTCTAATAAATAACATAATTATCATGCTGAAATAAATGTCTGTCACCCAGTAATTAGAAAGACTTAAAAAAAAAATAGAAGCTCCAAGAGTGGCAGCAACAGAGTTCTTGGGTCTATTATTCCTAGAAAATTAAAATAATATCTTGGGACAAGAAATGATACTAGAAGTAATGAATTTGAATCCCTATGTTACTCTGGAGTAAATATTAATATCACAGAATCTATATGCTCAAGTGAAAATAAATTTGAGTTGAGTAACTAATGTATTTGCTCTAAAGTGGTATTTCTTTTGAAATGGTATAAATGAGTTCTGAATTGTATTTAAACAGGTGAGTCAGATTGTCACAGTCTGTGGTTGTTAAGCTGTAATTAAGTGATATGTCCTAGAAAAATCAATCCTGATCACTTACAGATGCGCTTTAGGCTGTTGTAAAGAAAAAGTCCTTCTATATTTCCATGTGCATGTTAACAGGGCTGCATGAAGATCAATGGTGTGAGGATATATATCATAATAGAAAAATATATGCGAGTTCTTTTAAAAGAGATGCCAAATCATAAAATAAGCCATTGTGAAGCTTTCATTGCAAGGATGTCTTTTTTTTTCAATCCTGAATAAATCAGTGTGAAAAAAACCACCATCTACTTTTCCATGTGTGCAGTACATGGGGTGCGGTCAGCCTCTATCTGTGCTCTGTCATAAAGCTACTTCTATCTGAGTGATGTCTGCTTCAGACCAGATGGTCTGAAGATGGAGAATAATCAGACCAATGGGGATAAAAATGCAGTGCCTACCTCAAGGGGGCAATAGTAAATTAACACTGTAGGATGCCTGGATAATAAAAAGTTGATGAAAGATATTTTCACTTGGTTGGGGTTGTTTTTTCATATCCTGACAGTTCTAAGAGCCTTCAAGGGAGACTAACCCCTAATTTGAGTCCATTTATCCTGATCCTTAAGTATAGCAGTGGATGAACTCTCTTACCCTCCAAATGTCCTGTAATATTTTAACATGCTGATTAGTCAGAGGATGAAAAGAGTTTTGTTTAGAGAAGATTCCTTAAAGAAAGAATTCAATAAACTGTGATTACCCATTTTGTCAAAAGCTTTCTCTTGTTTTTTTCCTGATCCAAATCTCACTATAGTTGCTCATTATTCATTTGTAAATCCCACTCTTTTTATGACTAGTGGGGGGCCAAAAGGTAATTCCCTGGGAAATTTGTGAAAACTACACAAAATCTTGATAAACTCTTGTTTGGCCCATTTGAGGAGTGTTGAGTTTAAGATACTGGCAGGACATTTTTACAGAAATAGCTAGCTGGAAATTAGGAAAGAGATTAGGTCTGAGATATATATTATTTAAAAAAATAATTTGTTCATTATTTCACACACAATTAATACCAGTTGGAGACCCCAAGCAATGAGAGAACTGTTAAGAATTCAATCATATATAGATGCAGTATGTATTATTAAACTTTATTGTGGAACTCCAAGTTTTCATTATTTTTGTTGTTGGCATGTTAAATGCCATGAGTTCGTGTTACTTTAACTGAAAATATTAGGGGATATAATGGAGAAACAATAATGTTAAGTATAGGATTTGTAGAACATTTTGCTTACCTTTGCATTGTCAGCATTTTGAATATAGAAAAGTAAGCAGAACTTTTCAAATATATCAGTCCAAATGGTAGTGTTAGGCATCATAAATGGTGTTAAGCCATGAAGATCCAGGATACCTCTAAAGTCAAGTGGCACGAGTAACAGAAGTGGGGAGTCATGGTCTCCTAATAAATGCCATTCTCTGGGAATATGATAGACTCTTTAGGGAGAAATATTAACTCGTGAAATACTTTAACAGCTGAAGCAATCATGAAGGTGCTTACCTAACTGAAGCCAGGAATGTCTTAAATCTGTTATGTAATTGAAGCCGCCTGAAGATTATCTTATCCCTTTAAAAGATCTGAAGTATTCAATTGCAGTGTTCTTCAATTAATTTTTAAAATGAATCTCAAATTATTTAAACTGCCATATGACCCACAGCTATAGCAAAACATTTCCCATGTTACTCTGATTTTCTTAGTAGAGATTTTTAAATGTTGTAAAAAGAGCCACAGATATTTCCATTTATAAACTTATATTTTTCTATTTAAATTGAGAAAAAAAAGGACATACTGTACTTAGTGAAGGAAATTCTGAGTTCTGTAGGTGTTTGAGTCATAGGTGGAGCAAATGTGTAGAATACAAGTAATCGAAACCTGAGAGGTTGCTACGTTTTCAGTTCACTGTAAAGTTCAATAGGAAACTGAGAATTATAGGCACTTTAAGGAATTTTCCATCTACCTTTATAAAAGGTCCCATTTTGGGGAAAGCTGTGATGTGTATCATGGTGACAAGCATCTTTGCTGTGAAGCTAGGCACAGAAACATTTTCTAAAGCCTCACGTCAGCAAAACAAAGTCACTTTTCAAGTCAGACTTCTGTGTCGTGGAATACTAACTGGGGAATTCATGTTCTCCTGTTCAACAATTCTTTAAATATATACTTACATTTGTGAAAAATTTCAAGATCACATAAAAAATTTGAAATATATAACAGTTAAAAATAATTACCAAATGCATATTATAACAGTCTTTTCTGGTTTAGGGTTTTTCCTACTAATCAATTTTTTTTGTGTTCTTGTGGTAGTAATTCTAATTCACTGAAGAAAGTACTATCACATTATTAATATTTTAATTCATTTTCAGGAAAATGTCATAGAAGAGTGAATGTACACAAAATTTTTAAGGTATAAAATTGTCTCTAAGAACTTACTTACATTTATCTTAGAAGATTTAACAACTGAGATCTGTGAACCGGATCTGGTCACCGTGGATTTGTAGTAAACATTTTGAAGACTGGAGAAGTGCTATTTGTCCAATAAATACACAGGATAGGAAAAGCAGAGTAACTGTCACTAGTAGTAAATGAAGAGTATAATTAATGTATGACCAAAGAGAATCACACAGTTTTTATAATTACAAAGCCTCAATGGAGTGTAACTACTAAAAAGATGCTCTAGAATTTGAGATAGCAAACCTTTTTTTCTAGTTAAAGAAGAAAATTGTGGGCACTCAGTAATCTTTCCTGTCTCAGACTGTGTAGTACCTTAAATACATGCAAATACCATTTTCATTAAAAGTCTTTTGTAATATGAACAGTCTGGGTTAGAAAAATTGTCTCCGCCGTTAAGAAAATGATACTGCTTTTGAATACTTATTTTTTTCATGTTTACTCTTTAGGGTCACCATTGTGTAAGTTAGAAACAACTTATTTTCCAGTGTCACCATCTTTTCTAAGTAAATGTTTCATTTAATTATAACATACATACAAAAACTATAAACTATAATGTTCATCTTGATATTTGTCAGAAAGCTGACACACCCATTTAACAATACACAAAACTAGAAAGTAGAGCCAGAACATTACCAACAATAAGAAGCCCTTTTCTGCCTTTTTCTCAAAACTACTATTCTGACTTGTAACAATAAAGACTTTTTTTTTGCCAGTTTTTTATCTTAAATAAGTGTCTTTATTTATAAAAAGAATCATAAAGATGTCTTTTTGGGGTCTGACCTATTTTGCTTGGCATTACTTTTGTGAGATATGTTGATATTGCATATAGATATGGTTCATTCATTCCTATTCCCATTGCTGTATAATATTCCAGCTTTGCTCTCTTTTGAACTGTAAAAATTCTATGAGGGATTCATGAATCTCAGCATAGTATTGCAAAATAATCTTAATGTTGGAAAGGGATTGAGTTGTTAAGCTGTAGGTGGTTCTTATTTTTCATTGATGATACTCTTAGGGAAAGCACTGATGAATGAAATAATTTATCTAGTGTGCTAGTGAAAAGCAATTTCAAAGTGTAATACTAAGTTAAGGGGAAAAACTTTGTCTTTTTATAAAACTAATTTCAAATGATCTCATATAGCAAAAAAGCCATTTGCTTAAAATACTCAGTCATAATTTATCAGTTAAACTTAGATGTTCTGATCCTGATTCTCAATTTTTTGTTAATAATTATCTTACATGACATCTTAAAAATATGAATACCTATGTTTGAACCAATTTTCTTAGCACATAGGTCGCTATATTAAGAACAGCTTTTGGGTAGTGCCATTAACTGTCTGAATATTCGATCACCTGTAGAATTTTTCAGTTAGTAGCAATCTAAAGATCTCTTGGAATGACACTAAAAATGTAGATTAATGTGCATGTTTGAGCTAAGTCACTGAAAGGAAATGATCAAGTTAGACTTCTGTAGAATAAAGTGTTTTACCTGTCACTTATGTGTTCTAACTGTAGGAAGGAAACTTGTGGAATTCTTTTGAAAGCTATCCCAGTACATTTAGTAACCAGTTTTCTATTGCCCCCCCACCCCCAAATTTTGGCTTATCACAAGGTGGTGATAACAATTTGAGGTACTAAAAGATCTAAATTTTTAAAGCAATCCAGCAGCCCCTATACAAAAGTATGATTATTTACGTAAAAGCATTCGTGTGTCACAAAAAGTGTGTTTTGTAAAATTTTCATTGTTAAAGACTGAACACACCCATCTGGCTCCTCTGTATCCTTTTGCACCTGCACACATCAGAGTATTTTCACATACTCTTGGTCTTCTGGCAACCACCTTCATAGTTAAAGAAGATCATTTGTATGCATCTATACTTTGATTTGCCACTGTTGATTTGTATTTATCATTTACAAGAAATTATAAAACAAACCCAGTAAGTGTTCTCTGTGCCTGGCATTGGGCTGAGCACCTTCAGATCATCATAGTTAATGTCTTCAGCAACTCTGTAATACATATTTGTTGTTGTTTTTTTTTGATAAGGAAATGGAGATGAATAAAGACCTGAGCTCATGTAACCTGTGATTTGCTGAGCAGGGTTTAATTTATCCAACATTCCTGGGGAAAGATCTTTGGAAGTGTAGAAATGTCCTGTATTTTATGATGTTCATATTAAGGTTTTTCCCTTCAGGTTATTTTAATAAATGTTATTTATTTTGTATTGCCATACAAATGTGGATCTCAGGGTAGGCAGGTAAATGACCCTGTTTTTACAAAGGAATAACTGCATCCTAAGAAAACAGGCAATTCTTCAAATTCCACAAGAATATTCAGCAAATATTTGTGGAGGGTACACTCCAAGCCAGAGGCTTGAGGAGGGGAGGTGCCTTGCTTCACTGTCTCTCAGATAATAGAGGTTGCTAGCTGAGTCCCACTATTAGACCGGTACTTTTCATAATTGAATAATGTATTAAACTCTTTTAAAGTATTAAAAAATGCATGTTTTCCAGCATTATTTTCATCATAGTGTTAATTTAAGTATAAAAACAAAAGTACATAAAGTTCCTTAAAATCTTAAACCATTGCTAAACAGAAAAATTTACAAATTAAGCATAAACAAAGCAACAGAATATTATTAAAATAAATGACACCAATTTAATAGAATGGATAGAACTAAGACTAAATTACAGAAACTGAGTTTAATAATAAAAGGATTTAACCTCAGATTTCTATAATTTAATGTACTTTTGAATTTGACTTTATTGAAAACAATATAGAGAATATCTTTGTAAGGAAGTTATACAAACCATTATTAATACATTTAAGATTTTGTTTCCTACTTCAGAATAATAAAACTTAAAGCTATCAGAGACATTTGCCAATGTCAGTTTTAATGGCATGACATTTGATAATCATTTAAAGCTCACTTTCTTTACTTTGAGATGCAATTAGCATTGTAGTAGAGATATATACCTAATAAGAGCTAAAATTGGAACTGAAAAACGCTTCACTGTGCATTTCCTCTTGTGCTCACTGCTAATGGTGGATGCAAGTTGGACAGCACAAAAATAGCATCTGAGCCTTATGTTTATTTGCAACTTTAATGTGCACTGACTGCTGTGATAAATTCTATTGGTTTTTATGTCAGTACTTTCCTGCCATGTAAAATGACCACATGCTCTGACCAATTTCTGGACTACAGCAAAACTTCTTGCATATCATGCATCTTTATATCATCTCTACCTCACTTGTTATGCCCTGAATTATAAACAAAAAGCATATACCAAAATTAAATGGTTGTACTCAGTTAAAAGATAGCCATCTAGCCATTCATTGATGTGTGAACACAATTTAAAAATTGTAGCAAACTTTTGGGTCCCTATGAATATGCCCCTAGACTCTTTAGGGAAGCATTCCTTTAGGATATAATGTGATTCTGTGATTACACATTCCTCCTTGCCTTTCATGGCCATCCTGCTGGGTGCCAAGAAAGTATTCTGTTTTTCTAACATTCAGTTACAAAAAAAACATACAGAACTATGTCAAGAAGAATTTAAGAGGAAATTTTTCTTCCTTGGCCTGAGATGCCACGCTAGGGTTGTAAAGGGGGCAAGTTTTAATGACATCCATCTGTTGCAGAGTAAGTGGGCTCAGCATTTGAATTTGTCGTCCAGAGTTAGACTTTACAGGCATAAATACAACTGGTTTCAGGATCTGAGAGTCCTAGTCCTGAAGCAGCTAGGTAGAAAGAAGGTAGTCATATATTTGTCTTGAGACTGTACCCCATAGGAATTGCTATTGCCTCACTTTCTCTTTATTGTGCTTTTATGAGTGAAATCTGCTGATTGAGCTAGGAGGTATCAGTCTATTTTGAAAGCATACTTTTCCCTCTACTTACACTTAATTTTAAAATTCTTACTTTGTCATGGAGAGGGAAACACAGCATGGTAAAAATTGCTGCATCTCTCACCATGAGTCCCTGAATCCTCTTTCATCCTTCTGTTGATTGAAGGTAACCAGACTAACTCCTGTTTATCCTAAGCTCTCATGTCAAGAGTTTTAATCACAGATTGACCTCATTGTAGTGGGGAACATGCCTGTGTCTATGTGGAAGCTAGAGAAGAGTATGTATTTCCATGCAGGTCTCTACTTTTCATCTTCAATAATGTTAATATTTATACATAAAATTTGAAATCTAATTTAATTTTGTTCTTGACACTAATGTTCTGGAAACATTTCATAATATGTCCATTTATTTGCATTTGCAGAATGCATTTATAATGCATTTTCTCACTTTGTGAAAATGAAATCCCTTAACAGGGTTCCAGAAGAATCTCACTTAAAACAAAGTCTACTATGACTCAGCTGTTGAAGAAATCCTGGCAGGAGGGCTCAGGTGTTACATTCCCATTGGGTCTAGGCCCTCCAGAATACTGGTAACTTTTTTTTTTTGCTATAATTTCAGGGATTGGCTATAAGTCTTAGACTTGCATCTACTTTTTAGAAGTTTGATTCAGAAAAGAGAAACACAGTTATGAAAATCAATCACGTAACAGCAAAATCAATCCTCAGTGTCATGCATGGTCCCTAAGAAGGTCCGAAGAAGGTGCTCCTCAGGGATACCTGCAGCCCACTTCAGGCCCACATCTCCCCTCCAGGCTCTCACAGTGCTGAATACAGGTGTTCCTTCACCCTTCTGGGCCAGGTGCTCCTTTCTGGCTCTACCTGTTCACGGACTTCTTTTTTTACATGAACGGTGGAGCACCTTGACCTTAGTTCCTGAGTTTAATCATAGCACGCATGTAGAAACAGTCACTGGCTCTTTAATGCAGTGTATAGTTTACCCCCTTTTTCCTCACTCCCAAATTATTATGTTTCTAGGTAGTTTGTCTCAAGCCAGCTCTGAATTTTTCCAGGTACATAGGTGGCTGATAGATACGAGGGAGGGATTTTAGCCAAGAATTCTCTTGCTAGCTAAGACACTCTATTTAGCAAATCTGTGATTTAAAGAGTGAATATGTAGACCAAGGACATACTGCGATCATCACAAATGATGTAAACCTGTAGCTCGTAGGTTAGGTGTCTGTAGTAACATCTGCTTTGGTGTTTTGCTGGGGTGAGATGGAATAGCAGGTAAGATGGCTTTGAGGCTGATAAATATGAGTTAAATCTCTGGTCTTCCATTGAGTAATTAATTGTGTGAGCTTGGAAACTTTCTAAATCTTTCCTCGCCTATTAAATCAGCATAAAAATAGTTTCTTCCTGCTAGCTTTATTGTATTAATAATATAATGCATTTGACTGACTCCCTTAGCTCTGTGCCCACACTAAACCCTAAATAAATGTCACCTGTAATGCCTTGTGTAAAAGATGGAAGTACTTTCTAAGCACAATCTTGAATGTATAAACATACAGCACATAGAATTACTATTTTTAAACTATATGGGAAATAATGTCACACTTTCTGTCACCTCCTAGTATTTAATTTTTCTTGTTTTGTAATAATTAATATTTCTCGTGAGTTACTGACACAACATAATGCACAGTGTTATGTTTCACCCGTAAGCGCTGTGGCAAAGAACCCGAGGGGGAAACATCTTCCTGGAACTTAGTTATTTGCCCCAAACCGCAGAATAATGTCATAGACTAGGCATTTTAAAATGAGTCACACCCCCGTCCCTGCAGCGCTGCAGGTACGCTGAGGGCAGCCTGCCCTGGACGGGCTTTCAGGAAGCATGGAGATGGGGCCGCGGAGCAGGGCCGCGATAGGGAGGAACGGAGGGACGCATTTCTAAAGAGTCAGACTGTGCGTTCCAGATGTATAGACTTCACTCAGACCTTTCAATGCTTCATAAATTATGTGATTTGCAAACATACAAGCCATTATGGTATTTGGGTTAAATGTGAGGTAATTTTTCGTCTTAGGGTTTTCAGTCTTCCCATGTGTAAATCATTTTACCAGTATGCAAATAATTCCATATATGAGACTCCCAGAGAAAATGCTTCCATTTCTGTCTCTGTACATCATCACTGATCATAATAAGTACGTCTGAGAGAGTGTGCCAAATTCCCCTGCCAAGTACATTTTTCGAGGATGGGAGGCAGGGTCGCCTGCGGAGGAGATGCTGGGTGGAGAGCCGCCACACCTGCTCTCGCTTCCTAGTAGGGCAACGACGTCCCTTTTCATGCTACCATCTTCCCTTTAGTCAGGCATCATATTGCAAGAAGACTTACAAAATTATGTAAGTGTCTTGGAACCTCACAAAAAGCTTATCATCGCTACTGCGTTAAGGTTTGAAAGTCAGGCTTTGTAGCAAGCCAGAGCAGCAGGGTGACTGTAGCTGAATTCCTGAATCAGCTCTCCTCAGGACGTTTGTAGGGAAAATGCAGCTAATCCTCCCAGGATCCGATTTTGATGGGAGTGGGAGGAAGATGAGGACTTAGCCAGAGGTCTGCATCAAGAGAGATCATCTTTAGAAAGAGATTTTAATTTCGTATTATGTCAGCTGGTTTGCGTTTAATCTTGTTTTTCCAAAATCACCGGGATCATAAAATTTGCGTCAGCCCAGTCCACACCTGCCAACTAGCGTATCTCCTTTCCCCAAGCATCCTCAGAGCTTCCTGGTACTGCCTTGTAATGAGGACAGATGACTGCCAAGTGACCCACCCTCAGCATCACCCACCAGCCCCATGTGAAAACTGAACGATAAAGGAAGAGAAAGAAGACACTCAGTGCCTTTAATTTCTCTCCATTTTCTGATTCCTTTTGGCTTGACATTAGGCTCAGAGTCCCTGAAACTAAGATGAAAGAGTAACAGTGGGCTTGGGGGGAGTACAGTCATCTTCAAATATGGCTGAAGATTTAGAATAAACCAGTAACAATTATTTTCTTTTAATGGTTCTCTTACACTTTTTAATAGACTATTTTCCATTGACTTTTAGGACCCTAAAACAACTGTCTGCAAATATTGTGAAGTTTTACTGTGAATTATTATTCAATGCTTTAAACTCAGTACTGAAATATTTTGCAAGTGAATCTTTTTTTCTGACTTGCCGTGTAAACATTCTTGTCTTTCTATCTTTGATATGTTTTTATTTTACCAGTAATTCACTAAAGATCTTTTTTTTTTTTCCCTTAACAGTCTGACAGCAATGCCAGCTTCCTCCGAGCTGCTAGAGCAGGCAACCTGGACAAAGTGGTGGAATATCTGAAGGGAGGCATAGACATCAACACCTGCAATCAGGTAAGAGCTTGGCGACAGGCTCTGTAGTACGCAAGGAAAACATACTCATGATCTGCAGATACATTCCAAGAACCCGATGTTAATTTTTGTCTTTATTGAATTTGCTAAAATACCAGTGACTCAAACTTTCTAAAGTCCATTTTTACCCCCTTACCAAGCTTTTGAAGCCTCAGATGTTTATATCTGAACTAATATTGCTGGCAAAATAGATAGATCAAAAATAATAATTGAATGTCAAATTTTGTCTGTGAAATGACTTGGGCCACTTTTGGCTGGGATGTTGACCAAGAATGATGTTATCCAGACTGACTTCGTTTCTTCTCTGCTGTATGCCTTTTACTCATGGAAAACTGTTATAATTTGGGACAGAGAAATAAGAGGATAAAATGAAAATTATTCCCTCATTTTCCCCCTAATTAGTTTTAAGATATGAACTGGAATGACAAGAGGTTGAAACTACTGGCTTAAATGAAGTGTTTGGATTATTCATTCAAAGCATCCATTTGATGAGGACTTTATATATTTTGGGTATTATTTGGTCTAGGAATGTTGAGATATTTGGACAGTCACTGTCCATCAGCGTAGTGAGATGCTATAGAATCACTTCTTGTTGTCTCTGAGTTGTACAGCCCTCCCCGTGCACCCCACTGCATTATGTCTGCTAATCGTAATGCCCCTTTTTCCCCCTTGTCCCTTCCTTCCCACCCATCTTCCCCAGTCCCTTTCCCTTTGGTAACTATTAGTCCGTTCTTGGGTTCTGTGAGTCTGCTGCTGTTTTGTTCCTTCAGCTTTTTCTTTGTTCTTATACTCCACATATAAGTGAAATCATTTGATACTTCTCTTTTTCTGCCTGGCTTATTTCACTGAGCATAATATCCTCCAGCTCCATCCATGGTGCTGCAAATGGTAGGATTTGTTTTCTTCTTATGGCTGAATAATATTCCATTGTTTATCTGTACCACATCTTCTTTATCCATTCATCTACTGATGGACACTTAGGTTGCTTCCATTTCTTGGCTATTGTAAACAGTGCTGCAATAAACATAGGGGTGCATCTGTCCTTTTCAAATTGGGCTGCTGCATTCTTAGGGTAAATTCCTAGGAGTGGAATTCCTGGGTCAAATGGTATTTCTATTTTGAGTTTTTTGAGGAACCTCCATACTGCTTTCCACAATGGTTGAACAAATTTGCATTCCCACCACCAGTGTAGGAGGGTTCCCTTTTCTCCACATCCTCGCCAACATTTGTTGTTCTTTGTCTTTTGGATGGTGGCCATCCTAACTAGTGTGAGGTGATAAAAAAAATGATTTTAATTTGCATTTCTCTGATGATTAGCAATGTGGAGCATCTTTTCATGTGCCTGTTGGCCATCTGAATTTCTTCTTTGGAGAAGTGTCTATTCAGATCCTCTACCCATTTTTTAATTGGATTTTTTGCTTTATGTTTGTTGAGGTGTGTGAGTTCTTTATATATTTTAGATCTCAACCCCTTATTGGATACATCATTTATGAATATATTCTCCCATACTGTAGGATGTCTTTTTGTTCTACTGATGGTGTCCTTTGCTGTACAGAAGCTTTTCAGCTTGATATAGTCCCAATTGTTCATTTTTGCTTTTGTTTCCCTTGCCCGAGGAGATATGTTCATGAAAAAGTTGCTCATGTTTATGTCCAAGAGATTTTTGCCTATGTTTTTTTCTAAGAGTTTTATGTTTTCATGACTTACATTCAGGTCTTTGATCCATTTTGAGTTTACTTTGGTGTATGGGGTTAGACAGTAATCCAGTTTAATTCTCCTACATGTAGCTGTCCAGTTTTGCCAACACCAGCTGTTGAAGAGGCTGTCATTTCCCCATTGTATATCCATGGCTCCTTTATCATATATTAATTGACTGTATATGTTTGGGTTAATGTCTGGACTCTCTGTTCTCTTCCACTGGTCTGTGGGTCTGTTCTTGTGCCAGTACCAGATTGTCTTGATTACTGTGGCTTTGTAGTAGAGCTTGAAGTCTGGGAGCATAATTCCCCTTGTTTTATTCTTCCTTCTCAGGATTGCTTTGGCTATTCGGGGTCTTTTGTGGTTCCATATGAATTTTAGAACTATTTGTTTCAGTTCATTGAAGAATGCTGTTGGTATTTTGATAGGGATTGCATTGAATCTGTAGATTGCTTTAGGTAGTATAGCCATTTTGACAATATTTATTCTACCTAGCCAAGACCATGGAATGAATTTCCATTTGTTAGTGTCCTCTTTAATTTCTCTTAGGAGTGTCTTGTAGTTTTCAGGGTATAGGTCTTTCACTTCCTTGGTTAGGTTTATTCCTAGGTATTTTATTCTTTTGGATGCAATAGTGAATGGAATTGTTTTTCTGATTTCTCTTTCTGTTAGCTCATTGTTAGTGTATAGGAAAGCAACAGATTTCTGTGTATTAATTTTGTATCCTGCCACTTTGCTGAATTGAGGTATTAGTTCTAGTAGTTTTGGAGTGGAATCTTTAGGGTTTTTTATGTACAATATCATGTCATCTGCAGATAGTGACAATTTGACTTCTTATTTACTAATCTGGATGCCTTGTATTTCTTTGTTTTACCTGATTGCTATGGCTAGGGCCTTCAGTACTATGTTGAATAACAGTGGGGAGAGTGGACATCCCTATCTTGTTCCGGTCTTAGATGAAAAGCTTTCAGCTTCTCGCTGTTAAGTATGATGTTGGCTGTGGGTTTGTCATATATAGCCTTTATTATATTGAGGTACTTGCTCTCTATACCTATTTTGTTGAGAGTTTTTTCATGAAGGGATTTTGAATTTTGTTAAATGCTTTTTAAGCATCCATGAGGATGATCATGTGGTTTTTGTTCTTCTTTTTGTTGATGTGGTGGATGATGTTGATGGATTTTCAAATGTACCATCCTTGCATCCCTGGGATGAATCCCACTTGATCATGGTGTATGATCCTCTTGATGTATTTTTGAATTCGGTTTGCTAATGTTTTGTTGAGTATTTTTGCATCTATGTTTATCAGGGATATTGGTTTGTAATTTTCTTTTTTAGTGAGGTCTTTGCCCGGTTTTGGTATTAGAGGGATGCTGGCTTCATAGAATGAGTTTGGAAGTATTCCCTCCTCTTCTATTTCTTGGAAAACTTGAAGGAGAATGGGTATTATTTCTTCTCTATATTTCTGATAAAATTCAGCGGTGAATCCATCTGGCTGGGGGTTTTGTTCTTGGGTAATTTTCTGTTTACTGATTCAATTTTGTTGCTGGTAATTGGTCTGTTTAGGTTTTCTGTTTCTTGCTTGGTCAGTCTTGGAAGGTTTTATTTTCCTAAGAACTTGTCCATTTCTTCTAGGTTTTCCAGCTTGTTAGCATATAGATTTTCATAGCATTCTCTAATAATTCTATGTATTTCTCTGTGGTCTGTCGTGATTTTTCCTTTCTCATTTCTGACTCTGTTTAGGTATGTAGATTCTCTTTTTCTCTTAATAAGTCTGGCTAGAGGTTTATCTTGTTTATTTTTTTCAAAGAACCAGCTCTTGGTTTCATTGATTTTTTTCTATTTTTTTTTCTTCTCAGTTTTATTTATTTCTTCTCTGATCTTTATTATGTCCCTCCTTCTGGTGACTTTGGGCCTCATTTGTTGTTCTTTTTCCAATTTCAATAATTGTTACTTTAGACTATTCATTTGGGATTGTTCTTCCTTCTTTAAGGAGGCCTGGATTGCAATATACTTTCCTCTTAGAACTGCCTTTGCTGCATCCCACGGAAGTTGGGGCTTTGTGCTGTTGTTTTCATTTGTCTCCATATATTCTTTGATCTTTGTTTTAATTTGGTCGTTAATCCGTTGATTATTTAGGAGCTTGTTGTTCAGTCTCCATGTATTTGTGAGCCTTTTTGTTTTCTTTGTACAATTTATTTCTAGTTTTATTCCTTTGTGATCTAAGAAGTTGGTCGGTAGAACTTCAATATATTTGAATTTACTGAGGTTCTTTTTGTGGCCTAGTATGTGGACTATTCTGGAAAATGTTCTGTGTGCACCTGAGAAGAATGTGTATCCTGCTGATTTTGGGTGTAGAGTTCTGCAGATGTCTGTTAGGTCCATCTGTTCTAGTGTGTTGTTCAGTGCCTCTGTGTCTTTACTTATTTTCTGTCTGGTTGATCTCTCCTTTGGGGTGAGTGGTGTGTTGAAGTCTCCTAAAATCAATGCATTACTTTCTATTTCCTCCTTTAATTCTGTTAGTATTTGTTTCACTTATGTCGGTGCTCCTGTGTTGGGTGCATATATATTTATAATGGTTATATCCTCTTGTTGGACTGACCCCTTTATCATTATGTAATGTCCTTCTTTATCTCTTGTTACTTTCTTTGTTTTGAAGTTTATTTTGTCTGATACAAGTACTGCAACACATGCTTTTTTCTCCACGTTGTTTGCATGAAATATCTTTTTCTATCCCTTCACTTTCTGTGTTTATCCTTGGGTTTTAGGTGAATCTCTTGAAGGCAGCATAAAGATGGGTCTTGCTTTTGTATCCATTCTATTACTCTGTGTCTTTTGATTGGTGCATTCAGTCCATTTACATTTAGGGTGATTATCGATAGATATGTAGTTATTGCCAATGCCGGGTTTAGATTCGTGGTTACCAAAGGTTCAAGGGTTGCTTCTTTACCATCTAGCAGTCTAAGTTAACTCTCTTGGTAAGCTATTATTAACACCATCTGATGATTCTTTATTTCTCTCCCTTCTTATTCTTCCTCCTCCATTCTTTATATGCTAGATGTTTTATTCTGTACTCTTTTACGTTTCCTTTGACTGTTTTTGTGGATAGTTCATTTTGTTTTTTGCTTTTATTTAGTATTTGGATGGTCTGCCTTCTTTGGTGTGATTTTATTTTCTCTGGTGACATCTTGTTAGCCTTAGGAGTGCTTCCATCTAGAGCATTCCCTTTAAGATATCCTGTAGAGGTGGTTTGTTGGAGGCGAATTCTCTCAACTTTCACTTGTGTGGGAATTGTTTAATCCCTCCCTCAAATTTAAATGATAATCATGCTGAATACAGTATTCTTGGTTCAAGGCCCTTCTTTTTTATTGTGTTAAATGTATCGTGCCGTTCTCTTCTGGCTGTAAGGTTTCTCTTGAGAAGTCTGATAATTATCTGATGGGTTTTCCTTTGTAGGTGATCTTTTTTCTCTCTCTGGCTGCCTTTAATACTCTGTACTTGTCCTTGATCTTTGTCATTTTAATCATTATGTGTCTTGGTGTTTTCTTCCTTTGGGTCCCTTGTGTTGGGAGATCTGTGGGCTTCCATGGTCTGAGAAACTATTTCATTTCCCAGCTTGGGGAAGTTTTCCTCAATTATGTCTTTAAAGACAATTTCTATTCCATTTTTTCTCCCTTCTTCTTCTGGTACTCCTATAATGTGAATGTTGTTCCATTTGGGTTGGTCACACAGTTCTTTTCATATTCTTTCATTCCTAGAAATCCTTTTATCTCTCTCTGCCTCAGCTTCTCTGTACTCCTTTTCTCTGATTTCTATTCCATTAACAGTCTCTTGCACCTCATCCAGTCAGCTCTTGAGTCCATCAATCGATTGTTTCATTTCTGTAATGTCTCTCCTGACTTCCTCCCTTAGCTCTTGTATATTTCTCTGTAGGTCCATCGACATGGATATGACTTTTATTCTTAAATCTTTTTCAGGAAGATTGTTTAAATCTATCCCACCAGGCCCTCTCTCTGGGGTTGTCTGGGTGATCTTTGACTGGACCTTATTCTTCTGTGTTTTCATGGTGATAGAAGTGGTCACCAGCAGGTGCCACATGTGTCAGCTGCGAGAACAAAGTCCCTTCCTGCTTGTTGTTCTCTTTGCCCTTGTCCGCAGCCTGTGCTGGTTACCCGCACACTGGGAGGCCGTCGCTGGGATAATCCTCTGAGCTGCTGTGTGCGGGGCCACCCTCAGGCTAGTCTAGAGCACTGCAGGTGTTTTCAGCCATGCCAGGTGCATTCTGCATCCCTTGGTGCCTTCCAGACCTTGCTCTGGCTTCCACAGCCCTTCCCGGTTAGCTGTGCATCTAACGGGAGGAGATTCTGTGTCGTTGGTGTGGGCGAGGCCACTCTCCCGCTGATGCGCAGCTGTGGTGGATCCACTGGACCGTTTGGGGCGCCGGCCAGGGGGAATGAATGGCAGACTGCTTATCGACGTGAGGGACTTTGGTGGGGTTTCTTTACCCGGTAGCCAGTTAGGGGGCCCAAAATTCCTCAAGATTCCCCGCCTGCTAGGCTGAGTGCGCTGGGATGATTTTGTTCCCCTATTGGGCCTTTGTCCATTTAAGACTTTTTAAAAAGCGCCCTCTTTTCTTTTGTCCCAGGGGAGCCGGCTGTGGGGACCCACTCGCAGTCTCCATCTAGGATTGTGCCCTTCCGTTTCTCTAATCTCCAATACATCATGCGATGTGTGTCTGTGCTCCTGGTGCAGATCACCAGGGCTGGTTATTTAGCAGTCCTGTGCTTCCACTCCCTCCCACTCTGATTCTTTTCCTCCCACTGGTGTGCTGGGGTTGGCGGAGTTCTCGGGTCCTGCCGGGTCGCAGCTTTGTATCTTACCCACTTTGTGAGGCGCTGAGTTCTCGCAGGTGTAGTTGTAGCCTGGCTGTTGTACTGTATCTTCTGGTCTCTCTTTTAGGAATAGTTGTATTTGTTGTATTTTCACAAATATATATGGTTTTGGGAGGAGATTTCCGCTGCCTTGGTCATGCCACCATCTTCCCAGAATCTTGACTATGGTTTTTATTCTGTGAGTTAAAATGTCTTGTGGACTCCAGTAATCACAAAAGTGTGTGAGCTATTGTTTGCACAGTTGCACAGTGTGTGTGTGTGTCTTTGACAGAGCTGAATGGGAAGTGAATAATCCTGGCTAATTCTAAGTTAGCAGGAGGTAAATTTCACTGTCGGATTTTAAATCATCTAGAGAAGGTCTGTTGCTATCCTGGTATATATATATTGAGCCCACTTATGTTCAATCTGTAGTCCCCTAAAATTTGTAAATCTTTCAACTGCAATTTCTCAAAAACTGAAAGTGATACCTTCTCATACTCAAATTTACTCTCTTCTCACATTCCTACCTGTTGATTTCCTAAACAGTAAGTCAATTTCAACCGTTCCCCACCCCTTACCACCCCTAGTCCAGTCCGGTACTCACTTCTTGGTCCATCTTGTACGTCCAAATTTGTGTTAAATCACCCCACAGTCGCTCACCATGGTTGCCACTACAGCCTCCGTAATTAGGTCTGTCTTCATCTTGTCTACTCTGGTCACTCTCCACACTATGCCTTGAGTTAACTTTCTAAAATAAAAATATGATCATGGGACTCCCCACCCCCAAAACTTCCTATGACCAGCAAGGCTTAGATCAGAGAAGTGGTCACAATCAAAATCACCTGGAGGCTTTTCAAAGGTGCAGGACTTCCCTTGCTCCTCCTGAGAGTCACCAGCAGAGAGGGCATTGTCACTGACAGCAGTGTTCCTTGTCCTTTAGAGGAATGTCTCTCTCAAAAATGCTGAGAGTTGCTTGCTGTTGGGAAAGGCAATTTGCTGTCACCCTGAGCATTCCAGCATATTCTTTTGTGTCTGACAAGAATGAAAGACAGCAAATACTCTTTATCTGGGCCATTTCTAAGGGTGTGCTTGCAGGGAACAACTTTGAGGGATTAGGTAACACCTCCCCCCAGACAAGAAGTAGGCTTGTTTTTTCTTTTTATAGAAGTTGTGAATCCCCCAAGTCAGTATTCTTTATTATTTCTCAGAATTTTGAAGGCATTTTGCCATTGCTTACCTACCTATCTTCTTTCTTTTCCTTCCTTCCTTCCTTCCTTCCTTCCTTCCTTCCTTCCTTCCTTCCTTCCTTCCTTCCTTCCTTCCTTCCTCCCTTCCTCCCTTCCTCCCTTCCTCCCTTCCTCCCTTCCTCCCTCCCTCCCTCCTTCTCTTCCTTTTCTTCCTTTCTTTCTTTTTATTGAGGTATAGCTGATACCCAATATTATATTGGTTTCAACTGTACAACACAGTGATTCAACAGTTACACACATTATTAAATCCTCACCCCCTCTAGTGTGGTTACCATCTGTCAACATAGAAAGATGTTGCAGAATCATCGGCTGTATTCTCTATACTGTACTACCATTCCTGTGACCAACTAATATTATGACTGAGATTTTTGTGTGCCTTTATCCCCCCTGCCCCTGGTAACTACCAGATACTTCTCTGTGTCTAGGAGTCTACCGCTATTTCGTTCATTTTGTTTTTTAGATCCCACATATAAGTGAAACCATATGGTATTTGTCTTCTCTGCTGGGCTTGTTTTACTGAGCATAATACCTTCTAGGTCCACCCATGTTGTTGCAAATGGGAGAATTTCTTTTTTATGGCTGAATAATATTCCATTGTGTATATGTACCACATCTTCTTTATCCCCTCATCTGTTGCTGGACACATTGATTGCCTCCATATCTTGGCTATTGTAAATAATATAGCAATGAACATAGGGGTGTATAGCAATGAACATAGGATCTTTTCGAATCAGGGATTTTGTTTTCTTTGGGTAAATTCCTATAGTGCTGTTACTGTGTCATATGGTATTTCTATTTTTAGTTTTTTGAGGAACCTCCATACTGCTTTCCACAGTGGCTGTACTAATTTACTTTTTTACCAACAGTGTAGGAAGGTTCCCTTTTCTCCACATCCTTGCCAGCATTTGTTATTTTTTGTATTTTAGATAGTGGCCATTCTGACTGGTGTGTGGTGATATGTCATTGTGGTTTTGATTTGCATTTCCCTGGTGATTAGCGATGTCGAACATCTTTTCATATGCCTGTTGGCCATCTGTATTTCTTCATTGGAAAAATGTTCAGTGTTCTTCTTTAGCATAACCCAGGGCATGCACAGACATGCATCAGTGGTTCTGTGTGTCACCCCTATGGGATTGCGAAGGGAGCATAGAGAAGTGGCACAAGAAACCTGTAGACACTCAGTGTCTGCTTTTGCTGGAATTATAAAGTAGTTTGTCTTTGGTAGGAGACTTGTGTCTTCTACCAGCCCAGCATCATCAAACAGTAGCAGTTTTGATTTTTAGCTTGTAGGTAAGATAAAATTTCAGACCTTACATAGCTCTTGGTAAGGCCAAAGAATAAGTTCATGGAGCAAGGCCAAGCTCATTGATCCCAGTGTATAAGATCTTCATATTCTGCATCTAAAATTCTTATCCATCTTATTTTCCATTATGAATCTTTCTTTAATATGTTTTTAGTGTTCTCTTAGGCAAGTAATTTGACCTTAGTTATTTTAAAAAGAGAAAGAACACCCAAATTTCCATGTGAATATATGAACTTCTTCCAAAAACACCTAGGAGATTGAGGATGAAATATTTTATAATGTTGACATGTTACCTTACATTTTTAAAAAGTGTATTAAATACGTTACCAAATTTTAATATCAATGCACTAACTTTCTAATGCAGTTTGATTTTTTAATATGGTAAAGACTAATGAAACTATTAGTTCATTTAGGTAAATTATCACAAATCATGGCAAAAAAGGAACTGAAAGAAAATGAAGTTAACCTCCATCAAACCAATACTACATCACTCTTAAGTATAACAACTATATTAGCTATATGTAAGATTTTAGGTTTTTTAAGAAAAATGATCTCTCAGCAGTAAATACTCAGTTCTTATCTGCTTTATAGACCAACATAACTTCTTCAGTTACCTCAAAAAATTTTTAGTAGTCTAACATATTTTTCTTGTAGTAGCCATCTGTCCACTCTAACGTTATTACAAAAGGGAGAAACATTTATTTTTGTGAGAAGACAGCCCAATGTCACAAAATCACACAAAACTTGGCTGTCAGAGGTGCAAGTTTAAGTTCTGTCTCCACTTGGGTCAAGTCATTTCAATGCAGAAAGTGACATTTTTCTGATCTCTAAAATAACAACAATACATTCCATCTTACATCACTGGTTGCAATGTAAATTAAATTATGAAATATGAAAGGACTGTCTAAGTTGTACATGTTCTAATTATAATCACTGTATATAATTCACCAAGAATGAGAGTAATTAAAATTGACCACTACACAAAATATGAGACTGAATCTCCTTAATCATCTGAATTTAGTAGGTATAAAGGAAATGTCTGGTGTTGTTTCTTATTACTGTTCAAGAATGTACATGGAATAAAGATTATGGAAACAAAGTGAGTAAGGGTAACAAATTAGCTACTATATATCAGACTGTGCTGGGGGCTTTACATGTGATGTTTCATCAAGCGGCAGACAAATGTTAGCAAGTATGCACTCTCCTGAGTTTACAAGTGCAGAAACTGAGCCCACAAGTGCTTAAGTGATTTCCCAAGATCACACAGATCTGTCTTCCCTGTACAGGTTTTTCCTACTGCAGGACATCTGCCTGAGATATTTGGCTCTCCCCTTCAGAATGTACAGTGGCAGTATCCTTTATCTTGGAGCTCAGTATAATTTTTAACCTACTATTGTTAATATAAAAAGAACTTTAATCATCCTTAGATTAACATAATGGTAGTTAGAGGAACTGTTAAGTCAAAGGGCACCACCCCCAGGATTACTACTAAAACTCATAAAATATAGAACACAAAATAATTTCCAGACACCTAGGAGGGCAAAAAGGCAACTCTTCAGCCCAAATATTGCTATATGTAAATATGTAAAAGCTCAAAGTGTCCTCTATTTTGTTTCTAAGCCTGAGTTTCTCGGGAGCATTATGACTTATAACAGTGAACCAGGACTTCCTGTGCCCTGTTGTATTTCTCAGTGAAAGGCAATCTGGGCCGCACCAGCTCTGCAAAACATCCCATGTGTTGGCACACAAAGATTCCTTAATCTGAAATTTGGATGAAATTTTTTTCTTTGTAAATCGGTTTCATGATGACCATGAGAATTTTGAAATGTAATCCCAAAATACCATTTGGCTTCTAATCATTTCAAGGATGTGGGAAAAATTCATAGATTTGGCAAAAGACAGTTTCTTTAAAAAGAAAAACAAACTTTGCCTTCCTTTCTCTTTTCCAAGTTGTTATAAATTTGTTAATTTTAGTTTCTTTAAAAGATGAAACTAGTAAATTATTTATTATCTCTTTTATATTCAGAAAATAGAATAAATCTTAGCATTTGTTCCCTATTTCTGAAACCCATGTATACTTATGTTTCTCTTATTTAGTAATGGTTCATAATACAATAGTGCTATAAACAAGGTTAACATTCAGGCATTAAAAATAGACCTTATAACCTTAGAAAACTTATAGCCAATTACAAGTCAATAAAAGCCTCAGAAGGTTCAAATACTTTTACTATGTATAAAATTTATTGGTTTCATTAGTGATTTCCAATTGAAGGGCATCGCTCATCATTTATGAAATAATCCTAGCTATGACAGTAAAGGTCAACAGTTCTTAGAGTGTCCTGATGTTTGGTTTTGACCATTTACCACTGAGGTGGAAAGGTACAAAATTATCAGTTAAGATCCTGTGTTTCCTTTCTTAAAACCGGAAGGCATGGTCAAAGCACCATTTTCAAAACGATATTATTAATGATCCTAAAATAGCAGGTCTTTACCACCAAGAAAGAGTACACCCCATGACTCTCTCATATGCTCACGTAGTCGTGACTCAGACCACAAAGCATTTTTGGAAGGCACATTAAAAATGTGGATGCTGGAATCCAGATTCTTGTTTTGTCCACTTAACAGCTCGGTGGCCCTGGGCAGCCAACTTCTGGACTCATTTTCCTCAACTGTAAACAGTTATAACAACACTGAAGTCATAGGGTTGTTGTGGTAATTAAATGAGATGTTTGCAAGATGTTTATAGCAGAGAAAGCATTCAATAAATATTAGCAAATGATAATCCTTATTATAATAATGTGACCCTTTTATATTGATTCTCCAAGTTTTAGCAGAAGTGCTGCTGATTCTCAGAGGCAGGACAAAACATAAAAGGTATTCTCACAGCCTGTCTCATCAAGTAGGAAAGATTATGCTTGGTAGCAATTGGTTAACAGTCACTGCTTATCTAAGTCACAATAAACTAAAATCTTTTTCTGGAACTAAATCTTTTTTTACAAATCCCATTTGGGTCCATTTGGTCTGGACCTCTCATTAAAAATGCCAAAACAATTCTGTTAGCCTGGGACTTTACTAAAGACAACTAAAACGAATAACGAAACATGGGATTCATAGAATGAATGGAATATGGAATGAACTGTGTACAGTTTTCTAACCAGTTAAATGAAGCACAAATATATGTGTAAATAATATAATTATATATTCATATGTCTATTATTGATGCCTCATTTAGAAGAAACGAGGTGGGATGTCTGCCTGGTTCTGGTTGTGTATGCCCTTTGCTTTCGGATTCTGTATTATTCTCTAATTTTCTTCATCGCATTAGTCCTAGCCCTTGCTCTACATTGAGAAAGGCTGATTCAGACTGGATTTGAATTAACTGCCTAACATTCTGAGCCCTTAGAATTTTCAGTGTTGATAGTTATTCAATGTGAAGTAATTCCAGTAGAGACTTTTCATCCACTGCTGTGTATAGCTCTAAAACCAGTTGTCTCTATTTATAACTACACAGATTTATGAAGATGTTTGAAATGCAACTCATATTTCATTAAAAAAACTCCAGGGGTAACTTCACACAAATTATTCCTGTGATTGTCTTCTTAAGTACTCTAGTATAGTGGTTTGCATTGGAACAGAAAAATTTATATTCTGGGAATCCTTTTAAGTGATCTCTTCCTAAGACCAAAAGATGTGGATTTTAATACATAGCCCCAGGCAGCCACTCAACTCTCCCTAACTCATCTCAGCTTTTATAATCATAGCATTCTTTCTGCCAATTTGAATACAACTCACTATTTGTTCTGTTTACTCCAGCCTGTCTTGTGTGTTTACTATGTGGCAAACACTGTTCTAGGTGCAGTGAAGAGAGAGGCAAAAACCTTGCTCTCATATAGCTCGCAATCTAGAACTTGACAGGAAAGAGACGATCACCAAGGAAAAAAGTAGAAGATGTGGAGAGAGAAGCGTCAGTAAATGATAGGGGGAGACATAGAGCAGGGGAGAAGGAGAGGGAGTGGAAGGGAAGGGTGTGTTAGATAGGATGGTCCGAAGACGTGACAGATTTGAGCAAGGAAGCCCTGCAGTCTTTGGAAGGAGTATATTTTAGAAGAAGGCTTAACTAGGAAGAAAGCCCCAAGAAGGCAGCATGACTGGCCTGTTCAAGGCTCAAGAAGACGGCGAGTGTAGCTAGAGTAGAATGAAAGAGGGAAAGAGAAGTAGGAGGTGAGGGGAGAGCCGAAGGCAGCACAAGTCTTGTAACACCTCATAGGCTATTTCAAGAACTTTGGCTTTAATTCTGAGAAGAGAAGTGATTAGAGTGTTTTTTAGCAGAGAAGTGATATAAGCTGACTTAAGTTTTTATAGTGACCCTCAGACTGGAATGGAGCAAGGGCAGATGGAGGGAATGCTTTTCTAATACTTCAGGTGAGAGATGAGGTGTTATGTACTAGAGCAACAGGCAGGGAAGTGGTTGAATTCTGGATATATTTTGAAGATAGAGCTGATAGATTTTGTTGGCAGATTCCATGTAGGATAAGAGCAAAAGAGAGGAGTCAGAATTAAAGGTTGGGATCAACTGAGAGGAGAGAGAGGTGTGAATAATCATCGAGGAGAGTCGGGGAGAGAGTGACTAAGGGTCACAGAGTGG
This sequence comes from Smutsia gigantea, assembly GCA_032199065.1. Lineage (NCBI taxonomy): Eukaryota > Metazoa > Chordata > Mammalia > Pholidota > Manidae > Smutsia > Smutsia gigantea. Next base: position 178,569 of record JAVSCE010006420.1, read on the forward strand.
GATTGACAGGTGGCAGAGTAGGAAGGGAGGAAGAGAGAAGTGTCAGAGATGACTGTTGGGGTGGCAAGGAGAATAATGAGGGTTAAAGTTTTATTAACTGAGATGGGGAAGACTGTGATAATCAGAAGGTCAGTTATGAATATGTTAAGTTCAGTGTGTCTATTTGCTATCCAAGATATTGAGTCATCAAGGAAGATACATTAGTCTGGGGCTCAGGACAGGCTTTGGCCAGGGATGCATATTTTTGGGAGCTCCATGCGTAGATGTTATTTACAACTGACTGGATGAGGCCACCAAAAGAGGGAGTGTCTCTGGGAAAACTAAGTGATCCAAGGACTAACCACTCTAACTTTTAGAGGTCAGGAAGACGAGAGGAGCCGGGGAGGAGAGTGGGGAAGAGTGCCCAGGTAAGTAGGAGAAAGCCTGGAGAATGTGGTGTCTTGGAAGCCAAGTGAAAAAATTATTTTCAGATGTAGGAAATGATAAGCTCCAAAATGTGGTTAATCAAATAAGCTGAGGAACTGAGCGATAGCTTTGGTAATGTGGTGATAGCTGATGACTTGATAAAAACGTTTTCAAGGGGAGTGGTGGGGTGAAGGTGTGACTGGAGTTGATTTGGTAGATGATGGGCAGGCCAAATGGTACTTCAAGGACCCTTTCTATGAAGGGAAGAAGTGAAGTAGCTGGAAGAAGTGGGATCAAGAGAGGCTTTTTTTTTAAGACTATGAAATAAATGGTAGCATTTTTGTTTCATTGATGGAAAAAAAATCAGCAGAGGAAGGAAAATCAATGGTTCAAGAGCAGTCTAGGTGGAGAGCTGGCCCTCCAGAACATTATAGTTGAGGGAAAGGAAGGGCTTTTGAATAAAGGAGCAGGAAGTGGTGTGGATATGGTGCTGGGAGCTGGATGTGGAATGAAAGTTCTCTTTTAAGTGCTTCTACTTTTTCAGTGAAATATGAGGCAAGGTCATAGCTAAGCAAAGATGGGAAAGCAGATGATGGAGATTGAGGAGAGAGAAGATGTCAAATAATCATCTAGGAGAGTGGGAGAGAGTAATTAAGGTAACAATATGATTGCCAGGCAGCATTAAGGGTCCTCTTAAGGATCGTGATCAGGTAGCATGTATGTATGTTCTTCTGTTCTTCTGCAGCCACATTCAAGCTTGGGACCTGATGTGTGTATATATATATGTGCATATACATATACATATATACCAGCAGGAATGTGGTTTAGCCAAGCATGTATGGTACAGCTAGACAAAGGCGAACAAACTGAGAATGCTTACAGGGGAATGAATAAGATGATTATAAAGATTACTTATGGAATTTAGGCTGAATGAGGAGGGAGATGAACACTGTGAAAAGGTGAGCAGACTCTAGGTGTCAGGTTGAAGGTTGCTAGAGTGGGATCAGGGCAAGGGAGTAAATGGTGGTTGAAGGCTTGGATGCTTGAAAGTAAGATCCTGGAGGAAGGCTGTATTATTGGAAATGACAAGGCCTAAAGTATGACCATGGAAGCAAGTAGATGAGATAAGAGAAAAGGAAAAATCATTGGCAGACAAGTTAGGAATCTGAAAGCCAGGAGTTTTGGAAAAATTAGCTTTGTGTGTGTTGGATGGAGAAAGTGGCAATGAACTAGATGTTAAGGTTATCAAGGAACGGCGTCTAGAAAATACAGGCTGATGACAGCAGGAGGTTCATGAAAAAAAGGAAAAAGGGAGGAAATCCAGTTTGGAAGAGCAGTGAAGGGCACACAAGTACAGCTTCACCAGGCTCAGTAATTAATTGGGGCGTGTTGGGTAAATATCTATCACTTGAGTAGATTTCAGGGCAGCAGTAACTTCGGGTTTCATTTAGAGCAAAAATGTTACGGGGAATGTTCAGAGAAAAGATTTAGGATACAGAGATGTTGCTAATAACTGTATTCATGTGCTCTAGAGACTTAGTATAAGAATTCAGGAAATGGGAGGTGATCAGAGACAGAGTCAGAAAAGGGGACATACAGAGTCATTCAGGGGTTTTGTATTTGGAGGGATGAAGACTGACCTGGTGCCTAGCACAAGCAGGGATAAAGGGCGGTCCATATGGTTGGTCCCAATCAGACAGTGATGGTGAGACTGTGGGTGTCGTCTGGAGGAAGATATGGGGGTGGGGGAGTCTTACCGGGAGCCCATGGAGTTCTGGAGTCTTACCTTGATTTCTGCTGTTGACGGTCAAAAAGGGAAGATCTTTACCAAATATATTCAATACAGCTCTTCAGTATTCACTGTAACCAAACCTGGGGGATGTGTGAGATATGAGACATAGATACCATTCCTGCTTAGTCATTTTCTTGCTTGGTTATTTTCTTTGTGCCATTAAAAATCATCTGGCCCCTTTGCAGTAGCTGAGACTTTACACGCTCATGGTCTAGCATTATCTTTCTTTGCTGTGAACTTCTAACAGTCTTTTTCCTCCTTGCTCTAGATGTTTTCCCATCCTTCCTTGCCCTCATGGATTTCTCTCTTCTCTCTTTTCATGTGTGTGTGCACGTTTGCATGTGTATGTCTGTGTGTCTGTTTTGATGAAAGAAGTAACCCAAATCCTGTGATCTCTAGTCTTTTCAAGGTCTTCTCTGTCCTGGAATAAGGAGCAGGGATAAAAAAAGGAAACCTTAATTTTAGATGATAACTTCTTCAAATTCTTAGAAATATAGGAAATAAATGTGTAGAAGAGAACTTGGCAGTCGGGTATTAAGAAGTGGTTGTCCATTGAGGTGGGTATGATCAGCAGCTACCCATTTGTTAATGAACCTGCATGTGTATTAGGGTTATGATGTGGGTGACTGGTTTCAGTCCCATACCCAGTCTCTTTTCAGCTTATTCCCTCAAAAATCAAAAGTATTCAGGGTAAGAGGAAAGAGTCCAAAATGTAGATGAACGAAAGAGCTCATAAGGACACATCTTAGAGCAGTCACTCCCTGCCCCCCCCCCCCAAAGCCCCTGCCCCCCAGCATCCCCATCTCCAGCAACAGCAGGAAAAGCTATCAATAAAAAGAAGACAATTCTTTGTGCAAAGTGGAGTGAGCAGTGGGGACAGTCTGAAATGAAGTCCAGCAGTATAGAGGGTATGTGGAATCATTGCTGGAGTGAGCGATTGCTGCTCTTGTAAAAGACATTTATTAGAGAATTTATGAGCAGTATTTCCTTTGAGGAATGAGGGAAGACAGCAATAGTGCCCATGGGAGGCAGAGGAGGGAAGGTGGGAGAGAAAGAAGCAATTTATCAATGAGTTGAGAATATGTTTTTGTATCCAAAGCAACTACCAGAAGTTTATCAAGAGATCTGCTATTCAAGTTCCCTTGAAATGACTAGTTTGGGCATCAAATTAGTGATGGTCTCTACAGCTCCTTTTGGCAACTCCATTTAGTGAGATTTTTATGTCTCTAAAGAAGACACGAGAATCTTATTAACCGTTTGCATTCACAGATGACAGTTTAGCAATATGCAATAAGGAATGCAAGTCTCACAAAATGGGATCTTGAAACAAAAGCCACACCGGAAAATTAAGGGGTTTACAAAGAAAAGTTCACTTAGGATACCAATGTAAATATGGTTAAAATTAAATTTCGGGGGAAGGGAGAATACCACTGACTTACATGATGTATAAAGTAGAAATTGAGCTTCAGTGTTATTTAATGAAAAGAGCACTTGGTTGGAAAGAAGATGATCCAGATTGCACATAATAGGTATTCAGGTAGTATTTATTAAGTGGATAATTTAATGAACATTGGGCCAATCACTTAAATCATTCTGTCCCTTAAGCCAGTCACTTAAATTACCCATTTTTGAAGTTGGAAGTAACAATACCTATGATATCAAGTAATGTTTTTCACATGCCTACTAATCCTCATCACTGTGCTACAGACTTTATACATATAACCTTCACAACATATTTCTGTAACTCTAAGGGAGACTACTGGAGGCTGAAACGATACATGAGAAAACCCGTTCTCACTCAGGAGACCAAATTATACCTCTGACAGTGGCCGCTAGATAGAACTTAATTAGCAAAAAGTTGGGCTGGCCATAGTGAATGATTTCATTCAAACCAGAGTAGCTGGATGGACAAATTCTGGACAAGTTTATTCCTGCCAACTTAATGAAAATTGTCATTATTTCTTTCAGACAATTTGTAATCCTTTGGGACACAGTTAAACTTCTAATACTTAGAAAGATTGTAGTTGTACCTCCCTAAGCATCTATTCTGCTTTGTAGATCGAAAGACCCAAGTTATATATATATATATAAGATGGAGGGACCCATCTGTTAAGAAAGTATTTCTTCTACTTAGAGGAGACTCCTCTTTTTTGGACCCTTGAGAATACATCTGTATGCTTCAGTTTGAGAAATACTGCAGTAAAATTTGAGTGTTTTCCCTTAAGTGATCCCTTGGAGTCAGTCAACACAGTCATAAACATGACCAAGAAGAAGAAATTGCTAAATGATATTTAATTAAAAATGATTATCCAGATGATCCAGAATATACTTCTCTTATTTTTCTTAGATTGGTGCTAAAAGGAAAATGTCAAATTTAAAAATTCACAGATAATTCTGAGATCCTTCAGAACAAATCCAGGGATTCCAAGCTGAGAAAAGCCACCTTAGAGTAAATGCTTCTCTTAGGGTCTAATTTCCTCTTACATATGTTAATGTTAATAACTAGTTTTAGCCTCAGAGTGAACTTTTTCTGATTTTGTTTCCAAAGGCTGGAGATGGACCTATTTGTACCTGACTTGTCACGTACTAGCTACATTCACTGACAAAATGCAGAATAACTGAATGTATTCAGCAAACTGCTGTTTATCTCCCTACAATACATGTATTTATTAGCTCATCCATTGTAGGGACAGTATTGAAGTAGCCTTTGTCTTGTGGTAAGGCACTGCATTAGGTGTAGGGGTTACAAAGGTGAAGTGGATTGGATTCTTGCCATGAGGAGCCTTGTGGGGAAGATATATGGAAAACACAGAATAAATTGTGAAGAAAACCAAATTTTGTCATTACTCAGAGAATACAGTGACTAAGCCAGCTTGTGTGGCTCAGACAAACCCGAAATTGATACTGATTTGTAGGAATCATTTTAGGATGGAAAGCAGAGGAATACTGTATTTTTTGGAATACTCGGGTAAGCCAGCTTTTGCTATTTGATGGTTTCCTCCTCCCTCTCCCCATATCTCTTTAGAGTCCAGCATGCCAAATTTGGCTTATTTTTAAATTAAATTCGTAAAAAACAGAGAGATTAGATGTCATTGTAATGCTCTGATAATACCACTAGACTTTTGTATGGGTGCCTTGAAAGGGAGCTCTGGTCCTGAGCATGTTTGGCACGCAGTAAGTGTTTCAATATGTGAATAATTGATATTTAGTTATTATTATTTATTGACTCCTAGTGTTCTCTAGTCTATATTAGCTGTACCATGTTTTTAACTGAGTTTTAAATGTTGTCCAAAACTGTTTCCTCCCTTGGGCTTCATTAGAAGTGGAAGGTCAGAGCACATACTAGAATGAGGGCTGGAAAACAAAACAAAGTGAACAGAACAGCAATAGACTCACAGACACCGAGAAGTGACTAGTGTTTACCAAGGGGGAGGGGTTGGGTGGGTGAGTGCGGAGGGTGAGTGGGATAAAGGGGCACAAAATGGTAATCATAATATAAATTAGTCACGGGTATGAAAGTACAACATAGAGAACAGTCAGTAATAACATCTTTCTATGTTGACAAAAGCTACACTAAGTTGGGGTGAGGATTTAATAGTGTATATAACTGTCAAATCACTATGTTGTATACTTGAAACCAATATAATATTGTATATCAATTATACTTCAATAAAAGAACATACCAAAAAAAAAAGAGTGAGTTATGGGACTTTTATAGATTCTCTTCTCCTTTTTCGCTTCCTTCACGTGGAGATCCCGTCAGTCTTCCCCTCTCTCACCGCAATCTCACGCTTGGCCCTTAGAGGCACAGACACTCAGGCTTCCCCATAGGGAGCTCTTGTTTCATTAAAGAAAAAGTTTGCTGGCTGATTCTGATAACATGCCTTCTCCTACCTGCCAATCTTAGTAAATTCTATGTTAGACAGAGAAGATCTAGGTTTTTAATGCCCTCTTTTAAGATGAGTTGACTAAAATATTAAATGAGTCAGTGATAAATATACAAAGACAAGACTTAGCCTTGGATATTTTCTTTAAAATCTTTTGGAAATTGTACTCTCATTACTTGTCATCTGATCTAAGAAGCAAAATTTTATTACTGTAAGAAATTTAAAGGGTTAACCAATCTAATTCCTTTCCTCCATTTTTGCTTTAAATTCAAATTAGCTACCTTGACATGGATACGATTTCGTAACATTGTAGAATACATTATAGAATTCCTTTCTAACTTTGACACATTTGGGCATTATATATCCAGAAGCCTAAAGGAAATCATTTTTCTCTTTAACTAATGACTTATTATCAGAGACTGAGATGTTTTGTATTCCACAGAATACCAAATAGAGTTAATGAGAAATTGAAGTCTAAAGAAAGTGAAATAGGATTATAATGCAGGGTCCATAGATTTTTTAATTGTAGGGGTTAAGAGCACAGTTTTTGAGCTAGAAGCCCCAGCTAGTTCATAACTCATAATGTTCAATTCAGAGTTAAATGAGGTAATGCAATTAAAAGCTTAGAACTGAGCCTGACACCTAAGAATAAACTCTAGTGAGTGTTAGCTGTTATTTAAATAATTTGCTGCTGACTTTTAAATTTAATATTTAAATCTCTTTAAACCATGACTAAGTAGCTCTAATAATTTTCTTCCCCTGAGCTTCATGTAATGGTTTGCTTTAGTACATGTTAAATCAAATACTAAAGAAATAATTTATCATTTCTAATCAAAATTAACCAAAGAAATGAGACCATGTGAAAATGACATTTAAATTAACACTTCCCATAGTAAAATAACAAGTCTTTGAATTATTGACAAGAGTGACTACTGATGGGCCAGGTTCCCACCTGATTCCTAAGTTTCATTAGAATTCAAAATACTTTTAGAATAATTTCTGCATAAATCAATAATTTCCCTAGTCCAGGTAAACATTATATGTCAGACTAAAAAATACTCAATTCAACACATATTTAACCAAATCTCAATATAGAAAACAGAAGGAGAGTTAGGAATATATGAATTTTAGTACTCCTTGCATCTAACCAGAAAATCACAATATCTTGTGCTTATATACTACTTTATAGACTTCAAATAGCATAAAATGCAATTTTTTACATTCTCTTTAAAATAACCATTTGAAGTAGGCAGAGTAGGAAATTTCCTTTTGTTACTAATGAAGAAACTTTAAATCGCATTGTTAGTAATGGAGAGACAGGATAGGAACTCAGATTTTCTGCTGTCTAATGTGCTGTGTTCCCCACTGTACCACACTCCTCAGAACCCCAAATGTAGACATGGTTTAAAGTGACTTAGCCAGTATTCTCAGAATGAAGAATTCTTATTTGTACCATTGTCACTCCTCATATTTGCCTCACAAGAGTCATATAAAATGAAAATTATTAAGTTCAGAAACTTCAAAGTGCACTATGAAAACCATCCTTTTCTTAGAATGGTCTTTGTGAGCATTAGGTTTTTACTTATTTAGTCTGAAAGCACATCTAGTTTTCCCAAGGTGGCTTCATGTATCTTGCTTAAACTTCCTTATGTTTTTGCACTCCAGAGTGTGTGTGCACACACTCTCACAAATTCACACACACACAAATGCACACATGCATTACACACATGCATGTGTATGTATGAGAGGTTTCACCAAAAAAAACCCCCACTCTATTTTGCTTTATTCTACTTCATATTTTGAAATATGTTGATTGCCAATCAATCCAGTAAGTGGATTTTATGACCTACTATGCATCATGACCCACAGTTTGAAACACTGGCTTAGAGCTTAATTGTTTTAACTTAAGCATGAATTTGGAAATCAGATAGATCCAAGCTGGAATTTTTGCTCTTCTTTTTAGTGGTTAGGATCTTCAAAGGAAACTACTTCTGATAATTTTAGTGTCTTTTTCTGAAAATATAACAGTGATATCTATGTCATTAAGTTTCTTATTCTTTCATTCATCAAGTATTTATTTCTTAACACCCACAACCTCATCATCCCTCTTGATCTTGGTTAGATTTGGAAGAGTTTTCATAACTCTTTCTTCTCCCAGATCTACTTACTATCATATTGAATATCAAATATTTAGGGGATTATATGATAGAAACATTTGATGGGGCTAGACAGGGGAAAAAGACCAGTGGCCAGAAATGGACTGCCAGCCAGGGGCACTGCATGGGCCTCCACTGTGGATGAAATGGAGATCCAGAAGTGGACTCTATATAATAATACCTTCAAAGCATTCTTATTCTAAGCCTTTTTCCTGTGAAATAATCAATGAGCCCCCAAATTCCAAGCCTCAGCATAAATATTTTTAAACTGATGAATGTTTAGAAACTCATCATTTGGGAATTAAAAAGAAAGCCTCAAAGATTTGAGAATAACTCACTAATAAAACAAGTTTCCTCTTGGGTCACCCATAGTCTGATTTACTTTATTAAATCAGAAACCTTTGGACACAAGCCAAGGACATGGTAAAATGAGTTAGATTGTGTCTGACAAAAATGGGCAGTGTTTGCTTTTTTCCACCCATCTTAAAAACTACATAAATCCTTAATTCCTTCACAGTGAGTACTCAGTTTAGAGCAGCCACCATAGAAGAGGTGGGAAGGTGCAGATAGATTTTGGATGGATATAAGGAGTGGGAATTGGGTTAGGAATATGCAAATAGGTCACTTTTGGGTTGCGATTTTTTCCTTTCCATTTTATGGATGATTCCTCTTGCCAATGTCACTTATGCTAATGAAGAGGGAAACTGTAAATAATGTTTCATAATTATTTGTATCTCTAAATGTGCCCATGTAGTTCCTCTTAAAAAGAGCTCCTCATTTAAAGCATCTCTGATGGAGAAACCCCATTCAAAGTGGGGGTAGGGTGGGGGTTGGGGCCGAGTTTCACTTTCTCTTCTCTATTATTGCCCTTTGATGTGCTCCCCATCACTTTCTTCTAATATTTTTCAAGAATGCATATATTTTAATTGCCTCCTTCCAAGTAGTTATATTTTAATATAATTAAGGAAGTTACATAAATCAGTTGTTGTTTTCTGATATGCATAGGACAGACTGGAGCATCCTTAACATGTAAGATTTGCAAAGTAGAGCCAGATATTTGAAAAAAAAATCATAGACAAGTATATGCTAGCGCAGAGGTGATTTTCAGTTGTTCAATAACAAATGTTTTGGGACTCTTTGGGGACGAGTGTCACATGTCGTTTGCTTCTCCCTTAGAGCCTAGCACTTAGACCTGAGTACCTGGTGGGCATTTAGCAAATGCTTGTTGATTAACTGATAAGTTTGTATTGATTATGGATTTGTACTAAAATGCAAAACACTTTAATGGATTTTGAGGCAAACATTTAACCTTCATATATGTTTAGCTATGCTTTCTTGAAGCCGATCCTCAACTTTTCCAGGTGGATTATTCTGTATCTTTTCTGTATGTCCCAGAAATGTAACTAATGCTGGAAGGTCTCTATAAAAATTTTTATTGACTATCTGTTTTACCTGGGGTTTCATCTGCTAGTTTTATATGATCATAGAAAAGCAGTCAGTGGGCAAAACAGCCCATAAAATCAGCAAGAGAAATGGCAAATAGAGCTTATTGTAAAATCTGATTATAAACAAAATGTTACAATATTACTTTACAAAAATTTAATAATAGTGCTAAACAGAAAGATAATTCTGCCCTTTAAGATTAACATGCACTAAGTTGTTTCAAATTAGCATTAAGACCTTAGTTTTTTAACGACTTGGTACATTTAGCTATTTTAATGATATCATATTGAAAAAGCATTATTCTAAAAGTTATAGCATCAAAGGCGATACCTTGCCTGGGACTCATAGGTCCACAAGCCCAATCAATATCTTGGCCACATTAAGGGCTCAATGAATGTTTGATGATTGTATCAAAAGAGCCAACTTCATAATATTGCATGAACATTAGTTTACACACAGCCAACATCAAGGGCTCACCGACAGAGGCCTGCTTTGGGTGGTTCACAGTCCGTGTGCGGTGACCACAGGACAGCCCCAAGACTCCCGGCATAGGAGGCCGTGGTCCCAGGCTGTCGCGCCAGCATCCCAGGCAAGAGCAGCAAGAACGCTTAAAGGAGGTGCAGGGTAGAGCTGCCCGGTTTGAGCAGGAAGCGCTGGGGGCTCCAGTGTCAGGGACCCCACCGACGTGCTGTGGAGCTCACAGTCAGTCCCCACAGTATGAGGATGCAGGTCCCAGCAGCTCCTGGGGCCTGTCCAGTTTTGCAACCAACGCATACCAGCAGGTCCAACGACTCTAGCCCCTGCAACTACTGTGGTTCCTGCCATGGTGGGTGGCCCTCCTTTTGTGGGTCCTGCTGGCTTTGGCCTTGCTGACTAGAGTCACCTGGACAGTCAGAGGTTTGAGAAGCCATCTGCCTGTGTTCAGCAGTTGTGCCCCCCCCAGGGCCTGTGTCCTGCTTCACCCCCATGTGCTAGAGAGAGCATATTCTGCTCACCTAATGGCCCAGTGGCCCCCTCACCAGGCCTCCCTGGGTCCCCCCTCTGACCGGCACCCTGAACCACCTATGATACTGCCGCCAGTGGCTCAGGCCCCAGTGACCCCACCCTGGGTTCCATGGCTGCTCTGAGGTCTCCCCTGAAGAGCGAGCAAGACCCTGAGCTGGGCTTAGGGCTGGGCTTGGGCCTAACAGAGAAGGAAGAGGCAGTGGTGGCCACAGCAGCCCAGCTGGAGGAGGCTAGAGCACTGTGGCTGCGGGGGCTGGAGGTGCCCCAACTGGCTCTGCAGTCACTGGGCCCGGCCTCCCGCGGGCCCTGACCATGCCTTTGCCTGGGCCCTCACCCCTCCTGCTGGAAGTGGTGTGCAAAGCTACTGCCCCCTGCACGTTCCTGAGTTTGTGTTACTGTGTTCACTGTCCCAGCCCCCTTACCTGGGCCCATGGGCACCTAACATCCTAGAGCTCCTGGGTGAGGACAAGAAGAAAGGAAAGCCAGAGAAATTAAATGCTGCATTCTCTCAGCAGCTGGGAGTAGTAGGGGGGACCCCAGCCTGCTTAAGTGAGATACAGAGGACTCCCAGATCAGTAGGGGGGCCAGACCATGAGGTGAATAGTGACATTTTGGCAGCACCTTCAGCCGCTTCCCATCCTTCCTTGAGGCTAAGGTGATCTGGGACAAGCATACAGGCAAGAGCAAAGGTTCGTCCGCTTTAAGGGCCCCAGTGGCTCTGTGTGTACTATGCATGAGGTGAATGGTACGTATGTGGGTTCACACCAGAGCGTGTGGAAGGGCCAGACCTAGATGTAGTGTACAATGAGCAGCAGAAGAAAAAGAAATTGGGCCTGAGATAGGGTCTGTGGCCGGGCACGCCTCCCAGCTGTCTGGGCTCTGGCTCCTCCTCACAATTCGCTTTGGAAACCCCACAACCATCCCTAACCATCCTCCCTAAACCCAGTTTCAATAAATTTGCAAAAAAAATTAAAAGCTAAAGCAATGATTGTCATCTAACCAGTGCTCATAATTCTTTATCATCATCATTGTCATCATTATCATTATTTTTAGATAAAACCATTGGGGGACAGAGGGGTTAAATGGTTTGCACAAAGCAACACAAAAGAAGAGAGGAATAGAAGACTTATGTTACTTAATTGTGGTGGATACTCAATTTATTCTGTTTCCTAGATACTAGTAAAAGCCAAGCTCGTCGAATTATATAATTTTCCTAAATTAAAGGTTGGTAGAAAGAAGCAGAGCAGTGTATGCTATTACTAGTATCACAGCAAGGACCAGATTGCCTTTCTTATCATTCTCAACACCATGTTATTATTCCTCCAGCTGACCACACTGTCTTACAAAAAAAGAAGGGCAGAAAGAAAAATAAAAAAAGATCAGTCGGTTGCATACAACAAATGAGAAATATTTAACTTTGTAACAACCTTAAAGGAAAGATCTGTGACCTTGTAACTCTATGCCAGGTACTCTTCCAGTATGTCACCTAAATTCCTTTTACAGCATATTCATCTATTTTCCTCCAAATTTGCTTCAATAGAGTTACAACACCAATAGTTTTTATTGCTCAAGCATACTGAGGATATTCACTGCTTAGCCTGTTTTTCAAGTGTAATTCTTATAAAATTTTTTATTTTTATTTTAAATCATTGAAAATTTTCTTCTAAGTTCTTTCTCCCAAGTGATGGTCAGTATGTTGAATCACTGCGTAGCTAATTAGAAGCAGCAACCAGACTAATGAAAGTGTAATAGCTGTGCTGTCTATGAACCCTATGAGGCAGGGATACTGCCTGAGAGTAGCACTTGGAATGCTGCTGCTTTGAGATACAGAAGGGCTGGAAATAATTACAGTAAAGTTTAGGAGACACAACATATACCTAGGCACCCTCAAATGTACTGTGATTCTGACGTCATTAAGAGTGAAACTAAACCAGACAAAAGCAAAACCGAGTAAGAAGAGAGAACAGAGGACTTGTGTTCCCGGATTGTGATGGATACTCAGTGTATTCTGTGTTTCCTAGACCCTAGTGAAAGAGAAACTCATTGAATTATGTAATTTTCCTAAAAAAAAGTTTACTAACCTTTTTTTTCTTTTTACTAACCTTTTTTTCTGTTGTTGAACTCAAAAATAGTTGATCAGGAGAACCCATATAAAATAGACATAGGGACATAATTATTGTCCAATGGACATTTCTTATATCCACATTATGTAAAACTCAGATGTGCAGTTATATTTCATAATCCAGTGAAGCAATTTCTGTAGGGAATAAAGATAACATGCTCCAGGTACATTGCTTCCTGGTGATCTAACTGAATATGTATCCTGGTAGTCATCTATAGAATGAGTAGTTAGTGTTCTATTAAATATGAATTGTCTCAGAAGACTGTGGCCAGAACTTAGCAGGTTGATAATGAGTGTTCTGATATATGCAGAAACTCACACCGTTTTATGTTTTGATATGAAAAAGATCTATGTGCTTCAAACACTGTATGTGTGGGAGGCACTTGTGGGAAAGTACCAGAACCTGTCCTGTATTTTGCACCCAGATAGAAAAGGTCTGACCAGTTCTGCATGTTCACCTCCTTCCCACCTCCTTCTTCACTTGACAAAGTGAAAAATACCTAATCAAACCTACTTTGCAGTGTGGCCCAGGATCACTAATCCACTATGGTAAACTAAAGGAGCATTAGTGTGGCTTCTGTGGGAAATTTGATTTTTAGAAAAATGATGTGAGGGACTCACCAAAATGAATTAACTGCAGACTGTATTCTCAGGGAAGCAGCTGTGTAGTACATTGGGTGGGATTAGTTATCACTTTCCATGTTAAAGATGAGTAACTTGTGTCAGCTCATATTTACATTCTTCTTTTAAGTCCAGTTGATGCTGAGTTGCTTTTTGTAATAACACTTACCCAGTGTTTTCAATTGCTAAGTATTCTATTTTTGGTTAGAAATTCTAAAACCAAAACATAAGTGTAAAGAAAGTTGCTTGTCTTCTATTTCCTACAGCTAAAGGATATATATGAATTCAATAACATGAAAGCAGACCCAACTTGACTGCATTTTAAAATAAGAATTTACATCATTTATAACTAGAATTTCACCCATTGTCTGTGTCTTTATAACCACTCTAGTTTCATTAGTATTTATATTACAGAAATCTTGAAGACATTTGTATATCCTGATTTCTATTTATAGGTTGTATACAGTTTGGCTTCTGAACTATTCCCCCATATATTCTTGATGACTTTTTCAATAAATGCAACTATAGTGCAGTGATTTATAGTGAGGATGTCCCTCCAAAAAGGGTACTTTTTCCTTATAAAATTCTTTTAACTTAGAGCCTCAGCCTTGTAATTAATTGAGAAAAAAGGTGGCCAATTAATTATTGGGGAAATGTTCAATCCTGTTCTGTGGATTTAAATGTTACCCGTTTGTGTTTTGTGAAAATGAGGCGGGCTACATTTTGAACTCATGAAGACAGAACTCTGTAGGGTAAACTAAGATAAGTAGTGACGCATCTGAGTCTTCCTTAGGACCATTTCTTCTGAAATTGTTTAAACATATATGTGAATATCATAGGTTTTTAGATTGTGTCAGCTTTATTCTATTTGAGATAGTGTCTTGTTAGCTTTGTTAATTTTTTAAAGGTTTTTTTATTTATTGTATTATTTATTGAAATAAGGTCTGGTCTACATCAAGTGGAGCAAATGCTAAACAGTGAAAGGAGAAATATCTTCCAGAGGACAGATTGAGAGGAGTATTTGTAAATCCTCCTAACTTAGGAGAGTTGGTCACTCATAGAATTGAAGAGAATTTATACCTTTTAAAAAATATTAATTCTCAAACCCTCCCATTTTAAATTTGTAGAAAGCTATAATCAGAATGCCACTGTTGAGATAATTTTAAAACCAGATCATTTTAAGTCATAAAATTTTGAAATTAGTTAATAATGCTTGACTCTTTATTGAAAATGTAAACAAGATTCCCTGAAGACTTATCCTACATGCTGCCCTATTGCAGAATTTTAAAGATAAGTGAAGACCATATTTAGGATACTGTACCTTAGAAAAATGACCATTGGAGAGCCATTTATCCTGTTCACATTTTTTTAAAGATAAAATTGTTGTCAAGTATCTGAAAACTGGCATTCAGTGATATTGCTGGTAAATATGTAACAACTTGTTATGATGGGGGAAATGAAGGGGTGTCAGGAATCCCTGATGTATATTATTTTCTGATTTGCATAGTAAAATATTTCTGTGAGAGGACAGGGAGTCATGATACTGGGAAATATTAAATTAAGCAAGTAGAGGAGAAATTACTGGCAAATACTGAGACGATGGTTTCTTGTCTTCCTTTTCCTCCTCCTCCTTCAGCTGATTACATATCAGAAGCCGTAGGCTTAGTCCAGGAAGATCTGATCTCCGTGGGATGGTTAAAGGGCTCCAGAGAACTTAATGTGGCAAATCCTCCGTGTTCCCTCAACTGGCAATTTCAATTTACACGTTAAACTTTCTTCTTATGTTAAATAGATATTAACATTGGATAAAATAATTTCTAAGAAGTAAAAGGGATCCAACAGAAAAATTCTAGTGTGTTATAAAAGTCACCAAAAAGGAACTTTTTTTAAAACTGAAAGAGAAAGAATTGTAGAAAAGCAAATAAAAGCATTCCACATTCCTCCAGTTTTGGAAAGGAACTTCATAAAGAAGGGATCAACACAGAAAGTCATACACAGAGACATTTTGTTATTTGATTAAGCCAATGGTTTCCTCCTCAAGTCAGAACTTGCTCAATTATGTGTCATCGGATTGTACAAAGAAGATAATTCCTGTGAAGAGTAAGTCCATTTATTCCATGGACAAACCTCAAGCACCTTGAAAAACATGTCCAAACCAAATATCTCTATTCCCACTTGGACAAAAATAGATAGATAGATATAAAATTTAAAAACTTTAGGGACAATTCAGTCTTTTTCTTTCAAATATATTAGTTTCGATTATTACAAATTAAATCTTTACCAACACATTCCTCATATGCTCTTTAACTTTTTTATCTTTTTTATTTACATATCATTGATACACAATTTTATATTAGTTTAACATATACAACACAGAGGTTTAATAGTTACCCATATTATTTAAATCCTCACCCCCACTAGTGCAGTTACTGTCAACATAGAAAGATGTTACAGAATCATTCACTATATTCTCCAAGCTGTACTACTATCTCCATGACCAACTTATATTATGCTTGAGAAATTTTGTGCCCCTTTATCCCGCTCACCCCTCCCACCCCAACACTTCCCCCCATGGTAACCACCAGTCACTTCTCGATATCTGTGAGTCTACTGATATTTTGTTCATTTTGTTTTGTTTTGTTTTTATATTCCACAAATAAGTGAAATCATATTTTATTTGTCTTTCTCTCCCTGGCTTATTTCACTGAGCATAATACCCTCTATGTCTATCCATGTTGTTGCATGTGGTTCTTTTTATGGCTGAATAATATTCCATTGGGTTTATGTACCACATCTTCTTTATCCACTCATCTATTGATGGACATTTAGGTTCCTTCCATATCTTGGCTATTATAAATAATGCAGCAGTAAACACAGTGGTGCCTATGCTCTTTAGAGTCATTCATTCACTGGCCATACTTATCAAGTAGATAGTATGTGTCAGGCTGTGGGCTGAGTGCTAGGTAAACCACTGGACTCTAGAGTGTCAAAGATCCTTTCAAGCTCTCAGGTTCTGAAACCTCAGATGAGGCAGAGGTAGGACTCAAGGAAAAGGAAGGGCAACTTCTTATAATAAATATCTTAAAGTGTGAAATTCTTTGAATACTAGTTTTCTATGTCTTCTAGACAATTCTTAATGATTGGAATATTTGATTTTTACTGAAATAATGATCCATTCTCAAAAAATACATATGTAATAGTTTGTGATGCAGAGTAAAAGAACTCTGTGTAAACAACTTAGGAAAACCAATATAGTGGTTTAGGAAAACGCTGAAGAATATACAGAGTAAGAAGATATCAGGAAAGTTAAAGGCTCTTAGATATCATCAGGTTTAATTATCTTCTTAAAAATTCCTACTCTGTAGTTACACTGCTTTCCCTAAATTGTCTGTCAGAATTAGTTTAGTTTCTGTGAAGTAAATTACATTTATTTAAATTAAGTACTTCCTGTTACCAAAGAGACTGAATGTTGATTAATTAGGTCAGGAAAGAGCTTAAAATGTGATGCTTTCCTAAGTATCGCTAAGGGAGTGAAAAATAATTTTTATTTGTGGAATTATTTGTGTATAGTTACACAGTTAATATTATTTGCATAATGGTAGAATTCAGGATTCATGAAACTCCATCTTTTTCAAGTTTTTATTATATTTTTGATTCATTTGTTAAATTTTCTAGGAATATAATAATACATTTCAAAGTGCTTTAATTCCTCTCATTTTGTGCCAGTAAACATACAGAAACAGAAACTGTGACGTGCATGTATTGACAGTGTAGCTATATTGGCTACTTAAAGTTAAATGTTGGTGAGAAACCAGGAACATGTTTTGCAAAGAAGGAAAACAAATATCATGTCCTTTTTGATTCAGATATAAAAGCTTGAGTATTTTCCTTAGGAAATTCATTACATATAAGATGTACAATGACCACAAACAGGAAATTTGCCATACAGCAATTTGTATTTGTATTTCATTCTCCTTATATGTATGGCAATATCTACTTTCAAACTTTATGTCAGTATAAATAGGTATCATACTTGGTGAAATTTTCAATGGGTTTTTTTCAATGCTTTGGTGAATAATATTTCAGTAATTTAGATAGATGAAAGCCAAATATTACAATACTATCAGTACTATAAGATAAACTTTAAATATTTGAAAAAATTGCAAGGAAAATTAGTGACATAGTACTAAACATCTTTTAAGTACTATGCTGTATTGCAAAGTTGTGTTATTTTGGAAATTGTCAGGGCTTTTTAATCACTTCTTATAAAAAGGACATTTCTCTCAAATTGCAAAAAAGTAATATTTATTTAAAGCTCCCTGTGTTCTAGAAATAGAACACAATTGTATTTCTTGATGGCGCAGTAAATGATGAGTTGCTCTTTTTTTCTCACCCGAAAATATTTAGATGGTTCTTAGTGTAAAAAATGAAGTTTGTTGATATGAAGTTGCAAGATCCACATATCTGATGAATGTGCACCTCTTTGCCTCTCTGAATCAAAAACATGGCAAATTTGTTTCTGCGAACTTCGTAGCATCAAGCTAATGCAAATAGAGAACAATAAAGAGATGTGAGTGTATTCTCTGGGTTATATACTTGCCTGAGGTTAGCCTCCCTCATCTGACCTCCCCTTCTGAGCCTTGTTTTTTTTTGCTTCCCTTTTCAGAATGGACTCAATGCCCTCCATCTGGCTGCTAAAGAGGGCCACGTGGGGCTGGTCCAGGAGCTGCTGGGAAGGGGGTCCACTGTGGATTCTGCCACCAAGGTAATGTTCATGCTGGTGGAATTTATTTCCTTGGGAAAGAGAAAATGATTCAGAGCTTCTTTTCCCTGGCTATACATTTCAGAGATTCTCAGGAACACCAAGATTCTTAATGCAGACCTGAAATTCGAACCCTTTAGATTAAACTTTGCAGGGTTTGAATTCTTTCATTTAGAGATTTATCAGGCAAGAGACTGAAGAATTCTGTGTACCTAGTTTCTAATGTTTTATCTTTTTTCCTTTGATTCTTATAGAGGCCTGCTTAATTTAATCCTCTTAGACAATAGCACCTATTTTCCTAAGATTAATCCATTTTGAAAATAAATTGATATAGTAAGCTCTCAATGGAAATGAATGAGTAATTGTCATGCTTTAATTAAATTGTTACATCTTTTAATGTGTTCATTTAACTTATACAGAATCCTTTATACTCTAATAGAAAAGGGATTTTGGATCATGGATTGGATTATTAGGGTAAAATGAGATTTTTTCACTATAATGGGTGCTTGTAAATAAATTGGACTCATTTCAAGAAGTGTAAACAAGAAGGTTGACGTACTAGAAACTGTTGCTTCCTTGTTAATATTGCTTTTGCTAAAATATATTTGAACCTCGTGTCTGGGGAGTCATTTCAGAATCAACAGACGTTTTAAAAAATGACATCAGTAGTGACAAATCTTTGTCTTTAGAAGATGAAATTTTAATTTGGAAAAAGAGCAGTAACCAATCAACATCACACCTGCTGACCAGGGCTGGCGTGAGTACCATAATAATGTGGGAGCTAGAGAGAGGCAGCAAGCCCTCAAGCCTCCAGCTCGGGCATTAGGTTAATCAGGGAGAGACAGGAAGAATGCTGGAATTAGTAATATGGCCAATTGACCTGGATTTCCAGCACCTCATGCATAATTACTGAAATCTATACTGGTCCTGTTCACATTATAGTATAGAGCAAGTCTAGTGGAAATTTAAAGTAAAAAACAAAATTCTCTGGCAATTCCAAAGAAGCCAAAATAGAAGTTCACTGTATGCAGTGAATTCCTTACTTTGAACATAAATAAAGTATAAACATTTTTATTAACATTTCTCTGGACAATATCAAATAAATGTTAAAGTATTTAAAGAACAGTAGTTTGAATGTATATCAAATTATATGCTTCCCCTGAGTTGCCCATATTAATGTAATATATTCATTAAACCAATCACTTTTTGGTTGCTTAAGTGTTTATTTTATTAGCATTTTCTTTTTTCCTTTCTTTTTAACTCTACTAATATTTTAAAATATAGATTCATTTTTAATCATAGATTACATTTACAGAATTTTAGATCCAGAAGAAAATCTCATTTAAAACTCCTTGAAAGGGGAGGCAACTGACCTCTCAAAATACTATGTGAGTGGCTAAAGGCCCCACAGTGAGCTGGTAGCAAAAAGAGAACTAGTGTTGCCATAAAAAACCTTGCCATTGTCAACAATGTGGATGGATATACAGGGTATCATGCTAAGTGAAATAAGTCAAATAGAAAAAGACAAATGCCATAGATTTCATTTATATGTGGAATCTAAAAAACAAAACAATGTATTGACCCATAAATACTGACAACATGCTGTTGATTACCGTAGGGAAGGGAGGTGGGGAATGGGTAAAACAGATGCAAGGGGTAAAGAGGTAAAAACTTCAAATTATAAAACAAATTAGTCATAAGAATAGAAGTCTAATAAAGATAATATAACCAATAATATTGTAATATCTTGATAAGTTAGTGGGGGTAATAACTGTACTTATTGTGGTGGACATTTAGTAGTGTATGTAATTATCGAGTCACAATTTGTATATCTGAAACCAAGATAATGTTGTATATCAACTATATTCCAATAAAAATTCTTATAAAAAAAGAGAACTAGTATTCAAAATTTATGGTTCTGGATCTACAGATTTGTTTTTCATTTTTCTTTTTGTTATTTTAATTGATCAGGTATTCTTTAAATTCAGCCTATATTTTCTTTTCATGACAGGGTTAATTTTCATTTTTGTTTGGTACTATGGATGGTAAATTTTGATGTAGCAAGTGGTAGAAATCATTGATAACATTGTAGTTCATATAACATGTATTATTTCATTCCCCCAAATACTTAAACAGCCATGAGCTCTAGTGGCTGGAAATACAACTGTGAGTTCAGTTAGTTTCTCTACCATTTAAAAATCCTACGTTTCTCTCCAAGGTGAAATAAGCTCAATGGTTCAGTAAACTTTTTTTTTTAAGTTAACTTTACTTTGGGGTAAAACTCTAGTTGTTGATTAAATTGCACGCATGATGATACTGATACACATACACCTGCAAACACATCCCAAATTATTTGATTTAATAAGAACTAGCCTGTGTTTTTCACATTGTACTAGAATTGTGAAAGACACACTATAAGGGATGGTCAATGTTTTGACAGTAAAAAATTATCCTAAGGTGGGCTATTATCTTGATAGAATGACAAATTTTAAACACTTAAAATAGCAAAATTCAAAATGTATGTACATTTTTATTTCTACAGAATTTTGAAACCTCTAACATTTTCTATTGTGTTTCTTCAAAACAGAAGGGAAATACTGCTCTTCACATTGCATCATTGGCTGGACAAGCAGAAGTTGTCAAAGTTCTTGTTAAAGAAGGAGCCAATATTAATGCACAGTCTCAGGTATTACATTCAGATTTTCCTAATGTAAATGAACTTAAATTAGACCAGCTTTGTCGAATTGATTTAATGGGTCTAGCCAGCTGTTGGGTAGATAAATTTGCTATAAATACTTCTGTTATTTATTTCAGATGAATTATTTTATTAACTCATGATATTTGTTATTTTTTGATGTTTCATGATCTCCTTCTTAATATAACTGAAAATTTGACAAGTGCAATCTATCATTGACTTCAAGTACATTAAAAAAGAATATAAAGTTTTTTTTCCAGCATGGCAGTGGCATCTGTGATTTATGAATAATTCATGAAAGTTCTGTGTTGTGCTATAAATGTATTTTCTTTCCTTAAATTAAAAAAAATTCTCAGAAGATTAGCATTCCTTGGGAAATCTGCTACAAAGTGGGAATCACACTGTGGTTACCTCATATCCCAAAAGTGGGCTTTACAAAACTCCTAAGGGAAATAGGAAAATTTGAGAACCAAAGCCTTATGATGCATATAATAATAATTACATAGGATAGGAAATGCATATTGTTAAAATGAAATAATGGAAAACTTAAAAAAAAATTCCAAATATGTCGTACTATAAATTTAATCCCCTTTTTTTTTTCCTGGCGGCAAGGGAAAGAATATCTTTGCCCAAAGCTTTATTCTTGGTATCTATTATGTCTTTATGTAGAAATTGAGGATCATATCTTTATCATCAAATTAGTCAAATCCATTCCTTGTCTCTATTTTTAAAGGCTTTAGCCTTTCTGACAACATAGGCTTCACCACAGGGACTGTTGGCAAAATAAACCATTTCTTCTCTCTCCATTCTTTGGGATAACTTTACCAGCTTCTTTGAAAGACCTATTGTATAGGAATACCTATGACCTATATTGTTCATTCATTCATTATGCAGACATGGCTCTAGTATAAATGGCACAAGTTCTGGAGTCATAAAATACCATGGGGCAAAAAAAGAATCACCAGTTTTCTATGACTTTAATAATAAGGAAAATCTGTTGAAATTATGACAGAAAACATTATCCATTTTTATTGTAATATCATACTGTTTTAAATGACTAGTGATTTCATAAAGGTTGACAGGTAGCAAATGCTACAAGATAAATGCTTGTTAAAAGTTGCATCGGTTACTACAGTGTGATTATTGGAAATTTACATGCGTTGGAGACTTTTCAAGCAGAATAAGCTACAACTGTTTAAAGAATAATTTTCTTTCAGAGTCTATGAGCTAATTCTTTATAGTCATAATCACGCTGGATTGTAACAGATCTTAAAGGAAGATTTATATTATCATTAAAAGATTGAAATAATCTTTATTTGTATTATATTAAATTAGTTCAATTTAAGATTTATAGGAAATCCTGACAAATAGATTTAAACTGATTTCTGTATTGTGAGAAAAATTAATAATGAAAAATTAGGATGTTTTACTAGGTGCATAAGTCATTTGAGAAGGCCTTTAACATTATTTGCCATATTGAATTGGGGAAGCCATCATTACTAATTAAAAATTATTATTACTTAGAATATTTTATAACTTAATGATTAGAATTGAAGTACAGGAATTTACATAAAACAGGTGGATTAGAATAGACACATGGTTTCAAGGGCTAGTGAGGGCAGATGTGAATCCTTCTCCATATATGATTCTCATCAGTCCTGTTTTGTTTAAGGTACAGATGTCTTGCGACAGCAGTGAGCAGCATATGAAGGAGTAGGGGCATGGTAACTGGGCAGTCATTTCCTTGTGAGAACCAGGAGAGAGGCAGAGGAATCCTATATGCACAACATGAGTTCTGAATTTTATTCAAATTATATTATGAATTTTTACTGAAATCATACCTTCTACATCTTTCTGAGAACATAATGCAAGTCAAGCGCAGAACAGTCTTGTTATTATGGGAACCTTGGTGTCCGCACGGTACTTTGCCTTTGACAAAATTCCGAGTTATTTGGAAGTGTACCCTAAGGTTATCGTTGAATAAGAAGGTGAGAAACTCCCTGAAAGCTCCAAGGAATGAACATTCAGTAAACATTTATAGGACTCACAGGGTATGGAGAGGCACATATCTATAGAATTTTCTGCGTTCTCTACATTAAATACAAGAGCCATGTGAGCCTTTCCTTCATGTGACATGGTGCAAATTTTGATAGTCAGTGTTCTAAATTCACGAAGAATTCCAGAATGCCAGCAGGAGCAATTCAAGTCTTTTAAATAGAATAATGTATTGACATAATACAAATGTATTAAGTTTAAGCTATTTATTAAGTAAATGTTTAAGTTTCTGTGCTCAGCAGTGGTAGCAGTGGGGTCTCTATTCGGAGCCAGTTCTCAGTGTGATTTTAAGTATTGCTCTGACCCCATAACTCTCCAGCTTGGTTCTTGGTCTCCTGAATACAGTGGCATGAAGATTTCATCCAGAGCTCAGGAAAAACTGTTTTTGTGGAATAATGGGACTGGAAGTTAAAATGAAATAATCTGAGGAATGCCATTTGTCTTGAGGAAGGTTGCTTGCTTTCTAAACACACAGGCATCGGCAAAAAATCTTTACTATGCACATTAACATCCTCCAAGCAGTCCTATATGAGCAAAGCTGGATTGCCTTCCAGCTATCTGTACGGGCATTTGTCTGTCACTTTTATAACTGGTAAACCTATTAAACTTACAGATATGACTTAAAAAATTGTTCCAGTTATATATTACCAAGGGAATTATATTTTGAAAAAGTTTTAAAAATAGTCTCAGAGTGGTAAATTCCTTTAAATTCTTGTAGCACTTTTTTGTCTGTTGATATTTGCTCATCTCAGGTTAATTTTTTTAATGTACATCTACAATTTCTGCAAGGTGGTAAACTTCTTGGGGACAGGTAATTTTTCTCTTGCCTCTTGTACTTTTCAGATTTGACATAAGGCTTTTCACATGTATGATTGGAGGCTAAATATATGTGTGTATTACTCTTCATGTATAAAAATTAGCTTCATTGTGTATTCCAGTCATTCCTAACACTAGATGTTAATATTAGTAATAGTACAGGTAATAATACCAACTAACAACCACTGCCTCCAGTGCATTGTGTACATTACCTCATCATCTTCGTTTGCTCTGTCATTACCGGTAACAACCTGAGACAAAGGTGGCTCACTTACCAGCTCTTAATCTCCATCCCCGGACCTGCTTCTCATAACAGTTTCCAAAACAGGTCTATTCTCACTAGACCCTAGAGAATAATTTTAAAAATTCCTTTTTCTTTTGGCCCAAACCCTATTAAGTTCCAAGTAGTAAGCTGATTGTTCTGAAGTAGAATCCATGCAAAAGGCTGAAGGTGGAAAATTTTCACTTAGTATTTTTTGTGAACTATAAATGTTATAATTTTGCAAAATGTTCAGAATTTTGCTGTGGCTGCCAAGAACATCCGGCCTGAGGAATTTTACCTCCTCAATTTTTTTCTACAAAAATTTTCTATACTTTTTTGTCCCTCATATAAGAGTATTTTTCCTTTAGATCTTTATTATATTCTCTCTATAGACAATAATTAAAATTATAATGGCCACTGTAATAAAACAAAGTTGCCTTCAAAATTCTTGTTTTTTGTTTTTACAAAGCAAACTGGTTCATGTTATGTGTATTTTACTACCATAAAAAAAGTTAAACTGGATCCTGGAATAGGTAATATCTCTGCATAGCAGAAGCTAAGTGAAACTGCAGAACATAGAGTAAAACTTGTCAGCTGTAGCTTTCCGACTGTCTTTTACCTTAGACAATGGGGCGTTTGAAGTTTGAGTTCCCAGATAGTTACAGAGAGAAAGGAAAACGTGATCTCATTACAAATGATGAGCTAGAAGCTCCCATGAAACACTCTAAGCAGTATATGTCCAGGGAACTGAGTAGGAATAGATTCTAGATGCCACAAAACTACAGCCCGATAGTAATGTCCTCCACTGAGACTTGTAATTTTAAAGTGTATTTTCACGTGTTATTTAATCTCATTTTGCCTACAGTGATGTAAATACAATGATTATTCTCATTTTGGTTATGGGGAAAGTTGAGGCACAAGGAGGAAAACAATAGTCTCATTACAAATAGTGATGGAGTCACAAACCCATGGCCATTTGGTATGGACTCTCCCTCCAGCAGTCCTCAGCGTGGTTCACTGCCTCCCATTAACCTGTCCGTACCATCTGCCTCCACATGGGAGGCCCAAGACCCTACTCACCTCCCACAAGAGCCAGGTCCCCGGAGTGTCCATTTCCCCCCAGGCCAGAAACTCAGCTGCTGGGAGTAACTAAACGCATGCCACGAAAGCTAGGCAACCAGGAAGTCAAGGGAAACTTAATGCCTGCAGCACCTTTTCCATAGTTGAGACTTGTTCATTCAGCCATCCATCCTTAGAGTGTTCTTTTACGTAACAAAATTTTAACACATGGGAGACTCAAATATACTTTCTGAAATATGGTTTATGATACATTTATTTATTTATTTTTCTTATCTGTGTCTTCACTATTCTACTTTTTGTTGGAATTTCTTGTATTTCAGTCCTGTTATGAGGACTCCAGAAACTCAGGTTTTTCTTCTCATCTTATTTTAATGGTGAGTCCAAATAAGACATTCTGATTTGGTGATTTTGATATTATACTTTCCTGAAATATGAAAATTCACTTCTTTTTTTCCTGAATTCTTTTTTGCCTATTTCATGTTCACTACTTTCTTCTTTCAGTCCTGTAAATTTTATTCCAAAAGAAGACTTTCCTATTTGTAACACAAACATGAGTAAGCTGTTATAGTATTAGCTTTCAGATTTTCAGACCTGGACCATTAATGCCAGTTGCAAAATTACATGATCATTGATTATAGCCCCGCCCCAGAATTTTAGGCGTGCACACATCCACTGTATGCAATGATAAATGTCTTTTCAGGTGTAGTAGCCAATAGTTTATTCTTCATTGGCCTTCACCCATTGTTACAGATAATTTGAATTGGGCTGTGAAAAGGAAGAAAGCTTACACAGTTAGCTGGCATGCCCATTAAAGCGAATTGCTTCCACATGGCCATAGAGCCATCCTTGGCTCCCAAAACAAAAATTCAAAATGGAACATTCCGTTCTGTCACACACGCACACAGACACACAGACACACAGAGTGTATGAAATGGGATCCATGATCACAGATTCCAAAAAAAGGTTTTGTTTTCAGCATTTTTTCCCTCCAAATATATACATATGGTTCTCTCTTAACAAAGTTCTTAGTTTCTTTTTTAAATTGGGAACGTTTCTATTGTATTACAAATTTTCTGCAGTTAATATGAAGGCATGTGCATACATTTGACTAGGATACGGAGGAAGTCAGGATACTTAATGTTGTCTGAAAATCAGTTCATTGGGTGATTAAAAGCTTGCAAGAGCATCTGTGTCCTCAACATTCCAAGTTAAACAAAAACTTTTTTACATTTTCTCCAGTTGTCCATTCTCTGATATGCTTGGGGTTATGGTGAGAATTAATGCCTTTAAAATTTTGTATAGAATGGAATTATTATATCATATCCCAGTATAATTCCAACATTAAAATAACTAGTCTGCTACACACAGACACACAGACATATCTGAAAAGACATGATAATGTTTTCATTTACAATAAAACAAAGCAACTATTCAATTTTTGAAATAAAATTAATACACTTATATTTCATCTTTATGCTCCTTATCTGGAGACAGGTGATGTGGAAAGGCTGAATACTAATGGTTATTTTGTCCTGAAACCTGAGTGAATCAAGGCATAAACATCATCAAATGTAAATCTTTGGTAGATTGCCCATTTGTTTATCACTTCATAAACCTATCCAAGTCCAATATTACTGCATCTTAAAGGAAATAAATTTATTATAAGGTAAGACTTGTAGGGAGAAGAGTAAAATGGCAAAAATTAATAAATTTCTCTTAATAGAGTTCAGATTTCATACAGAAGACCCATCTTTTCCTCTCAAGAATCTAGATTCAGGTGACCTAGAATCCTGAATCACACCTTTATCACTCACCCACTAACCTTGTGATTTGGGGCAAGTTATGTCTCATATTGGCACCTCGATTTACTTAATCTGTAAAAACGGAGTGAATATAGTACTTAGAATTTAGCGCTATTGTAAGGATTGAAGGAAATAATTAGCACAATTGTTGGTACACAGTAAGCACTCTACATTAGCGCTGTTGTTATTTTTATTATTTTGGTTGCTAACTCCATGGGCATGGGAAGGCTCTTACACCGCACGGGGAGCATCGGTTCCCTTGTTATTGATTCCTTGGGTCCTGAATTACTTTCCTTCCCTGTTTATTAGTTGTATTGATTCTTAGGAATAAAAGTATAAGACATTCTAAGTTTACATTCACAAGTCAGGACTATCACAAAGGAAAGGAGAGCAGTGTGAAGACCACTGAAAGAAACCTGCAGACTAAACCGATGAAGAGGAGAGGCCAGGAGAGAACCACAGCTGTCCAATTCCATCAGGGCCTTTTAAACAGATCAGAGATTTGCAGCGTCTGTTCATATGCTATTTCAATTGGTCTGACTAAGAAGGTTTCCTATAACAATGTGCACACCATGTATTAGAGCCGGTGACAAACATTCTGAAGATCAGGGATTTGCTCATTGTTCTCATCCATAACTCACTAACATTTGACAGTTGGACCAGGTGCAAAGACTGGCAGATTTTATTCCCATTCCTTATTGTAATATGTCATTGATTAATAATCAAACAGCTTTGCACTTTGGAGCATGGCTCTCTAGAGTATATCAACTTGCATGGATACTTTGGTTCTTCAGATTTTCTGAAGTTGTTTGAAAAGCTTTTGACCTTGTTAATTAGCATCGTGCTTTGTGTTTTACCAAAAAAAAAAAATTGTAGAGGCAATAGGTTGTGGACAATGTTTTAACTATTTTGAGAATGTCTCCCATGGATGCACTATTAAATATTTTGCTTTATTTTTGGGTTGTGAGTCCCTTGTATTCTCCCTGTATTATACTCTTTACCAAATTATTGTAGTTTAGAACTGGAAAGGGGTATTAGAGACATGGGAATCTGAAGTTCACAGAGTCTGGTGTCTTGCCCAGAGTCGTATTGGGGAACCCTGTCTTCTGATATCTGGTTAAATATTCAATATGATTTGATTGCCTATCCATCTATCTTCATCATTATCATTACCTATCATCTATTTACCTAGCTGTCTGTCTTAGTGTCACAAGTAACACATGAATATATTCTTATTTTAAACAATCAAAGCAGTGCAAAAGTATAGGTAGCAAAATGTTTAATTCCCCTTTTCCACCTCCCATGCTGATCATCAGAAGTAATGATTTTTCTAGTTGTTTCAGTTAAATTCTCTTTATATCACATCATGATGTTTCATAAGCAATTACATTTTTATTGTTCCTTAATGGAATTTTCCAGGTACGGTTGTCTAAAACTCTGAAAAGCACAAGGGAATTTACTGAGAATATTTTATTACTCCTCACCACTCTATTTGCAGAGATCTGATATTGCTTTCTCTATTTATTGAGAGGAAACTGATGGTTTAGATAACTACTCATGGACTCAAAGTGATTTTGTTTATGCCTCAAACATTGATTAGTTACATAACTTTTTTGAAAGATGAAAATTAGCACCTACATTGTGTCTTAATTTTTTTCACACTTCCATATTTGGTGCAATTCCTGAAAATTCTTTTTCAAGAGCTATTATAGCCAGTATCTTAAATATGTATGTCTTTTCTTAATTGGAAAGATTTGTAATGACCAATAATTGACTGAACATGGTAAATATAATTTTGTATGCAAATACATTATGCTGTTGACTATAGCTAACTATGTGTTATAACAGAAATCTTCTGATTATTTCTACTATTAAATCCATGAAAGAGAATAGATGTTTTTAAGACATCAAAATTGCCAGTGATCCATTTTGACATTGCATAGGTAGGCAGCAAAGTGAAGTAGATAAGAATACAAATTCTGAAGCTACATTGTCAAGCTCTTCTACTTCCTATGCTTCAATGTCTTCCTCTATAATAAGAGCATCATAATCACAGTCCCTCCCTCTTAGAAGCTGTGTGAGAGTTAAATTAGTTAATCCATATACAGCACTTAGGGCAGTGCTTGGCATAAGAACTCGGTGGCCTTTAGCTGTCATTAATACCAGATTTAGTGATAGTGCATTTATGCAAGAGCAGTAACAAGGTCAGTTCATTGAAGTAGGGTAAAAGATGGCTGCTAAAAGTGAAATCTATAGTTCATGTAACTGGCTTTTTTCACACACTCCTTGAAACAGGGTCAGTTTGGGTGCATGAAGTTGCATTATCCTTAACATAGATTTATTAGTAATTTATTAATTTAAGTAATTCAGTAGTCAGGACATTTAGAGTATAGACTTTGATCACTTAGAGATACTTGAAGTTTGAGACTAAGGGGTAAAAGAATGAGAATTCTCTACTTAGATACTGTGGGTGCTGAAAATTGAAGTACAATTAACAAAATGTGGTTTTAATCAACTACCATTTTTGAAAAATCACTTTCAGAGGGTAATTCCAAATGTGGAAAATTCTAAATAGAATATCATAAACCTAAAAATCATTGTTTACATGTGCTGTGGTACAATAGTAAAAACATTTTGAAGTGTCTAAAATATAGTATTAGTATACCTTAGTTAGAACAAGGCATCAATGAAGCTGAAGTTACAAGTTGAAGGTCTGTAGAAACAACTTTAAATTGCTCTTTAAAAGCACCCAATGTTCTTGATCAGTTTGGGTTGGTTTTCTTAAAATATAAAGTTCCATTCTACACCTGGTATTCAGGCAGATACTTACCACTTTTTTAGGACTTACTGATGGTACTTTTATGGGTCACTTTAGTCTTCCACTACACATAGTTTCATATGCAATATTTTAATATTTTAAAAATAATATATATGAACTAAGTTTAAATTTTAATAACTTAAAAAGTTATGTAACTAGGAATAGCAGGTTTCCAGAGGAAAATATAGAAAATTATCATTTCCAGAGGAAATATACCCCAAACCATTGCAGAAACATTTAGAATGGCAAAGTACTAGAAGTATTCTCATTAAAGCCAAAACAAGAAAAGGATGAGTGTCAGTGAGACTAGTCAGCGTGGCACTCAAGCCCTAACCAATGCCATGAAACAAGAGTATGAATAAAAAAGAGACAAAAATGTTGTTTTATGTGGAAGAGGTGATTATTCAAGAAGACAATCCAAAAGGACCTACAAGTCAATTGTTAAAATATTTTGACATTTATTAATTAAGGGCCTACTGCCTCTTCCATCCCATGTGTCACTGTCATGGTATTTGGCTAAGATTTTCTTCAGTCTGACTGCTGAAATGAATTATTCTCTTAAAAATTTAATACTAAAATAAAGTAGTGAGTTTCATATCTAAAAATGGTAGATTAGGACTTTAGGTATTTTATATGAAGTTAAATTTCTGAAGTACAGGTTAATACTTAGAGTGGGCTTGTAAGATTGACGTCTACCGTATTTTCTGTTCTTTTAAAATCATTGGGACATATTTTTGTTTAATGATTACAAAATGTCACAAAAAGTCATATCATTATGAAAGCACATATGTTTTCATTTGCAAATAACAGTCTTTAGAAATTTAGGATTTTCATGATTGAAACACACGTGAACCAACAATGTTACCCAAGGACATTTACTATCGGATTATGCAAGAGATTTTCCTGCGTGCTGTCTGAACATAGCTTGGTGTAATATTTTAAACTGTAACCCTTTAAAGTGCTAAGTTTAAATGACATA
Source organism: Smutsia gigantea (assembly GCA_032199065.1). Lineage (NCBI taxonomy): Eukaryota > Metazoa > Chordata > Mammalia > Pholidota > Manidae > Smutsia > Smutsia gigantea. The sequence continues at coordinate 209,269 of JAVSCE010006420.1, forward strand.
TTGACTTGAAGACACGAATAGCAGGGAACATAAGCAGCAGGATAAAACCTTAACATTAAAATGCAAAACAATAAAGGTGTATCTTTTCAGGAGAGCATGAGCGAGACATCACTAAGTGGAGGCAAACACAGGAGCAGGGAGGACTCCACTCTACTTCTGAATAACAACAGAAAGGCAACAAAATACGCTCAGTTAGTCCAGGTGTGCTGCATTTAGAGATGTAGACTTCATGAGAGACTCTAAAGTCTAGTGGTTACAAACCCCTGTGCTGTCGCTATTTGTGTGACGTTGGGCTTGTTACTTAACCTCTCAGTGTCTCCTCTGTAAAATAGGTAATAATGGAGTTTATCGCACAGAGTGAATATAAAGATTAAATGCATTAGTACTATATATTTACTAACATGTATAGTCCTTAGAACATAACTGGTACATGCAAATACAATATAAATGTTGGCTGTTATCCTAATTATTAGATATAATGGCACTACCTATTTAAATTATGAATAAGCAATAAATGGTTTGGAGCATCAGGTGAGGACAGTATCTGTTACTGTGGCTGATTGTCCATTGGAGCTGAGAGATCATTATTATCTGGAGGTAGTGAAAGGGAAAAGATTACACAGAAGTTTCATCTTTAGTAACTCGCAATATTTAATGTTGCCTTGGTATAACATAGGTTCAGAACAAAGGTAATGAAACAGAATGGTTAGAAAAAGGACTTGCTACAAACAGCAGGAAAGAAAATAACGGTATTCATTGAACACAGACCGTATGTACATACGCCAAGCCCTGTTCTAAACCTTCTAGGCTAGGGATGCAACAAAATAGCCTCTGCTTTTTAACTTCCGGTAACTGAAGCAGCCAGGCTAAAAAGCATCATTTTGTGTGCTATCTTTATGTAATAATTAGTTTTTCTATTTTTTGTTATTTTAACATAATCAACATTTCAAATCTTATTTAACAGACTTACTTAAATATTATTTAATGAAGGAATAAGCTGCTCTTTATCTCTTTCTTATACATGAAAAACACATTTTAAAGGTTGGATATAAAGGACTGTTTACTTTGAAAAATCCTTGTTTTTCCTCTTTCAACTGTTAAACCAGCCTACTCTCTCTCTATATATGTTTTCTTGGTGTATTTCAAGTCTCAGCCTCCTAGTATGTTAACTTCTGTGAGGAGCAAGCAATTTCTGGCAAGACTGTCGTTAATATTTGTCATAATCTTTCAATTTACTGAGAAAATTATTAAGGATGTAAATTTTCATAAACTATTTACCAATTATTTGTCACCTTCTGATTTTATAGCTAGGAACTGTTTGAGGCGAAACCATGGGATACCATCAGCAATCTCAGAAAATCCAAGCTTTCTCAAATAGTGCAGTTTATAATATCAAGAACAGGCAGATCAAATTCCAGCTCTAGAGCTTTAGGGGTGCTTAATTCTATCTAAACAACCTGATTCTGTATTTACATGATTTACTAAATATTCGCTTGCCACAACTGAAAGAATTCTGTTCGATGTCAATGAGAGTGCCTTATGAACACTAACTAGGAGTTATCCCTTCCAAAATTAGCTCTGTTAAATCTTCTTCATTTGAAAGCATGATAATAATTATCATGTCAGTGACCGTGACCGTTGTTTTGGGCAGGCACGCTCCAGAAAACACACCCAACAGATCAGCCTCTTGGTTATGGGTACATCCGAAGCCAAACGTCCAGCCAGGATTATCAGAATACAGTTTTATTTAAAATCCGACTTTCAATGGGAGGATAAGGAGTGGATGGAGCATACTTACGTTATTTGACGGGTGGGCCTTGAGGGATAACATCGTCCCTCAAAATTATTTGGGTGAAAATTGTAGCTTTTCTAGTTTAAGGTCAAGAACTCTGCACCCAGGTATTTTAGCAGATCGAGCACACCCTTTGAAGGAAAATGTTGCTGTAGGTGCCTCTAGGTTGGAGTAAGTCAGCTTCTGTCTCAGTAAGGATATGTCACACACACTGTTTTCAGCAGTAGCATGAATCAACCTTGTCATCACAATTGCTAGTTAGAGTTTATTTCCCTGGATGAGTAGCTACTCTCCGTTCGATAGTGATTCTTCCCCTGACGCGCATGCCCCTGAGAGAACTCCTCCAAGGAACAGCCTCAGGCACGTTCAGACAACCAGCTTCTGTATCTTCTCTGTTCTTTGTATGAAATCAATATTCTAGATGGCAATCAGCAACTTTCCTTCTCTCAGAAATATGACAACTCCCATCATCCATCACGTTTCCCTTATTTCTGTGGCTGCCAAAATGCAAGTGTTCAGTCATTGTACCTAACTGAGTCTGGTCTCTTCCACTAGATTTCTGCAACTAAAGTTTATTCAGGCCTGCCTATGTAGTCTTATCTTGATTATAGACACATAAATAAATGTATGTTAATTGTAAGTGTATATAAAGCACTTTAGATATCCTCAAATCCTTTGTGATATATTTCAAGGTATAAATTACAGTAAGTCTGGGTGCATGACTGAATGGTTCCATGTGTTGTCTACATAAGTTTTTTGATCATTACATTATTCATTCTTTGAGGTTATATCTTTGGCAAGCTGTGAACTAGAATGTGTTAAGCAGCTGTTAAATACTGAGACTATCACTTGGAGCTGGTTATTTTAATGGATCTATTTCCTTTCTTGGTCTCAGCACTGCCTCAGAGCACTGCCTGCTCTAACTCCCTAGCAACTTTTAAAAGAGTTCAGGTAAGGGTAAATCAGCACAGACAGAAATCCCACACTTAGTAAGGGAAGAGTTCTCTACTAAGGTTCCTTTTGCCCTTAAACTACTCTGTTGCTCAATCACTGAACCTGTTTATATCTCCAGATCTCATCTTAAATTCTGTTAGTACAATAAGTGTAATGTGATATGAAATGAAACCTTGGTTATATCTCAAACTTTTAATACTATACAAGAGGCAAGAATAGTATTATAATTCTGACCACTGTTGAGGGACCGAGAAAAATTATAGCAAGTAGTTTGGAATTAAAGAAAAGGAAACTTTTACTTTGGAAAACTAAGAAACACATTTTTGAATTCCATTGAAGTGTGTCAGTGTATTTGTGTGTCTCAACTATATGTTTTAATTTGCAAAATGGCATGCAAAGTATTCTAGTCATTAAATAGCAAAACATGGTAGACACTGCTGAAGGAAACAATGATTTCATTTAATTAAGTATTTAGACTTCCTAGATGCAGGTCTCAGTCTATAAAAAATGATACATGATTACCTTGCATATTTATTAACAAAACCTAAGGCTACTAGTTGCAACATTGACAGGATTATTAAAAATGTGGCTTTAGGTAAGTTGGTCCAAATGTGCCATGTAGGGTTTTGTTGTTAGATGTGTTTTTAAAGACTTGGAGCAGCATTTTATTTTCTCAGAGACAGTTGAGCAGAAATAAGAAACATTTGATAATCATTAACTTAAAAAAAATTTTTGGTGTAATGTACAAACATAGTAAAAGTTCTCTTATTTTGAGTATTTTAATCTGAAGTCAAAAATTGTTTAATCCTATTACACTTAACCTCAAAATAATAAAACACTAAGCAACTAAAGTAGTACTGTGGTTTAATTAAAAATAATTATTTTAGTCTTAGGGATTTTACTTGGTTGGGGGAAATAAAAGTACCCTACACTGGTAGTTATTGCCTTAACTTTCTCAATATCGTGGACCTGTAACCAATAGTCAGTACTTCTGCTTTTGGAGGTGACACATTTCCTCTTGCCTCAGTTACTCAGTCATTTATGAAGTTGCTCAGAAATACACATTTTTAAAGCACCCGCCATACATGCCAAGCAAATCATATTACATAGTAAAGATCAGAACCTAGTTCTGTTGTTCAGCAATTTGAAAGTCTAGGAAAATTTATTTAAAGAAAATGTATCAGGGAATTATTTCCACCCAATTTCATTATTCAAATTTTCATTAAATTTATTTTAAAGTTTCATAAGGACATTTTCATTACTTCTATAGAGATTAATCTGGGAATAACATCTGCAAATGTAACTTTAGGTTTATCATTAAAATTATTTATTGCATATACAACAGAAAGGCATTTATATAGATTGTTATAAAATTGGATGTGATTGGTGAGAAAGCATTTAATCCAGGGATAGATAAATTTGCCATTTCTATCAACAACTTAAATAAAAGGTAGCATATAGCTACCTACTACTAATAAACCTACTACTGAATACCTTATTTTGTATTTGCCACTCATACAGAAAAGAATTATTTTAAAATCTCATCACTTGGAAAAGCAAATTTATTTCCTTACTGAAAATGATCTGCCTGCTTTTGTGTAGTTTAATCTCATTCACAAAAATCAATTTCATATTTTTTCTGCAGATGTGTCTAAGGGTCACTTTGTACTTTTAACATTATACACTTTATGACATTCTGTATTTCCTAGAAAATGCTTTACACTAAATTAATGGTGATAGTATGAGCTATATTTTAGTATAGTTGTCATATCAATTAGGATGCCTTCAATTGTAAATAAAAATGGACCCTTCTTGGTTTTCATGAGTTCACAATTCAAATAGGTAAGAGAAAGTCCAGTTTGTTTCTTTCCCACTGACTTATTCATAACTGAGGACTCAGATTCTCTTTCTCTTTGCTATGATTTCTGCAAGGCCAGCTTTATTGTAGGCTGACGTCCTTTGTGGATGTAAGATTAAAGCCATACTTTTTCTTGTTCAGAGTAAAAAAATAGGGGAACTTTGTGCCAGCTTTCCAAAAGAGTACCCTGAATTTAAATAATTAGACCATCTTAATTCTCTCCAAACATGAACCAGTCATTGTATCCAACAGAATGGAATGTGTTGATTGGCTTAAGTCATCTGATGCTAGGCCTGGAGGTAGAAGATAGAGAAATTCAGCTTCATTGGAATTCCATGAGCTACAGAAGCATAGATACTCCAAGGAAAAACAGGGTGCGTTCAAAAAAAAGGAAGGATCCTGTATGGGTATCAACTAATACTCGCTACTACATCTTACGCATTCCATTTTAAAAATTCATTTGCTTTCTTCATTTAAAAAATTTTATTTACTTTAAAAATTCATTTACTTTCTCTATGATTATCTAAGAATTCATTTGACTTCTCATTTTTTGCTTACAAATCCAAGAACATAAACAAGATAATTATTCAGTCTTAGTTTAACAGTGTCATGAGGTATGTATTCATTTTTTCAAAGTGAAACGTAGAGATAAATATTTTTGATATTTTAGAGTTACGTGAGAGTAAATGAGACACTACCAGCCACCTCAACTCCTTTGTAGAATGAAGTGGTGTTAGGTCTCCCGTTAAATTTAAATTTTAAACTTGAATACCAGAGAAAAGCACAAATCAGAAGTGCTTTATAATTGTCAGAAACTGAGTAAAATAAAGTGAAGGGTAAACTGTCAGCCACTGTTTACTCTGTACTCAGCAGAGTCCTCATTGCTGTCTGTGGGGATTCCAAACAAGTGCCAGGCAGGAATCTGCTTTTAAAAACTGTATAGGCTACATGCAAAGTCAAGATGAACACACAAGAAACAAAGGCAAACAACAGAAGATAGGATATGATTTGGTACTACATTGTACAGAACAGACAACAACCTAGAGGGGAAGATTAGAAATGGCTAAATTCTGTTAATGAAAAATTCACAGAGAACTTGAGCCAGGCAATGAAAAAGGAGATAAAGTCTGAAGAGGGGAAATTGAAATGGAAGACTTTCCACATGGAAATATTAGTAACACCAATGGTCGGTACAATTGAGCTTAGTAAACGTAGAAATATTGGTGAGACAAACTGAGCTGCAACAACATCACAATACATATTAAAGGTTCGTCTTTAATATGACTATGGGGTGAGGGTATGAAGGGTGTGATGTTCAGCTGTCATCTGTGAAAACAGATCTTCAGTCCTGGTCAGTAAAATGGCAATCATGGTAGGGAAGTAATTTGTTGAAACTTATTTTTAGGGAGATTTGTTCAGGTTGATGTATAGGGTACTTTGAAGTAACTTGAAATATGCAAAATGGTTCATATGTTTTCTTGGTGATTTACCCATGAGATTGCTGAAAGCAGGGATTATGGTTCACCCAAGAATACAGTATTTTCAGTGGTGTTTCTGATCGCTAGCAATACCTAAGTATGATAAATACTGTGACAGATTTGCTGCTAAAGCACCTGGCAGAATAGAGTAGAAGGAACAGAAGTTTTTAAATTAGCTACCTACAGTTTCAGATCCCAGCTCCATGTTTTAAGTAGTGTGAAACTTGAGGCATGTGGCCTCATCCTCCCTGTGAACATTCACTTGTAATCTACTCACTTCAGTGGGCTGGTACGGTTGCATAAATATGAAGTGTGTATTTTCTGTCTCCTCACTACTGCCACCCTGAATTGCTTACCCAGTGGAAGTAAAAACTGGAAGAACTCTTACATTTAAGAGAACACTTGGACACTCTTCATCAAGCAGGTCATGACAGTTCCAATACTGCCACCAGTCAGAGATTTCCTGCTCATCTCTAGGGAAGGGCTTAGGAGAAGATGGAAGAAGGCTAACTGTCCGATCACTAGGTACAGGTCTGGGAGTTCTGTGAGGCAGTTTGATCCTGGTTGAAAGGGACAGCTGAGGTGGGGAAGGAGCACTGAGTTTGGAGTCCTTCAGGGTTCAGACCCTGATGGCACCCCTTCTGGGTGTGTCCTTGGATAAATGGCTGTGAGCCAGAGACTTACCTGTTGAATGGCCTGAATGATGTAGTTGTGGGGAAGAAATGAGATGCTATGGTAAACACTCCATAAAGTATGACCTCCCTAGAAAGATTTACATCATTTTAATGCCATTTGATAGTTCAGCTATAATCCTTTAACAACGACCTTTGGAAAGAAGGTGGTTAAAATAACTAATAATATCTTAATCCTGGTAAAGTATTACCAAGTTCAGGTGATGTGACAAAATTCGTATGATATTTTAATTTATAAAATGCCTTCTCATCTACCAAGCAGGTGTATAGTCATATCTTTTGTTCTTTTGCCCTACGTACACCCCCAGAGTACAGTAAATAGTGTACTCTTTTTTTGTGACTATGGTTAGTACCCTCATTGGTTTCTTTATGTCCTTTGCAGCTGTGAGTTTACAATATATTTAGGGAAATAATTTGAATCATCCTGACCTTAAAGCTGGGTGGTAATTTGTGGATGCTTCCCAACCTAGTTCAAAGGAGGAAGATGATGCATAGTATCTGAGATGGTAACTAGAATAGAAAGCCCAACCAGCACCAACCTGTGTGTGATAAAGGGCCTCCTAGCACATCATGGCTAAAGCTGCTGAAGAATTATGCTCAGTGAAAAAAACCTAAATCTTAACACTGACCTTCCTGCAAAAGAGAAAGCTTCACCAGAAGGAAAATTCCCCTTTTGCTAAATTCAAAACCAGAGCTGTTTATAACCATTCCCATCTTCTTCTGTTAGGATTGGTTGTGTAATTTGTTGATGAGTTTTCCAGTAGATACAGAGAGTATATGTAATACTTTAAGAAAACTGGCAAATGGCACATGGGATTCAGAGTATTATAAAGATTTTAAGCTGTAAATTTTCAGTCTTCTAGACTGTAGATTGCTACATCTAAACAAATATGCACAAGCTATGTACTTTGCTCATTCCTTCTTACTGATGCAAAGACTTAATCTTTTACAGTTGCAACACACTATAAAGGGTAGCACATGACTACCACATTAGGCTGCTTTGCCTTTGTGTTTTCAAATAGTGATAGTTCTTAAAACTCCCTGATATATCTTCCTGGAAAACAGCATGGTTTAAAAACCATTGTCCTGGTAGTTTGGGGATGGGGAAGGCATTGCTGAACAGTTGTAACTCAGCTAACATCAAACAGAGCAGCTGTGTTTAATGTTTAACTTTTAGAGTTTCTAGGTTAGATAGTATTTGAAGATACATGATTAGGAAATTTGAAAATAACTGCCTAGGATATGAATTCCTTTCCTGAAAAGAAAGGAAGCAGTATAGGGTAAGACTAGAAAGAGGTATGGTTGGCAAGTTAGGCCATGGCCAGATCATGGATGACCTTGTTGGACATTGTGTTAGCTAGCTATTGCTGCATAACAAATTATTCCAAAACTCAGAGGCTTAAATCAGCAATAATCATTATTATCATCAGAGTGTCTGTGGATCAGGGGTTTGGTAGTGGCTTAGCTGGGGCAATAGTCTGAGTCTCTCAAGAGGTTATAGTGAAGATGTTAACCAGGGTGAAGCTATCTGAAGGCTTTTCTAGGGCTGGGGAATTCATACCCAAGGTGGTTTTTCATGTAGTTAGCAAGTTGACACTAGTTTTTGGTGTGAGTTTTTGGTTCCTTCTCATATGAGTCTCTCCACAGGCTGCTTGAATGTTGTCATGACGTGGCAGCTCATTTCCCCCAGTGTGGTCCCATGATCCAAAAAAGAGCAAGGAATTAGGGCAAGGACTTCTAAACCTTAGACTTAAAGTCACACACCATCAATTCCACCATAATAAATGCATTGGAAGTGAATTACTAAGTTGGTCCAGATTCAAGAGAAAGGGAATTAGGCTCCACTTTTTAAAGGCATGAGTCTCAAAGTATTTGAAGACTTATTTTAAAACCACCACAGGCATAAAAATGAACTTGGATTCTGTTCTACTTTCCATTTAATAACTATTTATTGAACAATTACTATGTGCTAGCATTGTTGCAGGTATTGACTAAGGCCTCCCAGAGAGGGAGATGCTTATATCAAGACCTAAAAGATGAGAAGGAAATAATGAGAGTTTCCAGGCATCTCTGATCTGCTGGGTCCATTTACCTCTTATTCTCGCCTTACTTCTATAATGGGGAGTCCCCTTGGTGATTCACTCAATCTCTGGGTTAAATTTTCCTCAACTGTAAGATGATGAGTTCCCTTTCAGCTGTAATATTTTCATCTATGAAAATAGGGCAGTTCCTTTTAATCACTGAAATATACTAAATAAGCTTGGCAGCATAGGACCAAAAATAAATGCAAATACGTAACTATGAGTAGTGTATGGAAACACACCATTTGAAGTTTCCAAAATCAGCTTCCACTCTTTTAGCTTATGCTTGGTCTATGAAATTACCTAAGGTGTATCTTTACTGGGTGGTTATATGTTATAAAGGAATTCCTGTTTTCTGTATCATATGTGTGGCTAAGAGATGTTTGAATTAAAAAAATTTTTTAGACCAGTAAGAATTATTTTCAAGTTTCATTCTTGCTTTGGCCTTTACTCATGTTTAGCAATTTTACTTACTGTTCTTTTCATATTCACTAGACTCATTTTTAGGCTTAGAGAACAGCATTCCCCAAGTAAAATATATGCCTGCAGCAAATGCACTCAGACTTCCCATACAAACACCACATTTTTTTGAGGGACAAGAAAAGAATAGCAAAGAACACTTCATTTTCTCTTGATCTACCATCTCGATTTCCTTAAGGCCTCCAATTTCCTCTCAGATATGTGTGCTTGAGCCAGACTTACCTTTCTTCATGATACTAATTTCTCGCTCTTTGGTGCTCTGACAGTATTTTATTCATGATGCTTTTTTAGCAAATCATCTATATTGAGCTATAGGTAATTCTACATACACATATTCTGTGAATTCTGTTACGTTTTCTGCTTTTGAGGGCAGAAAAAATACTATATCCATATTTGTTATTCTCAAAATACCTAGTTCAGTGTTTAGTTGAAGAATTTAGAACAAATTTAATGCTTTAAAAATACCCTTCACATCGGAGGAAGATGGCAGCATGAGCAGGGTGGTGGAAATCTCCCAAAACCATATATATTTGTGAAAATACAACAAATACAATGAATCCTAAAAGAGAGACCAGAAGATACAATACAACAGCCAGGCTCCAGCTACATCTGCAAGAACTCACTGCCTCATGAAGTGGGTAAGATACAAAGCCGCAGCCCTGCGGGACCCGAACACTACCCGACCCCAGCGCACCGACGGGAGGAAAAGAATCAGAGTGGGGAGGGAGTGGAAGCACAGGCTGGCTAAATAACCAGCCCTGGTGATTTGCACCAGGAGCACAGACACACACTGCATGGTGTACTGGAGATTAGAGAAACAGAAGGGCAGGATCCCAGATGGAGACTGTGAGTGGGTCCCCACAGTCGGCTCTCCTGGGACAAAAGAAAAGCGGGCCCATTCTTAAAAGTCTTAAAGAGACAAGGACCCAACAGTGGAACAAAATCATCCCAGTGAACTCAACCCACCAGGCTGGGAATCTTGAGGAACTTCGGGCCCCCTAACTGGCTGCCGGGTAAAGCAGCCTCAAAGCCCATCACGGGCATAAGCACTCTGCCATTCATTCCCCCGGCTAGCGGCTAGTGCTGCAGTAGATCCCCCACAGCGATGGAACAGCAGCACCGCCCACAACAACTACACAGAATCTCCTCCTGGCCGACGCGCATATAACCAGGAAGGGCTGAACAGAATCTCCTTCCGACGGGCATGCAGGTAACCGGGAAGGGCTGAACAGAATCTCCTCCCGGCGGGCGCGCAGCTAACCAGGAAGGGCCGCAGAAGCCAGAGCAAGGGCCAAAAAGCAACAAGGGGTGCAAAACGCACCCGGCGTGGCTGCAAACCCCGCAGTGCTCTAGGATAGCCTGAGGGCGGCCCCGTCCATGGCAGTTTAGGGGATTATCCCAGAGACGGCCTCCCAGTGTGTGGGTAATGGGCACAGGCTGCGGAGAAGGGCAAGGAGAAAACAAGCAGGAAGGGACTTTGTTCTCCCAGCTGACCCACGTGGCATCTGCCTGCAACCACTTCTATTGCCATGAAAAGACAGAAGAATATGGTCCAGTCAAGACTCACCCAGACAACCCCAGAGAGAGGGCCTGGTCGGATAAATTTAAACAATCATCCTGAAAAATCATTCAGAATAAAAGTCATAACCATGCTGATGAACCTACAGAGAAATATGCAAGACCTAAGGGATGAAGTCAGGAGAGATATTACAGAAATGAAACAATCTATTGGCGGCCTGAAGAGCAGACTGAACGAGGTACAAGAGACTGTTAATGGAATAGAAACCAGAGAACAGGAGTACGGAGAAGCTGAGGCAGAGAGAGATAAAAGGATCTCTAGGAATGAAAGAATATTAAGAGAATTGTGTGATCAATCCAAATGGAACAACATTCGCATTATACGAGTACCAGAAGAAGAAGAGAGACAAAAAGGGATAGAAAGTGTCTTTGAAGACATAATTGAGGAGAACTTCCCCAAGCTGGGAAAGGAAATAGTTTCTCAGAACAGGGAAGCCCACAGATCTCCCAACATAAGGGACCCAAGGAGGACAACACCAAGACATATAATACTTAAAATGGCAAAGATCAAAGCAAGGACAGAGTATTAAAGGCAGCCAGAGAGAGAAAAAAACATCACCTACAAAGGAAAACCCATCAGATAATCATCAGACTTCTCAACAGAAACCTAACAGGCCAGAAGAGAATGGCATGATATATTTAGTGCAATGAAATAGAAGGGCCTTGAACCAAGAATACTGTAGCCAGCACGATTATCATGTAAATTTTGAGGAAGGGATTAAACAATTCCCAAATAAGTGAAAGTTGGGGGAATTTGCCTCCCACAAACCACCTCTACAGGATTTCTTAAAGGGAATGCCGTAGATGGAAGCACTCCTAAGGCTAAAAAGATGTCACCAGAGAAAATAAATTCATAGCAAAGAAAGCAGACCATCGAAATACTAACTAAAGGCAAAAAATAAAATCAACTATCCACAAAAACAGTCAAAGAAATGCAAAAGAGTATAGAATAAAACACGTAATATATAAAGAATGGAGGAGGAAGAATAAGAAGGGAGAGAAATAAAGAATAATCAGACTGTGTATGTAATAGCTTAACAAGGAGTTAAGCTAGACTGTTAGATAGTAAAGAAGCTCCCCTTGAACCTTTGGTAACCATGAATCTAAAAGCCAGCAATGGCAAGAAGTACTATATCTATCAATAATCACCCTAAATGTAAATGGACTGATTGCACCAATCAAAAGACACAGAGTAATAAAATGCATAAAAAAGCAAGACTCATCTATATGCTGCTTACAAGAGAATTGCCTCAAACCCAAAGAAATACACAGACTAAATGTGAAGGGATGGAAAAATATATTTCATGCAAACAACAGGGAGAAAAAAGCAGGTGTTGCAGTACTTGTATCAGACAAAATAGACTTCAAAACGAAGAAAGTAACAAGAGATAAAGAAGGACATTACATAATGATAAAGGGGTCAGTCCAACAGGAAGATATAACCATTATAAATATATATGCACCCAACACAGGAGCACCGACTATGTGAAACAAATACTAACAGAATTAAAGGAGGAAATAGAAAGCAATGCATTCAGTTTGGAGACTTCAACACACCACTCACTCCAAAGAACAGATCAACCAGACAGAAAATAAGTAAAGACACAGAGGCACTGAACAACACACTAGAACAGATGGACCTAACAGACATCTACAGAACTCTACACCCAAAAGCAGCAGGATACACATTCTTTTCAGGTGCACATGAAACATTTTTCAGAACAGACCACATCCTAGGCCACAAAAATAACTTCAGTAAATTCAAAAATATTTATATTCTACCAACCAGCTTCTCAGATCACAAAGGTTTAAAGTAGAAATAAATTGTACAAAGAAAATAAAAAGGCCCCCAAACACATGGAGACTTAACAACATGCTCCTGAATAATCCATGCATCAATGACCAAATTAAAACAGAGATCAAACAATATATGGAGACAAATGACAACAACAGCACAAAGCCCCAACTTCGGTGGGACACAGCAAAGGCAGTTCTAAGAGGAAAGTATATTGCAATCCAGGCCTATTTAAAGAAGGAAGAACAATCGCAAATGAATAGTCTAAAGTCACAATTTTTGAAACTGAAAAAGAAGAACAAATGAGGCCCAAAATCACCAGAAGGAGGGACATAATAAAGATTAGAGAAGAAATAAATAAAATTGAGAAGAATAAAACAATAGAACAAAATCAATGAAACCAAGAGCTGGTTCTTTGAAAAAATAAACAAAATAGATAAATCCCTAGCCAGACTTATTAAGAGAATATACAGATATAAACAGAATCAGAAATGAGAAAGGAAAAATCATGACGGACTCCACAGAAATATAAAGAATCATTAGAGAATACTATGAAAATCTATATGCTAACAAGCTGGAAAACCTAGAAGAAATGGACAACTTCTTAGAAAAATACAACCTTCCAGACTGACCAAGGAAGAAACAGAAAACCTAAACAGACTAATTACCAGCAACGAAATTGAATCGGTAATCAGAAAACTACCCAAGAACAAAACCCCCGGGGCCAGATGGGTTCACCGCTGAATTTTATCAGACATATAGACAAGAAATAATACCCACTCTCCTTAAAGTTTTCCAAGAAATAGGAGAGGAGGGAATATTTTTCCAAACTCATTCTATGAAGCCAGCATCACTCTAATACCAAAACCAGGCAAAGACCCCACCAAAAAAGAAAATTACAGACCAATATCCCTGATGAACATAGATGCAAAAATACTCAACAAAACATTAGCAAACCGAATTCAAAAATACATCAAAAGGGTCATACACCATGATCAAGTGGGATTCATCTCAGGGATGCAAAGATGGTACAACATTCGAAAATCCATCCACCACATCAACAAAAGAAGAACAAAAACCACATGATCAAAATTCAACATCCATTCATGAAGAAAACTCTCAATAAAATGGGTATGGAGGGCAAGTACCTCCACATAATAAAGGCCATATATGACAAACCCACAGCTAACATCATACTTAACAGCGAGAAGCTGAAAGCTTTTCATCTAAGACCGGAACAAGACAGGGATGCCCACTCTCCGCACTGTTATTCAACATAGTACTGGAGGTCCTAGCCATGGCAATCATACAAAACAAAGAAATACAAGGCATCCAGATTGGTAAAGAAGAAGTCAAACTGTCACTATTTGCAGATGACATGATATTGTATATAAAAAACCCTAAAGACTGCACTCCAAAACTACTAGAACTAATATCTTAATTCAGCAAAGTTGCAGGATACAAAATTAACACACAGAAATCTGTTGCTTTCCTATACACTAATGATGAACTAACAGAAAGAGAAATCAGAAAAACAATTCCATTCACAATTGCATCAAAAAGAATAAAACACCTATGAATAAACCTAACCAAGAGAGTGAAAGACCTATACCCTAAAAACTACAAGACACTCCTAAGAGACATTAAGGAGGACACTAACAAATGGAAATTCATCCCATGCTCTTGGCTATGCAGAATAAATATTGTCAAAATGGCTGTACTACCTAAAGCAATCTACAGATTCAATGCAATCCCTATCAAAATACCAACAGCATTCTTCAATGAACTGGAACAAATAATTCTAAAATTCATATGGAACCACAAAAGACCCTGAATAACCAAAGCAATCCTGAGAAGGAAGAATAAAACAGGGTTAATTATGCTCCCAGATTTCAAGCTCTACTAGAAAGCCACAGTAATGAAGACAATTAGGTACTGGCACAAGAAAGACCCACAGACCAGTGGAAGAGAATAGAGAGTCCAGACATTAACCCAAACATATATGGTCAATTAATATATGATAAAGGAGCCATGGATATACAATGGGAAAATGACAGCCTCTTCAACAGCTGGTGTTGGCAAAACTGGACAGCTACATGTAAGAGAATGAAACTGAATTACTGTCTAACCCCATACACCAAAGTAAACTCAAAATGGATCAAAGACCTGAATGTAAGTCATGAAACCATAGAACTCTTAGAAAAAAACATAGGCAAAAATCTCTTGGACATAAACATGAGCAACTTCTTCCTGAACATATCTCCCCAGGCAAGGGAAGCAAAAGCAAAAATGAACAATTGGGACTATATCAAGCTGAAAAGCTTCTGTACAGCAAAGGACACCATCTGTAGAACAAAAAGACAACCTACAGTATGGGAGAATATATTCATAAATGACATATCCGATAAGGGGTTGACATCCAAAATATATAAAAAACTCATGCACCTTAACAAACAAAAAGCAGATAATCCAATTAAAAAATGGGCAGAGAATCTGAATAGACACTTGTCCAAAGAAGAAATTCAGATGGCCAACAGGCACATGAAAAGATGCTCCACATTGCTAATCTTCAGCAAAGTGCAAATTAAAACCACAATGAGATATCACCTCACACCAGTAAGGATGGCCAACATCCCAAACACAAACAACAATAAATGTTGGCGAGGATGTGGAGAAAGGGGAACCGTCCTACACTGCTGGTAGGAATGCAAATTTGTTCAAGCTTTGTGGAAAGCAGTATGGAGGTTCCTCAAAAAACTCAAAATAGAAATACCATTTGACCCAGGAATCCCACTCCTAGGAATTTACCCTAAGAATGCAGCAGCCCCGTTTGAAAAAGAGATATGCACCCCTCTGTTTATTGCAGTGCTATTTACAATAACCAAGAAGTGGAAGCAACCTAAGTGTCCATCAGTAGATGAATGGATAAAGAAGATGTGGTACATATACACAATGGAATATTATTCAGCCATAAGAAGAAAACAAATTCTACCATTTGCAACAAGATGGATGGAGCTAGAGGGTATTATGCTCAGTGAAAGAAGCGAAGTGGAAAAAGACAAGTATCAAATGATTTCACTCATATGTGGAGTATAAGAACAAAGAAAAAAAAACTGAAGGAACAAAACAGCAGCAAACTCACAGAACCCAGGAATGGTCTAACAGATACCAAAGGGAAAGGGACTGGGGAGGATCGGTGGGAAGGGAGGGACAAGGGGGAAAAAGGGGCATTATGATTAGCAGACACAATGTTGGGTGGTTGCGTGGGGAGGGCTGTACAACTCAGAGAAGACAAGTAGTGATTCTATAGCATCTCACTACGGTGATGGACATTAAGTGTAATGGGGTTGGTGGGGGGGACTTGATGATATGGGGAGTCTGGTAACCATAATGTTGCACATGTAACTGTAGATTAATGATACCAAAATAAAAATAACAAGAAAAATAAAAAATAAATAAAGAAACCCTTCAGTATAAAAAAATAACCTTCAAATTGAATGGTAACACAGACTCTTATGTTAAAAGTAATTGTAGTCTTGACTCTGTAGCATCTTACTATGGTGATGGACAGTGACTGTAATGGGGTATGTGGTGGGGACTTGATAATGGGGGGAATCAAGTAACTACAATGTTGCTTATGTTATTGTATATTAATGATACCCCCCAAAAAAGGAATTGTATATGTCAGTCATTTCAAGACATCCAGTTGGTGAATTGTCCATCTGTCTAAGGGAAGAAAAAGGTTGTATGTACTGATGAAAGTAAGGCTGAAAAGTTAAGAGTCTTACAAATTGGTAATAATGATAGTTCTTAGACTTTTGGTCCTTATCCAAAACATTGCTTCTAAACCACTCATTAATTTGCATATGGACATTATGTTTATCTGTACAATTTCTTTGAAATAACATATAAATATCAGTAGGTTTACTTGCCTTAAAAATGTGGTGAAAAGCTGTAAATTTACATTTTATGGGTAAATATGTAAGTATTTGCTCATGTTCATTCGATTTTCCTAGATAATCCACTACCAGAAGAAATTCTCACCAATGGGTAGGATTCTCACCAATAATTAGATCTCTAGTAAAAACATCTTTTGTAATATTAAACGTGTTTGAATTCTCAAAACAGCATAATTTCTGGATTTGAAGAAAAGTTTTATAAATTTTTAATAAATCTGAGAAATATCGATGACCAACAAATCACACAGATTGAAACCACTTCTACTCTTTAGGTCAAATATAAACACATAAAGTCAAATTACATTTTAAAACATAAACAACATATTAATATTCCCCGTCCTCACTTCTGGATTATTACAAAAATCTTCTTTCTAGTTTTCCAGGCTGTACTGTGGCCATTTTCCAATTCATCCTCCCCGCTATGGCAAATTAATATCTTTAAAATGAAAATGTGTCCATGTCAAACCCCAAGTCATTGACTCCCAAGACTTCAGAATTAAATTCGGACTCCTCAGCATGGCAGATGGGAACTGGTCCCTGTGTGTCTCAGCCTCCTCTCCCTGCTAGTCACATTCCATTACTCACAGATCCCTGTATATTCAGTGTTTCCTCATGGACTTATCACTGTTTGAATGCCTTTCCTGCTTCTATACCTAACTTTAATTTTTGTGAACCGTTTAAAGCAAGTCATTCCCAATGTCTTCCAAATGCCACTCTTGGTGATTTCCTTTTGGTATTATTTCCTCATCCCTGTTGAGTTCTGTGTCCTCCTATGTTCTTTATAATTAACAACATAACTTTAAAGAAAAAAGGAACTAATTATGTACATGTTGACTGAAATAGTAGTTTGCTTACTTGCCCATCTTAGCCTCTAGACTGTGAATCCCTAAAAAACAGGGATGTCTTTCATCTCTGAGTCACTAAAGGTATTGCAATGCCTAGCAGTGACGAGTCTCCAAACGCATTTTTGTTGAATAAATATATATAAATGGCAAATCATTAATAAATTGCTATGGAGTTAAATGTTCAAAATATTAATAACCAGTTGGTAGAAGCACCTATTGGTCACAGCAGAGCCACTATAACATTTGATGCTGTATTAGCTTGCACCCTCCAAGGATCAGCCTAGGCTGTCCATAAATGGACAGCGAGGTCAATAATCCTGTGTTGTTAACCTATTGATGTGTGAAGATAACCACTTTCCTCAAAATTTACAGTGGTGTTAAAATGCTTCTGTGCCCTGTTTCAATTACCTGGAGGCATGTCTCACATTATCTGGTGGATTACTTCTTGTTAAATAGCATCAGTAAGTTAAGAAAGAATAATTTCCCACCTCTTTAGCAGCACTTGTAAATCTTTACTGCCTTCTTACTTCACTGTATTTGGTAACAGCAAATAGCACCCTCCCTCTCCTAGCCAAGGTGTCTGTGGTCTTGGTTCATGTTTCCTTCACACTTTTATATATGTATATATATGTTGCAACTACTGCAAGAGAATTAATCTCTTGCTTCCATTCTTGTCTCCCACCACCCCAAACCATGGCCTGTTGTCAACAGAGTGAACTTTCTGAAATGCAAATGTGATCATGGTACTCCTTGCCCCAAACCCTTCAGTTGTTCTACCTCACCTATAACAAAGTTCTTATGGTAACTTTAGAAACGGAGCTTTTAAAATAATGCATGGACTTTGGCTTCACACATGGAAACTCCAATTCAGTGGGGGCAGGAGGGTAACTAGGCGTTCTTACAAGTTTCCACAGGCAACTAAATCAAAAGCCATGCTGAGGACCACACACCTACAAGATCAAGTCCCACCTTCTTTATAGGAAAGAGCTTTTCATGGCCGGGTCCTGTCTGTCATAGCCAGTTCACTTACTGGCTGTGAGACTTTGACCAAGTTACCCAAATGTTTGAGCCTCAGCTGAGGCCTCATTTCCACCAGGGGTAACAATATCAATGTTGCTCTGTCATGCACTGTTCTAAATATTAAACATAATATTAGGCCATTTAATTTATCATCCAAACTAAGACACTTAATCATTATTGCAGGATACTATGCATAAAGAGACTCTCCAGGCAAACGGGGGCATGTGGTCATGGTAATTTGAAGTTCTGTATTCAAGGCATCTCTCACCACGAATAATATGTAAAAGCAGTTCAATGAATCATTTTTATTTGTATTTTTCATATTGCATGCCCTGCTCTGATAGAAGCCCTTACATGCTGAGGTTGTGTCATGAGGCCGCAGTGGTATTCCTGTTGCACCCTAACCCAGATCCTGAATGTTTGGCTGTCCCTGCCCTATCTCCACTGTGTACCACCTGTTGAGATTTTCCTTTTTTGTTCTCTGCTACTCTAACCCACTGTTAACACCTGCAGGGACCAGGACAAGAGTACAAAAGAGGCCTACTTAACAATCCATTTTTTTAAATTAAAAGCTATACATCAAACTAACAAACTATTAAAATAAGTATCTTCTATCTGCCTATCTTAAAAATATGTCTTTATAACAACATGACAGATCCAAATTCATTCTCAGAAACCTTGGAGTTCCAGGCAGGACTGTAGCCAAGGGTGTGCTGATTCTGAGCCCCGGCCTACGTCTGCCCCTCTTCCCTCCTCGTCCCTGTCTCCATCTGTACCACAAGAGCATCACGGGTAAGGGTACGGACACCCCAGCCTACACCTTCAGGCTAGGTGGATCTCCTGCTTCCATGCTCCCTAGGGAACAACCCAGGGGCTCTGTATTAGATTCCTATTGCTGCTGTAACAAATTACTACAAATTCAGTGGCTTAAAATAACACAGATTTATTCTTTTATAACTTTAGAAGTCTGAGTATGAAGTTAGTCTTACAAAATGAAAACCAAGGCGTTGGCACTGCTGGTTTCTTCTGGAGGCTCTAAGTGAGGATCTATTTCCTTTGGATCAGTCCTGGTCTTCCGCCTTCACTGCCCGCAATGTAGTGTCTTCTCTCCTCTCTGACCTCCTGCTTCCTTCTTATAAAACCCTTGTGATTACATGTCACCCACCTGGATAATCCAAGAAAATCTCCCCATTGCAAGATCTTTAACTTGGTCGAACATCTGCAGAGTTCTTTTTACCATATAATATAGTATTTACAGGTACCAGGGATTAGCATGCAGACATATTTGGGGGTCATTAGTCAGTCTGCCACAGGCTGTGTATGGCAACACACGTTTGGGCGGAAGAACCCAAAGAAGCAGTCTGAGCGGCACTGGAACCATACTTGGGGCTGCTTAGAACAAGGATTGTGGGTAGCTGCATGCCTGGAGTATGGTCTAGAAATAGGGGAGCTGCAGGAGCAGGGTGGGCATGTCCTCTTGGCCCTCTGGGCCCCCTGCCCTGCTCATTTGGAGGAGGCCCCTCTAAAACCATGGACCAGCGTAGGAGCCTAAGGACGGTATACCTCCTTTCCCCTTTTGATCTGGCAACCACAGTCTATTTCCCTTTCTCCTCATCTATAGACAAGATCCTGTTAGAGGAAACCATGTAAGCAAATTGTCTTACTCTATAAAAAGTTCTTTTTCTCTTTTTGCACCGCTGCCTTTTACTTGTCATGACAGAGCCCCCTTTCCGCACCCACTCGTTAACCATCCTCTGGCTTTCCCTTCCTTTGAATCTCTAATTCCATCCTTCCGCCACCTCTCAGTGTTCTTAAAATACCCATGATTTCACCTGTTCGCAGTGTTTTAAAAAATAAGCTATCCAGCTAACAAGTTTTTTCCGAATCCAACAAAATGTTAATTTCTTTTGTAATATTTCTTGGCTTTAAAATTTGCTCCTCCATTTGAATCCTGCAGATTTTCTCTTAGAATCAAGTTTAAAATTTCTTTTCTTTTCCTACTTGTTTACTCTCTATTTATATTTTGCTGGATTTTGGCGATTTTGTGTGATGTTTACACACACACAATGTATATAGAGTTTCCAGAGTTATTTTTCTCCCCTTTTAAGTTTTTGAAAATTCCTGAAGTCTTATCTATGTTTTTACTTATTCTCATTAATGCATGGAATTTTAAGGCAATCAACTATGTTTAAGACTCTGACATTGTATTGAAAGAATTGTTAGATTTGAGTTTGTGAATTAGTTCACAATTTCTTTTTTTTTTCCACAAAGTTTTGTGCTTTTTTTCTTTAATGAGGTATTACATACTGCAAAGGCTCTAATGAAAAAAATTTTTTTTCCAATTTAAACAGTTTTAAACTTAAGTTATAAAATTTCAGTGAATTAAAAAAAATCTGAATATATAATAATGTTATATTACCATTGTATGTGTTCTGTGAGGGCCAATGTCTGTCTTGTTTATCAGTGTATCTGAGTGGTGGTCTAGCTACCAGTGGTTGAATTTTAGTAAATAATTGAATAGTAAATGTAAGAATTAATGAATGACATAATTTCAGGATGGCTTCAAAAAATAACTTAAAGACATTCATTATAACACATTATATATGCACATTTTAAACCATGCTACTTCAATCAGAACATTGAAATACAGATTTTTAAATTTTTCAGTCAGATTTGTAACCTTTCCTAGCCTATGCTGGAATAATGAATTATACTTTTAAAGGTGCTAAGTGGCGCACATTCAAGATGACAGTGGTCTAAGTATTTATGAACTGATAAATACTGAAGGCATTATAAAAAATTGTTTTATAGATATACTATAAATAGCGGGAATTCTATATATTATAGAATTATATAGATGTTGAGGTACGAAATATCTTTAGTTTTAACAGTGGTAGATGATGAGAAATGTGGTTCTCTGGTACTGAAATGAAGACAGAACATGAGGGAAATATTTTTTCCATTTCCCTTTCTCTTTATTTTTAGGAATTGTGTGTGGGAATTGATTCACTTTGATTTTGTCTAGTTTAACAGTAGTAAATATATGTATTACTTCTTCAATATGAAGGTATGTTATATATTTTACTATTTTAAAGGTTTACTTCATGGTGTTCTCTTCCTTTGTCTTGTTTTCTTCCCACGTTTAAATTGTATTAATTAAAAGATTGAAGATGTCTTTTTTTACTGTTTGTCCTTAGAATGGCTTCACCCCTTTATACATGGCTGCCCAAGAGAACCACATTGATGTTGTGAAATATTTGCTGGAAAATGGAGCTAATCAGAGCACTGCTACTGAGGTAAGACTGTCGACCTTAAAGGTTCAGGTTCTTTTGTCTTAATGTCCGTATTCTCTCTCTCCAGCTGCAAAGGGTCTCCATATGCTAGGGCTGTTCATATCAGTACTGTAATCTACAACAGTGGCCATGAACTCAGGGCACATAGTTCAGTGTGTTTGTGCCTTAATTCAGGATTCACGTCAGTTTTTTCTAACACGAAATCAAGCTTCCATCAATTGGACATTCTGGATTTGGGGAGCTTTATACTCTTCTAAAATGACAGTAAATTCTTCCTATCTTTTTCCGTCAGTATTTTATCTTTGTTAGGATCCAATACAGTTCCTGAAAGGAACAATTTTTAATGATCAGAAATAATGAGCACATATTTGTGTTAGAACAATTTTATGAAAAAGCTGTTCATATTTTCTGAAAGACAAGTCATGACACATAGCTGTGTGACCACAGTCATGGCAACAACTGAGTAGAGTGTTTGAGGTCGATCCAGACGTTTAGGACATCTAGACATAAGAAGGGGGTCGGAGTGGGCCGACTTAGAACATCACTTTCCTTTTTCTATGAATTTCCTTCAAAAGCAGAATTGGCTACGTATTTTCCTTCTCAGTTTTGCCTAGGCAGGTTAACGAGCACATTCAATGTTTGTTTAGAATGGTGATTTTTAAGTGATGCTCCAGAAAACCTTGAACAGGGGGAAGATGCCTCAGGGGCCACTGGAAGGTGAGGAGGGGGTGACATGGGAGAGAAGAGAAAGAGTTCCATTGGAACTGCCTCTCTTTACCCATTTCAACCAGAATATGCAGGCTTTGTTTTTCCTATTTTATATTCTGTGGCTCCATTGATAAAACTTTAAAACCACTGGCATGGAATGAAAGATGACTGGTAGATACTTGTCACCTAGAAACTAACTTGATAATTTTTAATGTCTAATATGGCTTCCTTCCTGGACAATTAAGTGTTTAGGTGAAAGAAACCTGAACTCCCTCCTGTCCTACATCGAGGGAGGGAGCATTATTACCTATTAAATTATAACCTCTTAAATCCATTAATCCATTAAATCCAGTTAATAACCTGTTAAATCTTCCAGTCCCTTTAGGAGAGAACTTTTTATGGAGCCAATTGCAATAACTTTCTGACAGCTTATTCTCATTAGTTAAAAAAAAACAACCAAGAAATCTCTGTTAATGGGAACACATTTCTTGCTTATGACTGGAAAACACAACTGCCTGGTGTGAAATTATTATAAGTTCTCTATTCAGCACAACCGATTTTACATTCTTACCACAAGTGTACAGCCTCATTTTTATTACATGGGGCCAATTTTTTCTGAGACTAATTCTAACAATGAGTAGCACAGGAATATTTTCAGGCAAATCTTGAATAACAGCATAAGACTATATATATCTGCATCAGGACCTCTGAGAAATATACCAAAATAAGGAAATCTGTGTTTTATTTTATTCCTTTGAAAGCACAGTCATTTACTTAAAGAACCCTTTACACTACAGAGTTCTTTTACTCACCAAATAGACAATATTTCTAGTGACTGGTTTAGGGAAACTCAGCTTGCGGGCAGTCTCAGTCTCTCTGTCAAGGCTGCTTCAGTCTAGATCTCTGCACCATTGCTGTCTGGTTCTAAAAATACCCCTTTATGTACATTGCATTGTCAGGGGCCATATTCCATTGTGATTCTCAGAAAATTAAAGCCCTCTCTGACATCCACACACAATGTGGCTTTTGCAAGTGAATCATATGAGATGGTGAATTCTAGCTTAGACACAGATATGCCTATTATTGTTTTATTTTTTAATCATTTAAGCACCTAAAATTAATTTTTCCTGACTAGACATATATAACCTTAGTTGGTTAGCTCCTACCACTGGCCCTGATGATCATCAAAACACATATGGACAAAGCACTGCATGTTCCCTTTTAGTCAGTCATTCTGTAAAATAAATCTTGGCAGGGCTTCATGCTTGTTTACTATTTGATATTTGACATTCCGTCAATAAATAGCTTCTACATCCTCATGTGCACATGTGTGAATATACCTAAAGAAGGCACCCTGAGCCCATTAGTAGCCTTAATTTACAAAGACTAATTACTGATTGAGATACTGCTGCCACTTTAAAAATCAGGTAATTACGAGATCACTCAATATGGCAATGAAACTCATGTTTGAAATATTTAAAGCTTTGAAATTTCCCATATTTACAGCAATTAGCATTGGTAAATAAATGATGAAAAATGAAGCTACTGAATTTTAATGTGTTTCCTTTTTGTAGAATTAGTTGAGGTACTTGAAAAAAAATCATTCCAAATATATACACTTCTCCCATGAAATATAGATTTGAATGAAATCCACATGGTAGAGTTCCAAAGTTAAATTCTCTGGAGGGAGTTCTCTGTTCCTACAGTACCATTTATATAATTCTTTGCTTTCTTCCTTCTTCCTGAATGTTACCAAAATTGAAGGCTAAAACCTTTCTAATTACACTCTGTACTACCAGCCACTGCCTTGTCTAAGAAAAACCAAAGTTCACACTGTTTTAATATAAACTATCACAGTGTTGCAGGGGGTAGTCAAATTAAATACATATATGATAATGAGCCTGTTCTTTTCTCCTTCACAGAGAGCTTGATTTGTACCAAAGTTCTAAATTTAGGTAACTATTTGTGGGCATCCAACACTACATGCTTTACTCTTCCATTCTATTAAGTAACGTATTATTTAAAATTCTGTTTTTTTAATTCAATTTTTGTTGTGGTAGTGCATATAGGTTACAATACATTTAAGGAAAATGATTTTTCCCTCAAAAGTCTAGTGCTTTTTAACAAATTTCTCTTGAAACAAATTGAGTACTCAGATTATGGTAAATTGCTGGGCTCTCTGGGATACTGTTGTTAAGCGTACCATCTGATTGCCCTTATCTCTTCTCTCTATGAATGGAAACTTTTAACTCTGAGATTTGTTTTCAAGCTTTAGTGGGTAAGGGAGGTTTAAACATAAACAGAGCCTAATATATATATTTTTTCTATTTATTTGTCACCTTTCCATTAACCAAGTATTTGTTTCTAGAGAGAAAAACATGGCCTCCAACTTTTCTAGTATTGTTTTCCATCCACTCTATGACTTCACTGACTTTGATGATCTGTGCTATTATTTTTTAAATCATTTTCTAAGCTTAAAATCGAAAAGCTGATTTTTTTGCATTCCCTAGCACATGTAATTTTATATCTAAATGATATAAATAATGTACAATTCAACAAAGAACAAAATCAATGAATTAGCCTCATTTGCTAAAGAATTGTAGATCATATTATGTCCCAAATTCCAAACTTAATTGGTCATAGACCATCCTGCCAACAGTTTTTATTATTTCCCCCTAATCAACACGTAGGTATTTAGTAACTTGCATAGCTAATCACATAACATATTTCCCTGTCTTGGCTGTCATATCTTTGATTCTCAACCAGACTCGATCTCCATTATTTCTACCCTTCCCACTTTTTCCTTCACAAGCAGCCATTACTTAGGGTTGTTCTTCTACTTTTTATTTTTCCATTCTAAACATACAGTTGAGCAAGTTGAGTACGACCTGAATGCAGTATGCTTTGTTAGGGAATGCAGATGTTTTTCAATATATATACTGTAGAAATTAAGACAACAGTCTGATGAAGCCAGTCCATAGTATGGTCAATGACTGATTATAATCTGCTTTAATCTTCAGAGGAATATTTAATCCTTTTGCCCTGCTCGTCAATCTTAACCATTACTTTAAAAATTAGAGGCACGATTGCTTGGACTTGAATCTCACACTTGCAAAAGCTAATGGAAGATTTTTCCTTTTCTGCGTTACTAGGATGGCTTTACGCCTCTAGCTGTGGCACTTCAGCAAGGACATAACCAGGCAGTGGCCATCCTCCTCGAGAATGACACCAAAGGGAAAGTGAGGCTCCCAGCTCTACATATTGCAGCTCGGAAGGACGACACCAAGTCTGCCGCACTCCTGCTTCAGAATGATCACAACGCTGACGTGCAGTCCAAGGTAAAGGCTCGACACATTTGGGGAAGAGAACCTCAGCCACCACATTCCTTCTGGGCAGTGACAAAGTAGTAGGTCATGGCGACAATGCGAAATCACTTCCAGTCATCAAAAGGGATAAATTACTTTCAGAAAGAAGGGGACTGTCTATTGGGTACAGTAGCAATCAAAAAATAAAAAAGTTAGAGTTTACTTTTTTAAAAGATGAAGTTCAGCTTTTTAGAAATCTGCTTATTTATTTTATGTATAGTCAAAAATAATAGAAACAAAATTAGAAAGGTAAAATTGTATAGTGTTATGTATGTCTTCTCTCAGTAGAAGGCATTTTGGCATGTTGGAACAGCGTATCCAGTTGCGGTGAGCAGATTGACTGTTCCCTTAATTTTGCACTGTGTAATATCTTCCCTCTTTTTCCCACACAACACTGCTTCAGATGATGGTGAATAGGACAACCGAGGTACAGTATTGTGGTTATATCAAAATATACCTTGTTTTGCTTATTTTACTTTTTTGCCCAATTTGAATAAATACTCACTAATTCATACTAATAGTTGGAACTTCCATTATTACAAAATTAATTTGGAAACTTTTCCCATAATTAATGAAAATGGATAATTTAAAAATGTTAATGTAGCATATGGGTGAAGCATTTTTAAATCAGTGAAACTATTTAGATAGCTTTTAGAGTAGAACATAACATGAAACTATTCCTTAATATATATTTTACTGAGTGAGCTTTATATTTAACTTTTGCCAGTAAGAAAAATGACCTCTACTCTTAATGAGAATTCTCAGGTGAAGTTTAGAGAGGTAAAGTTGAAGAAGATTTCTCTGCCCGTTTTATCCTTTTATCTAATTGCAGTTGCCCTTTTTTCTGTATTATTTTTTTACCATGTTGTACATAATCAATAATGATATCAAGCAAAGCATTTGCTTTTATCTTGCTATGTCTTACAATACTTGTCATGAAATCATCTATTTTCCACATACCAAAATAAGTCACATCGATCAACAAAAATATTTACTTCAGAAGCCTCTTTCTAGTGTCTGTGAAGTGTGTGTGTGTACGCTCATGTGTGTGTGTGTGTGTTTAGTGGTCTCTCCTTGACCGTTGCTACTGAGAGGCACTAACACAAACACTGTTGAAATTATATTAGAAAAATTTACCTGTGTTCAAAGGCAAGTGACTATGCAGATTGATGTTCACCTTATTGATGGGATTGTTTAACACCTCATATGATTACTGGATTGTGGACCTGTAAGGGTTTGAGCATTGGTATAAAAGGCCAGCTGCTTTGTGAAATTGCATGAGACCGGAACCATACAAATTGATATCTTAATTACTGATTTTTAATACCTTTAATTTACTGATTTTAATTCTTTTAATTTTTTAGGTGAATTTTGGTGATTGCTTAAGATACGTTTTTTGAAAAATACATAGGCTCTAAACCTTGTGTTGAGAGCAACGGTTTTGGTAGAGTTGTACTGAATTAGAAATATTTCTTTGTGGACAATAGAGTAACAAAGAGGGTAAGCCCCTTCCCCAGTAGTCCTGTGGGAAGCTCATCTGAGCCTTCTCCCTCCATGCTAATCAGGGAAAAGTTCAATACCAGCCTCATGTTGATCTAACAGTCATCATGGATGGTCAATGAGGCTGTGTCAGAAAATAAACCAGTTTATTTTTGCAAATGAGAGAGACAATATTATATTTGAATAATTTGAAAGTGATTCACCAGCAATCACTGTTTTTCTGAAGTTAAACTGTAACTTGAATAATAGACAAACATTCAGGATATGTCTGGGTGACAGGAAATATTAAGATAAAAATGAAAAACATCCCATTATTTCCTAAAATATAATAATTTGATATTTTATAAAATAACAACCAGGTTGTAGATTGGCATTTCCCTCCATTTTGACATGAATATTTGGCGTCATGTAGACACAAAATAATATTTTGACCACAAGTGTGAGATTTGGGTTGATACTATTCTGATTTTGCATCCTGCTTCTCTACAGTCAGAAATTATGTGCAGCTTATTTGGCTGATAGCACAGAGGAACTTGTTTGGGCCATTTAAAAGCCAAGTCACAAGCCCATATATCAAGTGAATAGGAAAATAACAGTTGTGATTTCAATAATACTTCTTAAAAACAATATTATATACATCAATGTTTATTTCAAATAAAAGAGAACAATACAGAATAACCTCAAAACTTCAGGATTTGATATTCAATTTTATTGAGCAGTCTTCATTGTTTTTGTATAATCGTTCATTAAGTAATGAAAATTAAGGAGAGCAAGGATACTCATCTTTGCATACTTTAATAATTAAAGAGTTAACATGCATCTGTTGTGAAAATGCCAAAAAGTTCTAACTAAATTGTCATCAGAAAAAGAAACAAAAGGAAATATACTTTCTTTCTATTTAAGAGTTTCAGACTCATTTTTAAACATTCTGAAAGTAAACAGTTCTGTAATGCCCCTCCAGTTGATTTAATCTGCGTATTTTATATCAATCTTGTGAGTTGAAATATTTTATTTAATTAGCCTTCAACTAATTTGGGTTCAACTGAATTTTTTTCTTTCTTTTATATTCATATTGATGCCAAGTATATTGTTTCATTTTTGTTTTTTTAACTTTTTTTCACTATAACAACATAGTCTGACTAAAGCTGTTAAAGAGGATAGAAATATCAGGACAGCGTAAATGATGTGGAATGAATTTACTTCCTCTGTAAGAGTTTCTCACAGCATTTTCATAATTCCAAAGACACAAGGCCAACCAATGCTGTTTTTCATTAAAAATAGCAATAACAACAACAAAGTAGTTTTGAGTCTTTCTCTGGAGAAGCCTTTTTATTCATAGTGATGTTCATCTATGGCCGAAGCCTGATGTTGTTTAATCATACGGTGTTTTTCTCTCAAGCTAAACCAACTGAAGAAACATGGCTTTGTATAAACAACAAATCTCATAAATAACTAAATCATTAAGCTAATTGAAAATAATGCTGCCAGGAAATGTAGGATATTTATTTACCTGTTTGCATATTTAGCTATTTACCATCTAGGAGAGCACTAAAATTTAAAGTCTTATTAAATCATTTATCATGTGAATTGTATTGCTCACATATTAGGTAGAGAATTACCATGTGATTTTTCTTTACTAATCCGGTGATTGCCATTTATGGAGCTAAAATGCTTTACTGACTGTCATTTTCTTTGCTTTCCATAGAGTGGTTTTACTCCTTTGCACATTGCCGCCCACTATGGAAATGTCAATGTGGCAACTCTTCTTCTAAACCGGGGAGCTGCTGTGGACTTCACAGCCAGGGTATGGATTAAAATAGGTTCTAATTTTAGACAGCAACAAATGGGCATTTACTAAAGTAAAAACAAACACCAATAAAGGTTTTGCTTCTTTTTCTTTACTTGAATCTGTGCTGGAAATAATAGATTTTTCATTTTTTTTCTTCAAATCACGGGAAGTCATCCCACCCAACAAATCAGAAATAAGACTGTGTAAATTCACATGCATACAAATTGTTTGCAATAGTTAAAGAGGATTTTAATTCTGACATCAATATGAGCAATTGCATTTAAAGCTCACTCCATGAATCATGCATGAAAGAACAGCTCCAAGTCAGTCAACAAACTGTTAAAACGTTAAGTATAAAATGTATTGTCTTAACAGGGATTACAAGGCACACTATTTGGCAGGAAATTAATGAACTGAGAATTTGTTCACATAAAGACTCTTATCAAAATACATAAAAAAGATATCATGTTGCATTAGTGTTTAATGGTGTGTATTTGGTTCAAAGAATTCACTTACATAATAATTATAAAACTCAATATACTTAATGTGTATCAGTAAATGCAATATTGGAACATTTGCAAAATTATGGTGCAAATCCTTGCCGTAATGATGATATATGATAGCCAATAAAGTAAATGTAATTCATATATATGGTGTTTTGTCCTTAGAAGTCTTCTGTTCTAAAATAATGTTGAGCTGTTTTCAAGTCGTTTTTCATACTGAATTATTCTGAAGGAGGTGTTTTATGAATCATTTTCCATTGAGTTTTGATATGTATATTTGTATTTTATTTTAAGCATAGGAAACTTTAAGA
This sequence comes from Smutsia gigantea, assembly GCA_032199065.1. Classification (NCBI taxonomy): domain Eukaryota; kingdom Metazoa; phylum Chordata; class Mammalia; order Pholidota; family Manidae; genus Smutsia; species Smutsia gigantea. Next base: position 239,270 of record JAVSCE010006420.1, read on the forward strand.
ACCCAGAATTTTTAAGTCCCTGGGTATTGTAGGAATGATTGATTTTGGACTAGGGCTCTAAGGTAGAATCTGAAATTTTGTTTCTATTACGCAAAAGCGCTCCCTGTGTCTCTTGACTGTAATGTGTCCATTCAATACCTGTGTTGTAGTTACTGACTAACTTAGCTGAGCAGTTTCATTCCATTTTTCATTCTCTAACTGTAGTGCTTTATGGTTTGTGTGCTTTCTTGTTCTTTAAAAATCAAATACATTGAAACCATAGAAACCTTGGATCGAATTGCCACATAGGTCACAACCTCCTTTGTGCCCTTTGACGCAGTCTTCACCATCATGCCCTGTCATACCCAACATGCTCTCGTTTGGTCTTTCCATGGTGTAGAATGGAATCACTCCTCTGCATGTGGCTTCCAAAAGGGGAAACACAAACATGGTGAAGCTCTTACTGGATCGTGGTGGTCAGATCGATGCCAAAACTAGGGTGAGTGTTTCTGTAATTTCAATTTCCTACCATTATTTTTGTATTCGTTTAGCAGGTACCTTAAAATAACAGCCCCTAAATATAAACAATGCATTTTCAAGGAAATTGCTTTCTTGGATTTGATTTAAACCTCATACAATATTTAAAGGTTTCATACTGTAAAGTGGAATTAATATTTCCTCATAAGTGCCTGAAGAAACAGAATGCTAGCCCTCAATGACAGGTTTTTTCCAAGTCCTTGTTTATTGATTTTCTAGGAACAAGGATCAAAGATGGAACGTACACATCTCTGATAGTTAGTGTAAATATCAAGAACCCAAACTCATTAGCATACATTAAGCTATGAGAGTGTTGCTTTTACATAAAATATTTTAATACATGTTGAAAATCTTTTGCTAACTTTGGAATTCCTAAGCCATCTCTTCTTAAGTGGTTATGCTATACTGAACTGAGCAGGAGACTTGCTATTATGCTTATGGGGAAAAGGCTTACAGTTGCCTATGTTGCATTTTTACCCCAGTCAGCTTCATGAGATGCAGGGCCCCTTATGGATTTCAAACTTGTTAAGTAAAGTAAAATATAATTCTGAGCTTTTATGCACTTAAAAATAGATAAAAAGATAGGCAGGAGAATGCAGCTGGTAAAAGTACACTCTGAAAGGAGACTACCTAATTTCAAATCCTACTTCTCCTACTTCTAGCTGCATGCTGTTGGCAGTTGACTTAACTTAGGCTAATAATAGTGCCTGCCTCGTAGGGTTGTATGAGAATTAACTCCTAGGTATTCTTATTTATCTTTTATTTATAGGTGAGTTGGGTAAATTCCTTAGCACTCATATTTTTTATTATATTGCTGAAATTATATGCAGTTACTTGCTTAAATATTAAACTAGTTTTTCAGTATTAGTTCTCTGGAGGAGATTTGATTAATCACAGAATTGGGCAAAACTTTAAAAATTCCTATAATATGAAAATTTTGAAATAGATGGTGTAAGAAGCCTATGGAAGATAGTAGATAGACTGTATTCCTTGTGATACTTTGCTCTTCACTTTGTTTGATTTGGGGACTTCATGTTCTCATAGTCTAAGGAATAAGGATCAAATTTAGTTTCCTTGTAAATCTTGGGGCTAGTAAATGTTTTGTTTAATAAGCCTTAGCATCTTTGAGCTTTTGGTATCTATACCAGTCCCAGTCTATAAATTCTGACTTCTAATGACGTCAGGAAACGTCGCTTTCTTAATCTCATTTCTCTAAGACATTTGGTCCAGAGCACCTGTGTCGCATGATCAGGTGGGAGTTCTGGTTTGCTCTGTCTGTCAGGATCTCTGTTGTGGTGTCCAGTGTCTTTGCATCAGAGTTTTGTGTAGTTTTGCTTTGTTGGCACACACCTTTTCTCTTGCTGTGCTGTGGGTATGCAGAGTTTGGAACAATTATTCCCAGGCCTGCATGCTTTGCTTACTTGTCCTTTTTATTAAAAGGGAGTTTCTGTAGCTCCTTCTTTAAGTACATTACTAGCAATGTCTCCCTTTACACTTACCTGTTTTGTTTGAGACTCTGATATTATTGAGAATACCAGTGCAAAGACAGCACTTTGTAAATGCAAAAACATTTTTACCTTGGCCAATGTCTAAAGTATCCACATTGCTTTTATTAATATTTTTCTGGAGTATTCATTTATTATTGACATAATTGATTTTCTTCTTACTGACCACTACAATATTTGCTTGGTTCTTTAAAAGATGCCCACATGGCTTACATACATTTGCACATATAATTTAAAAGTCTTAACTCCAGATAGGCAGTGCATTTTCATAAAATGTGTACTAAGACATGGAGAGAAATGGATTCTTGTGCCAGTTCTGCCATTAACTAATTGTCCTTGAGCAAGTCAACGTCAAATGTAACCTTGGTTTCTTCTGTGAAGGGAATATTTGGACTCAAATTTCAGCCAGTGTAGTCATCAGATATAGCAAATAAACTGAATTTTATCCAAGAATTTATAAAGCAAAAATAGATTTCCTAGTTGATGACATTGTGTGGACATTCTGTTCATTCATTCCTTAAATAGATAATCAGGGAGTTCCTACTTGATGCCATGAACCCTAGAGATACAACAGCTAACAACACAGACTAGGTCCCTTTAATCAGAGATGAAAGTCAGCAGTACCCAAAGAATTAAGATAACAGTGTGCTGGTAAAAGTTTAATAATTGACTCCCCACCCCTGGCCTCAAAAAAGCTCTGATTTGTAGCCTTTGCCTTTAATGATTTCCATAGTGTAAATACCCTAATATTCCATCATGGCCTAGTAGAGCTACCAACATGGTATCACTGAATGCAGAATTGGGAAGAGATGTGCAGAACACTGGCTGTCACTAGTTTGTGGAAGCTGACTCCAGCGCACACACAGGATTGAGTGGTGGCCGTGAGCTTTTCCCCCCTAAGTTAAATACCTCCTCATCTCTAAGGAGTAGGATTTTAGAAGCAGTTCTGCTCTTTCAGTTCTGGCTAAAACATACCTTTCTTACGAAAAACAAAATCAACTAGGAGGTAAACTCTGAAATCAAGGACAGTGGTCTGGAATTGGGAGGCCAATTCTGGAACTATAATATTTGATTACTAAAACAAAGCAATATTATTTGCTTTTTCTTTTTTCCTTTGAAAATAGATCTTAAAATAGAAAAAAGGTTGCTTTTTTTTTTTACCGTTTTTTAGGTAATAAAATAAAGCTTCTGTATATGGGATTAAAAATTATTATTAAATTTAAAAATATTTCATTTTTTATTATAGAGGTCTCAGTTTCCTTCAAGCAGTCAAATTAGTCATAAACATTCTGAATTTAGTATATGCTGTCGAGAATTTTCCCTTGATCTTCTTCTTATTTTTCTCATATATAAGATTTTCATTATCTGGAGAAAAACAAGATATGTAGGGGCTTTAGGGTAATTTAAAAAAGAAAAGCTTACCCACACTTTCTCCCCCACTTTCATCAGCACTTTGCTAGTCATTGAGACATTTTGCATCTCATTGGTATTCTCATCCTTGACTAGTATTTAGTGTGAAGCTCTGAGACATTTTCACTAGAGTTCTGGTTTGTTGGTATCTAAAAAACCTTATTTTAATGGTAAAACAGAAAGCTTATAGCTAGTTAAAGATGATATTATTAATTCAGGTTTTATTAAGAGTATTATTCTTTTTTATTATTAAACTTATTTATTATTTAAATGTGGAGTATTCCATATAAAGATTATGGTTAAAATATTGAAATGCATATTTCAATGCACACAATAAAAGTACAAAAAAACATTAAAGGATGATAAATGAAAAACAATACTTCAGAAAAAGGGATCACCCTTGTTACTTGTTATTAGAAGTAATAACTAAAAGTAATGACAATAGTGGCCACTAGTTGTTATATGCATATGATGTTCTAGGCACCCTGCTCAATACTCTACAAATATCTCATTCCATCACCATCATCCTAACAACTTGTGTTGTATGTAGTATTTTCTTTTTCAGAAAGTGTGGAGGTCTTCATTCAAGAAATGGAACTACCACAGGGAAAAATGAGTTTCAGAGGAGTTACGGAACTTGACCTAGGACACACCACTTAGTAATTAGCAGAGCCTTTATTAATATGCAGACTTAAGGCTGCATTGCTGAAAGAACAATCTAAGCAGGGAGGGAGGAAAAGAAAAGATAACAAAAGAAATGGTCGTAAAAAGCTAATGCTGTGGATTACCAGTTATATAAACAGTGTCCTTCTGATGCTGATTGATCTTCCTTGTAAGGATTATCAATATCATGCTGTGATCTGAACTATCTAGAGAAGAAAAAAAGAGAACACAGGGAAAGGGATTCTGGAGGCAGGGGTGGGGTGCGGCTGGAGGGGGGAATGTAACAAATTTAAACACAGTTTTAAGAATTTAAGTTAAAAAGAAAAGATAATGAACAGATCATTGCCTTTAAAATTAAAAAAAAAGAATTTAAGTAAAAAAAAGCCTTTGAATACAAACCTTGAAAGGAATTTTTTTGGCAATGTACTTTGTAGAAAATATCCAAAATCACTCAGATCGAGCATGTTGGGAAACTAAAATTTGATATAATTCACACACCCTTGATAGAGCAGATAAATTCCATCAGTAGAATGTAAGATTTAGAACCATTTTAATCCTTCCTGTTCTGTTTTTTGATTTTCTTCCGGGTTTATTAAGTGTTCTCTATATTTTCCTATTGTTATTCTGAGAGTATTTGGGAAGTTTCAACATCATTACACAACGATATTTCATGTTATCTGTGGATAATAGTACTCTACATTTTCTAAAACTGATTTAAGGCACCATCCTTTCATGTCTCAAACAAGACTGTAAGTTAAATAGGGTAAGAAAAATCATCCCCATTGTAGGCAGTACGGTGAAGCTGAGCCTTAGAGAGGTTCACCCATGGTGGCTGGTCTGAGGCTCACACCCTGGGCTCTGAGACTCCAGAGCCCACACCTGGACCACTGCACACAATGCCTTCATTCACTACGTTGGATTTCTCAAACTCTAGATCTCTGTAAAGCCCTCCTCAAGAATATGTTTGAGAAAGCATGCTATGTCTAATTGTTATATAATTTACATAGCAAATAATGCTGTGTAGTTCCACCACAAGGTACTGTAATCCAGATACAAAAGCATAATCATTTTAATCATTTGCCTGCACAGTTTCTTTTTTAGGCTCCTGCCTACCTAACTTTAACATAACTAGGCATCCCGAATACAATAGTTAAATACTTTTTTTCTGGAAAGGTTGCCTTTCATGTTGATTTCCACAAACCCCCAACTGTAAGGTGCATTTTTGTTTTTCAGTCTCTTAATACTATATAAATAGATTTAACAAAACAAAAAATCATTATCAGTCAAGGTCATAGCCAAAAACAGATGGCACACACAAATTTGATAATTTGCATAGAGATTATTGAGGGAATATTTGTAACATTGTAGGTAGACTGTCAGGAAGAAACAAGGGATAGTACAGAATCCCTGGGCTAGTAACAACAGGATTATTCCCATCTCCAGAACTGAAGTGTGAGAAGTAGAAATTACCAGAACTTTAAAGGAGAAAATTATATGAAGACGGCTGATTTGGCAGGAGCTTAGCTTTTGCTAAAGAGATACAGCCAGATTTAGATCTTTCAAGGAGTATCCCTGAATTTCCCATTGGCCAAACCCAGAGAGAAGCCAGGGGGCAAGGTAACCCATTAATAGTCTAGAGAGGTCTGTCTGGTGGACGTGGAACAGAGTGGAGAAGGGCAGAGCATGGATCTGGAGGGGCAAAGGGAAGATACCTAGTGTAGAAATCCCAGAATGTTGAATCAGAAAGAGCATTGTAATCCAGGTGAATTACAGTTGACCCTTAAATAACAAAATAACACAGGTTTGAACTGTGTGGCTCCCCTTATACATGGATTTTTTTTCAATAAGTGCTGTATAGTACTGTAAATGTTTTCTCTTCCCTATGATTTTCTTAATAACATTTTCTTTTCTCTAGCTTAGTTTATTATAAGAATATGGGATATAATGCATATAACATAAAAAATGTGTGTTTATTGACTTATCAGGAAGGCTTCTGGTCAATAGGAGGCTATTAGTTAAGTGTTTTGGGGGGAGTCAATTTATATGCAGACATTCAAATGTGTGGGGGTCGGGTCTCCTAACCCCATATTGCTCAAGGATCAACTGTATATTAGGAGGAAAGCATAACCCAGAGAGATGGTCCTGCAAACAGACACAAAAGATAGGCCATTAGAGTTCTGGATAAATAAGAAGCTTCTGAAATTCTCTGAACTGCTCACCATCCCTCATTTTCTCTGACTGCTACTTATATTCTCAGTGTCTTTCCCTATGAAAATCTTTGTTTTTTTTTCCTTGAACCTGAAATCACTAGGTAATTTATGTACACAGGATTTCATTTTCTCTCTCACTTCTTGCCCATTGTTCTTACATTTTGCCTGAATTTCCTACCCTCTGTTTTCTAGCCATGCCACTCTAAAGAGAAATGAAATCCAGAAGACAGAGGGCATTTAGGGATTGCTCTGTAATCAGAAACTATCTGAGGAGCAGCAGGGTCAGAACATTTTTGTAAATAACATACAGTTGTGCCATAATTTTATTTGATACTATTTTAGTGCTATTTATTAATAACAAATTCTATCTTTGAGAAATAATTGTGTAGTGTGTAAAATGCTGAGAAATATGTGTGGAAACCTTTAAAAGAATTTGAAAAAATAACCCTTGTTTTTTATGAACAACGGGGAGAATTTTAGGAAAAATTTATGAGACTAGTAACAATTCAGGAGAGAGCATAGATGAACAAATTAGATTAAAAAGAATTTTTTGGTAAAAGTTGTATCAGGACAACCAAATGGAATTTCTGGTTATGGTTCCAAGCAAGCAGGGCTTTGAAGTTCCACAAATGCAACGTATTCTGCTCTCTCATCTTGCTGAATATGCAAACACAGAGCTAACAACACATGTTTTTTTACATTGAACCCCACATGTGGGGTCTCTCTTGCTCTCCCCCTGTCTCTGTTTTATCCCCATCTTTTTCTTTCTCTCTGCCAAGATCTCCCTGCCTTGTTTGCTCTCTCACTCTTCTTCTCTATCATGTAACTAATAGCGATTCTATGCCTGAGCTATTGAGTCGCTAGGATTGAGTTCAGGAAACCACCTCTTTGAGGTAGCAAAAGACACAATCTTTACTTTTTCTTTTTTTTCTTTAAAGTTAACTCAGGCTTAGTTGTTTAATTCTTTTGGCAGGATGGCTTGACACCCCTTCATTGTGCTGCAAGAAGTGGGCATGACCAGGTGGTAGAACTCCTGCTGGAACGGGGTGCTCCCTTGCTGGCAAGGACTAAGGTAGGTCATTATGGTAGGATGGAATCCAAAGAACTCTTTAAGCCACTTTTTTGATAACCTCTGTTCTTCTTGAAATCAAAGCATCAGCCAAGAATTTTCCAGTTACTGAATAATTGCTTGCTAGGAATGAGGAATACATATCAAACTGTTTTGAAGTTATTTTAAATTAATAAGTACACGCACTAAGATGTAATATATACTTTCAAATTATTTCTGTATTTTTACCTGCTATTCTTGCTACAGATGGAAATTTGAGTATATTTGTATTATATATAAATTAGAATATTATATAGAAATGAGAGTATCTCATATTTTATGAGTCTGTATTTTTATGATTCTCTGAGATGGCGGTAAAATACATGTACAATTGTCTTTTAAAACAGTACAGTTAGCAATGGGAGATAAATCTTTCAGCTCTCCAGTCGTTATCTCTTAGGCAATACAAGTAAAAAGAATCGCTCCCAGTGGTGCTGGATGATTATGCTGGGGGCGGGTAGGTAATGTGGAAAGCCTGGTCTGGACAGGCTGTCCACAGAGAACCATTAAACAAGCATAATGTTCCCTATGGCACAGTACGTTTGGCATTTTTTTTTGTCTCATTTCATCAATATGCTCAACCCTGGGGAAAACTTTTTTCCATATTAATAAAAACCACAGGAAGAGCTGATTTGTTTGAGGTTTTCATTATAAAATGTATCTCAAAAGCTTTATTACTCTACCCCATTTTCTCGCCATACTTTGGGGTACCAGAAAATACTGTGAGACATAAATTGAAGATAATCACACAGAATTATTTAATGGGATATGCAGCAACTCTTGGGTCCTTAAATATATTAAAAATTTAGGCAAAGGACACTTCCTACATTTTCTCTATATTCTGCCTCTCCTGTCCCCTTAACAGCATTGGTACCAGCTAATGCTGTTACTAGGGTAAACTGAGAAAAATAAGGTGCCAACCCAAGCAAATATTGTTCAATTTATGTATTTTAATTGAAATTATTGGGAGCAAATCCAGCTTACACATTTAAAATATGTGTAGAATGGACTCAACCCTTGAATATGTGACCTACAGGCCATGAAAAGGTGGCTTAAAATCATATGTATTATTTTCATTCTCATACATATACTGTGAGTGGTGTAGAGTTCTGTTTTTGAAATGTGATGTTTTGGACTGGGTAATGCAGAGATAGTTATGGAGTGCTTTATTGAGGAAACTGATTGTAATTTAAGTGGAAATAACAAAACGTCACCAGTCATGTTAAACCAATAAAAAGCCTATATCAAACTGAGGATAGTGAGATACCCACTTCCATGAACTACAAAATCATCTCATCTACTGTTTGCCTGTAATTGTCGTATTACTAATGAAGACCATGTATTACCTTGGTGTTTTTTTTAATGTCCTTTTAAAATCAAATATTGTTCATATGTGAGGATGCAATATAAGGTGTCTGTGACTTTATAATTATACTCATTCATTCATCCATCATAGTGCTAGGAGGTGTTCTGATCACCAAGGGACTGTCAATAAATAGTACACAATCTGTATCTTCAAAAAGCCCAGAATTTAGTGGGTAAGATAGATAAAGGGATAATTGCAAAAAGTAGAGCTGTACAGGGTAAGAAACATGGAGAAGATGAGCTAACCAGGTTGGTGAGGTGATACCATTAGCTTGAGAGTAGAATTGGCACCTAATGCTGGGCTCTTCTCCCTCCACTCCATTAAAACTCTCAGTTTTGAATCATCCATCATTCCTCCTTTAAGCAAATATTCTTTTGCTTCAAAAAACATCCCTCATTTAAAAAAACAAAAAGCACTTTGAAAATTCTCTCTTTCAGCAAACTGTGACTCTTTTCCATAATCCCTGTTCTAATTCATGATGACTTTAATGATCTTGGTAAGAGCAGTCAATATTCCACCTAGCTGGCCACTCGGTTTGGTAACTACAAACCTTCTGTAACTTCTCTGTCTAACCTCTCACTCTCCATTCGCCCCTTCTACATTTCAGCTTACTCCTTCTGGAATCCTAACTCCAAAAATTTGTGAATTTTACCAAATCCATCAGTCGTTGTTTCATTGTCCCTCATTCACCTATGCTCTCACCTCTGCCCAGCATCAATTCCATAGTATCCATACCACTCCCAGACATATTCATACTCACCTGCTAAAGTTCACCCTGATTAAATCCAACTCCCATTCTTGCAGCGGAATGTAGAGGCAGAAAACATCCAGCCACACTGGGTTCCCTGTAAATTCGTGATCCCTAACCTCACTGGCCTTTACTGCTGCCTGATAATCACTGTGTATTTCCCTAGTCTGTTCACTCTCACTGCCTGCTACCTGACTATTCTATACTTTTTCTCTTATCTTCAAACTTCTTAGATTTCTTTCCTTGTCTTCCCTTCCCACAACTCTGAGAAAACTGAAGCAATTAGAAGAGAATTTCTACAGACTGCTACCTGCATATCTATCCACTTATATGAATCACAGCCCATAGAATCTACGTTCTCTCCTTTTATATCATCTGACACAACTGCTCGCCCTTCCCTTATCAAAACACTTTCCTTATTTGCCTTCTGGGACGTCATACCCTTCTGGATTTTCTTTTGTTTTCCTTGCTGTCATTTCTCAGTCTCCTTTACTAGTTCCTCCTCTGTCAGGTCTCTGAATGTGAGAACCTCCAGAACTCATTCTTTGTGTCTTTGTCTGTCTATACTCACTAAGAAATCTCATCCAGTTTCATCTTTAAATACTACCTATACGTTGATGACACGCAAATTATGTATTTCCAGAATTCCATATGTAGATATCAATTCAGTGTTGCTGCTTAGATGCCTACTGGGCATCTCAAATTTGGCAAGTTCAAAACTCCCCTCGCCTATACCCAATCTCCTTTTAGTCTTTCTTCTCTTAACTAATGGCCATCCTGTTCTTTCAGTTTGACCAAATGCTCCCCTTGCCTCTTCTCTTCCTATCTTCATGTCCATCACCACACCTTGTCACCTCTTCCTTCAAAATATATCACTAAGTCAGCAACTTCTCAACAGTCCCATTATGGCCACCGTGGTCCAGATCACCGTCAACCCCAGCAGGACAGCTGCAAGAGCCCCTAATAGGCCTCCCTTTCCTCTTAAGCCCATTAATTCTACTTTCAACACAGCAACCAGAGTAATCCTGTTGCCCTACACCTTCCAACAGCATGCATCTCACTCTGCAGGAAAGACAAAGCCGCTGCTCTGACTGGCAGGCCTCCTACCTCCTCTCTGAACCCCTCTCCTTATACACGCCTCTCATTCACTGGCCTTCAGCTGCAGTCCCCTCCTTGCTGTTTGTCCGTTGTGCCAGGTGTGGTCCCGACATAACATGTCTGCATTCGTTTTCCCTCTGCTGCATATGCTACCGCCCGAATCACCAGGACCGGCTCTCTGACTTTCATCATGTTTTTCATCAAGGTTCACCTTCTCACCGAGGCCTTTTCTGGCCAGCTTAGACAAAGTTGCGCTCATATACACAAATTTCCTTGGCTTTCCTATGCTTTAGTTTTCTTTTTAACATGGATGGCCTTCTAACATATCATACATTTTAATGCTTATTCTTTCCTACAACATGATTCTTGTCTCATTCTTGTCAACCACACTAAAACGTAGCCTCCCTGAGGAAAGGGGTTCCCTGTCTACTGTGTTCCCTGATGTATCCTTAGTACTTGATCAGGGCTTAAGTGGATGCCCAGTCAGTATTTTTTAAATGAACAAAGAATTAAATGGTGAAGGATTTATTTTCCACACAATGTCTAAGTGAATAAAAAAGCATTAAAATTGATAGAATGTTAGAGAAAAAGTGACACAGCAGGGCAAACAGGGTCTACTGCACTTTACCCTTTATATTATCTTCCTCCCAGGGCATAAAAACCTTCTCATCAACCTGGTCTTCTTTTCTAAGTTCATATTTTATGGATATGGGTATTTTATGGATATCTAAATATACAAGCAATAATTATGAATAAAGCGCATTTCAAAAACAAAGAAAAAGAATTTCAAAAACTTTCATATGCTACTACCACCCACAAACCACTACATTTAAGATTCTGACGCACTGGTTTTTAGTTGACCCTTGCTGTTGAAATCTCCTTCCTTGCTGGAGTGACGCTTGGACCTCCTGTGGCTTCTTATCCAGACACGGTGTCTCCTTTGAGAGTAATGACTGTCAAACTGGATCCCTGGTCAACAATCATTTTCTGGGGACTGTGTTTGCATTGATTATTAATAAAAGAAAATGCTCTCTTTGCCCAGTCTTTTTAAGGGGCAGATGATTTCTAATTTAGTTTCTTTCCTAACTGTACTTACTTTTTTCCCTATAAGCTTATTTATTCAGCTTTCAGAAATGGACTGCTAATTATCAGTGCCTTCCCTTGCTGTCTTGTGTTCCTGCTCTTGGCCCTTGAGAATTTAGGCTAAAGCTCTTTGGGGCAGTATCAGTGATGACAAATTTAGATTACCTCAAATTTTAAAAGTTGAGAGGTCATTGATACGTGGTGCATATTTGCCTCACACTTTTCTACATCTTTCTGCACTGCTTTCTTCAACTCGAATTTATGTCTCATGATAGAAAAAAGGAATCATAGAATTTCAGAGCAACATGGATCTAACAGATGATCACAGTTTCTCTCCTTGACCTACCCACTTGCTCTGTCAGCTTCTCTTCTAGAAATATGCAAGAGGCATTCCGCTTCCTCCTTTCTTCCACTTGCCCTTCCATTCAGAAGTACAGAAATTCACGCAGACATGTTAACTGAATGTAGACTTCTATGTATGGAATTGATTAAAAATAATGTAAGCATCAGCTATCCATATTTTTTTGTGTTATCTAATAATTTTTGTGCCCCAATAATTGTGAGATCCAAATGAATTGTCGCATATACTATGTATTCATTCATGACATATGCATTGTGTGGTTTTGCCTGAAGAATACACATTCACGAAATTAAATGTTCTCTTAACTTCCATCTCCACCAGACATAATTTGCTGTATATTTAGATGTCAAATGGAAGTCATTTATTCCCTGCTAGCAACTGTGTGAGAGATCAAGAATTGACTTTGTAGTTGCATAACCTGAAAGTGATGACTAAAATGTAGACTTGGCTTGTTTCGTTTTGATGTGCAGAACGGGCTGTCTCCGCTTCACATGGCTGCACAGGGAGACCACGTGGAATGTGTGAAGCACCTGCTACAGCACAAGGCTCCTGTGGACGATGTCACCCTAGACTACCTGACTGCCCTCCACGTCGCTGCACACTGCGGCCACTACCGTGTAACCAAACTTCTCCTGGACAAGAGAGCTAATCCAAACGCCAGAGCCCTGGTAAACCTGGCCCAGGCCACATTAACTGAACACAAATCGAGACAAGCAAAGCCACACTGATTGCCTACTGGTGTAGACACCGGCAGTGCATGGTTACAGATATGTAGTTAATTCTGCTAAGTTTGTCACCTCCCACAAGCTGCCTGCCTACTTCACAGTTTGCTATTGATGGTGAACAAGGATAGATTTAAGAGAACACTAAGGTAACATTTCCATAACTAGTGAGTTGTAGATAGATATGAAAGCTATGGAATGATAAGCAATTTTAAATGGAAACTAGTTGAAAAATAGGAAGTTATAAAATAAGTTCTAGACACCTCTATATAGAGTGGAAATAAAAGTGGGAAAAAGTTGAACTTTATTAATCTCTTTATGAAAAACAAAAGATTTTAAAGTGGTGAATAGCTTTGACTATGTAATATAGTGTAAAATGTAAGCCTGTGAAGAGCTCACTCAATTTCCTTGTTAACCTGGTTACCCAACCATAGGCTAATAGAAAAGGGATGTTTAGCATCTTATTGCTTCAGGAGGCATTTTATATAAACCATTCCAGGAATTGCTCAAGAGAAATGTGCAAGAGGCTATTTCTAGAGGAGCTCTGTGTCCCTCAAGGTCTAATATTGAACAAATCTTCCTTGCTTCACTTATATCTAACAATAATTCTTGGAAGTATTAGACACACACTAATTTATGTCTCTTGCTTTCTAATTCTCAAACTAAAAGGAAATCCTTTTTTCTTATGTATTAAATGGTTTATATCAGTTAAATTAGTCCACAGACAATATATAAGATGAGAGAATATCATTAAAATTATGAACTATTAAGTCTTATTTTTATTTTAAATTTTCCATTGGAATCAATTTATTCCTCATTTTCCTTGAAGCAAATATACCTTTAGGTTTTTGTGCAATTATGGAAGAAAATACTCATTTTCATTTGGATAGTACTCAATAAGTTTACAAAATATCACAATCTAATAAGATCTTTTAAGCACTGCATATACATGTGACTATATCTGGCTTATTATATTACTCACAAATGGAAATAACAAACATTGTGAAGAATAATAAGCCATTAGGTTAAGACCATGTCCTTTCCTGAGAACTGCTAGTGCAGACAAATACTGACCGATGATCGGTTGCCACTGAGACATGCAAAGTCGTTAACTAGCATAATATATTTTCTCTCTATAGGGGTAATTATTCAAATAGAAATATAATACTTACATATAACACATAAATATTAAGCCTGGGTTTAGTTAACAAATTTTTATGTAATTTTCCCAAATTCCTACACATTAGCCTAGTTTGGAAAGTTAGAAAGCTCCTTTAAAGATTTCTCAATATTCCTTTGCCTCTGAGTGGTATCTCCTACCAGTTCCAGAAATTCTCCATGTGTTTCTTGAAAATGTTCAGGAACTTAATAATCATTTCTTTATAAAATAAAATGTACCTGATTGGCATTTAATATAAAAATTTCTTAATATAAGAAATATAACTTCTGGATATAAAATATTATCAATGATGATTTCTGCTAATATACAACTCCTATGACATTTTTTGAATAAAATATATATAACTTCTGAATATAAAAAGTGATCAACATAAATATGACTTCTGCTAATTTCAACACCTCCTCTCTGAAGAAAATGGTGGCAAAGCTGAAACATTTATTAAAGAGGTGTCGTGTTCTTAGATTTTTTTTTTAAGTAAAACAGATGCACTGTTTTTATGCTCTAAGAAATGGTTCATCAGAAGAAGACATGGTCATCTTTGATGCCTCTGAAAGCCATTTCATAACCTGCCAAACGGTATACTTCAAAGCATCTTAGAAGTTCTAAAGTATAATGCCTCTCTATTTTTCCTTCTTTGAGGAGTAGGCCCATATAGTTTTTTGTTTGTTTGTTTGTTTTACTTTTGTTTTCTCTGTAAGCACACAAAAAGAAGTATACACAGGCCCACCACATACAAAAGCAAAGTTCAGTGCTTACAGGACCACATCACATTTTCTTCCAAATTCCAACACCTATGGTGTTTGAAGAAATGGTAGCATTATGTGACAGTGTAACATTATTGCCTGCAATGTGCCAGCATGGAGTTGCGTGAGAGTTGTTCTGCATGTTTCAACTAACTTGATTGTCTTTTGCACAGAATGGTTTTACTCCACTGCACATTGCCTGCAAGAAAAACCGCATCAAAGTCATGGAACTGCTGGTGAAATATGGGGCTTCAATCCAAGCTATAACAGAGGTAGAAAAATGTTTCAGCTTGTCATGAAACATTCCTTCTCTTACTCCTTCTTCCCCTTCCTTTCACCCATTTTCTGTCCTCTTCACTCAAGTTTTATTGATCAGAAGAAGCCCCAAAGCCCCCACCGGTGCAGAGGAGTAAAACTGCTATTGCTTTGTTTCGCAGTCTGGCCTCACACCAATACATGTGGCTGCCTTCATGGGCCACTTGAACATTGTCCTCCTTCTGCTGCAGAACGGAGCCTCTCCAGATGTCACTAACATTGTGAGTATGGCTTGGGTCAGAATAACCACAGGGAGAAAGAGAGGAAAAGTGAGTGTGGGTGTGTGTAGGGATGTTCGTGTCTATGTCATCAAAATGAGCGGCTGCATTTGAGAAGAGCCCCTGTGGTAGTGTATGATTGAAATGCTAGAACTTCACTGAGGACGGTGAGGGGTAAGAATTGTGTTAGAAAATGAAATGGAAGCTGTGGAGTGAGACTGTTTCAGCTTCCTGGTGCATCCTAAGTGTTCGTGCATCTCAAGTGACATGTATTAAAACAACAAACATTTTAAAGGCTCCTCTGAGCATGAATGAATGATTGGTTGGAGTAAAATCTCCAGGGCTCACTCTAGGGGCCTGAGTGAGTTGTAGTCCAGGTAATTTTGGTTCAAGTATCAAGTCAGTACTGTAATCAGTCATATCAAATGATTAACCAGCAACAGACCAATATTAGGGATTTTTACTTGATATCAAATTCTCTCTCCTTCAGTTACATGGATTTTTCATTTTCTAACCTTACTTTGATTTGATTTTGTTTGCTAGAATGGAGTCCCTGTTTACCTGAAATAGTTATACCATTGCCACTTTTCATGTATTCCGAAAAAGGATGTTGGTCTCCAGACAACTTTAAATCTCCAGTAGATACTTGATATCCTGGAATTCTACCTAAAATTAGGAATGTTACTTCCAGTTTCTTCATATTTCTTTCACTTTCTTGGAGTCTGTCCCTTTCAACTTTGATCATCAAATACAAAGTTTCTTCTGAGCAAGAGAACATACTCTGTACAAGATGCTGTCATGTATTTGAAGCTCAACAGGGGCCACTGGAAGACTGAGATTTTTTTTAAAGTATGCAACAGAAATAAGTCTCCCCAAATAAATGTTTGTGCTTATTATTAAAATGAATCATATTTGCAAAAGCAATTGATTGACTATTGTTGCTAATTTTTGGAATCTCATTCCATTTCAATTGTGAAACAATGTTCAGTTTCACTTTTTATTTTTATACCTCTCACAATCTCATTTCTTTGTATTTTGCATACAATTTCTGTCCTGAAGTTTCTGATTCATGGACAAAATCAATGTGATATAATTTATTTGATTTTAAATATTATTTAACACTCTTCATATTATTCACAATTGGAGCATAATACCATTAAAGAATTGAAATATAGTCTGTAAGTGTCCCTAATTATATCTTATTGGACCTAAAGTAATAATGTAATACTGATCTTTAATTACTCTATTAAGGATAAGAGAATATGCCAGCTTGAGTTTAATTTCTAGACACTTCTAGAACTTTCAAAGAAATCCTTTTTCTGTTCAGAGATGACCACCTCCCTCTTTTTTTTTAATTATTTTATTTTATTATTTTATTATTTTTTATTCATTTGTTATTTATTTATTTATTTATTTTTATTTTTTAATTTTTTTAATTTTTAATATTTAATTTTTTATTTTTTTTTATTTTTATAATTTATCCACCTCCCTCTTTTAAACTGAGACTTGTACAAACCAGTAATTTTCAAGAAAAGTACTCTGCATACTTTCCCACTGTACAATAGTTTCTTTATTTTCATTCTCATACCTACAGGATCAATGATTATATTATGTTAAATTACATTATCATGTTGTAATAATAACATATACAAGTACATTCTGTGAGATGGTTGTTTAAATCCCCTAGGTTAATCTTTTTGAGGGGAGATTTTTTGCAAAATTGTCAATATTCATATGCTGTCTTCTGCAAAAAAAAAAATGCTAGATAGCCTAAATTTAGATTTTCAAATAAAAATAAAGCATAATTAAAATAGTAAAAATGTTGACATTGTTTAGATTTTTAAAGACTCACAAATTTGGCAGTTACTGTGTTAAATTTTCATTTCTTCCTGTTGGTCATTATAAAGTCTTTCCTTTTGTTTTATCTTCTCAATGGTGCAGTACGTACCTCCCTTCAGCCCCCTCAAAACAAATACTTGAGAGGCACCTGCCAATGAAATCCTCCCCTCAACATGTTCTCCACTTGTTTTTTATTTGTTCGTTTTTATTTTTGTGTGATGTGTCCCTTCAAGAAGCAATAGGGTTGCTCCCAGTTACGTGTGAATTTCAGATAAGCCATGAATGATTGATTGCAGTGTAAGAATGTCCCATGGAATAGTTGAGATACACTTATGCTAAAATAATTATTCACTGTTTGTCTGGAATTCAAATTTAACTGGTCATCCTGCATTTTTATTTGCTAAATATGGCAACCCTACATTTAGAGGAATTTAACTTTCTCCAGCAATGGGATGCCTGTGAACTTGTGTGTTCTCAGAAACTGAGGATATAGCTACTAAACCCAAAACTCTTCGCAGGTTGATTACGAAACTGTGTGAACACTGACTGCCTGCTTGCTGTGTCAGAGCTGGTCATTTCCTGACCCCAGAGCACCCCACCCTTGGAGCCTTTGTGTGTTGCCTGGAATCATGTTGCATTTTTGAATGCAGGGCTGTCTGTTGTGCTTTGATGCTTTCCAACTGATGCAGCCAAAGTGGAAGTGAATGCAGCTGTCAGCATAGTCAGTTTTAACAACTGAGGAGCATGAAGTTTAGTACCCTGCTTTGGACATGAGCAAACCCATTCTCTTGCCGGTCTTGTTTCTGTCTCAAAATTTACTCCACGTGTGAGGCATACCAGTAACTCAGTCATGTCAGGATATTATTACTGCAAAGCTCCCTTTCCAGAAAGATCATAAATGCACTTTAAAACCTAGCAAGCTGAACTGCTAGTTGTAACACATCCTTCACCCAAAGTATTCATTGAGAGCCATGACAGTGTCAAGCACTTTCGGAGCTATTCAGAATAGAGTGTGGGGTGTTCCCAAGGGTTCTCTTCTTAGACAAATCAGTGGGTTCACAGCTAAGTTCACACTTCATATTATGCTTAAGAATTTCCCCTGTCCTTAAAGTTAATTAGCTTAAGACACAGAAGACAAGGGTTTTAAATAAGATGAGGTGCCCAACAATCAAGAGATGGAAGTTATTGATAAAAACAATATACACCTGCCTTCATTTTCTTGTTCATACTTGGGGATAAACAGGGTAATATAAATATAAAAGGGAAGGGCAAATCATCATAAAACTTAATTACCTGAGAATTATTAAATAATAATTGAATAAGACCATTGTTTTAAAGTGAAGAGACCATGTGTGTGCATATAATACTTTTCTTTGAATATGTTTAATATTTTAGATGAGGTTTTATATCTAACTCATCAATTTCAAATATGTAAACCACATAAAAATTTATTTTAAGTATAAAATGAGGGTATTAGAAATATTAAGACTAACATTGGAAATATTTTACATGTTGAAAACCCTTTATTGATAAAGCTGGGCTTATAAAATAAATGTATACGTTCATCATTGAGTTAATACTCCTGAGGCCTCTTTGACTTAACTTTTTGTAAAGAAACTTATTTTTGCCTCCATTTCTACCAAAATTAGAAAAATTGCTATATTTCTAAGACCTAGAAATAGAGTTAAGATTTGAAGGTTTTTTTAATAGTTAGAAGATCTTAGCTTTATCTATTTAGAGAGAGATTTTAAGTGATACAGAAAACAAGTTAGATATCATCATTGTCCAAAGAAGAAAAATCTTGCCATACATCCAAAATCCAAAGACTAATATTGCTATTCTAATAATGTTGTTTTACAAAACTACAGACTCCAGACACATTTACTTTGCAAAAATCAAAATATGTCATCAGAAAATAAGGCCATTAGATGATAAATGAATCATCAACAAACAAGAGTTAATGTCCAGTTTCATGTTTTCAAAATCAAATTATTTGAAATGAATTTCTCATAACTTCATAAGGAATGGGTCTCTGAATACTAGGAAAAAAATGAACTGTGAGCTATGTACCAAACTAAAGTTCACTTAAATCTTCTAGATTTGAGGGTTTGTTGTACAAATAATCAGAAGAAATTATTCACTGGAATTTGTGAGATGTATCCAATTACTACAACCAACTTCAAGATTGATTTATTTTATTTGGAGTGGTTTACTTTACTTGGTTAAAATCAGCCTTATTTTCTAGGATAGTTGTGGTGACTAAAAGTAATGCTTTTTATTCTAGTATCTTATTGTAACTGTAAAATCGTTTGAAAGAATGAACCCCTACCTTCTTCAAAATGACATGTGATTCTAAAATATGCTTATTAAGAAAAAAAAAACCCTGTATCTTAGAGGCAGTAACAGGCTTCCCAATGAAAAAATTTCTTACATCTAACCACCACTCCTCATGCTGCAGCCTAAACTACCGTTTCCTGATGAGCATGTTATATCTCGATGAGGCACCAAGATGCACAAAGATACCTGAGGAATTACCTGGTGCCCACTGCTGCCCGCCTCAACAGACACACTGTTAACAGTTGCTTTACTCATCTCCCAGTATTCTCTCAAATAACTGTCTGCTCTTAAATATGCTCCTTAACAATAATAGGAGACCTCCTGGGCAAATCAGATTTCTTGTATGAACAATCACTGTCTTGTCTCATAACACAAAGACAAATTAGAGAAAAAAGAGTCTATTTTGAAAGTAAATTTTGAATTCTAAAAAGGAACAGCTTACGTATGGGTACACAAATGATGCGATCTTTTTGAAGTGTGTTGACTTGGCCTTCAGCATCGCATCTAGAGAGTCTCGTTAAAATGGAATTAAGTTATAATCACATAGCCAAGTGTGACAGTGACAGTTTAGGTGGGAAGGATACAAGATAACTTCTTATCACCCAAAACAGTTTGGGTTAAGCCAGGTTGATTGTTCAAGCTCAGGGTATCCTGGGTGTGTGGGTAAGTTCCCTGGTTTGTCAT
Source organism: Smutsia gigantea (assembly GCA_032199065.1). Taxonomy (NCBI): domain Eukaryota; kingdom Metazoa; phylum Chordata; class Mammalia; order Pholidota; family Manidae; genus Smutsia; species Smutsia gigantea. Next base: position 259,376 of record JAVSCE010006420.1, read on the forward strand.
GGACTGAAATAAATAAACTTTTATCCTTAGGAAGATGGAGAACATATAAAACCGAATTTTTCCAGACTGAATAATCATGAAATAATGACACCTTTTTATAGATTTCCTAAATCTTTGGATATATTGCTGAATATCACAAGAGGGCACACGTTTATTCTTTGCCATCCAGAGCAATGGGTTTGTTTATAGTTCAACCATTTTTGTTTCCTGACAGCGTGGAGAGACTGCCCTGCACATGGCAGCCCGGGCGGGGCAGGTGGAAGTGGTCCGGTGCCTCCTGAGAAACGGCGCCCTTGTTGATGCCAGAGCCAGGGTAGGTGCTGGTGCCCGGGGTTCTTATGTGCATGAGCTCCGTCTTCAAGAGGTTTCTAATATTCATGTCCTTGGAATGAAGGAAGTGCTATGGACTGTAAATGAAAGCATCAATTCAATAACAGTTTTTCAGGCAAAAAAGAAATGGCACAGTAAACATACACAATGGAAAACGCACCCCAATTCCACAAACACAAACATCTGAAAAAATGTACAATTTGGCATCTATGAAATATAGTACTGACATCCTAAAATTTTTTTTCACCTATTAGAGAGCACTTTCACATGAATCTTTTTCATGAATTTTAAAAATTTACCTATATTATAGTTATTATAAATATTAAAATTAATTTCTTACCACCAAAGTCAATCAGATTTCCACAGACATTCCTTACTAGTTACTTAGAAACAAATTATACTCAAAGTTTCAATGTTTTTCCCTCATCTCTTTTACTTTTCTCCTTTCTATAGTGAGTTCTACTTTTCTTCTTACTCTGAGTTTATGTATTTAGACATTGTGAGCTTCTACCATTTCAAAATAGAATTTTGGCCCTGGAGATTGCTTAGTAGGATTCTTCTGTTTGTAATTGCTTCTAATTCTCCCCTCCCCTCCAGGTTGATTTTTTCTTCTTCTTCACTGTCAATTTCATTTCCCTATTGCTTTTTTCCACCTTCTTCCTTTACTCTGAGTGTACTAGTCATTTGTATCAATATATAGTATCTTCTATTCCCTATTCCACATTGTTCCGTTAATTTCTGTACTAGCATCTTTGGGATTTTCATGGAGTATTTCAATGCTTTCTCTCCTTTTTCAGTATTTGATATACCTAAGCTAGAATTCACTTCCTCTTGACTCATATCATTGTGACTCCATTTTAGAGACAGTATTGTACTGGAATGAAAGCATCCAGCTGGAGTTATACAAACATTCCTTTCAGGCAAGTTATTTCATTTTCAGGTCTATCATTTAAAATGTGAGCATTGGACTAAGAAACCTTTAAACTCCTTTCTAGATTTTTTTAACATTATTTGACTCTGAATTATAGCATTTTTTCCCCACAGACCTTCATGCAGAACCCAGCGATACACGGGCAGCCTTGACATTACTCTTTTCCTCTCAGATTACCCCTTCTTTTCTGTCTTGTTGTACAAATAGTATAATGTTTGTTCTTTGGTAATTGTTGGTATTTTATGTCCTTATGTATTTAGAGCTTTCATTATTCAAACTGTATTCTTCCCTGCCTTGGCATTTTTCTTGTTTCCTTTTTTTTGTCCCTTAAAGACTATGTTTTAGAGCAGTTTTAGGTTCACAGCAAAATTGAGAGGAAGGTGCAGAGACTTCCTGTCTATCCCTGACCCCACACATACACAGCCTCCCCCATCATCAGCATTCCCCACCAGAGTGGTACGTTTGTTACAGTTGGTGAACCGACATGGACACATCATAATCCCGCAAAGTCCAGAGTTTACTTTGGGATTCCTTCTTGGTAGTGTATATTCTGTGGGTTCATCCATACAGTATCATATAGAGTAGTGTCATGGCCCTAAAAATCCTCTGTGTTCTGCCTATTCTCATTTCCTTTTAAGGTTATCTGGCATTTAGCTATTAAAAGAAATTATAATCAATGCGCTCTGAGTATCACGAATTTCACTATTTTTACCAGAAATTGTGGTAGTGTTCCTGCTTGATGTCTTTTAATCCATATTTAATAATAAAAGTGTTTCCAATTTATCTTTCAAAATAAAGCCACTTATTATTTTTCTACTTTCAAATTTTAATCTATTCTAGTTTTAATGGAAATTTTCTCTTTCTCATGTATCTCTGCAATTTTTTTAAGTTATTGATTCAACCTATCATTGAATTATACCTTTTTGGATACCATCTGAAACCCCTTCCTCAAAAACCACTGAATACAGACTCTTCTCTTTGAAATATTATAACATTTATGTATTTACGTATGTATCTATGTACTTTTACACACAGATTCCATCAATTCTATTGGTTTGCTTCTCTTATGCAACTACATTTAGTCTCATGGACTACATACATAAACATCTTTAATTTTTTTATTTCTCCTTATTTAAATATCAATTTCATGTCATCTTTTGTTTGTCTTTCCAGCTCCACCCCCTATCCTAAGGTGCAACTGAAATTCCTTCCCTGTAGTGTCCTGATAGGGGACAGGAAAAACTACAGGAGCCTCAGAGAGTGTTCCTACCCAAAGGTCATTATGCATAAAAATCACTTGGAGATCTGTTAAAATACAGACTGAAACTCAGTAGGTCTGGGGAGGGGCCCAAACTCTGCATTTCTGACAAACTCATAGATGTTATCAGTGCTTCTGATCCTGGGATTCTACTGTGAGCAGCTCGGAGCTGCGGTTTTTTCCTTTGCACATGTTCTATCCCAGGTTGTCCTTTCACCATGTGTTTTTATTTTCAGTAATCCTTTGATGTTTCCCTGGAGCTCTTTGATTTAGTTAACATTGGTACAATGGTTGTAATTATTAAAGCATTTTAACACAAATTACTTATTTAACAACAGAGCAACCTGTGTTGTAGGATGGCTTCGGGTCCTAAAATTCAAGATTGTGCTGACTTGCCGGAGGGCCAGTGTTAGACAGGATAAGAGAGAGGGTTCCTTCTCTGGTACTGTATATTTTTCCTAACTCTTCTCTGCTGCTATCATGGCGCCCTCTTCAGATATAGAGCCCTTCTCTCTCCCCCACAAACAAACAGCAGGATTCTAATTAGTCACATTCCCTGCCATGGCCAGGATATAGGATCAAGACTGAGCTCCACGCTCACTCATGTGGCCCTTTCTTGAGGTGGGGTGAGATGATTGGCAGCCACTCTAGAGCCACATGGAGTACGGGATGTCCACTTCCCCCAGAGAAGGAAGGCTGTTCCAGAAGGATATAGGGGGTGTTGGGCAGAAAACGGGGTACCTAGTTGCTCTGTTTTACCTTTTGGTTTCCCAGCATGCATACCCACATGCATGCACTTGGGAAGTCTACTTTCTTCTTACTTGGATTTAGAAATAGTACCTCATGCCTATGTAATTAGGAGGCTAAGCCGTATTTTTGCCTACTCCCAATATAGAATAAAAGAAAAATTGCACAATTACAATAATATTTCTTATTTAAAAAAGGCCAAGCAGCACAAGTGGGACTATATCAAGCTGAAAAGCTTCTGTACAGCAAAGGACACCATCAGTAGAACAAAAAGACATCTTATAGTATGGGAGAATATATTCATTAATGACTTGTCCGATAAGGGGTTGACACCCAAAATATATAAAGAACTCAAGCACCTCAACAAACAAAAAGCAAATAATCCAATTAAGAAATGGGCAGAGGATATGAATAGACACTTCTCCAAAGAAGAAATTCAGATGGCCAACAGGCACATGAAAAGATGCTCCACATCGCTAATCATCAGAGAAATGCAGATTAAAACCACAATGAGATATCACCTCACACCAGTGAGGATGGCCAACATCCAAAACACAAACAACAACAAATGTTGGCGAGGATGTGGAGAAAAGGGAACCCTCCTACACTGCTGGTGGGACTGCAAATTAGTTCAACCATTGTGGAAAGCAGTATGGAGGTTCCTCAAAAAACTCAAAATAGAAATACCATTTGACCCAGGAATTCCACTCCTAGGAATTTACCCTGAGAATGCAGCAGCCCAATTTGAAAAAGACGTATGCACCCCTATGTTTATCACAGCACTATTTACAATAGCCAAGAAATGGAAGCAACCTAAGTGTCCATCTGTAGATGAGTGGATAAAGAAGAGGTGGTACATATACACAATGGAATATTATACAGCCATAAGAAGAAAACAAATCCTACCATTTGCAACAAGATGGATGGAGCTAGAGGGTATTATGCTCAGTGAAATAAGCCAAGCAGAAAAAGACAAGTATCAAACGATTTCACTCATCTGTGGAGTATAAGAACAAAGAAAAAAACTGAAGGAACAAAACAGCAGCAGACTCACAGAACCCAAGAACGGACTAATAATTACCAAAGGGAAAGGGACTGGGGAGGATGGGTGGGAAGGGAGGGGCAAGGGGGAAAAAGGGGCATTATGATTAGCAGACGTAATGTTGGGGGGGCACGGGGAGGGCAGTACAACTCAGAGAGGACAAGTAGTGATTCTATAGCATCTCACTATGCTGATGGACAGTGACTGTAAGGGGGTTGGTGGGGGGGACCTGATGAAGGGGGTAGTCTAATAACCATAATATTGCACATGTAATTGTAGATTAATGATACCAAAATAAATCATTAAAAAAGAAAGGCCAAGCAGCATGCTGAATTCAATCAGCTAGGAGCATAATACCTCGCTGGGCAGACTGGAGAGCAGGAGCCGCAGGGGCATGTGTTCCTTGGCTAACCAATGTGCGTGCCTCTAGGCCCTGCCCTCAGGAAGGCCCTGTCTTGTCCAGTGTCCTCCATGGGCATAACTGAGAGGGCCACCAGGGCCTGTCCATCTGGGGCTCTCTTACTTTAGGTGCTTATTCTCTGTTGGCACATAAAGGGGTCTGGCATTTGCTTTAGAGGTCAAACAATTACAGGGCCCCTAGGGTTAAACTCACTTGAAAATTCACTTAAAACTTCAGTTTAGCTACCAAGATATTTGGTTTCTGGGAATCCTCTTAGCTAGGAACTAGTAGCAGAAATTTTATCAAATTCTTGGATCAAATAGCCCAGCCATTGCTATTTCTATCTTTTGGTAAAAGGAGTAGGGGATCAGGAAACGTCCCTAATATTGGAAAACAGTGGCCTGCATTGGAGGCAAAGCTCTTCTGGTGTGAACTGTCTCCTAGCCGGCAGCGCTTTCTGATGAGGGAACTATTGCCCCTTATGTTTGGGAAAGGTCTAGGGGATCACGCTCCCTCCCTATGTTTTTCTTAGTTCTTCCCATGAATATTTCCTTCTTTGCTTTCCAAATTCTTTACCTTGGCATGAATTAACTTTAGCTTAGGGCAGCAAGTTTAACCTTTGCAATTCAACAAGGAAATAATTATCCAAACCTCATAAGGTCTTACATCTCTAGTTACAGGTGGAAAGACTTTCTTACCAGATTTGCATGTTCTTCCCTTTTCTGCTTTCAGAGAGGAATGCACCAAAAGTTGAAAAAAATGAGCAAGACAGCTTATTATTTAATTTAAAAAAAAGTGCCTCAAATCTGTGGTCTGTGAACCAATGGATAATAGTTGATAATTTGACTACCATCAGTCAGGGATTGCGTCTTCTCAGCTGTGGATTAAGGGGTCAGCCATGTCCCAACTCTCCCCCTCACTCATCAAAAGCACATTTTAGATTGTGTCACTGGCAGTGTCCTCTATCAACTTTAGTTTGGCAGAAGTAGTCCAAGAAGGGAAGCCCAGCCACTACAGATGTTCGTGAGAGCTATTCTCGAGGTCTTCGGTTTGTTGTTTGTTTTGCTGTTCATTTATCTTTATAATGTAATTCTCCCATTCCTCTGTTTTTCCTCTGGATTTCAGAGAAAGTTGTATCTTCCAAAATGTGCCCCTCCTTTCCTATTGAGAGGCACCTTGTCCTGTTAGTTTTCTTAGTGGTTGTATTACTGTGTTTATTTCTGTAGAATGGATAGATAAATAAATGTCTTCAGAATCCAATGCCTGAATTTAAGTGCTGTTTTAGCTATCCTGGGAACTCACTGAATTCCTCTTAATCTCTATGCTTTGGAAAATAGTCAAATAATACATTTTATGCCTGCATTTTAGGTCTCTTCTAAGTATAAGATTAAGTAGGAATTGTACATGAAGGAAATTTAGAAATTGCAAATTTTTGTAAAATTCTAATTCTATTACTAAAATAATTGTATTATTATTATTTATTTCTCACTACCCTGAAATTCATACAATGCTATTTATCTCTTCCTGAAGCTCCCTATTAATCCTTTTTTTTCTTATAACTTTGAGATACTACATTTATTCGAACAGTTCTTCTCTACTGTATTACATTTTTCTCCATTAATTCTTAGCCCTGGAAGCTGGCCCAGCATTGTCTTCCTCACTTTTATTAAGACATGTCCTTGAACAGATTGTAAAGATATTATCTCTTTCCATCACTAAGGTTACAGTTTTCATTTTACAGGAGAATGGTTTGGCCTGGTTTTCTTAACACTGAAAATCCTTTGCTGACTATGCATTAGAGTCAGGTGATTTCTTGAGCCTCCTCCAGCATGTCCTTCCTGTCCCTTATACCAGCTATATTCTCTCTGTTTTTAAGTGAAAAGCACTTGGTAAATAGTCAGTCCCATATGCTTCTTGCCAGAGTTCCATTTCATCTTTGAAGTCCTGGATGTAAGTCTCAGGCCAATTTGCAATGTTTCCTGGAACAACTTTTTACAAAACCAGACTCAGTATCTTCTTTATCCACAGTCTCTCCTTGAAGAAAATGACCAGCATGTGTGTCCTTGGCTTCCTGAGTGGAATAAGAACAAATTCTTCCCAGCATTCCTCATTCTTTTTCTCTTGATACAGTTCCCAGAATAAACACTGTGTCTTAGTGAAAGCTTTTGGATGAGAATCTAGGTCTTAGGACTTTTGGACTAGATTTCTTTTCTTACTCAGAACCAGGAGTTGGTTTATATTTAAATATAAGTGAGGGCTTGATGAGTTGAGGAATTTATCTGGTGGGTTTGGTGTGCCCAGAAAACAATGACCAAGTTCATGGAAGTACATACTTAAAAAAAAAAATCTAAGTATGATTTTTATGAACAAACAGATCACCTCTATAGCAAAATATAAAATCAGTTGTGGCCAAACTGTAGTAATTTCCTTTTAGGTAGGCATTTCTAGAGACTCCAAGAATACATACTCTTGAAACATCTGAGTGAAATATATTATCAGTGACGTTTGGTCTGGCCTGGCACTAACTTTTTACTTGACTTGAGTTGCAGGAGGAACAGACACCTTTGCATATTGCCTCTCGCCTGGGTAAGACAGAAATTGTCCAGCTGCTTCTACAACACATGGCCCACCCAGATGCAGCCACTACGAATGGGTACACACCACTGCACATCTCTGCCAGGGAAGGCCAGGTTGATGTGGCATCAGTCCTCTTGGAAGCAGGGGCAGCCCATTCCTTAGCTACCAAGGTAAGCAGAGTGGCTTCATGACAACAAGGACCGAGAGGGATCCTAAATCAGGATCTCTCTGCTGACTTCAGAGTGTCAAGAAGGGTAGATCTCTTTCTCTGTCTTTGAATATTTTAGACTCACTTTCCAAATGATCTAAGGGGATTGTGAGACTCCATATAATATCTTCAGTAAACAGTATTGGATCCCATTCTTTTGATTGATCAGTGTTGTTCTTAGTACACGTATCTAGATGTACAGGTAAAAGATGTTTTACATAGAGCAAGGGCTACTTTCTCTTCTCTTTCCATTGTAAAATCCATAATGTATTCCTAAGAGGAGGAAAAAAAAGATTCCCAAGTACACTGAGCCACTATTACTAACTAGGAAAAGAAATTGTATTGAATTGGCAATACTGTGCTTATTAAGGGTTTTAGGACTTTCTAAAAGTTTACTTAATCTTGCATTTTCCCAGCCTTGGTATCGGATGTCATTACCTTTCTGTTCTCTAATCTTTACCAGCTACACTCTGCCACTCTGTTTACAGAGGTGGGCTTGAGAATCACCTTTATTAGTTCTTGCTATTGTTATTTAACAAAAATATGCACCAGCGTGGATTTCACTTATGTTCAAAGTTTTATGTTAGGGTAGAGTAGTTTTTTCTCCACTTGACACATTCTCTTTGAAATTCACTATTTGGATATGACAGAATAAAACATGAACATGCTCAGCTAACTGGAGCAAAAGAAATTGGACAAATGCAAAAGAGTAGCAGTAATTCCCACCAATACAACAGTGATTCAGATTATTGAGAAGACATTCCCACTTTGCTCATAATAAAAAGGCATAAATAGTACATCTAAGGGAGAAGGAAATTTGCAAGTATGAACTGAAGCAGTTGGAGGAGCAGCCCACTAGCCATGCTGGCTCATCTGGTTGCCTATGGCTGTGAAACACATTCTGATGTAAGAAACTGGTAAGTATTCAAATGCTAAAATCTGAAGAGTTGAAAGGCTTTTAAAAATCAGTTTTTTTAATCAGCAACTAAGCAACAAACATATAATAATAGTAATAATAATAATAACCCAAGAGAGACAGGTGATTGTCTCATCAGATGAAGATGATAAATCCAGATATATAAAACCCAGAAACTGAGAATAAAACAGTCTCTTCCAAAGATTTACAGGATTTAAAAAAGTGTATCTAAAGCAATAGTAAATTAGGGCAGTTACATGGAAGAAACTATTAACAGAGCAGTTCAACAGTGGAACTGACTGGGGCTCCAGAGTGGTTGACTCATCATCATTAAAGCTATTTAAGTGTTTATAAATATCAGAGGGTAAATGAAATCCTGATGGGATTAACATAGGGGAAGAAGGAAGATGTGTGACTCAATAAATGCTTTCCAACCTTTACTTTGTGATTCTCCAGTAAGATTCTATGTAGTTTTGTCTAATAATAGTTTCCAAATTTATAAAGGGGCTGGATCACTATTGCAGCAGGATTTTCAGGAGAGAAGTTTATTTTTTGTTCCTCACCGAGTAATTTGTCTCAAAGAACTCCGCTTCATCCTGTGTGTCCCCCAGTCACTGTGTGCACTGCGTGGACAGACGGGAACATTAACAACAACTGTCGTTTAAATGGACTAATGCAGGAAGGAGAATATACTCTTGTATTTGCCCCACAGTTGGGAAAAGCAGAAGAGCACTCTTCTCCAATGACCTATTAGTGCCAAGTGTTCAAAAAGAAGCAAAAGAAAAATGACATCTCAGTTCACAGTAATTTGTGTGATGACACTGAAAGGATATACTTAAACGGTCCCAGGGATAAGCCGGACCTTACAGCACCTAAGCCAGGCATTTTGCTGCGTGTGTTTTACAGGCCCTGGTCAGCTTCAGGATTCTCCCAGCCCCTCTGTAGCGCCAGAAGAGCACGTGGTTAGACTGTCTGGCCAAGAGGATGGATCTGAGATCACAGTGTAGGAACTGTGCCATCCTTGAGGACTGAGTCCAGGGACATGGCTCTATTTGTAACACACTGTTAATTACAGAGGGTGGCATTAGGCGCACAAGATTGAATCTATACATGTAAACGTGTAGCGAAGCAGTCTTTTAAAAAAGTTTTAAAGCTGTGCTGTGTTTAAAAGTCTGGTGTTAATCAGCTCAACATAATGCCTGAAGTAGAGTGTATTTCGCAGAAGGAATCGGGCTTACAGTGTGGGTCTTCTGGGAAAGGGGATAACAGGATGGGAGATGCCTTTTAATGGTGAACATTTTTTTCCTCTTTTCAACCATTAACTTGCTATTTCTGCATAAAATACAAATCAACTGATTCACATTTTTGTTTTTTTTTTACTGTGGCTGCTGAAATAACCTAAAATTTAAATGAAGAAATTTAATATTCAGGTATTATAAAATGTGAAGAAAGAAAATGAAGAATTGGAGAAAAGGCAGCTATTGTCTCAATCCTATTTATTTTAGAGGCAAGAACAAGACTGGCTTTTTTCCCACTCACAATTTGGAGCCATTTTAATGACACGAGTGCTTTGATAAATCCCAGGTCTATATAAAAAGGGACAGTCAGTCTCCAAACACTTAAAGTTTCTTTTGTTCTGTCATGGGTGACAGATTTAATGCATCCAGTATTCTTCCCGGAAGGAGAATCAACATAATTTGCTTAATATGTTAACAAACAAAAAGGATTTTATTAGGAGTCACAAGAATACAATGTTTTATTTCTGTTCTTCACGTTTTCAGAAGGGTTTCACTCCCCTGCACGTAGCCGCCAAGTATGGAAGCCTGGATGTGGCAAAACTTCTCCTGCAACGTCGTGCTGCCGCAGATTCTGCAGGGAAGGTAAAAGTTTTCAGTAATACGCCTTGTTATATAACTCAGTCAAGTTGAAAGCTTTGGAGATCTGAATTTCAAGGTATTTTTCTCACTCTTACGAAAGGACTATGAAGGTAACTGATGAAACTATGGCAAGTAGTCGTGATGGTGTTGCCCGTGATCTGCCCGGACTCCGGTTTAGAAGGCAGGAGTTGTGCCTCAGATGTGTTCTTCTCACAGCCGGGCTCAGAGCGTTTCTATATGAAGAATCCTGCAGTGTTAACGTAGTCATTGTTAGGTAGCATTTTAGACGTTTATTTATGGTGGACATCAAGATGCTCAACTAATCATTTTCAATTTTAGTTAAGTTTCTAATATGAAAATCATTGGGTATTTATTTTGATTTTTTTCTGTTGGCTATATTAATTAATTAACATGGACTTAATCGATACCAGTTTCCATCCTGGTAGCTTCAGGGCAGCTAACGCTAATTCATTAATGCTAAAACTTAAAACACCGTTGCAGAATGGCCTTACCCCGCTCCATGTTGCTGCTCATTATGACAACCAGAAGGTGGCGCTGCTGTTACTGGAGAAGGGTGCTTCCCCTCACGCCATGGCCAAGGTGAGGAGCCCAGAAAAGGATTTACAGACACACGGCGTAACTATAATTTCACAGCACATGGCACTTCTTTTTAAAACACATGATATGGTATAACTTCAAGTAGTGGCTTCTGGTATTAACTTTTTTTTTTTTTGGTGTTTTTACAAGTTGCTTGCACAAAGTCTTTGAAGATATTTTTAAAAGTCAGCAAATATTGAGGGGATGTGCTTGTGAATCGGTGGAGAGGAAGGTTCTTGCCAACGCTCAATGTTTGAGAGACTGAACTATGCATTTTGAGGAATTAAACACAGTAAGGCAGTTAGATTTTTGCTTCTCTCCAGCAAACAGAAGTTATGATATAATACACCCTTTTATTTGCTCATTCCTCAGACTTCAAATTCTTCATTGTGCTAGATGCAAGACTCTGTTTTGTTATTTTTTATGTTTCATCCATGCTAACTATAGGATACATATTTTTAAGTTCCTAGGGCAGGCATGGCTTTGGTGTGTATGTAGCACCAACTTGTAATACAGCTCCAGCTTAGGCCTGTACCTGTGGAGGGAGTGTTTCCCACCGTTTTGTCTGCCCCTTTATTACACTGAAAATGGACATGAATGTTGTGTAGTACATGAAGTCATCAATGCATCTTTCATTTATTCATTCAGCTGATGTACTGAAAACATATTAGGGTTTATTTAAGAAGGAAAACTATTGTAGTGGCAAAATATTCATGCTACATTAGATGATACAATAAAATAACAACTACCATTTATGTGCCCGACACGGGGTCTAGCACTTCATATGCAGTATTTCACTTCATCTCACAATAATCCTGTGAGATTGATGTAATCATTTCTATTCTACACGTGAGGAAATGAGATTTAAATGGGTTAATTTGTTTGTCCAAAGTCACATGACTACTAAGTGCTAGAGCTAGGATTTGACCTCGGGCGATCTGACTTTAGAGGCAGCACTTTTACCCAGGGGGCCTGCTGTGTCCCAAAGCAGTGGTGAGAGGATTACTCCACTTCTGTTTTATAATACATATGTATATACTCACATGTCTAAGTTACACATATTATACTAACATAATGAGATACTGTATATAAAAGTGTATTCTGTATACTACTATGTATTTTGTATATAAACAATTATATACAGTAAGATAATATAAATATATATAACTTTGTACACATGCCTGCATATATGTATATAATGCATATTTTATTGCTACAAATACACAGCTTATACTAACATATTTAAACTTAAAAGAGGAAAAATTTTTATAATCATCCATACCATTCTTATTCCTTTACACCCTTTTCTCTGTAATCTGTATTTATTTTATGTCTTTCTTCCCACTGAAGTATAAACTACTTGAGGACAGTTATTTTGTCTTGATCATTTGCATATCCCTGATGCTTATTATAAAGTATTATGTGGGTTCTGAATAAATTTAGAGGAAAGAACGAAGACCAAGCAGCTATTTCAATGGAATGAAAAATACCTGCTCACTTAACATGCCAGTATTTTTTTCATTTACTTTCCAGTTTGACTGTTCTCAACGTAGAAAATAAAAGAGTTCATCAATATCCAATAACAACACTTTATTTGAACACTTTCTATTTATAAAGGATATATTGTAGTAAAATTATAAAAAGCATATTCAATTCCCATAAGAGACTCTCAATCTACTTGAGGGAGAGGACCTAAATTAAAATACTGTCTATGGTCTTCCTAAAGAGACAATTGTAGCCTTGACCTCTACCTCTATAGCGTATGGTCCTTACTCCTAGAAGACACCCACACAGAGTCCAGAAGCACAGACACGGAAGGCCTCAGCTCCGGAGCCTACAGCAGGCTAGGTGTTCTAGAGACTCCCCTAGTGTCTTCCACTCACGTGCCCCAGCCTTTTGATAAGCATGCGTCCTTCAGCTTTGGGGCCGCTCCACGATGCTCCCAGTTGGTAGGACCCCCATCCCCATCTCCACTTCCGGATCTCCCTTTACTACACTGCCCCCACCTCACCCGCATCACACACAGTCCTCTGGACCCTAGAATCTCTTTGATTCTTTCTGTCAGAGTCCAGAGCCTTTGCTTAGGTTTATTGGAGGTTTTTTTTTTTGGTTATTTGTTCCCCCAAATTTTACTCTACATGGAGAAGGAGAGCTCTTCAGATCTTGCAGGTCGAGTATTTACTGGACAGTCAGACCTCTTATATTGCCAAAATTGACTCTCTCTTTGATGATCTCTTACGTTGTTTTGTTAAAACCTCCTTTTACCTGACCTTGGCAGAGACTGTGCTGCAGGAATGGGGAAGCTGGGACTAAAGGAAACACACTGTAGCAAAAAAACAAAAGAACAAAATCCCTAAACTTTTATTCAATAGAGCCTGTGGTCCTGGCTCAATGTTCCAGAGCACTTGGAGCATCTGGGACCTATGATCAGACTCTGAAAAGGCTTCTAAAGAGAGCTGCTGAATTTCCTCAGCAGCTTAAGAGAACTGTCACTTACCTGAACTGAAGGATGCTTATTTTTGCTTGGAGAAATGGGGACAAGGTAGATAGAAAATGTAGGGCCATTTGAAGGTCAAGATTTGATGACAGCACATGAAGACATTTAAATTGTGAAAACTACTTATTATTTTTTGGTACACTTTGCAGTTAGACTTCAGGAAATAACATGACCTAAAATTACCTCTTCTGGCCACCCCATGGGAAGCACCTGATCGTCACGCTGTCTTTTCCTTTAGCATGTCACATTGAATGGTAAAACCACTATTTTTAATTTCTATCACACATCTTCCAAGGAAAATTCTTCCATACTTGATAAGGAAAGGAAACAGTATAGGTTCCAGACTTACGCTTGTTCCAAAGATTTCTGTTTGGGGGAATGGGGTGTAAAGTTTGGTTCTCATAAGCAAAGTGGGAGTTCTGCTGGTCCTTTCCACAAACTTCCACATAAAACTAGTTAGCCTCATATTTCTACTTTTGAGTCAGTGGTTGTAGAGTTGAAGGGGAGATCCAGGATTTTAACTGACTATGCAGTTAACATAAGCCAGTTTTGTTGTTGAATATCTTTTCTACTAGAATGCAACCCTTTAAAGCAGGGATCATGTCTTGTCCACCTTGTATCCCCACACCTGGCACGCCACATGGCATATGTCCGGTACTTAGTACTTACTGGATGAGTAAAAGTGCAGTCCAACTAGAAGCAGTTTAGTAGGTGTGTTATAACAAGGTCACAGAAATAATTCCATTTCATTCTGTACTATTAAAACCATATGTAGAGTACAGCATTCAGTTCCAGGTAGCACAATTCAGGAGCCATGCTGACAGACTAGACTAACTCCAAAGCAGATCATCCTTCACAGAGGGAGGTCTAGAAATGAGGCTTCTGTAGGGATAGTTGAAGGGGTGGGGAAGTTCATCCTGAAAATGAGAAAACTAAATAGAGGTACGAAAACCATCTCCAGGTATATAAGGGACAGTTACGTAGAAGAGGAACTTGGCGTATTTTATGTTGCTCTTTAGGAGAGAACCACTATCATAATGGGGAGATTCTAAAGTTCGGGGCTTTTGCACCCTATCTGTCTTTCAGTAGAAGGGGTGCCTTGTGACATTGGTTACAGAGAACTGGGTATTGTTGGATAGAAACTTGTGGTGGGTAAGAATTTGATTTACTATAAACTCACTTTTAACTTTTCTGTGGATGAAAGATTACTTTTTTTCAGAGATACACATTAGGGCAATTGCTAAGCTTACTATATATTTGTGTCACTTTCAACTTTTCTGTTGATTAAAGGTTGTTATTTAGAAAGATGTATTAGGGCAATTGCTAAGCTTACTATATATGTTTTATTTACTTTTTTTAGAATGGCTATACTCCTTTACACATTGCTGCCAAGAAGAATCAAATGCAGATAGCTTCCACACTCCTCAACTACGGCGCAGAGACGAACATCATGACAAAACAGGGAGTAACACCACTCCACCTGGCCTCACAAGAGGGGCATACGGATATGGTCACCTTGCTTCTGGATAAGGGAGCCAATATCCACATGTCCACCAAGGTATTCTGGTTTTGCCTCTTGTTTTAGTAAAGAGTCTTTTGGATAAATGTCAACAGAAACCAATCAAAGGCATCGTGGAACACAAAGGGGAACTATTCAGAGGGTGCAGAGACATCTTACAGAATTCAAGGAGATCGAAGGAGTCAAACCTTTTGAAGGTCTAGAAAGCCACAAGGAAGCAAGGAGCGGGGCACACAGTTTCCCTGCCTGTGCCGTACATTTTTGCATCTTGTCTTTTACCCACAAGTCAGTTTCATTTTCCTGTCTCTGCAGACTGTAGATCTGTTTTCTCTGCTTCTCTGTGTATGTGACCAAACAGACTACCCTATAGCGCCCAAGAATTAACATCACTGCATTTCAGGCAGTCCGTCCAGATTACAGTGGTGCCTGCTAGTCTTCATCCCAAATTCCAGAGAGAGCGAGGGAGAGAGAGAGGGGACAGTTCCATCTGGGGTCTGGCCCAGACACCTGCTTCTAACCTGTTGGTCCGTGCGTGCTACCCAAGTCATTCTCCAGCATCAGAGGCCCCTTTGGGTGGGAGGACAAAACTCAGTAAAACACAGGTTTTTGGCCAATGTCAGCCTGGCTTGGGCAGTGGTGGTGGGGGGGTGTGGAGAATCAGTGATTTTAATAAAACACCTCAGTCATTTCAGCCTTTTTGCAGAGAATGGCCTTTGTGAACAAGCATATTAACTATAATAGAGTAACAGTATAGGAGAAAAAGACATTATTCAAATAGATATTTATATTTTTACAATTGCATGTCTATCTATGCATATATATATCTCTCTCTCCATATATATCCATAGCTCTATCATCTGTCTAATCTATATCTATCTATCTTGCACTTATATACACTCCACTGGAGCCAACTGCTGACAAGTGAAAAATTGGAACCTATATTCACAAGTTATCTCATCAGTTAGTTTATAAGTTATTCATCAGCTAGTTCTCTGAATGCTTTTCGTAACGTGGTGTTGTCTAGTGTGGATCTAGTTAAGTTTTTTAGGATTTTCCACAAATACACAAATACTGTGTTTTCTATTGCTCACTGTTGAGTTGATTAATGCTTTTGGGGACTCAGTTGTAAATTGGCCTTAATAACACTTGTAAATAGGTTATATAGCATATGTCCTTCCAAAAGAGCTATGAAAAAGGTTGTCTTGAATGTCTCTAGGCCCCTATTTTGTGTCTTTATCATAACTCAGCATTCCAGGGCATCACTCACCCTTACACACATCTCTGTTCTCTGTCACAAGTCCTCATAATCCTTTTTTAAAGTATGGTGAGTGCTAATTATAGAGTTAGCCCTCCGAAAGATATTTGCATTTTAACAAGAATGAACCTGAAGAAGCCTCATGGTGAAATTCAGTGTGTCAGTCAGACAATCATTAAAGTCGGGGGCATGAATCTCTTTGTGGCCATTGAAATCATGCTGTTCAGGTGTCATTTACCCTAATGGGGATATTCTTACTATGAAACCAATGGTAGAATAGTTCATTTAGCATCAATATATAAAGGGGGTATTATGTGTTTGTTGTCCTTTAAAAACAAATCTTTGTTTGAAAATAAACACAAGAACTCCATAAGGAAATCCAGCAAAATTTTGAGTAGAATGAAAATTTTAAACATTTCATGGAACTGATCATGCAATGCTTCTGATGGTGTTAACTTTAATTCATAAAAATGGTACATACATATCTGTAATCAGTTCATTATTCCTCCTTAATGGCATTCTTCTAAACATATTACTACCTTTGAGAGAGTTTTAGCAGTCAACCAGCAAAACATTTAATGAGTATTTTTGAGTCTTACACTTAGCAATGGAGAAAAATCTTTAATTTTGAACCACAAAGTGATTATGTTACCTTTATAACAATGATTTCAATGTAAGATTTGTGTAATGTCTTGAACATAAAGGCATGATGTATTTGTCACTAGGATAAAACTCCAGCAAATATGTTCAGACATATGTCAATAATAATACAGTATATAGGATCTATATATAAATTACCTTTTGGTTGGTATTATAACAAGATAATGCAACTATAAAAGTAGCTCAGTTAATAAGCAAAACCAGTAATAGACTTTCCCACTGCTTTTGAAAAGTACATATATTCTTTTCCAATTGGAAACCAATAGAAATCAATAAGGTCATACAGTCCAAATGATTATTTCTCAGTAAGAACTATAATATAAAAACATTACAGTCCTTACCCAATCACCATGTAATAATGAAATAAAACCAATGTAGAGTCCACCAGTGCATCTTAGGAAATAAATTATTTTTTTTTAAAGAATTCCTTCAACATCTTCTATTTTCTTGATTTGTTAGAAAGGCTTATAATGATTTGATTTAGGAATGCAAATTACATAATAAACTGTAGAGGATTTTCATATTGGTTGTTAGTTTGCAATCTTATATTGTAGAAAACCCATTCTGCAAATAGCAGAAAACAGCACATATATTTGAGATGCCATTAAAAATGTCTTTGAGATATTTTAATGACCACTTTATTATTTAGTGATCCATTCAATAAAATTTTTTAAAGACCAGTTAGTTGTCTCTATAAAGAGAAATATATATTTTTAAATCTTTCTATTTTTAAACAATTTTAGACTTACAGAAAAGTTAGAAAAATAGTTCAGAATGTTCTCAACTATTTTTCGCTCAGCTTTATCTAATTCTGACATCTTACATCACCAAAGCACAGTGATTAAAACCAGGAAATTAACCTTGTATGTATAATACTATTATGCAAAGTACAAACCTACTAGAGTTTCAGCAGTGTTTCCACTGATGTCCTTTTTCAGGATTTCACATAGCATTGAGTCATTTTTTCTTAGTGACTTACAGTCTGTGATAGTTCCACTGTCTTTCCTTATCTTCCATGACAATGATAGTTTAGCGTACTGGTCAGTAATTCTGTAGTATGTCCACCAATTTATGTTTGTCTGATATTTTCTTATGGTAAAAATGAGGTTACACACTTTGGCAAGACCAAAAAGTGATTTTGTGTCCTCAGTGCACCATATTAAGGAGTTCATGGTGTTGTTAGGTCTTTTTTTTTAATTAAGGTATCATTGATATACAATCTTATGAAGGTTTCACATGAGCAATATTGTGGTTTCACCACTCACCCATATTATCAAGTCTCCCCTCATTGCAGTCACTGTCTATTAGCATAGTAAGATGCTATAGAGTCACTACTTGTCTTCTGTGTGCTGTACTGCCTTCCCGTGACCCACCTATATTGTGACTGTGAATTATAATACCCCTTAATCCCTTCTCCCTCCCTCCCGCCAGACCCATCCTCCCAAACACCTTCCCTTTGGTAACCGCTAGTCCTAAAAAGAAATAATTTTATGTTTGCTAATTTAATATGGAGAAAGTCAAGATGAGGGAGAGAATCTTCTGTTTTCTCTTAATATTTGTGTCATTCATACTTCAGTACTGTATACTGTTTGTTTAGAAGCGATGACATTCTCAGGCAGAAGGGTGTACCTTGTGTCTCGTCCTGATGGCTCATGCAACGCAAAACTGAGCCCGGCCACAACTCTTAAGGATTTAAAAAGCCCCAAGTACTTAAATAAAAAGCTCTTTTTCTGATTGGAGAATGTTTTTCTCTCTGTAGATATCACTTACATTTGTTAAAGGTCAGAGGACTTTTCAGTTTCTAGAAGTAACACCACGGCTAGAGATCATAAATTTTGAAGAACAAGGCCTAGCTTTTTCAACCTGACCTTGACCGTAGGACAGCAGACCTGCAAAACCATGGAGGGCTGGTCGGTTTTAACTGGATGTGAACTGGGGGAAGGAGGTACTGACTCTGAGCACAAGTAAGCTAGGCTACGGCTGCAGGATATACAGGAAGAGGATAATCTAGATTTTTGAGCAGTAGTAGGGGGAGAGAAACATATGGTGTGAATATACTGTTAGCTGGAATATAAGCTTTATAAGGGCAGAAACATTTGGTCACTGATATATTCAAGTGCCTAGAACACTTCCTGGTATATGAAAGATACTGAAAAAAACACGTGTTAAACATGCAAATGTTTTTAGGTTTTAAAGCTGCTCTTTAAATTTTGATTTTGCTTGATGGAAGCTGCTTGCTTATGTACTGAGGCTCCTGGATTGTGGCATTGACTGAATAAACCACTTCTCCCTCTTTTCTCTACCTTTTCATCTTTTATTAATTCTTAACTGTACTTTACTTGCATATTCATTAATCAGAATTATTTTGATGTATATATGCCAAACATTTTACATAAAAAAGTCCAGTGTATGGTGTTATATATAAATGATGGGGTCACTTTTTATTTAGCATTTAGAGGAACCCCCAAAATATATACAAACTTTGGGTGCTGGAGAAAATTGTTCTGTACTCATTTCTTACAACTCTACATATTTTTATATTGATGAAAATACAGATTACTGGTATGGTTATAAAGTACAAGTAGTAGTTGGTGGATCAATTATTTAAGTGAATAAAGAAATTCAGGAGGCACAGATGGGTTTGAAATGAATGTTGCTTAGAGGCTGATTAGCTGAGTTATTTTAAAGTCTCACATGACAATGTAAGTACCCAATACAGAAAATGTAATTTGTTGGAAGTGTTGACTGACTTAGAGTATTTGTCTGGGACAGAAAGTCATATTAAATTGGAGGGTTTGCTTTAGATATCAAAAGATGGAGTTTCTAGGGAGAGGATATGAATTTTCTTATATCTCTCCAATAAGTGATATTATAGGTGATGTAATTTATTTTTTAAATGTACC
This sequence comes from Smutsia gigantea, assembly GCA_032199065.1. Lineage (NCBI taxonomy): Eukaryota > Metazoa > Chordata > Mammalia > Pholidota > Manidae > Smutsia > Smutsia gigantea. The sequence continues at coordinate 279,093 of JAVSCE010006420.1, forward strand.
CCTTTGCTTCCATTCTCTCTATAGAGTGGGCTCACATCCTTACACCTTGCAGCCCAGGAAGATAAAGTGAATGTTGCTGATATTCTTACCAAGCATGGGGCTGACCAGGATGCTCACACGAAGGTAAAGTGAATCACTGTCAGTACTTAGTTGAGTCCCATTTGCCCCATTCGGGTCACCCCAAGGCCAAGTCTTCCTCCTCAGAAGTCCATTCTAAATTATGATTCTCTCCTGCTGACAAATCTATAATGGTTCTTCATATTGCTGGAATCAAGTCCAAGTGGATAGCATAGTACCAGGAGCCTTTACAGAAAGATTCCAATTTTATGGGCTTACGTACTCTCTCTCCCTTATTGTTTCAGGTAGTGAAGATGACTTGCTGTTTACTTCTTTGCTTGTCTCCATGCCCCTGGTCTTGAAAAGATTTTTCCCTCTATGCCATTAAATTATTCAAGCCCACTTTAGCTATATTTTCTGGCTTCTCTTCCAGATCCTCCTATGAGACTCAGTCTCACTTCCCTGTTTTCAGATCCTATGATTCCTGCCTCTCTCTTAGCCCTTTGTCAGATTAAGTCATATACACATCTGATCTCCTTTGATGATGTTAAATTCCTTGTGTTCAGAGATATGCTCCTATCCATATTTGTATCCATAGGACACATATATAATCTACTAAGTAAAGTTTGTATGATCAAATAGAATTTCTACCCACCCACCCATAACTGAAATTCTATCTAATGCCCCTCCTCTTGAGAATTAACCACTAGAGTAGTTATTCATTTATTATTATTATTATTATATTTACAGCTTGGTTACACTCCTTTAATTGTGGCCTGTCACTATGGAAATGTGAAAATGGTCAACTTTCTTCTGAAGCAGGGAGCAAATGTCAACGCAAAAACCAAGGTAAATACTTGTATCATATTCATTTTCTGTAGGCAGAAAGGTTCAGCCATATGGACACTCCACTAACTCACCATAGCTACAAATTTTTGTTTTGTTTTGTTTTTTAGTATTTAGTATTTAATTTTAGTATTTTTTTCTTTTTAGTTATTCTAAAGTGGTTTTAATTTTGTTTGAACCATTTCATTCTCATAACCTCTGACAGCCGTGTAGGCTAGCTTCAGAACTACTTCTACTTAAAGTTAAAATAGTTGATATAGATTTAACAATTTCCATCAGGATGCAACAGATAACCTGCTAGAATATCTTGATGTTCCTACCAATTTCCTTTACATTGTTTCGGGGCCACCCTTCTCCTCCCCCAACCCCCATTCCCCGCTAAGGATATACCGACAGGCAGCCTAGACAGTATGCCTTTTGTTTTTTATTTTCTTAAACTAATGTTCACTAAATGCATGTTTTGAGTCATATGTATTAAATCATTAATCCTTAAATAACCTCATAGTCAGATGCTTTTACTATCTCTATGTTACATTGTGAGCTTCAGGAATTGCCTAAGGTCACGAAGTATTAATTAATAGAATTAGAATTCAAATCCAGGCAGTACCTCAGGGTCAAAGCTCTTAACTGCTACTGTATACTGCTCTAATTTCCACATTGCCACAGATCAATAACTTTAACTCACTATATCTAAAATCTTACCAGTTGTCATTCACTCTCCTACCTGACATATATTCCACGTTATCAAATCCTGTTGTTTCCTTCTAAGTAGTTCTCTGACCTGTTCATCCTTTTGCATTCTGTTGAGTCTTTATAATGTTACCTGACCTAATGTAACTTTCTAAATGACCACCTTACAACCTCCCTATATAATAACTTAACTCATCTTTTAATGCTTTACTTTCTACCAACTAATATTTTCCCATTTTGCTCATAGTCTTTCCTCTCCTAAGGTGCTCTACTTTTTTATGCATTTAAATATGTATCCTAACTACAACCTATATGTTCATCTCCAATACTTGAACATTTTATGATTTCTATGCCCTATGAATAACAATAGTGCTACCTTTTAAAATTCACTTACATAATTTTTTATTAGTAGTACATAGTTTTAAATCTGTGTTATCAGCAGTACATTATAAAAGATGATGTGTGCTCTAATCACCACCTACTCACCCCTGAAGGGAGGACCCCTGGCCTTAAATAGTAGGAGACAGATGCACACTGGACACCCAGGGTCATGTAACCTTTAAATCCATTTTTCTTTTTTTTCTTTTTACCCCTTCATCCATTTTCCAATCTCCCACCCCCTGCCTCTGACAACCACTAATCTGTTCTCTGTATTTATGAGCTTTTTATTTTTAATTTTGGTTGTTTTGTTTTAGATTCCACATGTGAGATCATATGGTGTTTCTCTTTCTCTGACATATTTCACTTAGCATGATGCCCTCCATGTCCATCCATGTCACAGCAGACAAGATTTCATTATTTTTTATGGCTGATTAATATTCCTCTGTATGTGTGTGTGTGTGACTTTCTTTATCCATTCATGCATCAGTTGACACAGATTGCTTCCATATTTTGGCTATTGAAAATACTGCTGCAATGAACATTTAAGTACATATATCTTTCCAAGTTAGTGTTCCCATTTTCTTCAGATAAAATACCCAGAAGTGGCAGTTGCTGGATCTATGGTAGTTTTACTTTTCATTTTTTGATGAACTTCTATAGTATAGTGGCTGCAAAAATTTACATTTCTACCATTCTTGCAACTCTGTCACATTTGGAATATCACATGGTCATGCTCAGTGAGGCAGTGATGAGTGAGGCCTGGGTTGGGAGTTCTCAGGATTGTGCAGAGCTGACTTGATCCCAGCTATTTTTCCCCAGGGGCATCTGAAGGGTCCTATTCAGCAAAGCAAGGTCAGAACTTCAGTTAACAACTGAACTTCAGTGCTTTCAAATTGTTTCCAGGGGAGAGAAACACATACTATAACTATTGCTACTGTGCATAATCTAACTTGCAGCTCCAGGTTCCTTGGTCCAAAGAAATATGTATTGCATGTGTTTTTTAAGCTTATACATCTTGAAATCCTAACAAGTTATGGGAGGGGGCTCAAGTATATTAGTGTGAGCGCATTTAGGAGTTTTCAAAGTCATCATTCAAGATGCTACTAATTAGAAACATAAGATGTTTTGGAAGTCAGTCTTTTTATATCCTCTTAGAAGCAGAAACAAAAATCATTATCTCTATATAAGCATATTTATAAGCAAATTAAAAATAATATTTTTAATTATAAATATTCAAAATAATGCTATTAACATTTGAGATTCAAAACTTTTACTCTGACTCTGGCAAGAATAGCTACTGCCTAGTTTCTGAGGAATTCTGAAGTTCTCATGAAACTGTACTTTGAGACTATTACTGGGCTGAGTTTGTTCTCCTCAGTCCTTGTCCCCACCACAACAAAGAATTGAAAGGCAGAGAGGCAAATATAGCAAAAGCAGAGTGAAAGTTTTATTTGAATACACTCCAAGGGAGGAGTGGGCAGCGTCATGGTAGACAAAGGCCCCGAACTTTTAGAGGAAGTCTATTTATCAGTCCTAGCTGGGAGGTGCTTCTTTGATTGACAGGGTGAGGTCACTGACTGCTAGTTCTAGTTATACACCCAATCCTCTGGTGCGCACATCTTTAATGCACACAGAAGAGCCGTGCAGGGGAGAGGGGTCTGGTGGGGAGGTGGGGGGGATGCAAAACTGCAATTGTATTTTGAAGTATGGTTTGGGTGGTTCTTAGTTTTGTTGGATTGTCCCTCGCTGGAACCTGGTTGGGACCAGTTTGGCCTGGTCCCCCATAGGCAAGGAACTTAGCTCCGTGCAAACCTTTTTTGCCTTCACGTGGGACCCTCTAAGTGGACCTTTTCCTCCGCTGCTCCTCTCTATCTTTCTACCTAACAAGACTTATTTAAAAGCTCTGATGTGAATTCTCAGGCATTATCCCAGAACACCATTTTTGCCGAGTCAGCTTAAACCGAAGCACTACAGGAAAGATATTCTTGTTGGAATCCAAGTCTTCCGAAAGGCGTAAATGTAACAATACAATGAGGCTTCGGCAGAACTTGAAAGTATTTACATTTTTTTGGTTAGGTGTTTGATTACTGAAATAATTACAATATTTAGAAGCCAGACATAATGTCTAGATGACATCATTTGCCTACCTGGGGTTTGAGCTGCATTCAAATAGACATACGGTTGAGAGAAAACTCTCATTTTAATTTTTCAGGTTTTTAAAAAACAAACTATGTAGATTTTACTTGCTTTTGGAAGTAAATACATACTTTCATATATCTTCAGGGGAGAGGACAGAAACATACCTCAAAGGGTGTTCTTTTAATAAAACTTCAGAATTTTTTCACATAGAATGAAATTTTTAGAAGAGGAATTGTGTTTTCTTCCTGATACCTCATGTGTAACCATAATTACTAAAAAAACTGTTTTGTTGTGATGAAAATTCAATCATATGCATTGCCTTTACTCCTCATTTATGACTTGGTATAAAAATTTGGAAAAGTGAACTTGTTTTCTGGGCCTCTTTGTTACTTAAAATTAGGGTGAAACCCTATAATATCAGCTTGAGGTAAACCAGATTTGGTAAATTTTATGATTAATTTGCAAGGAGGGTTTAGAAGTTCAATGTAAAAGGAAATCTTTATAAAATATATTACAAAGATAATAGAGGTCTTCAGTTAGAAAGAAAAATAAAATATCGTTTGCTAGCATTTTCACATAACTTTAGATAAACTAAAGAAAACATTCATGGACAACATATTTGACCCTTCACCAAACTTGTACTCTTGGCCATTTCCATTTTATAAATGAGAAAGTTAAGGGTTAGAGGGATTTAGGGATATGCTAGTATAGCTGACCCTTGACCAACACAGAGATTAGAGGCACCCACCCTCATGCAGTTAAGATCCATATAAAACTACTGACTCCCCGAAAACTTACCTGGTAATAGCCTGCTGTTGACCAGAAGCTTTACTGATAACATAAACAGTCAATTAACACATATTTTGTATATGTATTATATCTGTATTCCTACAATAAAATAAGCTAAGAAAATATTTTTTCAGATGGTTGAAAATCTCAAAAAAGTTTTCCAATATATTGATTGAAAAAAATTTGTATGTAAGTGGACATGTGCAGTTGAAACCCATGCTGTTCAAAGGTCAACGGCAATTGGTAGGAAAGCTGGGTCTAGAGCTCCTAACAGGACGGCTAAGGCAGTGGATTCAGCTTCAGCCAAATAATCATGTGAAAGCTTCTGAGTTGCTTCAGGCTTCCCTGACGATGCACTAGAGGCTTCAGGTAAAGGTTAGAGTGAATCGGTCAGGGGGACATTTTCCTGGCAGCAGTGCCCATTGAGGACTCAGCATAATGTTGGGCTATTGAGGGCAAGATGTTACTTTGACATTATCAATTTATGTGAGCGCAGTGCCTCCTATTTAGCACATGGCATGTGGTTAGTAAATGCTGGCTGAGTGAATTAAGTTGGCTGATACCAAAGAGGTGAATAAATTCAGTTGGTAGAATATTCATAACACAATAGAAAGAAAGAATTTTTAGGAAAAGAAGTATCATTGACTTTATGCTCATCAAATATCCATGGATTACCTGATTTGAAAGCAGAGACCCTGTGTGGATAAAGTGGAGGTTCCCATGGTCAGGATCCTCACCTGAACCTAAACTACGTCATGATGTAACTGGCCTGCTGCTAGGCTACCACTTCCACACCCTAGGCAGTAAGCTATTACTGACTGAGTCACTATATAAAGAGCCCAGTGCTGTAGGAGGAGGCAGAGACAGGGAGGGTTACAGACCTGCAGACTGTTGGATGAGGAGGCAATTCTAGTGCTCGACCTATCACCAGGAGAACAAGCTGGGTAATAAACCCTTTCACCCCAAGAACATTCCATTGTCATTCCTCCGTCTCAATCCATAGCGAACTTGCCCAGGGCTGAAACCCATTAGCAAGACACCCTGCAATAGCTGTAAGTTTCTTAGAGTTGCTGTTACTGATTTGTATTTCCAGGCTTCCTGGGGTCATTCCATTGTAGGGATGTATAGCAGACATGGCAGAGCTGATTATGTTCCAGGCTGAGGGACATTTCAGACTGATAGACTCCGACATATGCCTACATCCCCATGGATGGAAGGGCTGCAGTGAAAGCAGAGAGGGAATCACGTGGCCCACTGTGCGGGCAGACACTTCATATAGACACTGTCATGAAGCAGACATGCGTGTTGCTCATGAGGCAGCAGTGACACTACATCAAAGGGATATAGAGTCTTACAAGTTTAAGGTATTAATGGGCTACTCAGAACTTAAGAGCTCAGGACAGTTGCATATGAAATATATAGATAAAATTTTATTGGGGTGACACAGGTAGATAATAAAAATATATAGTCTAATAGACACTGGCCGTCATGATTTTCTACACAGGATCTGAACCTAGATTGATTGCAAAGAAATGACTTAATTTTTCAGTTTCATCATCTCTGAAAGGGGAAGACAATGAAATTTATTCAATCATTTGTTCATTCACTTACCCATTTATGAAACACCCACTATTCAGGATGATAATAAAGATTAAAGAGACCATAAATATAAGGTCAAGTATCTGGCACGAAATGAATGCTCAATAAATGATAGCTATTAACTTTTTGTTGTGCCTCCGAGGATCCCAGTGCAATTTGTTTAATTAATGTGAATATGCGGCCAACCTGCACATACCTACAACCCACTAGAATTCTGAGCAAGACTGGTGTCCCCCTAACTTAACAGTAGCTTCTCACAAACCATGGGTTACAGAGCTTTCATCTGAGTGAAAGTTTACACCAGAATGTTAGGACCCTAATTTTTAAAGGCATTTTTTTTTTTACTTAACAGAGGAGCACTCAGCGTCCAGCGAAATCTATTTTTCTGAGTGTGCCGTTCTTTGGCCAAAGTTGATCTCTGAAAGGATACAAGATTTAGATTTACTTTCATTGACTTAGAAAACCTGAAACTGGCCCAAAGGTTCTTAGGGAAGTCATGAAGATCAAGCGAGCGGTGGCTTGTATGATCTTCAGCAGCTTTCAGTTAAAAACATTTTACTCTTTTTCCTAGGCAAGAAACCACTGTGATAATCCTATTCTTCTCTCAGCATACCCACTTTTATGCTAATTGGTTAAAATATGAGAGCAGTTACAGCTCGGGGTCCGTGGGTCTTTCTTTTTCATCCAGTAGTCTTCTCTTTGTTTAGCGGGCCAGAAGGTGTGAGGGAGTGTTTGCCGCTAAGAAATGGGTTGCCGGTGATACTGAGCTCCAAATAAACAAAGCATCCTTGATGGTTTTGTTATAAATAAAACTAAGAAGTTCAAAACGAAGGCTAACCTAGTTTTCTTTCTCCTGCTGCAATCCTATGCTCGGTTCCCCACCACCGTCGTCTGCAGAACGGCTACACGCCTTTGCACCAGGCCGCCCAGCAGGGCCACACGCACATCATCAACGTCCTGCTGCAGCACGGGGCCAAGCCCAACGCCACCACCGCGGTAAGGCCGGCGCCGCTGCCCGCACCGCGCCGCTCCCCCTCCTCTCCCGCCCCGAGTGCAGGGGGACCTCCTTCAGGAAGCGCCGGCACTCCGGAAAGCCCAGGATCGCTGGAGAGCCTTTCCAGAGAGGAGTGTGACCTCCCCGGGGAGGGGCTGCCGCCGGCCGGCCTCGGTGGCCCCTCGGGAGCGGGGGCTGCGCTGGGGCCGCTGGGCGGCGCTTGGCTCCAGCTGGCGCTCGGCGGCCCGCGCGGCGACCCCCCCCCCGCCCCCGCCCGGCCTTCTGGAGGGGGCGCGCTGGGCGAGGCTGCTGGCCGAGACAAAGCTCCTTGGGATGTGGAGCCATTGAAATGTAAACTAAGCGGTGCAATGAAACAAACCGGGCTCCCGAGTGGCCGGGGCTGGAGCCTGGCTGGCCTGCTTGTGCTGCACACTGAGGGTGTGCACAGCCGTAGCTGGGATGCTGACTGCGGGCCCCGTGGTAACAGCGTACCTGCAGCACGTGGCCTGACCGCTGAGGAGTAAGGGAACTTAGCACTCGCTAAGTTTTTGGAGGCATCATCCTCAAATGCAAGAGGTGCTTTCCTACGCACAATACAATGTTTGTAGAGATATTTGACAACCTTAGGGTTAAAGCGTCAAGTGATTCTTATTAGAAAGAGCAGGCAGATGCAGCTCGTTGTGTTACCATGGCGACCCGGGCTCTAGTCTAAAGGAGTTACAAAGACAGATTCAGATGTAATGGTAAAAACTAGTGATTTTCCTAGGCTGTGCCTTGTTCTGGAAGGAAATGCTGGCTCATGCGGAGCAGCGGGTGAGCTCATTGGCTCACGTCCCTCCCCGTCCTTCTCTCAGTTTTCAGTCTCTCTCTTTCTCACTCTCTCCAGAATGGCAACACGGCCTTGGCGATTGCTAAGCGTCTGGGCTACATCTCGGTGGTGGACACCCTGAAGGTGGTCACCGAGGAGGTCACCACCACCACCACGGTGAGTGAAAGGGGCGGGTGGGCTTCGGCGCTCTTGTCTGGGTTTTCAGGCCACATACTTTTTCACTTACAAAATGTTTTGAGCTTTTAGTTTTGAACTTCTTTTGGTGATATACTGTAGGACATACATAGAAGTTTATAGATGGAAGGGCATTCATACAGCTAATACGGGGTGTTAGCTTCCTTGTCAACATAAATCCATATAAGACATGTGTATGAAAGTGATTTTATAATATTTAGTTCCTTTTTCTACGACTTTTTTTTTTTTTCCTGGCTCCACTGCCCTTTTGTATAGTTAGCTGTGACACCTACTGCTTGCTAAGTGGTAGGACACTCCACAGCAAACTTGTGATCTGAGCCAGGCGGTCACCTCCAGCTCTGAAAAGACCCTGATCCTCCTAACACTGTGCTCCCTCCTGGGTCAAATGCATTCCCAGGACAATAATTCTTCTTACTTTCGATTATTATTTTTTATTCAAAAAGAAAATTGAATGTGCTTGGTAGGTAAGCTGTGTAATGACAGAGCACAGATTTAAAACTTCTTACTTTTGCTGTTTTGAATACAACTGCTGATTCTTTAGATGAGAACTGATCACGGTAGGCCTTTGCCAGAGAATCTAGAAGAGTGAAGCCTATGGTAATGAGTCGTAATGCTCTTGTACCTTTCAGCTGGAGCAAAGCTTAAGGGAAACGCCTGAGAGGGAGTCTCACAGCTGGAAGCGGAGTGTGCTGTTCTAGACCTTTCTTTATTTATAACTTGTTCCTTCAGCATGAACTCTTGAGAACAACTCTTTCATTTCTTTTTGTAAAGTAGGAAAGCAGAGCCACCCACAGTAGGACATCAGATATTCTTTAGACAACAAGATCAAATATCAACAAATAAAAAAAATTCTGAAGTTCTAGTAAATGTCCCAAGCTAGGAGTGATGCACATAGAGTTTTAGAACACTTGGTTCTTTTGATAGATGTAAGGAAAAAGAAGGCAATTTTGTTCTTAAGCTGACAGTAAGTCCCTGTTGACATGCATTGAGGTAGATGGAATTCAGTTAGTTTGACATGAAATTTTAAGTAGAGTGCAGTATGATTTATTAATGAACTGCAAGGCATAAACTGAATTTAGATGGAAGAGAATAGTACTGCTTGTTTTCTCAAGCCGAGTCTTAAAACCTTTGGCCAGAGCACCGCAATATTTTTAAAGATTTAAAGTAGAGCTTCAATAAATTATTACAAGGGGGGAGAAAAACAAGTCATTATCTAGCATTATACTTCTGAGTCACAATACATGGCTGACTCTTAATGGCTTTTTATTGTATGATTTTTTTATACCAGGAAAATCTTCATGTTAGAGACCTACATATATATGTCTTTATTTGGTATCTTTGAAACAATGTGTACACCACAGATAGGTCAAGCCTTCAGTGGTAAGATTGGCCAAGCACATCTAGTCTTAGAAGTCATGTTTTGTGTCACCTTCATTACCTTTTCCGTACTTGGACTCCTGTATATACATTTTTATCAAGTCAACACTAGGTGGCAAGCTTTCATCTTCTTTGCTCTCTTGACCTGCTTTTCTTCCCTTGATTTCTTAACTAATTCATGCCTCCAGTGTTTATTGGGTGGGGAAGATGTGCTCAGTTCTGTGCTGAGACTCATCAGGGCTGAAAACATTACTGCTCCCCACCAGCCGCTTACAGTTTAGTGGCAGTGGAGAATGAGACTTATGTTTTGTAAGAAAGTAAATTCTTCAGCATCAACAAAGCCACAGAACTTACCTGTCTGATTTCAAAACAATATCAGGCTCATGAATATTACCTAGGGTAAATTACTTTATACAGATTTATGTCTGAAAAGAGGAGCTTTTTAAGTGCTGTCACTAAACAATTCAGATACCTTTCAGAAATCACATACATGCTCATCTTCCCCACATCTAGCTCTAGGCGGCTGTGAAAACTCTTAGAACGCTCCACGAGCTCTCTTCTTTTCTGGTAGACGTTGTCCTCTATGCTGCCCGGCTGAGCACTGTCCCAACGAAGACTGCTGTATTTAGAAATCAAGTTTCTAGGTGAAAAGCCCAGATATATAAAATATAATTGCTTGTCTTTCAGTTGGGATAGGAAGTCATTGCCCACATTAACTAAAGGAGAACCCCTTTATCTAAATGGGCAGTTTTACTGGCTGCATCTTTTGATGCCACCCTGTTTTTACTTTCTGCCTCTCTTCAACTGTGAGTTTGTGTCTGTCATTCACATTTAGGTTGTCAGATTCTCAAGTCCATGTTCTTAACCACTCTAATATAACTGATCTTGGCTTTGCTTCAAGTAGCTTAACAGGGATCTGAAAGAAATGTTCTCACCTAATTTTCTGTTTATAAAACCCACTTAAATAGTGTCCTTCTCACAGAACCCAAGAACGGACTAATAGTTACCAAAGGGAAAGGGACTGGGGAAAATGGGCGGAAAGGGAGGGATAAGAGGGAAAAAGGGGCATTACGATTAGCAGATGTAATGTTGGGGGGGCACGGGGAGGGCAGTACAACTCAGAGAAGACAAGTAGTGATTCTATAGCATCTCACTACGCTGATGGACAGTGACTGTAATGGGGTTGGTGGGGGGGACCTGATGAAGGGGTAGTTTAATAATCGTAATATTGCACATGTAATTGTAAATTAATGATAATAAAATAAATTATATTTAAAAAAAGGAGCATGAAAAAAAAAATAGTGTCCTTTATTGATTTTCATGGAAGCATCATATCCAATACCATTTTCTAAAGCTACACATTCACTAAAAATAATTTGAAACTACTCACTGGTGATAGGCAGATAGCACAAGAGACAATTTAATAATTATGTGAAATTAATGAAATTAAATTTAGTATTACCATTTAAATGTAATGGTTGAACTACAGCTGCACAAATATCACATCAAATTTCACTGGATTCATACAATGTGCCATGCGAGCAGCTGTGTTGAGTTCTTGCCATCAAAGCAAGTTTCCTGTGCTATTCCTCTCCAGAGTTCTTTACCCCAAAGGATGAATATAACTGTGTAGAGAGAAGAGTATGTCCGCAGTTTATAAAGGAAAAGCCACTGCTACAGAAATTTCTGAGATATTTTGAAATTGTGGTTTGTTTCTTTAACCTTTGCTTCTCTGGCTTAGACCCAGTAGGGGATGTGAGTTTAACCTTCTCCCAGGATAGCAATCATTGCATGTTTGCCAGAATGGACACCAGAACAAGACGGACACGTTTCTGACAATAAGAGCCAGTGAGTTGAGTCTCCTAAGGCAGTTTGGAAGAACTGTGAGACAATGACTCATCCCTCTACTTATTGATCAGCTATCATCAATTATTTGTATTATTTGCACACTTTTTAAGTGAACGTGTTCTAAGTTGTATGTAAACATTGATATGTAGAGCATAAAATAAAAATTACACTTTATTTATATTACCATTTAAACACTAGGGAATTCTTGGACAAGTGGTTAAGGAAATGTAAATATTCAAAGTCCTAAATCTCATCTTATGCTAAAAGCCAGTTAAAATGGTAATCATAAAAATGGCAGTGCATCAGGCAGAGAAAGACAAATATCAAATGATTTCCCTCATTTGTGGAGTATAACCATGAAGCAAAACTGAAGGAACAAACCAGCAGCAGACCCACAAGACTCCAAGAAGGGACTAGTGGTTACCAAAGGGGAGGGGTGGGGGAGGGCAGGTGGGGAGGGAGGAAGTAGGGGATTGTGGGGTATCATGATTGGTGCACATGGTGTGTTTGGGGTCACGGGGAAGACAGTGTAGCTCAGAGAAGACAAATAGGGACTCTGTGGCATCTTACTACACTGATGGACAGTGACTGCAATGGGGTATGGAGGCGATTCGATAATAAGGGTGAATGTAATAACCACATTGTTTTTCTTGTGAAACCTTCGTAAGAGTGTATAGCAATGATACCTTAATTTTTAAAAAATGGCAGTGCAATATATACATATAAAGTCATTTGACACTTTTTGAGGCAGAATCAAGATTTTTTTTCTTTGAATATAAGTCCATTGACTAAAAGCCTTAAGTTGTCATTCTTGCACAAAGAATATCAGTAATACATATTAGATTGTGTGTGTGTGTGTGTATATACATATATACACCACACTATGTTTATGTATAATATTTATTCTGTGTATTTTCTTAAAGGAGACACTATACTGAGTGCAGAGCCTTTTAAACTTTTGACGTATTTTTTTTCCAATGTGCCAAAATTGTCTCAGACATACCTGAGTAGCAGTTATTTTTGATGATTTGCTCAGTTTGAGACTTTCAAAGCCATTTATCTTAGTTTTTTAGAAAAATATTATTTGTATCCTATTTACTTAAAAAAATTAATATTAACATGTGCAGTTGGCATAGGTAGGTTGGGGAACAAGTTTAGCCTGTAAGTCCACTGATGGGAGCCGACGTGTGTGGGTACTAAGAGGTGACACACCCACTGAGACCCCTTATCGTACTGTGGTGGCCTTTGAGTATCCGGTACAATGGAGAAGGCTGACTGGGGCATGGGCTAAGAGAAGGTCAGTTCGTATGCTTTTTCTTTTCCATAGAATATACCAGATATCACCTACCATTTATAATACAGCACGATAAGGACCTATTTTACTTTCTACATCTTTCTTGCATTATGATAAATATTAAAAACTCATTAAATCTTCCATCTGTCATACTTTGCCATATTATCTGATTTAATTATATCCTATTAAATCCTATTTGTTTTGCTATATTATCTGATTTAATTATATCCTATTACACTTGTGCACAAGCACCTCTCATTTTAACTTTAAAAGTAGTTTCTGTCCTTGACCCAGAACCTTAGGTTATATAGCAGAAGATGCCCATGATCATTTAATTATGTCCTTGTTTTCTGTGTACTAATCAGATGCACTTGCCTAAAATCGCATTTATTTAAATACATTATATAAAACCATATTTATTTTGATAATCAAGTTTTCAAAGGGCGCTTCATTTTCAAGGAAAATATGTACCCATTTCTTGTAATCTTACTCAAGAGTAGGAAGACTTATGTGTTATCCATTCGAGTATTTACTGATGGCCTTCTAAAGGTCAAGGATTACATCACGTAAAATGTATACTTTATTTACTACATTCCAATATAGAGGATGTTTTTAGCATCTACACAGAAAAATATCCAGGACGAATATTGTCACTACATGTCATTTTTTCTGTTGCAACATATACTTGCTGATAATAACTTTGATAGTACTAAAACAAAGTAATTTCCACTCTTATAAGCTCAAAGAAGATATAGTCCCATTATCAGCATCTGAAAATATAAACCAAGAATGTCAGGCAATATAACTTAGTGATTTAAAAATATTGCCATCAATTACTTTCAAATTAAGAAGCAGCCTCCTGTGGGAATGCTTCCCGTGAAGAGCAGATATTCTAGAACATTTCAGCAACGATAGATTTTCTGGTGTAGTCTGAGTAACTATCCTTTCACATTTTTTAATCATTTCATTTACACTTAGATACTTTTTAAAAGTTTCAAAAAAGTTAATAGGATGCTGTCCTATATTTTAAATGCAAATCATTTTTCTGCAGTTTATACTCTTCCCTAATATAGGGAAATGGGTTGCAAATTAGCTGTACAGTAGACCCACCTGAGGAACTTTTAAAAATTACTCATAGCTGTATCCTATCCTCAGGGATTCTGATTTAATTGGTCTGTGATTGGATCCAGCAACAATATTTTTTAAATTCCTCTAATAATTTTAACATGCAGCTAGAGTTGAAAACTATTAACATATTTTTAAAAGAACATAATATGTTCTTTAAAATTAAAAACTTAAAGAACTATATAAAGAACATAGGTTATAATTTATCTGTGTTAAATCTATAAATTAATTAATATTGAAATAATAATTAAGTGGTATATCATAATAGTCTCTTTAAGCTTGTTCATTCAGCAAATATTTAGTGACCACCTCTTCTCCAGAATTTGGATGGATGCTGTTGTTTTTCCTACAGTGTTTAGTTTGTTTTTAGTGAAAAAGACATTTAAACTTTATAGGCAGCATGCAAGAAGGTTGAATTTTCTACTTTCGTCTTCAGCTGTGCCTTCATCTGTATAATGAGACTTCACTTTCTTGGTTTCTTCCCATTCTTTAACTGTGGTATCACCCAAAAGAAAATCTACTTAGTCATTATGTAGATTTCAAGTGTATTTTGCAGAATTTTATGTCATTGATTTATTCAGTATATATTTGAAAAGCATCTACCATGTTTAAGGTTCTGTGGAAACAATCTTACCCTTTAATGACTCACACTTGTATGTGGGGGCAGATAAGGCACACACAGTTGTGTATGATGAGGTATACATAATGCTGTAGGAGCACATAACAGCAGGTGAACAGTTAAATAAATTCATCGAGGAGGTCAGGGAATATTTCCCCAAGGAAGTTACGTGTAATATGAGCTAAGAAAAGAGGGGAAAGAATATATGGAAGAACTCAGAGGTCTAAGAGAATGATGACCTGTCAATATGGTTGTAGCATGCGTGGAGTGAGAGAGAAGGCCTCCCTACCTCCACTCACTGCATCACCAAGCTTCTCGGCTACTTATTTAGTTGTTTTTTTTTTTCCTAAAGAGAACAGGGAGCCATCAAAGGTTATGTAGTATCACATGATGATATAATCAGTCCCTCTTAATACACAGATATTATAAATCATGTATATGTGAATATATTTTCAAATTAATCCATTGAATTTCTTTGTAAATATGTTTGAAGTTTTCTACTGCTTTTGGAAAGAAAAGAATTGGTAATAGGGTCATTGTAGCCATTCAAACATATTTAAAGACCTAAACAACCTATTTATTGTATTTTGGTGGCTTTAGTTAAAGATTTTACTCTAATTTCAAGAGTTCACTTTTTTTAAAGTTTGCATAACAATAGCAGTTAATACATTTAATACATTTTCAGAGCGGAAGCCACAGCTATGAACTTCAGACTCAGCTGTCTTTAGGTGATATTTAAAGTCATGAGATTTGGATTTTTATTTATTTTTTTATCACTCTGGTATCCTGGTGTCTAAAGCAGGGCGTGGGATGCAGTAGGCACTCAACTCAGAATGTTTTTTGAGTGCCCAAATGACTAAAACGTTCAGAAGCCCTTCACTTTTAAGATTAATTTAATATTGAATAATAATTATAATAATAAATTATGTTAGCTAATATTTATTGGGCACTAACATATGCCAAGCACTGTTCCTGAGCTTATTTCATGTAATCTTCATAACAGTTTTATGAAGTAATGTTATTATCCCACTTTGCAGTTGAGGAAATTGAGGCACAGAGATAGGAAAGCTACACCTCATAGCTAATAAATGATGCAGTTAGAGTTCGAACCCAGGCAGCCTGACTCCAGAGCCTGGTCTCTTAACGTTCCATTTTACGTCAGGTCTAGAAGGCAGTGGGTTTGACAACTGTGGAATGCTGGTGTGGATGGCCAATAAGCAACAGACCAGAATCGTAAACCAATGAGATGCTATGAAGGTGACTGATTCTCTGCTGTTGATCCTCAGATCCCAGAAGAGATGCATCATATTTTCTGTTCAAATAGTTTGTTTTTCACATTGTTTACAACTTCTTTCCCAATGACCTGGCTTTTTTTTTTTTAATAAATTACATATGTTCATTGCTTCTTTTTAAAGCTTTCTGGAGGCTACTTAGTTCATTTTAGGGAAGCTCTGAAAACATTAATCTGCTTTCTCAATGTGGCTATTAATGCCATTGCTAAAGAATTTGTTTTTCAAATGGAAACTCTAATGAACTTTCTCTTGTACAACTTCACTGGAGTAAATGATCATTTATCTTCAGGAAAAAACAAGTGAGTTTCCATGAAAGAGAATAAGCCTCCAAAATATACATATGGAAGAGATGGAATGCTCAGGGACTGATGGCTTGCTGATGCTGAGTATGACCTTCTCTGTGATTCTTTTGATCTTCTGTTTAATTTTGTTTTTAGCTTGAGCATTCATTTTTTTTTCTCTCTAGACTATCACTGAAAAACACAAGCTAAATGTGCCTGAGACGATGACTGAGGTGCTTGATGTTTCTGATGAAGAGGGTAAGACTTTTGTTCCATCTTCTATGACATCTGTCATGGTCTGACACAGGAAGCCATACTTTTGTTTTAGGGACTAAGCTGGTGCAGTAGGTGTGGATAGCAGGATCTTAACATTTAAAGTCAGTATATTTGTTTCAATACATTTACTGTTGCCATTTGGGGGAGGGAGGATTCTTATTAGTATATTTTCAACAGGTATTATCTTTAATGTCTTACTAAGATAAGACCAGAAAAGGGTAAAAAAAGAAACTAGAAACTGGCCATCTATTAAAATATCTACTTGATAATACAATTATTATTAATATATCTTTTTAAATTATGTTAGAATACTTTTTTTACTAAAATGCCTTAAAATAAAAGACCTTAAAGTATGCTTTATCAGTAGTATTTTGAGAAATCTCCATTTCTGATTGGCTCCAAAGTACAGAATATATTTTAAGTCTAGAGGAAAATCGCCTTAAAGAAGGCTAAAAAGAGCACAGCAGTAAGTCATATAAATTCAACATAAGAATTTGATTCTTTAAGTCAGAAATATGACCTCTGTAGTTTTAGAGTGATAAAAATGATCTAAGACAATGGATTTCAAAGTCCTGAGAAGCCCGTGGCTGTAGAAGGAGCATGAGGGCCTGCCTAGTGTGGGGCTGGGGCCCATGCTAGAGGTCCTTCCCTACCTCTGCTTCAGCTGGATGAGTTTGACTTTCCCTGAACAGTGAAAATAAATCTGCTAAAAACATCATGAACACAGTACATAAAGCATGCAACCAAGTCTCAGTAGTGGAGCTATTGGTCAAGTGTACATGTTTGAAAAATTGCTGCTATATATTATGTACATGTCAAATGTATATGTCAGAAAAATTATTGCCATGAAGGATGGAACCAATTAGGCCCAATACAGTTGCTTTTTATGGGGAAATAGTAAAGCTAATTCTTTAGGTTCTTCAAATTATAATCATAAGGTGAAACTTTACATTGACATGTCCTTATTTGGAACCAATTTTTTAATTCACCTATTGGTAATAGTCATTGAGTTGTCTCAGCTTTTATAAGAACTTACGACAAGAACAAGCAAATGTTGGGTCAGTGTATTATTGTGAATAAATTAAATGGCATAGCCAAAGCTAACAGTTCCAAGTATTTATTATAATAATTCTGTATTCCGGCCTAATACTTGTCAACTCGGTTGCATTCATATATGTACACCATATCTTGTTTTGTGGAATCATCTTTCTTATCTTCACTTATATGTTGAACAGCTTTTAAACAGTTTGGTGACCACTTTATTGATGGGGAAGCACTTAGTGATTCAGGTACCTTTAGAGGAAGCTGTTGGAGTGAAAGCTTTTCTTTGTCTCTAATTTATCTTAACTAGATAGAAGCAACTTGCTTAATATTTGAATCTGGATGCCTACTACTAATCTGTTTCTTTTGAAATAGCATGGATAGAATTGTGTATGTGTACCTTTGAGTGTGTGATTTTATTAACTCGGAAGCTTAAAGCCAGGAATTGCTTATACTATTAATGATTTTGCTACTATTATTGAGACCTATTAACATAATTAAACTGCCTAGTGAACATTATATAAATAATGTTCCAAAACTAATATCTCTTCTTAGAATACAAGTTTAGAGAAAAAATAATTATTTTATAAGTCGACTTTGAACTAGCATGAACATGTTAATAGCGAAGTCAGTCTGCTTAAACTGAATACAGTTTATTTCATTTTTGGATGAAGATACATCTTAGGTGTGGTTAAAAATAAATCAGTAGTTATTATGTGATTTTTTAAGGTAGGAATAAAGATAATGTAACCTTTAGAAATTTTTAGGGGGAACTTTGGCATATAGGGAAAAAAGAATAATATAAAATACACTACCTAGCAAGAGAGAGTTGAGGAGGAGGAGAGTGGCAAGGTCCTGAGGTAGGAAAGTACAGAGAGGCACAAAGTCATTCAGTCTTGCTGGAGCATTAGAACTCCACTTTAATGCTCTGTTGTGGAATGTTTGAATTCTTAACTGAAAAGTCTTGAAAATTAAGATATGTTAAAGAGTTCAATTAATGATGGAAACAAATCTGTTTTTTTAATAAAGATTAGCAGTGATACACTGATGGAGTGTTATTAGGAAGAAACTGGAAGAAAGGAGATATCTGAGGGAAAAGAAGGCATTCACTGGACATCTGCAGTGCTGGGTGCAGTGGGGTGCTTAGTCCCCACAGTACCCACATGAGATAGGCTATTCTATACACTTCCCCTCATTTTTGTTTTCCAGGTGAGAAGACTAAGGCTTAAGTTCATTCAGTAGTTTGTTCAGTGGCACACAGGTATTAAGTGGTGGATATGGAATCAAACCTAGTATGAAAGCTGTTGTAATAGCTCAGCCATAATATAAATAAGTCCTAATGGTGTGACATGGCAGAGAAATGGAAGGAAAAGATAGAAAGGGGAAGTCAGTATAAGAGGATTCTACAATGCAGACTGAGATGAAGGTGCAAATGTAGTCATAATCCTCTACATCTTCATCCCTCATGAGCTGATCCCTGTCTTTACTGCCTCAGCTCCACAGCTGTCACATGGTGGGGCTCAGGGATGTATCTACTAATGCCTGAAGAAATGTCACCCACGTATCCCATATACGCAAAGATTTGTGAGTGGATGGTTTGTACAAGCTTTACACTGAGATGGCACACTGTTTCTCTGGCATGCTGTGTACTAATAACCAGGAGAACTCCAGAATGGCTGAGTGTTGGGGTGAAATGCAGAGGCACCATCTGTCTTCTCCTTTTGACTGTACACACTTCTGCTATAAACACTTGACACTTGGGGCTCCTCACGTCAGTTTTCAGTACTTTTCCCATTTCTTAGCAGGAGTGCTACTTGCTTGGGATGGAGTGGGCTCAGTGATAGGTCAGAGAATCTTTCTTGCCAGCAGTCGGAAGAGTTTCCAGGATAGGGAGTCCTTGTGACTGTCCCCCTTTATCTTAATTTATTCCCATGCTCTTGACATCACTGTCCTATAGAGTCTGCTCATTGCTGAATGTGCTGCTGTCACTGAGGAATCTTGTAATTTCCAGGTATCAAACCATAACAGTGTTGATTTAGAAGTTACTTCAACAAATGAGGTTGAAATAATATTTAATTATAGGAATGAAGTACATTCCTTCAAGTTTTCCCTTACATAGGTGACCGGGCTTAAAATGTGTGATTAGTGCCCCTAAAGAGTCATCAAAAATAATTTATCTCAACTATATTACTCCTTCATCCAAACACATTAATAATATATAGAGCATTTCTGGGAATGAGGTATTATTTATTGAGTGATCTCAAATCTGTATTTTGAAAGCACTCTATTCCACTTGATGGACAGGAAATTTTTCCTTACCATTTGGACTTCCAACTGTGAGCTACAACACTTAGTCATCTCTTCCTTCCATCACTGAATTACTTATTTCATTCTTTTTTCCCTGTCCTTCACCTTTGGGAAGCCATCTAGTTTCCAACAAAACATCCTTTTCATGTTCTGTAATGTTTTTAAAATTAAGTTCCAGGTTGTTTATTCAAATGTCACGATCTGCTCACTTTCTTCTAATGTTCATTCCCCAATGTACACATCTTGTTAATCTTATAAGTTGGATTACTCCACTTAATGTATTTCATATTTGTTTTAGAGCAGATGTTCTTAGCATATTGCCAATTATATGCAGAGACTGTTAATGCTGGGTATTATGTACAAAAGTATTGAAGCTACATGTAGAAGCTAAATAGTGTATATATTGTACTAATTGTTAAGTAATATAAGGGATAAACCAGCTATTGTGATAAAGGAATGAGTAAATAAAATTGATATTAAAAGAATTACAATTCAGGTAATTCTTTTTTCTTGGTAAGTAATAGGAAAATGAGTCAAATTTTGTTTCTCTGCTCTAGCACTTTTTAATTGCATGTTTTGCTTTCTTCCAATGTGCAGTGATGTCAGTGCTATGATGCTGATGTTTTTCACAATCATAATCCTAGTTTGTAGTTGATCTGACATTCAACAAATAATTCTTTCTCCAACTTCCTCTGATTGCTTCAAGGTGATGACACAATGACCGGCGATGGGGGAGAATACCTCAGGCCTGAGGATCTCAAAGAACTGGGTGATGACTCTCTGCCCAGCAGTCAGTTCCTGGATGGCATGAACTACCTGCGATACAGCTTGGAGGGAGGACGCTCTGACAGGTATTCATATAAAGCTTTCACTTCATATTAGGGAGAAGTGAGTGCAATACATTTTTATGAAGATAATTTTAAAAAAGGTACCTCACAACCCTCAGCAGTTTGCATGTTAGCAAATTACATTCTCTCACAACTTAAAAGAATAGGAAACTGAGGCCTAGAGAGACTAAATAACTTAATAAAGGTCAATCAACTGGTAAGCAGAGCCATGATAAGTAAAGAGCTCTCTAAATAGGATGATTTTAGTCATCTGCCACTTTTTTCTGTAGGCAAATAAAAAAGACAGTTTTGACTTTGGGCCCTTATTTAAGTGGCAGTTATAGACATCTCCAATCCCCTTGGTTTTTGTTGTTAGTGTCCTAATTTATGGGAATAAAAGTATGTTGTGAGGAAGGATGAAAAAGGAACAAATTCAGAAGGAAACTGTGCCTGAAACTGACATTTTCATGAAAAAGAATCAGAACAAAATCCTGCAAGAACCTGGATACAAAAAACAATCTGAGCAAAATCTGTAGGAGCCCAGTGTTTATGGTTGTTATTTGACAAGCCTGGAGAGGTTTATATAGTATTCTGAAATATAACATAGAGGTTATTTTTTTGGTTATTATTAACTAGCACCAGTATGACTGGTTAATTAAAAAAAAAACTTTTCACTTGTTACTTTTTGAGGCAAGCCGAATAACAAACATCCCATGGTACCTCATCAAAAGTATGACTACCATTTTAGGATAAGCGTATTGTTGTTCCTAAAGCGTAATGTCTTCCACTAATCAGTAATCTTGGGTTTATAGTTTTAATCTTGGCTCTATTCTACTCTGTATCTAGCATATTTGGAAACTAAGAAATAAGTATTTTAAAGAGTGGTCAACTCTAAATGGATAGTTAGCAAAAATAAGCTTTTCTTGGGCTCTTCCCTTGAGCACCAATGCCTCCTGCGTTACCTTTTTTTTTTTTTAACAATTCATATATGTAATAAGTGCTGGCTTTGTGGTAGGCGCCAGAGGCACAAACATGACTAGCAGTTGCTAAATTCATAGCTGGATGGGCTGATGGTACCCACAGAGTGCCACTGGAGCCCTGGGGCTCAGGCTGCCTGGGGATGACCGCAAAGCAAGACAGAATGATGGGTAATGATGGTGAGGAAGACTGCGGAGGGCATTGGATGCCCCAATATGATCAGAGCAAAGGCTCCTGGTGTGTGTGAGAAACAGTAGTGAAACATTGCTGGAGTGCACGTGTGAAGGAAGGGAGATCACGTTTTCATTTTGGATGGGTCCCACTGACAGTGAGATAGAGGATGAATTTTAAAGGACTTGTGAAGGGTTAAACCTGTGACTGAGAAACTATTGCAGGAATATTAGGTGAAGTTGTTAAGAATTTAACTCTAACATCGGTGGTAGCAGTCATGGGAAGAATTTGAGAAATGAAAAATTTGGAAACGTATCTGTGAGGTAAAACTAGTCAGATCTGGAAGTGGACTTCATGGTGTGGGTGAAGAAAAAAACAAAAAATACTAGGTTGACTTTAGCATCAGTGACCTAGACAGAGGTTGGTCCTCAGGTTGAACCACCTGAGGGCTTGGGAGTAGGTGGCGACTGGTGATGGGTCAGCATTTTCTATATTGAATTTTGACAGTGATAGATTTGGACTTCACAATCTGAGATTCTTAAAAGAATCTTAAACTTCAAATTTAAATTAAATGTTTATGACGTTGCATGAATTCATAATAATCTATGAATAATCATTACTGTTAGCTAAAAAGCCTTTATTTTCAGTATGGTCTTTTTTTTATTAAGAATAAGTGCTTGATTTAATCCTTTCTTCTTCGAAAATACTTAGGTTGAAACAATTAGAACAATACTCTTTATGAAACGGGTTGGTGGTTTGAGGTTCTACTTAAACTGAATACTTATCAGCATGTGGGGACTGGGATATGAAACAAACAAGACATGATTTGTTCTTCAAGTCCACGCTTGCATTTCTAGAACACCAGACATATTCATGATCTCCAGGATGGAATTATAGGCAGCATCTCATTTTCATGTTTTTCTTAATTTATTTTTTTACTTTGCTTAGACAATTCAATATAAGTTACCTATTTTCTGTAACCATTTTTCCTTTTCATTATTTCCTTATTTGGTATGCTTTCAATAGTACCATGCCCAGGTAGGTATTACACAGCATGAAAACAACCTTCCTGGATACATCCACATTTCCTGCTCACTGCTGTGTGTGTGTGTTGTGTGTGTGTGTGTGTGTGTGTGTGTGTGCATGCGCACGCAAACACGTGTGTGTCTGTGTCTGTGTTGGCAGGGGGTGCTTATGTTCTAGAATTATGTATTTACTCTCAAATTAGGATTTTTATGTATTAAATTGAATAACTATTTGAGCTAGAAGGGTGAATATATTTACTAGAATGAAAGTCTGACATGCCCCAGGCGTGACTTTGTTTTAACTGTCACAGCGCCACCTTGTGGTTGTTAAAACATTAGCACAACTTCCCCAAAAGGAACTTGACAGAAAAATGATTCTGATACCTAAAACATCATGGATGCAGAAGAATAAAAATAGGTAGAATTTAATATATGCCGAGTCTAAGCAGAACCAAGTTATGATTAATTGGGTTTTGTGTCCATTTTGCTTTATTATTGCTCACAAATTAAAAATGCTATCCAAATTCACTGTAAAAGATTAAATCAGAATGAACCACAGAAGCTTCTCCATGTATTAAGACAAACACATTGAAATCTTTGGATATTCCCTTGCTAAGTAGGATTTAAAAACTATTAACTGAATGTATAGTAAGTATTTCAGCTAAGATAGTAATTTCTACACTTTTAAATGAAATTAGACTTTGAGACTACCTAATATGTGTCCATAAAGCAGTTAGATCACAGTGAAAAAGTGTAAATTGAAGACTACAACAGAACTTGAGCACATCCCTTAAGCTGAACAGCAAGACAAAATTTACACTTTTATAGATACCTGTTATTGTAAACTTATTAGTTGAACAGCATGACCCCTGACTTAATGAAAAAAATAGTGACTCTTCTGCAGAATATTTAAAATTTGTTGTAATTTTTAAAATCAGAGCAGGCAATTTCTTTTCCAGAGGCTAGAATTATTCCAAACCTTTGTGTTGGTCATTATTCCTTCAGAGAGAATAATGTCTCTACTGTTGGAATATTCTAACTTCATTAATTTAGGGAAATCCTGCAACATCATAGAGAAAAAGAGCAATTAGAAGCTATGAACTGATAAAATAACCAATTAGCATTTTAGAAGGCAGTAAACAGAATATCTAGAATAAAGCCAAAGAGGATGGAGATATTTCAGCTTACTCATTCTCCCTCCTCTGTCTCTCCAACTTTCCTCACTCTGTCTCCATATCCTAATATCTCTCTCTAGCCTAATCTCCTTTTTGTGGTTCTAAGTCACTTTGTCTTTCTCTTTCATTTCTTCTTCTGTATATTTTCCCATTGGGGCTTTAAGAAAAGACAAAAAAATAACACTAGCATCCCTCTGTCCCTCCTGGTTCAAAACCAACTGAGAGAGAAAGAGGATCCAGGTATCAGACAGATGGATGTCAGTAATCCACCTTTATTACTGATACACTGATTACAGAATGTGGCTTCATAGTCACAGCCAGATGGGCCCTTTAATACCTCATTCCTACAGTAGATAGACATCCACCCAGCTGTGGTATTTCCCTGAGAGTGGCAGTGAGGCCTGGCTGCTTTCTTCCATACAGCAGACGTTTACAGTGCTGGTACCACATCAGCAGGTCTTATTTGAGGGACTTTAATTTACTATTTAGTTTGTTGCCATGAAGTTAAATTTCCATTTCCTTTTCTGAGACCCATGTTTCCACTATTCCAGTGCTGCATTTAGGAGTCAGTTCTACCTAGGGACAGAGTCTCCACTTGCTGTTATGAGCAGGCATTTCTAGACCTGTCCTCTTTTTGTACAATTCATTCATATAAATCTAGCACTTTTAAATGTGTAAATTCACAATTTGGATCTTTGAATTCTAAAGCCATGGATGGATATTATGTAATCAGTAAATCTGAGCCCAACAGAACTTGATGTGGGAAGATGGTTGAGTCCATAAATAGCCATATCACTTCAAGAGGTGGACCCCTACTCTGTTTTCTCTCTCTTGGCCCAAAACAAAGGTGAACAAAATTTAAGAGCTGTGATCTGTGCTGCTCAGTACGAAACACACACAAGCGAATTTTAAGCTATCTTGGTGGTTTGCAGCAGGAAAAAATTCGCTCAGCCCACCCATTGAGACAAGTTTTGCTGAGATTAAAGATCCTTCTCTCCAATAATTTAGTCTCTTTCCTGTCCTCAAAGTCAAGCTTAGGTCAAGGTTATCCACAGCAGCCTGTTTATGAAGTACTCCGCCGAAAGCAGAAAATAAATATAAGCTGCTTCTACCTACCAGGACCAACACCCATGTGGATAAGTCAGCTAAGGTGTCCAGGTTGCTCTTGTCTTAGCTGTGTCAGGCAGGAGCGTCGGCCTTCTCAAAGAGCCTATGTGACCTAAAATAGTGAATTCCCAAATTATATGTAGATATCACTTTATTATAAATACTTAGATTTATATGACATATGACCAGATAATCAATTCCTTTGATTCATGTCATTTACCTCTAATACTTGGGGCCTATTTGGGGGGGCATAAATCCTATAGCAGAATACAAGGGAGAAGACTGTAAATTACTATGCATTATCTACCAACTAATGATTTCCTCCAAGATTTTTGAAGTTGGCTATATTGACATCTCATGAAGATGGTAGTTAATGGCTTATGAAATTAGGTATAGTTGGAAAATGAAATCTTTCTACTAGTAAATATGCGAACTTGACATTTACTCCATAATTCTACAGTGTTTCACTGGCTAAATACCTACTACCTAAAGTAAATGAAACTTCCCTCTGTAAATACTGTGAAAGCTTGCCTATCTCTTATTTTCCCCTATGGGCTTTGGGCTAATTTTGAATACAGATCTTTAAGTCTTAGACTAACATGCATAAAATTGGGCCAGTATTTTGAATGTGGATATTTAATTCTTGGACTAATATGTATAAAATATTACTCATTTAAGATACCAATCTATTTGTCATTTAGTTGTACAGATTTGATTAGGAAGGAATGAAATTGCATCTATGCTAATTTCGATGTTTACCCATTACATTTGAGTATATGGGTATCAGAAACTTTGAGATTCAGTTTTACCAAAAATGCAAAGCATCAATTATCAAAGCCTAAATCCCATTTTGAAACCAAACCTCATTTTGGTCAGTGTCCTTTGGCAGTTTGTTTTTGTGCTGGCAGATGTGTCTGTGTTCTGGGTTGGTGCTTAGGAACAGTTTCTTGTGCTCTTGCATCCCATCTCCACAGCAACCAGCGCTCTGGTGCTTTGCTCAGCACACACAGGACATGCAAAGGGAACAGTGCTGTCTTTTGAAATAGCATTGTTGGGGACACCAGAGACAAACAAGAGGAACTCCACTTCCTCAGGAAGCATGCTTCTGGCCACAGTTCGTTTCACTCTGTACCTTCCAGGGGAATGCACAGCATTCAGTCATTCACAGTCAGAGGAGGAGAAACAGGCACAGAGAGAATGGAATGAGTGAAAATGAAACCTGTGCTTTCATTTTGTTCTCTCTGAGGGCTATTTTCCCCCTAACATTTTTCTTAGTTGCAAGGATATTAACATTTAACACAGATTTAAGCAGTCTATCCTGGAATTTTTTCCTGTGTGAATTTCTTGTACTAGCAGTGCATAAATTATAGTTGCTGGTTTCAAACATTTCTGGGAAGAAAATTGAATCAGATTAAGAGTATCAAATTTTAACTTCTGGATTCCCTTGTGCCCTAGCCATTGAGTGGTAGGAACCAGTCAAAAGATGTGTTAGTTGAGGTGTTGGACAGAGAGGTAGGACAACACAGACCTGTTTCCTTCTCCCATGGTTGCGGTTTATGTCCCCCTGGAAGTCGCACTGTTAGCTAATAGCCTGCTTTTTTCACTCTCCTGCTCATGCTCGGCTCATCATGTCATCCTCCCAACCCTGCTACTGCTGTTGGTATGTGACCATGGCCTCCTGCCAACCTCCCAGCCTTCGATCCTTCAGTTCCGACAGGTCTCACACCCTGAGCCATGCCTCGTACCTGAGGGACAGTGCCATGATCGATGACACAGTTGTGATCCCCGGTCACCAGGTACGTGACTCTTTACCTTCAAATTTCTGCTTTCTGGAATGCTATTTAAACCACTGGATGCTGGAAATGTCTGGAGAAAGCTTTTTAATCTAAAATAAAAATCTTAATTCAGTTGACAAGCTAGGGTAAGAGATTTTTCTCAAACATGTAAAACATCCACTAGATTTTTCAGTGAGCAGAGTTTTTCTAACATAATATACTGCTTGTTTCCTCAGCTATACTGAATTCGTCTGTGGAGATTACATATAAAAATAAATCACTTTATAAAATTTCTATTAAAAAAGTGTAGTAAAATGCATTTAGTATATAAGTTTACATTGTAGTAGTTTCAGCTCTCATAGTAATTTCATAATTATATATACATTTTTAAAAAGTCCCATCCATATTTTATCTAAATTGATTGCTTTGGTTTAAATTATTATCCCAAACTCTTATCCATAATCCCCATCATTATTTTGAGTAGTGGGTCCCTTCTTATTTTTATTATTCTAAAATATTCTCCTTTTAGGAAAACGTTCTAATGTATAATAGTTAAAAATTTTGGATCGCTCAGTCTAATCTTCTACTAAAGGCTCATAGAAGATACAGGTTAAAATACATCAGTGTTTAAAATTCTTATCTATAGAAAAAATGTAGATCTTATTATGGAATATTTCGATTTTAGGTATGGTTTTTATCAGTTTTGGCTGGTTGGATATAAGAAAATAGAACACCTACTCTTTTCAAAGACAGTTACACAAATGTGACCTTATATCAATAATTTAAATGGGAATGATTAAAAGGATACATTTTAGATGTCTCAGTCTTATATATTTAAATGAAAGTTTTCCTAGATATCCACTTTCCTGTGATACCACATTTTAGAGTTCATTATGTTATAATTTAATTGAAAGAAAGTGTTTTTTATTAAGTCCAGTGTTCTTTGTGTTTAGGTGTCAACTTTAGCCAAGGAGGCAGAAAGGAATTCTTATCGTCTAAGCTGGGGCACTGAGAACTTAGACAACGTGGCTCTTTCTTCCAGCCCTATTCATTCAGGGTGAGTAAATCAATATGATGTATCCAGATCAGGAGGTAAAAAGAGATGAGAGTGAAAAATAACAGCTTTGTCCAGTAGTTTTAGCTGATGGCTACCTTACAGGGAAAGTGGCTTTTGTTTAAACTTGTAAATAACATTGCTTTATGCAACATGGACTCTACACAAACAAACCAGCAAAAAGAGTTGAATTCAGCATAGAAAAACTTGATTATTGTTTTAAAATAGCTAATAGAATTGCATCAAATAGCTTGCTAAGTAACCAGAATATACTGGTGGCCTCCTTACCCTTCACATTTTGTTTTTAACATAAGAGGGGCAGGATCATTTGCTTTCTGGAAAGTTCTATTAACTAAGATTAATGGACTACTTTAACAAATGCCTTCCCTTACATATTAATGCATTTAAAATAATATTTACAGAAGTTTGAGTCACATAAATATATAGAGGAGTTCATGTGCTGTTAGAAGTAGAGATATACTACTGTAAAGGGAAATTGGAATGCAGCCAGTCAGGTTCTCAGTCGTTATCTAAAGTCATCCAGATCATATATGTGCCACTACTTGAGAAACGCTCCCTGTTTATACTAACTCATTAAAAAGTAGGACTTTGAATTAATAATTTAAAAATGTTAAAGATGTTAAAGATGTTGAATTAATAACTTAAAAAATTAAAGGTGTTCTTAGGTATAAGAATTCATTTGTGTGGAATATGGATTTCTTAAGGAGTTTTAAATTATAACACTTGTCCCAAATGGGTTTTCCTTTGCATTGTAGTAGTTTCAGCTCTCATAGTAATTTCATAGTTACATATATATTTAAAAATATTTTTTCACTTTTTAAAAGCCACACCCATATTTTATCTAACTAAATTCAATGCTTTGGTTTAAATTATTATCCCAAACTCTTATCCATAATCCCCATCATTATTTTGAGTAGCGGGTCCCTTCTTATTTTTATTATTCTAAAATATTCTCCTTTTAGGAAAACATTCTCATGTATAATAGTTAAAAATTTTGGATCACTTAGTCTAATCTTCTACTAAAGGCTCATAGAATATAAAATTTGTTATATAGATACTGAAAATAGTTATAATATTCTTTTCCTTGTTAACTCAGTAAAAGCTAGTTCCTCATGCAAGAGTTACTCAAGGGAATAAAAACCAAATTAAAGCTCTTCCAATTTACTTACACATTTTTAACTATAAAATGAGATAATTAAAATCTGACAGTCATGAATTAGTCAAAAAGCATAACGTTGCATTCTGCCACTTAATTTCTCAAGAGTGATGGGAAGAAGGAAAAGAGGCTTGGGCCTAGAGTGTTGAAGGATAAAAGATCAGAATCTAGAGACCATAATAAAGTATTTGAAGTCCGTATCTAGCCTACAAAGTGACAAGATTATTTTAGGCAAAATGTGACTAATTTTTATTGATATTAAAATTTTATTAATAGCTGAATTTAAATGAGTCAAAATGTGGTAATACTTCACTGTTCAAAATAAATAATTTACTTTACAAAAGGAATTTTTTAAAGTAGCCACTGACAGGCAGTAAAGTACTCAGCATCAATGTACATGCCAAATTGTGTAAAATTAGGTACACGTATACTTAATTATAGTTGATTACTTATGATGAACCAAGTGCATCCGGTAGTTAAAGATTAATCACTTATTAAAATAAGGATCTTAAAAATATTGGTCTCCAATAAACCAATTTTTCTATGAACTTAAATGTGATCACTGACTCTAAACAATTCTCAACTCTGGCTATACATCAGAATCACCTGGAAGCCTTAAAAAACACTGAGCCCAGACTCCAACCCAGACCAGTTGCATCCGAAACTCTGTTTTGGGGTCCTTGTCATTGGTATTTTCTACAAGCACCAATAGCCCAAGTATGTGTGTTTTATATAAACTGTTAGGAAGGAACAATTTGCCTAATAAAGCTTTGACTATTAAGTAGACCTAAGTAATTATATATGCCTACTTCTCTCAAATGTTTTTTATCTCTTCCGTTCGCTCAGATATCATTCATCACACACTGTCAAATTCCAAAGAGTACCAAACTGAGAGACATAGTGAAGACCTAGCCCCTGCCTTTACAAAACGCACAGATATGTCGTTAGTTGAAGGTGGAAGACATTCTGTGGAAGAGAGATCACATGATGGTTAAAGAGTGCTTTGGAATCAGACCAATCAGAATTCAGATCCTGGCCCTGACACTCAGTATGTGACTCTGGGCAAATTATGTAAAATATCTGAGTTTCTATTTACTTATGTGTAAGAAGAATGTTATATTATGGGTCCCATAGGGGAGATATATGGATGAAATGCTTCTTAAATAACTAGTGTTTTGCCTAGAAAAAAATAAGTACTAAATAGGTTATAGCCATTAGTATTTACACAGTGCTCATACACATCTTCCAAATCATTCACAAATTCCAAATCAGTTAAGCAAAATGTATTCTGAATCCTCTAAATGACAACACAATAGGGTACAGTTCATAACGGTAATGTTTGACTTATTGTTATTTTTATCAGGTGATCCGCCATCTAGTAATGTCTCTACCATAGCAGTATAATAAATACAATGCAAATAGTCATTCTAATGGGACGGGTAATCCCCACTGAAAACTCAGTGATTCTGAGTGTCATGGTATTTGAAAGCCACCACAGTATTTATGTATCTGCATAACATTCATAATATCATATCATGTACAGTGATTTCTTATAATTTTATTCATTATATACCAGGTTCCCAAGTATTAGTTTTGTATGTATTTTTTTAAGGAACTGAATTGCTCTCTAATCAATTGGGTGAATTCTCAAGCTACTTCAAAATCAGCCCGAAATGTAAGAAGAAAAAATTTTTGATAAGGGGGATAACAAAGTAGGTGTTTTTATGCACATGCCACTAATTTTGTGTATAATGTTCTAGTAGATTCCATAAAGGAATTTTAGATTAATAGAAGATTCGTCTTGTATCAATAAACAGTATCAGTGATTTTCTTTTACCTCTGTTCTATGATTCCAATACTGATGTTCATGACTACAGGAGAATAGATATCAGTGACTAAAAAAAATCTGTTTTGCCCAGTACATACAGCCACTAACTAGCAAAAGAAAGGCTGACAGTAATATTTTTGTTGTTGTTCTTCAAGAGATTGCATTGCTAATTCACAATCTGACAGTTATTTCTAACATCCCAGTTATAATCATACCAGCATAAACTTGGGCAAGAATTTGAAATTTACAGTTCTTCTCTATTTGATAAGTATACAGTGAATTAGCAGAGGTAAGGCACAGTCCCTAGTAATAGCTGGTTTTGAGGTTTATTTGAAATACAATTCCAAATGTCTTTATTTTTGTAGTTTTTTAGCGAAAGCCAAGGGCCGACAATTTAATGTCAATTCGTGATGTTATGCTACAAGAAAAAGTAACTAGAAGTCCATAAGGAAGTGATCTTTTAAAAGACATATTTTCATAAAACCATGTTGAGGACAGTTCTGCTGTGAACTGAAAACTACTCCAAGAAATAAAGTCTATTACAAGAAACCACGTGAAGATATTGGCTCAAATAGTGGAAGCTGATATTTGAATTTCAAGGATGTCAAGGCTGTTTCTCATTTGAAAACATTAACATTTACCTAAATACCTATAGCAGTTAATTTAGTTGTTCATGTATTTCAAACACCTTAGTCTGTTTCTAAGGTACATGAAGCTAGGTTCTTTGATGAAGAAAATTGTGAGTAGCAAAACACCTGTTTTGTAAGGTTGGATTTCTAGTCCATTGAATATGTATCCTTCATGTATGATCAGGTGTTGAAAACACAAGTGAATCATATGACAACTGTAGAGGGTTTTGAGGAAGAGCAGACTCAGAAAGGGAGTGAAAGGCAGGACAGGAAAGTGGGATTAGATGATGTGACTAGTGAGGAGGACAGCAGTTCTCAAAACAGGGAATGAAAGTCTGGAAGAAAGTACAGAGACTTTGCTTAGTTCTTGTCACCTACTAGTAGGTGATTCCTGTTACCTACTCTGCCTTACAGTTGATGCTCTTGTTTGCCATTGACGCTATTCTTTAAATTGTGCCTTTTCTGTTTGCAATTCTTCTGTAGTAACCGAAAAGGCCATTACCATTATTTTGAAAGTTTTAGAAGTATGAGTGAAAAGCTTTGGAGACAAAACTAGGGCCATCAAATCAAAGACTTTTAACTTTTATTGTAATACCCCCTGATGTTTTGTAGCTTCCTAGACCCTTAAACTTAAGTACACCCAAAAGCCAATGTTGAATAAGCCTACAAATCTGTATCCATTGCTTTTATAACATCCCCAGTTCCCTCAACTGGGAGTCACTACAAACCCCCATACCTTGCTGTTCCCTCAGCATTTGCACAGAGCTGTATTTCATTTGTATTTCCATCTTTTTTTTTTCAATGAATACTGTACTGGTATATAAATAATATATTTCAGTTGACAGTCATTTCTGATTTCCTTCTTTGTATTTCACTTTATCCACTCCTTCTCTGTGCTAAAGTATCTATTCTGTTGCAGCCGCACCTCTCCATGTCTTGATCGTGACAGCAGCAGGTGAACTTGTGCATACTTCCTTCTCTGAACGTGTCGCAACCATTCCTCTCTCCCTTTCACCATCTCCTTCTGCACTTCCCCCACCTCAGGATGCTTTAGTGTGAAGATACTTAGCCAGAGAGAGAGAGAGAGACAGATTTATATTTCCCGAATCACAGCCATTGCTGAATTCCCTTTAACAATGAAGAGAAAGTGGGTATTTTTTATTTTATTGTAAAGTAGGTGGGGTTGTGCCAAAATTAATGTAGACCTACTGTGAAAGACTGTCTTCGTCACAGGTCTCCACATCTCAGCTGCTTTTGTGAGAAAAAGGGCTACATAGAGCTGAAAAATGTGAATCCCGACAATTATGCAAATGTGGTTGAGCTATTTTGAAGTTAGTTGTACTAAAGGGTATGATTTCAAGTGTTGTTTGGCAGGAATTTTTTAAACTATATTCTAGGTGAACCAAAGGCTTAAAGTTTATTAATAGCGCATTTCCTTGCTATAGTGCTTTAAATGCAACCTTTTGATATTTTGGAAATTGTGCTATAGAATGATTCTAGTTAGTGTTCTAAAAATATCTGTTCTATAATTGTCTTGATAAAGTAATTTTTAAAGGTTCTTATCAGACTGCTGATCATAGTATTTTATTATACAGTCATCCATCTTGATACTACAGACTGTCTACAGATAAGACAATTTTATAAGAATTCTGAATATTTTACATTTATCCTTTTGCTTTTTCTGAAGCACAGAGTAAATACTAGGTTCCTATACATAAACATAGTGATAAATAATTGTTGGGTGATGTTAACAAATTTGAGCTACTTTTTTTAAGCCATTTTCCATCAGTTTTTTAGTTTATGGAATTCAGAGGATTAGGAAGGAAATAAGGGTATTATAGAGGAGAAGCAGCTCATAATGTGGTTTCTCACAGTACTTCCCCAGAATCAAATTTGATATAAGGCCCTCTTGCTATGTATATGTGGATCACTGAAGCACCCTGATAACTTTTTTCCCCTATTTTCACCCAATAACTAACTGAATGCTCCAGTATCCTCCCCATCCCCACCCCATGGTCTTAGATGAACTGAAAGTAAAACTAAGGATTAGTAATTTTGGGGGTGGAGGATATAGTCCTCAAAAGACCAGAAGCATTGTTTTCTGCTGCCTCCTCTGAAGCATGTACCTGTTTAGCTAATCAAATTGCTTATTTGTAGGCAAGTCATCTGCATAATAATGGATTGCTTTTGCTTTTATTTGTTTTAAATCGTGATAACATTGTATCTCACAATTTAGAAAACTTCAGTAAGAATTTCTACTTTGCATGATTGCTGAATTCCATTTGAAGAGCTAGAGAGGCTTAATTAAAGCCAAGTACGTTACGTGATATTTTTTGTGTGTAGTGTACAGTCTTAAGTCAGTGTTCAGTGCAGTGTGTGTATACATTTTCTGCAAGGCTGCCCATTGACTGTTTTAACCATACAGCCAAATGACATATATTTCTTGGAGTAATAGCAATTTATTTTCCAAACAGGGATTCTTCCAGAGCATTTGAAA
Source organism: Smutsia gigantea (assembly GCA_032199065.1). Classification (NCBI taxonomy): domain Eukaryota; kingdom Metazoa; phylum Chordata; class Mammalia; order Pholidota; family Manidae; genus Smutsia; species Smutsia gigantea. The sequence continues at coordinate 313,315 of JAVSCE010006420.1, forward strand.
TGGAACATTTTAGTAGGTTTCCTAATATAATAAATAGTATGCAGTACATAGAATTTTAACACCAGAAGGTCACCTGTGAGCTTATTTACTCAAAGTCCCTCATCTTAAGGATGAGAAAACTGAAACATAAAGACATTAGTTGACTTACCTGAGGTTATAGCAATTGAATTACAGCAATAATTCAAGACAGAAATAGATCTAATGATGGATCAGAGATAGATCCAGGAAAAGCATGGTACTTCCTGCATTCTCCTGTGCTCTATGATAATAATATTTTTACACCTCATTTAAATAGTAAAGTTCATAAGCTAATAAAGGCTTCATCATCATATTAAACTGCTTTAGCAAAGTTCAGGGTTTATTTTAGGTATTCAATAAATGTTAGTTTCTCCATTTATTCTTTGGGTTTTGTATTATACTATAATTAAGACAGTAAAAATATATAAAATCATATAAATGTAGGAAAAGGAAAATGATGAAGAACAAGCATTTCTTGAATTCTGTATGTTCTACCCACATGTGATTTAATCCTCACTATACCCTTAAGTGGTGATGTAATTATCCTTCAGATGAGACATCAGTCTTATAACTCACAGCAGAGCTGAGCCTCAGTCTATGTACCATCATTCTCTGCAGATTTAAGTACATGTTTTTGCATCAATTCTTTTCAGCTGCAAATGTTTATAGGCATTATCTTGTCCCATTTTTAATCCCCTGTAAATATGAGAAAATCATATTTATCTTATCATCTCTGGTATGTGAACTGATTCGTCTCATGATTCACACCTTCCAACCTTTTCTTTTTGCTGTTGTGCAAAAGTAAATGGTCTCTTACCATTTACTTTTTGCTTTATGAAATTGTTTTCTGCATTGCAGAACAACTAGCCACTAATTCTACTACCTCTCCAAATAGGGACACTTTTTGAGATCCTGATATTGTTAATGAAAATGCTCAAATTACCCAACTTTACACTACAACCTACTGGGCTTAACTGATAAGCATGTAGACTTTTTTTTTCGTATCGTTAATCTACAATTACATGGGCAACATTATGGTTACTAGACACCCCATATCCTCAAGTCCCCCCCCGTTACCCCAAAACGGTCACTGTCCATCAGTGTAGTGAGATGCTATAGAATCACTACTTGTCTTCTCTGAGTTGTACAAACCTCCCCGTGCCCCCCCACCTCTACATTATGTCTGCTAATCGTTCTGTCCCTTTTCCCCCCTTGTTTCTCCCTTCCCACCCATCCTCCCCAGTCCCTTTCCCTTTGGTATCTGTTAGTCCATTCTTGGGTTTTGTGAGTCTGCTGCTGTTTTGTTCATTCAGTTTTTTTTTCTTTGTTCTTATACTCCACATATGAGTGAAATCATTTGATACTTGTCTTTTCCACTTGGATTATTTCACTGAGCATAATACCCTCTAGCTCCATCCATGTTGTTACAAATGTCTGGATTTGTTTTCTTCTTATGGCTGAATAATATTCCATTGTGTATATGTACCACATCTTCTTTATCCATTCATCTACTGATGGACACTTAGGTTGCTTTAATTTCTTGGCTGTTGTAAATAGTGCTGTGATAAACATACGGGTGCATGTGTCTTTTTCAAATTGGGCTGCTGCAGTCTTAGGGTAAATACCTAGGAGTGGGATTCCTGGGTCAAATGGTATTTCTATTTTGAGTTTTTTGAGCAGCCTCCATGCTGCTTTCCACAATGGTTAAACTAATTTGCATTACCACCTGCAGTGTAGGAGGGTTCCCCTTTCTCCACATCCTTGCCAACATTTGTTGTAGTTTGTGTTTTGGATGTTGGTCATCCTTACTGGTGTGAGGTGATATCTCATTGTGGTTTTAATTTGCATTTCTCTGATGATTAGTGATGTGGAGCATCTTTTCATGTGCCTGTTGGCCACCTGAATTTCTTCTTTGGAGAAGTGTCTGTTCATGTCCTCTGCCCATTTTTTAATTGGATTATATGCTTTTTGTTTGTTGAGGTGCTTGAGTTCTTTATATATTTTGGATGTCAATCCCTTATCGGATATGTCATTTATGAATATATTCTCCCATACTGTAGGATGTCTTTTTGTTCTACTGATGGTGTCCATTGCTGTACAGAAGCTTTTCAGCTTGATATAGTCCTACTTGTTAATTTTTGCTTTTGTTTCCTTTGCCCAGGGAGATATGTTCATGAAGAAGTTGCTCATGTTTATGTCCAAGAGATTTTTGCCTATGTTTTGTCCTAAGAGTTCTATGGTTTCATGACTTACATTCAGGTCTTTGATCTAGTTGAGTTGACTTTTGTATATGGGGTTAGACCGTAATCCAGTTTCATTCTCTTACAGATAGCTGTCCAGTTTTGCCAACACCAGCTGTTGAAGAGGCTGTCATTTCCCCATTGTATATCCATGGCTTCTTTATCATATATTCATTGACTGTATATGTTTGGGTTAGTGTCTGGGCTCTCCATTCTGTTCCACTGGTCTGTGGGCCTGTTCTTGTGCCAATACCAAATTGTCTTGATTACTGTGGCTTTGTAGTAGAGCTTGAAGTCAGGGAGCATAATTCCCCCTGTTTTATTCTTCCTTCTCAGGATTGCTTTGGCTATTCGGGGTCTTTTGTGGTTCCGTGTGAATTTTAGAATTATTTGTTCCAGTTCATTGAAGAATGCTGTTGGTATTTTGATCTGGATTGCGTTAAATCTGTAGATTGCTTAGGTAGTATGGCCATTTTGACAATATTTATTCTTCCTAGCCAAGAGCATGGAATGAATTTCCATTTGTTAGTGTCCTTTTTAATTTCTCTTAGGAGTGTCTTGTAGTTTTCAGGATATAGGTCTTTCACTTCCTTGGTTAGGTTTATTCCTAAGTATTTTATTCTTTTGATGCAATTGTGAATGGAATTGTTTTCCTGATTTCTCTTTCTGTTAGCTCATCGTTAGTGTGTAGGAATGCAACAGATATCTGTGTATTGATTTTGTACCCTGCAACTTTGCTGAATTCAGATATTAGTTCTAGTAGTTTTGGAGTGCAGTCTTTAGGGTTTTTTATGTACAGTATCATGTCATCTGCAAATAGTGACAGTTTGACTTCTTCTTTACCAATCTGGATGCCTTGTATTTCTTTGTTTTGTCTGATTGCCATGCCTAGGACCTCCAGTACTATGTTGAATAACAATGGGGAGAGTGGGCATCCATGTCTGGTTCCCAATCTTACAGGAAAAGCTTTCAGCTTCTCACTGTTAAGTATGATGTTGGCTGTGGGTTTGTCATATATGAGCTTTATTATGTTGAGGTACTTGACCTCTATATCCATTTTACTGAGAGTTTTTATTATGAATGAATGTTGAATTTTGTCAAATTCTTTTTCAGCATCTGTGGAGATGATCATGTGGTTTTTGTTCTTCTTTTTGTTGATGTGATGGATGATGTTGATGGATTTTCGAATGTTGTACCATCATTGCATCCCTGAGATGAATCCCACTTGATTATGGTGTATGATCCTCTTGATGTGTTTTTGAATTCGGTTTGCTAATATTTTGTTGAGTATTTTTGCATCTATGTTCATCATGGATATTGGTCTGTAATTTTCTTTTTTGGTGGGGTCTTTGCCTGGTTTTGGTATTAGAGTGATGCTGGCTTCATAGAATGAGTTTGGAAGTATTCCCTCCTCTTCTATTTCTTGGAAAACTTTAAGGAGAATGGGTATTATTTCTTGTCTATATGTCTGATAAAATTCAGTGGTGAATCCATCTGGCCCGGGTGTTTTGTTCTTGGGTAGTTTTCTGATTACCGATTCAATTTCATTGCTGGTAATTGGTCTGTTTAGGTTTTCTGTTTCTTGCTTGGTCAGTCTTGGAAGATTGTATTTTTCTAAGAAGTTGTCCATTTCTTCTAGGTTTTCCAGCTTGTTAGCATATAGATTTTCATAGTATTCTCTAATAATTCTTTGTATTTCTGTGGGGTCCATCATGATTTTTCCTTTCTCATTTCTGATTGTTTATGTGTATAGATTCTCTTTTTCTCTTAATAAGTCTGGCTAGGGGTTTATCTATTTTGTTTATTTTTTCAAAGAACCAGCTCTTGGTTTCATTGATTTTTTCTATTGTTTAATTCTTCTCAATTTTATTTATTTCTTCTCTAATCTTTATTATGTCCCTCCTTCTCGTGACTTTGGGCCTCATTTGTTTTTCTTTTTCCAATTTCAATAGCATGTAGACTTTTATGTAAAAGACTTTCATCAGCATCTAGAATAGACTTGAGTCATTATGCTCATTATCCCTCACATTTGAAGAAAATACAGTTCTCCATATTCAACTTTTTTATTAGCTCTTTATTCTGCAATTACATTATTTGAGTCTGATTTGTTTATTTTCTCATTGAATTTATAGACATGTTTATTTATTTTAACCATTAATATATCGCCCTTTCATGTCTTCCAACCCTGTGCTTCTTTCTTGACACCTCTGTTTTGCTTTCTTCTAGACTCTTTCCCTTCCCTCTCACTCCCACTCCTGCTCCTTTGTGCTCTCTCTCTCACCAAAGAAAATTGACTCACTAGAGCTTGTTGCTTTTTATTAGTATGTGCCACTGCCTTTAGTTATTTGATAAAGACACAAAGGCTTGTTTTCTTTGGAAATTTAATTTTTCTTTTCCCTGAATTATGCATTTCTAAGCTTTATTTTTCCACTTTTCCCTGAGTTCTGGTGCAATACTTACTATTTGATATATAATGACACCAAGATGCTTATTGTTGAATTAGTCTACTTGAAGCTTCCATCTTTAAATTCTTTTATTTTAATTTTCAACCTTTGGTCTTTCTTAATTTCTGTAATTTTCCCTCCTAATAAAATTGTTTACTTTGGTATATTCAAATTTTTGGTTTTTTCCCCAGTCCCATTTTTTTTTACTAATCGTCTGTTGAGGCAAGTAAACATATTGGGTCTCTCTCTTAGTTTGAAGAAGGAAAAGGCCTGGAGAAGACTTTTTAGCATTAAGAATAGTCTTTCCCAACTATTTTGCCTGTTTATGAGCAGAAATAGTTGAGTATAATAATTTGAATGAGTTCTGACTGGGTTGGTTGTCCAGGGACCAAAGAATTAAATTACCTTCTATTTTAGCCTTCTTTCTTTATTAGACATACATATATACAACTTCCCATAATTTGCCCTATTCACTCTTCCATTCATTCACTCATCCAACAGTTATTTATTGGCTACCTACTGTGTGCTCCATCGCATTGTGCTAGGCACTGGAGGGACACAGGAAGAAATCTGGAGAACAAAGTCACTGCCATTATGGCACTTATATGGCTCCCATATGTGGTTATAATTCATTTCTCATTGCCCAGGAAAGTGATTCCAAGTAAGTGAAACCATCATGTGACATCTGGGGCTTAGACTGTGAGCATCTTGGCAGCAGCACATATGTCTTTACTTTCTGTTTCCTCAGTTCCTAATAGGTTCCTGCTTAATATTTGATAGGTACTTAATAGGAGGGTAGCATACATTCCATGAGAAGGAGCATGGAAATGGAAATTATGGAGTAAATGAGACAAAAGAGGCTTTCAAAAGAAATAGCCACTGACACAGTCTCAGAGAAAGTAATCAAACAGGTGGTTTCTTAAACATTGTCATAGCCAAGGACCTAGCTACCTCAGGGCCCCTCTTTTGAGAAGGCACCACTGGAAGATCCTCTGCATGTTTTTCCAGATGGAGACACTATATAGGCCATAAGCCATCATTAGAGTTAATATAGTGGAAATACAATAGCATGTTACATGGGTGAGGAAACTCCCTAAATGGCCTTCAGAAGATACAAATAGTATTGAGGATTGATAATATAAAGCAGATGAATTATAATAATTCCTTACTAGGTTGAGTCCCTGTTCTGTTCACCAGTGATGATGTAATCAAGACAAAAAAAATAGTGAAAATAGAGAAGGTCATCAGAAATATCACAAATAAGTTTGGAACAAGGCCAGCTAAAACTTAAGTAGCATTTTTTTCTGATTTTTATAAAAATCAATATAAATATAGTCAAATAAAAATAGTACAATGGAAAAGAAACCTTTATATTCTAGAAGCATCGCTAATTCTTTTATTCTTTGGAGCAACAGTACATTTTAAAAAACAATTTTAAAGAATTCATACTTAAAGACTAGTAATAAGAAAAGCAGCCGACATTTTCTCATTGTGTTTGGATAAAGACCAGGAACAACCACACTTAGGGGCTGAGCTGTTGATTACACTCCCTGGTTTTTGCCCCATACGAGAAACTCAGAGGGTTGGTGTGAATGGTCACCTGAAGCTGGTTCCTGCATGAGGGAAGGACTGTGACGCCTGTCCTCGTGGCCTCATGGTGCATGACGTGCTTCAGGGAACAGGCATTCAGGGGCCCTTCACATCCATTTTTATTACTAGCAACAGGATTCCTGTTTAATAGCACGCCTAATGACATGTTCTGCTGTGAAGGGCTGCAAAGATCTTTTTTCTGCGCTTGTCTAAAAATAACATAAATGTATTGTCTTTCTATCCCTTAACTTGCTTTGATGAAATACCTTTCAAATGTTTTAAATGTTCTCATGGATGCAAAATCTAGGTGTGATTTGGATATAGTTCTGGGCTGGTTAAGCTATCCGTAAATCCATAATACACCTATATATTGCTTCCCTCTTTGTGTTTTAGTATAAAAACCTTGCAAATGTAATGCAAATCGAGAAGGACAGTTTTGTAATTTGTGTAATGGCGTACACACTTTTTTTGTCTTTGTGTATATGTGCACCACAGTCAGGTTACCAGGCTTAATTTTTGCTCCCTGACAAAATCAGTACCTCCAAGACGTTAATGAGTATGACAAAGAGCTCAAGCTAAGCTGCACCGGGATCTGTTTAGACCTTCCTAAAGGAAACAAACTTCAAAGAAACCCTTCCTCTTGGTTCTTTGAAATAAAGAAGCCGAGTCACCTTGGATTATAGTTCTCCTATTCACAAACAGCTTGGCAGGAAAGGAGCAAAAATAATAGAGATGCCTTTTCATTTCTAAATTATTAGCTATGATTTTCTACATTCAGTTTACTGTAGTTTAGGGAAAAATCACAATGCACAGATACCCTCCATCAGCATGAGCTCGGGGTTTCCTTCTTCAAAACACAAAGTAGGGAGGATCTATAATCCTTGTTTTCCTGTCCATCCCATCTTTGCTTCAGTTAGAATGATGTGGCAGAGAAATTCCTACTTAGGAAGTGAAAAAGTGCATTTCAGTCAGTGAATTGGTTCTGTCCAAGACATTTAACTGTTTTGCTTTCCTCTTCCTTTAGAATGTTATCAGCTAAAAACTTGCATCCTGGGTAAGATGACGCTGGAGCAGGATGCATGGCCATGCGTTTGGTCTTGGGAGAAGGCCTGTCAATCTTTTTTTCTTTTTTAAGTCACAGGGTTATGTTAAAATGAGTTGGACAGATGTAATCTTGAAAAGTCGAGTTAGCTTAGAAAAACTGCAATTTGGCCTTTTCTCTCTACTCTGTCTTTAAATTATTTTAATATGTGGATTTTTCAGGGCACACAGAGAAGGAAGCAGAAGTCTTTGCGTTTATAACAGAAGGAGACCAAGCAATATTCTTCATGTAATTTCGTTCCACTTTCTAAGTCAATTGGACATTTAAAATTTACAGTTTGTATTTAGTATCACCATTGTCAACAAAATTGGCAGAATTGTTCTTTAGTTACAGATCAAAATAACACAAGCCTTAAAACAATGAAACAGAAATGAAGGCATTGGTATGAAGTCAAATAACTTGTCAGGATGCTTTTTTTGTCACTGTGCATGTAAATTTTTAAAAAGTGTTTTGAGAACAAGGCATTAATGAAAAATTAACTTGACAGATCTTGTTTATCTGTCTCTGAAATTTAAAACACATCTAATCTTCTATTTTAATTTTTAGTTTCCTGGTTAGTTTTATGGTGGATGCCCGAGGGGGTGCTATGCGAGGATGCAGACACAATGGGCTCCGCATCATTATTCCACCACGGAAATGTACCGCTCCAACACGGGTCACCTGCCGCCTGGTCAAACGCCATAGACTGGCGACCATGCCTCCAATGGTGGAAGGAGAAGGCCTGGCCAGCCGCCTGATTGAAGTGGGACCTTCTGGTGCTCAGTTCCTTGGGTAAGGGTTTCCGATAAACCTCCCACTTAGTCACCGATGAGCATGTGTCCTCTACATGAAATCGCTAGGATGGAGTGGCAAAAGGTACGTCAAAGCATTTTGAAAGAAGACTGGCCCGTGTGAAATTTTTTTTGAATTGGAAGTAGCACCTCAATGCTTGACTCCACTTACATGCCTCTTATTTTAGGGCATTAATGAGTTAAACATTCAGGTTAATTATTATTCTTTCTCTTTGGATGTGGTAATAGCTGCTAGACACCCAATGTGGATAATCATGAGCTGATGGCAGGTATTTTTTTTTTTTATCTGAAATGTAACTGGTAAAGACATAAAGAAAAAAAATTCTCTATTCCAAACAAATTTGAAGTCTTGCGTCACTATGAAACAGAATCATTATCTTCACTTTAGAAGAGAGTGTTTCCTTTATAGAATATCCAAAAATGCAGCCTGTGTGATTGTCTTTTCTGTGTCACAATCGCTACCTTGAGTCTTAAAATTATACCAGCAGTCTATTCTGTTGTACTTTTCATTCAGTCAACAAAATCAAAGACTAACTTATGTGGTGCTCATTTTAGCAATTCTGAGCAGAAATCAGCATTTCTTCTTTCTTCTGTTTGTTTGTATGGCTGCTGTTATATCAAGTGGTATCTCAATATGCCAAGAAATGGATAGCTACCACTGAAAACTGACAAAAGGATGAAGTTTTGGAGGGGGACAAGTTTCAAAATATTTTGAAACAAATCAATTATATTTAAGTCTTGTCATTATCAAGTCTTTGTGCTCAGAAACTGGGAGAAAATCCTATTAATCATGAACTCTCTTGCTTTGTCAATGTCATAATGGGGAGAGGATTTGCTTTAGAACTCAGGAAATGTTCTAAAGCCTTGTAATTTGGAGCAAACTATTAGCAGATTGCTCCAAATTATGTTCACACCTGAAAAAGGGTGTGTCTGTGTTTCCTAATTACAGAAAACACCTCCCCAAGCCCTCCTATCAGACAGACCAGAGATTTAGAAGGAGCCTGTGAAGTTCTGGGTTGCATCAGAAAATGCTTACGGTTGGAGTAATTCCCCAACAATTCCTTCCGTATTCTGTACCAGGCCCTTTTCCCTCCCTCACACTGAGGCAGTTTAAAGCTTTTTCATGATTTTCAGATCTGTCAAGGAATATCCCTGAAAACATCTGGCCTCTCTACAGAGTCAGAGTTTTTATTATATTCCCAAGAGCTCTGTCTTTCCTGTGGAGCATTTTTTTCTTCTTTGGCTCACGCCCTGGCAGTGAACCTGAGTAGGGACAGACTCGATGCCAAAGGGCTCCCCCCACGTGCCTCCATTGTACACTCTGGGTCTCGCTTCCTTGCTCTTTGTGACCAATGGAGGGGGCAGAACCCAACGCAGTGTGAAACCAACCTTCACCCTGTTGATCAGCTGGTGACACTGGGGTTCTGTGGCAAACAACACCTGAGGCTTACTTATGTTCTCTCTCTCACTGCTGCTTCGGATGTACTCAGTAAACTTCACCTGCCAACGGCTCCCCCCCCACTTAATGAGGGAGAAAGTTTGGTCAGCCGCATCCTTCAGCTGGGGCCTCCTGGAACCAAATTCCTTGGGTAGGAGTGACTTACAACGAATTGATGGCTGCTGGCCCCATTCTTCTCCTCCTTCTGCAAATATGATTTCTCTCTTTTTGTCATTGTACCCATGACATGTCCCTCTCTATGATTTAAATTCTGTATGACCTATCTTTAGTGGACCATTTCTGACCCTTGTGGTATGTGACTTTTATTTTTTGGGTGATGTTTTTATATCTTTTCCCTTAAAGTGCTGTGACCTTCATTTTCATTTAAAGCATGAGATCTGCCTAGTTGTACTATGTGCTAGTTACAATGTTGTTACGATAAATTGGGAGTCTGTATCAAAGTAACCTGGACTGAAAAATTGAAAGCCTCTGTAAATTTTGAGACCTAAAAATAGTAAGGCGATGCATGTTCTGGATCCTGACTATAATAGGCATTGGACACAACTGGGCTGTCTGCCGAGGTGTTCAGTTAGAGCCACACTGTGTGCACATGCCTATTGTTTCCTTGAATGAAGAAAATTAAGCAAAAACCATGAGTGCATGTTTGTTTCTGTAGCTCCCAAGTAGTCAATTTTTCTGACATCTCCTCATTTATGACACATCAGATTATGCAACACATGAGCCATTTCCCCTCTTAATCCATTTTGTCATATTGCACCTCGTAGAAAACTTTTTAGGAGATTGGTACACATCATAGATTTGCATGTACATTCCTTTCGGTTAAATGTGTTATACTTACATTCATAAAAGGAGAAGTGCCAGAATGCCACATGCACTCACAGGGAAACATCATTTGGCTTAAGGCAGCAGCATGTCCCTGAGGACTGGTGCCCCTGAGGTGGAATGCTACTGTGTGATCATCCGCTAGCCAATGGGCTCTGGAGGGTGGCCCACTGTGTCCCTGTTGCCAGAAAGAGAAGAATTCCAGGTCACTTTGCAACAGACACAGTCAAGGTGCTTGTCTTGCTGCCAGTTAGCCCCTGTGCACACTGAACATTCTGTCTTACTGTGTCAGGCCCGTGATCGTGGAGATCCCTCATTTTGCCGCCCTTCGAGGAAAGGAGAGGGAACTGGTGGTCCTGCGCAGTGAGAACGGTGACAGCTGGAAAGAGCATTTCTGTGACTACACCGAGGACGAATTGAATGAGATCCTTAATGGCATGGATGAAGGTACTTTACATTGATGGTTTTAAAAGAACTGTAAAGTAGAGGCATGAAAATGATGCATTTCTTTCTTATGACCTAAGGGGATATGTGTGTATCCCTAGTGTTATTTTACCACAGCAAGTATTCTGGTCTGTTCCAGTGGCTCTGAGTTGGAATGCACAATATATTTGCCGAGTCTTAATGTCTGTTGCATTTGGGAAGATAAAATCCAGCAAATAGTATCTTGTTTTAACGAGGAGAGAGCACATCTCCATCTTGACTGTAAACTTTGTCAAACCTAAAACACAAGATAGAATAGATATTGTTGTTTTGAAACAAAATAAACTGATGCTGGATAACAAATCCATGATTTTTTTAAATGCCTAATGTGAAAATTTAGATATTTAAGACACTGATAAAAAGTGTTAATAAGCTTTGCTGCTGGAAAAGTTATGCATACCTATAACCAGTGCCTTATAGGATAATAAAATTTCCTTTTAATTTTCTATTACTAAAGGAGATAGGAAAACTCAAAATTCACTTAAACTTCTACATGTGAGTCAGACAAGGAGCTAGCCAGGGTTGAATTTCATATACACACACATATATATATATTTAAGGAACTTATTTTTTTATTAGGGCGTTAATCTCTGTAAATCTCAAATCCAGCTTGGGCCATTTAGCCACAGGTTGAAATATCTCAGTTGAGTAGAGGGAAGTGGACTGTTGTCAGGCCTCCTTAGATTGTACAGACACACAGCCCCAGTCCTGATGCCAGACAACATGGTCCAATAAAATAACTACAGAAATAGGGCAAGTCTTTGCTAAGTGCCGAGAGGACACCCTATGTTATGCAGAACTGGATACAGGGCTCTCAGTCTTCCAGGACCGCTGCCAGCGGCTTCATGGGCGGCTCCTGGGTAGTGAGGTGGAGCCTGATGGCATCTGCTTTCATATTTCTTTCTGTGTCCTGCTGAGGTGGAATAACAATAGAGACCAGACTTACCCAACCTGGGAGGGAGATGGAAGAGGACATTCTGCCCTCTAGATGTACAGGTCAGGATCTTCCAAGCAAGATGAAAAGATCAGTATTCTTACTGATAAAACTTGTTCCATGCAATGTTTAGCTGCTTATGCATCTTGGAACCATTTGAATTGGCTGCGTGTGGGTTTAAGATATTTTCCTCTGAGAAGTTTACCTGTCTTTAATACATCTTGTCCTTGGATAAGGACCCACTTTTGTAACTTTCTACAGATGTAAAAAACTCATTTTAAAGCAGTGGGATTTGTGCGTTTTTATGTTTGTTACATTCGGAAATGCATCTTTTCATAAATATATTGTTAGTGTTTGCCAGTGCATCAGTCTTCAGTTATGTGTGAACAGATCCTGGGACTTCTGGCTTTTGCTCTCTAGCTATACTCAGAAGTTAAGAGAAACATAGTTGCTGTTCCTTCCTGTATAATGAATTGTAAATGATTTCTAGAAATGAACAACTTTCCATAATCCCTTAAAATTCAGTGATTCACTTAGTTCAAATTTTCTACTTTTTAAGCCAGTCTGATTTTTGTATTATATTGAGCTACATACCTAATGCAATTTATATGATATGTTTGGTAAGTTAATTGTTTCAGGGGAATATTGAAACCCTGAATTCCTAATTGTTGATCTTTTTTTTATGCCCACATGACCACATCAGAGACAAACATGCCACTGGACTAAAAACACCCACACAAGCCTTACCCTTCCAAGACAGATTTTATTCCTGCGCTATTCCCGAGACTAAAGGAGCCGCACATTCTTAAAACCACAGTAACTGGTTTTTGAGCTAACTTTGAAATTTGCAAAGAAACGTAGTCCATAAACACTTTCCTGTCCATCACATGAACCAAGAGTGGGACAGGTTCATTTTCATTTCACTTTCCCTCAAACCCCCTCATTTACAAAGATGGCGCTGCAATACTGCGTCTGGAACTAGATGCTTTTCTTTCACAATGCCCTGGGAAGACCGTTTCCACAAAGCAAGAAAACATGCAAACTAAATGCTGACAGGTCTTAAATGATTGCAATTTTTTTTTTCCTGGTATTGTTAGGATAGCCTTGCTTTTTAAAATTTCCTATTTAAAAAAAAGACGTTTTGCTGCCACATCTATTCACTATTCACTATGCCAGTGAGTTTGCCAGAATGCTTTCTGAAGGAAATCCTTGCTATATGAAGATGGGTCATTTCTTGTCTCAGTGCTGGATAGCCCAGAAGACCTAGAAAAGAAACGAATCTGCCGCATCATCACCCGTGACTTCCCACAGTACTTTGCGGTGGTGTCGCGCATCAAGCAGGACAGCAACCTGATTGGCCCAGAGGGAGGCGTGCTGAGCAGCACGGTGGTGCCCCAGGTGCAGGCAGTCTTCCCCGAGGGGGCGCTCACCAAGCGGATCCGTGTAGGCCTCCAGGTATGCCCATGTTAGATGCACGTTAACCAGGATTTGATGCCAGGGATTAAAAATCAGCTTTTCAAATGGGAAATAAATGGTTAAAGAATCAAATTATTCCTGGGCGAGCAAAAGCTGCCATTAGAAATCACAGGTCTCATGAAGTTTTGTGTGAGTACTTAGTAATGGTACTAAACTTGCAATTGCCATATTTGAAGCCACTGAACTGATTTGTCTGCCAAAAAGCAATGCACTGAGTAAGAAGAAACTTGACGTGAAATATAATGAGATATTGTTTATTTTAATGTCTTTCTTTTCTTTGGAAAGGCTCAACCTATGCACAGTGAGCTGGTTAAGAAGATCCTAGGTAACAAGGCTACCTTCAGCCCTATAGTCACTTTGGAACCTAGAAGAAGAAAATTCCACAAGCCAATTACCATGACCATTCCTGTCCCCAAAGCTTCAAGTGATGTCATGTTGAATGGTTTTGGGGGAGATGCACCAACCTTAAGATTACTATGCAGCATAACAGGTGAATCACAGATGACCATGTTACTAGAAAGTTCTGAAAAAAGAAACTTCGATGATTATAAATATTAAATTACTTTTTTCATAAGATGCCTGCAGGGTTATGTGCATTAATTCAAGAAAATCATTTAACAAACTAAGGAACTAAAAGTGAAAGAAAATGAATATTCACTAAATAAAGCCTGAATACCAAACTACTGCATTTTAATTTTCACAGTAGCCCCATGAGGAAACTTAACCCCGTTTTACTGAAAAGGAAATCAAGGTTAAGAGAAGCTCTATAACTAGCCCAGATTATACCATAAATATTTTGCAGTTGGAATTCAAACCCAAATCCATATACTTCAAAACCCTAGCCTTAAGCCTTCATTCAATACATCCTCTTATATTTATTAAAAAAATAAACAGCATCTTGAGTAATTATATCCAATAGTTTAAACTGTTCTTTCTAGGAATTGATATGTCTTTACACTGATCTGTTGAAATAACTTTGGAAAAACAAAGTAAAGGTTTTTAATGATAAACTGAATATTGGTCTTTTCAACTGGAAGTTGAAATAGCTTTCAAACAACTACCAGACTCCAAAAAGACATTCCCAGAACGCTGGTTGACTCTGCCCAGTGGTACCACCACAAATGGTGAGAGGTTAAAAAATCCACACAAGTAACCCATGTTAGGACACATAATTTGATAATTTCCCTATTTACAATCACTACATGGTATTGGCATTCAGTAAATATTCATACTGTTGTCAGTAGGAATAATTACCCTCCCTAGTTGTTTAGGTTTTGCTAGAATTTTTTTTTTCATTTTTTCCTTCAGAATGGCAGGAATGTTCACCATATTTTGGTTTTTAATTCTTTCTTCTTAGTAATGTTTTTTTCTTTACTTATGATAGCAGACTATTGAGCCTTACCCTGTAAGTTTAATAATATGACAACATTTTTAAAAACACAGAGTAAAATTAGCATAAGGGGAAATCATATGTTTCAGTCATGATGGTGTTCCCATTACTCAGTTCTGGTTACTACGTAGCATTCCTGGGTGTCTTCCTGTTCATTTTCGTCTACATGTATATGATTAATCGTTCCATGATGTGCAACATAATGGTATGGGAGCAAAACAAGCAAGAGTGAAAAATGTCTGTGGCATACCCTGCCCTTGTTGATCTAATGAAGCTACCACATAGGCCTAAACACCATCTAATCTCATTATTCCAGCCCTATGTTTTCAGATGAGTTTGTACTAAACAACTTCTTAAATTAATTTATTAATTTTTAAACATACGTTGACCTAGGTGTTTAGATTTTTGCGTTTTGCTCTGTCACATGATTCTTAGCAGAATTTATGTTTTAGAGGCCTACTAGAGTAAGTTTCCATGACCTTCTTTAAGAAGCTTTAGAGTCAAAATTTTCCCTCATCTCAAACATGTATTTCTCTGGCAGTGCTCTAAGACTGTTTTATCCATATCTGTGCCAACTTAATTTCTCAGCAGAAATGAAAGCCAGCATCAGCTTCCATGGTGATTTTTCTATTTACAGAGACCATCCTTTGGCATTCATTCATTTCTTCATTCACTTAGCAGTATTTACTGAGCTCTTAACATTTTTCAAGTACTTTGTTTTTTGCCAACCTTATGTTGCAAATGGAAAGGATATATTATTTCTTGAAAATAATTGCATAAAACATGAAGTTCAGAAACAAAAGAATATTTGGTTTTTCCATCATTTAAACAAAGTATTTAGCTCCTTGGTTGGTCAAAGAATCTTTTAAAATCATCAACTGCGTACAATCCAAAATGATCTTAAGAGCCTAGCAGTGACAAAAAATGCTTCAGGATATCAGGCAGAAAATAGAACACCTGGTAATTTAAAGCAGTTGTTCAAATAATATGTCTCAAATTCAGTTCTTTGAAAGGTAGGGCCTGCCGTTTGTTTTCAGTGTGTCATTTTTTAACATGTAGTTTTGTTTTGTTTTTTATAATTTATTTTGGTATCATTAATCTACAATTACATCTAACATGTAGTTTTTAGTCATTTTGTTTCCAATGTGTCATTTTGAGGGGTGGGCGAGCTCCACTGGTGCAAACAGCCAGAACCACTAATACTCTATTTTACAATCCAGAGTTTTGCCTAATTTTTTTTCAACAATCATATTATTTCAGGTGGAACCACTCCTGCTCAGTGGGAAGATATTACAGGAACTACGCCATTAACATTTGTCAATGAATGTGTTTCCTTTACAACCAATGTGTCTGCCAGGTATGATTATGCAGCCCAGAAAAGCCTAGTATGAGACTGCTCCCCCACCCTGCCCCACCCCCCAGTCTTTTGTTTCGTTTCTTAACAGTTTTTAAAAGTGAAATTTTTTTTTTTTGGTTTGGGTTTAAATATGGTCACCTTTACTTTCATATTTTAAACTAGACAATGTAATAGCGATATGTAATAGTGATAATACAATCACAAATACAAGCAGTCAGATTAAAATCTAAGGAAAATAAGTGATTGTCAGCTTTGATTGTATGACCCTGGCTCTGGTTTTAGCAGCCACCGCTGATTTTGTTTTCAATCCCAGAGGTTTTAGGAATGATAAATTTCCTTCTGTCAACAAAATAGCCTGAACTACTTTTCCCAATAGAGTAATAAAAGCACAAAGCCCACATGGTTTGCTTAAATGGTTTAGAGGTCTCAGTGACTCTTCTGCATCCTAACACATTTTTGTTACCCATTTATGTATCACACATCTTTAAAAAGCTGAAGATACCTAGTTTTATTTCATTGGCACACACTAACTCAGTTTATTAATACTAGTTCCCATGTGCATGATCTTTAATGGCCTGCTAAACATTTTCCCATTTACTTAGTTTGATTCCTGTAACAACTTTGTGACTTCAGTGGGGCAAGAGGGGTTATTATGTCCATCTTACAGTTGAGAAAGCTGAAGTTGAGAGTGGTTAAAACTTAAATTCCTTAAATTTTCAAGGGGTGTCTGTGGTGGGAGAGGAAAGACAGAACTGCATGCGGAGTTCAGTAACAGAGCACAGCAGTAGCTGGGTGTGGTGGCAGATGTTTATGAGCTCAGCCACCCAGAGGGCTTGATATTGAGTGTCCTGTGTGTCGCTGTGTTCTGCTACTCAAGCATCTATAATGCAAGAAAACGACAGGTTCTGAATGGGATTTACATCAGAGGCACTAAGGGAATTCAGAAGAGGGTGTTCACATCAAGTAGTCAGGATGCTCAAGAAGAAGTGACTCATGAACACGTAGGCACCTAACGGGCAGATAAAAGTGGAAAAGAAAGTAACATGAGCAAAGATGCAAAGAGGGAATGGAAATGAGTACTGGGGGATAGCAACCATCATGTGTATAGTCTACAGTTCAGAAATGCTGCTGGAATGTTGGTTGACAACATTGTTTATAGAACACTTTCGGGATAGACTAAGAAGTCAGCAGTTATTTTGTTACTGTATTAGTAGTTTAACTCCCAGACAATTGAAGAGGCAGTGAATAAAGTATAGTTGCATCAGTATAAAAGGAAGATAATAGTATTTTCCAAGAGCCCTGAACTATGCTGAACCTTGGAAACATGCTACATGAAATAAGCCAGACACACAAAGACAAGTATTGTAGGATTCCACCTGCCTGAGAACCCAGAATAGGCAAGTTCACAGATACAGATGGTATAATAGAGGTTTCCAGATGCTGGAGTGAGAGGGGAAGTTAGAAGTTTTTATTTAATGGGTACAGTGTTTCTGTTTGGGATGATGATAAAGTTCGGGAAATGGATAGTGGTGATGGTTGGACAGTATTATAAATATACTTAATGCCAATGAATTGTACAATTAAAAATGGTTAAAATGGTAAATTTTATGTTATATATATTTTGTATATACATAACAAAAAAATCTACAGTAAATAAAAAAGAAGACAGATTAAGAACTTGAAGAAAAGAAAGCCTAAGAAGATAAGGGAATTGCAGGAATGTTTGAAGATCACAGAACATGAGTAAGAGATGGAGAAGGATTTTGGGGCAAGAGAATGTGTACGCCTATAAAATAGCAAATTGAAAAACTGCCTGTCTGATGGCTCCTACTTTCTCAGTGATGTTATCTTTCTCAGGCCCAGGTTAAGGGGACACTCAAGAAGGATCATAAAGGCTTAGTGATGTTACTATACTGAATAAAATGATGTTTGAGGAAGAAGTGGCCATGCAGTATCACAGACAGCTGGGGCTAGAAATCATAAATTACTTACAAACCCAATAATTTCTTCCATGGATTATATTCAGGAATGTTGAGGAGTTCTGGAGAAAAAGAATATTTTTAAAAATGGTTGGATTGATCCAACTTTGGTGACTTTTTGGAAAAGAACAATGAGATGAGGAGAAGCTGAGTAAATTTTATTGAAAAGAGTCTCAGGAAATGAAATGAAGAATCGGAGGGGGAATCAAGGAAAACAAACTCACCCAGTGAGACCCTTGTCCTGAGGTCTGATACTGGGCTCACACCACTGCGAGATTCCGAAACACTGAAGATGCAGTTCAGGAGACTGAATGCTCAGTAGAGTTTGCAAGGAAGAAAAGTAGAGATAGAATGTTTAATAGTTGCTCTTAGATGCCTTGTCTTTTCCCCCCTCGCTGCCTTCTTCCTTCTCACCATCCTCCTCCTCTCCCACCCATCCTTCTCCCTTCCCTGTATTTTTTTCCCTTTCCTATTACTTTCTGTCATTATCACCCTCTCTCACTTCCTTCTTTCTCCAAGAAGCATTTAATGATAACTTTAATTATATTGAAGGAATTTTTTTTTTCAACTGGTATACTTTAAATTTCAGATAACTGACCTTATTTCGTTTTATAGGTTCTGGCTGATAGATTGTCGACAAATCCAGGAGTCTGTCACGTTTGCATCACAAGTGTATAGAGAAATCATCTGTGTACCATATATGGCCAAATTTGTAGTCTTTGCCAAATCACATGACCCCATTGAAGCCAGGTTGAGATGTTTCTGCATGACTGATGATAAAGTGGATAAGACCCTTGAACAACAAGAAAATTTTGCTGAGGTGGCCAGAAGCCGGGATGTGGAGGTACTGTATTAAAAAAAAATTATGTTGATCTGTTTATACCTTTATTAATAGGTTATATTTAAAATGTGTTTGGTAAGTAGAGCATTTATTTTAAATAGGCTAGTTCACATCTTGTTCAGTTAGAAGGTCAAGGTCCAAAATTGGCCATTTTTAGCCAGGTTGGACTCACCCTGTAGGGATAGTCTTAGTATATGTGAGGAGGTGAAAGGAATCACTTAAAGATGATTTGGGGAAAAATGATGAGTTACTGATAAAGTATGGAAGTGACAATACAAATTCAGATTTTTTTCTTTCCTTTCTATTCTTAACTATTTTTTTATTAAAGGAAATTGTCCAGAACATATATCCATTGTGTAAATGTGAGAAAGTATGGTATCTAGGGCTTTCTACCCTGCTTTTTCCTATTTTCAGACTTTTCCACCAGTGTGGGCCTTTGGATATTGAAATCGAGAAACCTGACTCGTGATATCAAAAATTACCAATCAGAAATTTAAGTTTAGGATTTAAAGATACATTGGTTTGGGGGCATTGCAAGGTACAGTGCTAGAAATGAGAGCATTAACATTAAATGCCACCATGCATTTGAAGATTCCTGTTACTAGTAATGAGAGGGAATACTAGACCATGCTTTGTCCCAGATAAGACAATTTAATACAATTTAATGGTTGTTGAATGTACATTTTAAGAATTTCAATGTCCCAATTAGTACCACTGCTTTATGTAAACAAGTAATAATTGCAGGTATTATAGTCTCTGTTCTTTTTCTCTGTTGTCACCAGGTATTGGAAGGAAAACCCATTTATGTCGATTGTTTTGGCAACCTGGTGCCCTTAACCAAGAGCGGCCAACATCATATATTCAGTTTTTTTGCCTTCAAAGAAAACAGACTTCCTCTCTTTGTCAAGGTAATATGCACATGGAATTTTTGTGATGTCTTTTACTCAAGATCAAGTAAGGATTTGACTTCCTTTAGCAGGAGAGAATATTTGCTTTTCAGGACCTTCTAGTGGCTTTTAAAACCATATCTGTAAAATTTTAATGTCCCAGAAAAACAACATATTTTTTTAAAGTTCAGACTCAACCTTGATTTTTTCTTAAAATTATGTTTAAGGTTAAGAATGAGGAGAAATAGTCAATTCATTAACTGAACAAACTGCCCATTTTTTTTCCAAGTTTTAAAGAAAGTCTCTCTCCTTTTTTTTTTACTATTGTTTTAAATATCTATGCTTAAATTGTAAAAATGTGTAAATTCCATAAATGTGGACACCAAAAGAGTTCTGAGTTACAACTTCTTATAATAAAAGCTTTCAAAAAACCCAGGATCTTACTTAATCTAGTAAGAGATTATCTCAGATAGGGCTATACACTGGATATACTTTCATAAATTCATTTAACAAACATTTAAGGAGTCATTTTATGCACCATGAATTTATTTTCTCTGTTTAATAATATTAATCCAAGTTGGGAACATGACACTAATATGTGTAAGTTTCATTCTATACTCCATTTTTAAGGAGAGACAGAAATGTATGAATGAGAGGTTCATGAAATAGAAAAGAAGTAATCATTCTGTTTTGCTCTATTTCTCCACCTCTTTCTTCTCCTGTTTTTCACAGCATATTTCACTAATTCAGAGTTCTAATACTCAGTACTCACAAGACAGAAGCTGGTCTGCATCAGTTTCTTACTAGACCTGCTTCAGACTACTAATTCCAACAGTTTAGCAGCAGTGACTTCTTTTATTATTTTAAACCCTGCTGATTTTTCCAAGCCTGTGTCTGTAAACATCTTTTAAGATTTTTAAGCTATAACGTTTTCCCAAGATCTGGGCTAAGTCTTTGGCGTGCCATTTCTGGTTCAAATGTTTTACCTGATTTAAGATAGGTCCTTACAGATCACCACATTAAGCAGTAACTGCTGAGAGGTAATGGATCCATGTAGTACCAGAAAGCTTTGTAATTAAGCTAATATTTGGTATCATTGATGTGCAAAACTCATTCTGTAAACAACCCAGTGGGTGAAAGACTTCAACAGACATTTCTCCAAAGAAGGTATACAAATGACCGGTAAGCACAGGAAAAAGATGCTTAACAGTTTAGGGAAATTCAGTTCAAATCACAGTGAGACACCACTCTGTTGTCGTCAGGAGGGCCATTATTTAAAGAAAACAAACAAAGTAATAAATGTTGGTGAGGGTGTAGAGAAATTGGGTCCCTGTTACATTGCTGGGGGAAATGTAAAATGATACAGCCACAGCAGGGAATGCAGAGGTGATTCCTCAAGAAGCTAAATTAGCATATGACCCTGAAAGGTACCTAGAAGAGGTCAGACAGACAGAAGGTAGACTAGAGGTTGCTAGAGGCTGGGGGAAGAGAAGAGTAGGGAGTTACTGTTTAAAGGGTACAGAGTTTCAGTCTGGGATGATGAAAAGTTCTGCTATAATAATGATGATTTCACCACTTTGTGGATGTGCTTAATGCCACTGAATCGTACACTTAAAAATGGTAAGTATGAAAATGGAAATGGTAAATTTTATGTTACATAGATTTTACCAGAATTTTTTTAAAAGATGAATGATTTATTTAAGTCATGCTAAGTAACAGGAAAAGGAGAAAGGAACTCCTGTAAATCATCACTTAGGATTAGCAAATGAATTTTGTTTTCCCCTGACTCTTTTGTGTATCTAATTAAAATAAATAGTGTACGACATATATGGGTAAAACATGCATGCCTGTCTCCTTCAAGGTACGTGATACAACTCAGGAACCTTGCGGACGACTATCATTTATGAAAGAGCCAAAATCCACAAGAGGCCTGGTGCATCAAGCTATTTGCAACTTAAACATCACCCTGCCGATTTATACAAAGGTATTGTAAAATCTGTTGTAGTACAATTCAGGAAGTACAGGATTTGATTTTCAAGTCCTTTAAAATAAATAAAAGCAAAAACACTGACTGCAAGCACATATAGCAATGATTTTTGATTCCCTGTCACATATAATTTATTCCCTGTCAAATGTATTCCATTTAAGTAAGGAAAAACGGAGCTCTGCCTTATTTCGCATTAAATTCACTTTGATTGAAAAATTTCTATAAATACATATTGGATATGGAAGAGAGAAGATTTTAATTTAAAATTTAACCTTTTGGACTAATTTTTTAAAACAAAATAATGGCTTTTGGTTTAATTACTGCTTTTATGTGCCCTCCTGGGCCCATACTTGTGCATTTGTTCCTACCAAAATCTTATGAGTCCATTAGCTTCTGTTTACTACCAATTCACAGTTGGATTATATATTATTAAATTCTGAAGAACCTCATGATATTTTACCTTGTTGCTAAAATAATTACCTGTTCATCTTATAACCTATAATATCTTGGAGTATCACATTAATTTTAGAACATAAGTGGTTTACAAAATACTCCCATGTTATAGGAGTAGATTTGAAATATTGTTGAAAAGGAAAAATTCATTCATTCTCACCCAAAGTCTACCTATAGAAATTATTTTCTATTCAGACCTTTACTCATTACAGAATTCCGTGGTTTTTCTGATCAAATCACAGAAGACAACTGAATGAATTAAATGTTGGCAGTAACTTCTTTTCTATTATCAAAAAAAATGTTTTCGCACAAGTATCCCTTTTTAATGGGAAGTTCCCACACAGCAATGTACAGGAGGGTGTACCAAGCTGCCAGCATATATATTAAAGGTTGGAGAGGGAGGAGTAGTGGCAAGTGAGACCTGGAGGAGGAGGTGAAGTATATTTAAAATACTAAAGCTTGACTCCACAAAACAAAGCACTTCCTGTACTTCTTTTACCTACCACAATATGTTTTTCTTAAATATTTTTGTAAATAGAGATCAATCGTGTAGAGAAAAACTTATAGCATCCTGTTTAACACTATAAATTCTTATTAAGTGATAAAAAAATGAAATATTATCTATATACATAAATTTACATTTTATTCCAAAAATTAAAATACAACAATATGTATACTGACCCCAGTGAGTATAACTAGCTGCATTCCATTGGTGCGGGATGTACCTCGAGGTTTGTAGTACTGACCACTGTGAGTCATGGAAGCAGAATGCCAAATAACAACCACAAAGAAATATGCCCTGCTCTGGGCACTTCACCCGAGTGATGTATAAAGATGAATGAGCTTCTTCTGTGATTTCATTGAGATTTCCATGTGCTATAAAAGAAAGCCTTTATTTTATTAACTTATATTTCTAAGTCAAGACATATCAGACTCAGTTATTAATGCTGTGATGGTCCAGGACAACCTTCCATTTAGTAACTCAAAAAAAAGGAAAAAGTGCCAAACATTGTGTATTTCATATATACTTTAGAATTTAGTAGCTTTTTATAATTAGAATAGAGCTCCTAAATATTGCCTTTGTTTTGAGAATATTTTCACCATGTGCTTATTTGTGGCTTTTAAATTTTTCAGCCAGTATCTGTAATGACTGGCATATTAGCGTCACTATTTCTCTAGACATGGGCCTTCAAATCTATTAAGTGTCAAACTTTGAGGCTGCTGTTAACCTAGCACCTGAAGTTAGTATGTTTATAATTTTAGTTCTTTTGTCTAATAAATAAGTGTATTTATAATTTTGGTTTTTTTGTCTCTTGAATCTATGGACTTCCAAAATCAATCCTCTTTAATTTTTTGTGCCCTTCCTCTGTAAACTATTAATAAGATAAAATAAGAGTCTGTTGACTGTATGCTTGCCTGTTGATGACATTTGTTATAATTAACCTTTTCTTCTCTTCTAAATACTCTGTTTTCCTGCTCTTTTTTTCTCTATCCTGCATGGCATCTTGGGTGGCAAGGAATCAGAGTCAGATCAAGAACAGGAGGAAGAGGTAATTACCTGGCATTGTTGCTTTGTAAAGGCTGTTACTGTTCTAACCATTAATGAGGGCACATGGCTAACCTGTGTTCTTAGAAGGGTTATACAGTTGTTCTTAGTGATTAAAGGGTCACAATTTTAACCTCTCTGAGCCTCAGTTTTCTCATCTTGTGGACTGACTGCAGAGAACAATAGTCTCCCTATAAATTGTTCCCTGTGTCTATGCAATAATATATATTTCTCTACCAACTACTTAAGACCAAACCATTATCTCAGGGGTTCTCAAAGGCTAGTGTGGAGATGCCCAGAGGTCAGAACTCTTTAGAAGTACAGAGACATTATTTGCCTTGTAACTCACATCTCCTCACAAGTTGCAGAGGGTTTTCCAGAGGCTGCATTACGTATGATGACATCATTGCTCTGGTGCTCTGGAATGTGTGTACTGGGGTCCTAGCATTTTCTCAACTGTAATTTGTAATCCTGATATTTTTATATGTGTATCAAGCATAAATAAAAGTTCTTCAAACTCTTGTGATTTTTAGTATAAAGGGGTCTTAAAATAAAAAATGTTTGAGAACCTCTGAGACCAAAACTTTAAGAAGCATATAGTTCATTCATTAGAGTAAACAACGTTATAATGCAGAACTCTACTAATAACGAGCTCTTCTTAGAAGGTAGCCTCTTAAAGTGTTCCACCCACCTCATCAACACTGATCTCACCATCACCCTGTGGGCTGTGTGCTATCATAACATAGATGCTGTATCAAAGAGGAGGAAGATGAATCTTAGCGAGGTTACCTTGAATAAATACCCATTTGAATTATACCTGTTTCAGTAACTAAAGCAAGTATGTGTTTGTTTCCCTTATAAAAATCAGAAAATGCCCACATATTATCATAGAAATGAAAGAAATCAATGGAAAATTCATTATACCTTCCTCTTAACATTTTGGTTCCTATGTCTAAGACAAAAAAAAACAATTGTTATTAGTTGCACATAAATGTTTTCAGATATACTAGTTTTACGTTTGTAATGTTATTCTGATGGATTTTGAAATACAAAAGCATTTTTAAAACGTAATAATTACCGTTGTGCTCACCAGCTTAAAATGTAAGGCCTCATCAATTCAGAGAAATCTCCTGAATTCACTTTTTTACTGATATCCTGGCAGTGGAGCAGGACAAGGGGGGTGATACAGACACTGTCCTGCTGTATATGACCATGCACACAATAAATTGTGACAAGGCTGAAGTAATTCTTTCCTGCAACTGTACAGTCACTCTTTGTATCACATACTCAGTTTCTTTCCTATACTTGGTGACTCGATCTCCAAACCTTCTGGAAAGAGAAATATAGTTATGAAACCAATTTGCTATGTTCAGATGAGTTTTTTCCATTAGGTTTATGGATTTTCCTATTGAATATTTTCAAGAACTATTTAGGGCAATATTCAGATCTAGTTTGTATTCTTTGCAGGATTTCAAATTTTGGCTTGTAATTAATGATAATGAAACTCCTTCTGTAGAATGTGTCAGCCTGGCCTGCTGTTTGTTCTTTCCTTCTTTTTTCTCAACTAAATTGACACGTACTGTTTAATAATTGACTCTTTCCCTGGCCCTTTCCCTAATAAATATGCATTTCTGACTCCAACACACTCTGGATCATCTCTCCCCAGGAATAACATACTAGAAAGGTCTTTCCATCCACAGTGTCTAGAAAGAAGACTTATTTTTTCAAAGTCAGGATAAGAATCAAGGAGACTGTCAGGAAGAACTGTAGCAAATTATCTCCAACCTCCTCTAGTTTATGGTGTCTCCCCAGGTGTATAATCATGAATAGGAGCTTATTGTGCACATCAGGGGCTGTGAGACAAGATGCTGTTTGTAACCATTCAATTTATGTATGTTTTCTTTCAGATCGATATGACATCAGAAAAAAGTAAGATTTTAAATAAATTGAGCTTGTTTGAAAGCTGGCTACAAGAAAGAGAAGCATGAATTAAGATGCAAGCTAGTTACCATTACTAACCTTTATAATAATTCTATTTTTACATTATCCTTATTAATCATTAATATGTATTTAGAAAAGCAGCTTGGCCAGTTAAAATTTAAGTGTATCTAATTTGTGAGCTCATTAGCAGTAAAATGCAATGATTACTCATCCAAGCATTCGCTTTCTTTTGGTATCCCTGTTAACTCTGCTGTTGCTGTTATGCTTGTTGAGAAACCCACCTGCCGTTCTTGTCCATTTGTTAGCATAACATTGTCACCTCTCTCTTTTCCTTAAGTACTGACCTGACAGTATCACTTTTTATGTCAAGCAGCACTGACTTAGGTATTGAGCTCATTATTTTTGTAGGTTACACCTGCAAAAGTGATACTGTCTTAATAGTTCTTAGCTAAAGCTAACTGTCACCCCCCCCAAGCCCCCCTCTGCCCCTCTTACTGTGGTGAAGTGTACCTGACTTCTTTAGGGCTGAAGTCTAATGGACTTTTGTGAAAACTTACTGAAAAAATAAAAAGGAAGAATGCAAAAATTAAAATCCCCTGGATGAAATTTCTTATCACAACAGTGTGCCATTATAGGGCTAATTTTAAATAATGATGAAAACCCCAAACATAATCTAGTGCAGACAGAACTGTTTTTTTCAAACTTTAGGAGAGAGATCTCAGCATGCATTTCAGGTTTGTGATATTCAATTAGCATTTTAGTTTGTTGGCCTGTTCTGGTGACTTCTTATGTAGGAATAAGTTGAAATTTTCCAGGCTTTTTTTTATGCCCGAAATACTTTAGAAAAAAAATTCTAATTTTTAATGTTTATTCATTTTAAGATTTATTTTAATTCATGGAATTTCAGGGTGCTATTCCCAAAAGGAGAAAACTTAGAACAATGTTTAATATGACCCTCTGGCCCTATACAATGATCTGAGTGCCTTCCTGTCTTTCTTTTTTCTTGAAGTCCTAGCACAGTGTAATTTCCTCCTAAGTTATGGAATGGCTTTTAATTGGGAGTCTCCTTACCCTCATGTTAAATCATTATTCAGGACTAAAATATTTGAAATTGTGGCTTTTTCATTGGTTTATATTTGAACAAATCTATATTGATATGAATTATTTTAACATATCTTTATATATGCATATTCACAGAGTATATATCTCCTCAACAAAAACTGATTTTCCCAAAAGAAGACATTTTTCTTTATTAAAAAAGTGACATAATTGCCTTCATTAATTTCTCTTTTTTTAGAGATTTTATTTTACTATCCCACTTTATGCCTCAGGACTACTCCATTTATTTAAATGGTCCTTTGTTTCTTGAATATAAGCTAATAGGGATTAAAATTGAATATATCAGTTTGGCTCAATCTTTAAAAAAAAAGAAAATTTACTATGTTGCGGTAATTCCATGGCTCTTCTGAATGACTTCTAGTTCTGAATATTTTACAAATTTCAAATATAGGCTCATGTTTAGTTTTCTTTAAAGACATTTATTAAATAATCATCTAAGTATAAAATCTCTAAAGTAGGGCTCTGCTGAAGGAACTCTTTCCTAAAGTCATTTCATGAGTAAATCCTTTAAAAGAGTTTGCGTTTTCCTTTTTGCTTTTAATGGGTATAGGCCTCCACTCTGCCTCAAATATACTATGTTCAGCATCTTAGATGTGGACTTTGTAGGGAAATAAATATGCTTCACCACAGTAATGTTTTACATATTCGTTCTAATTTCTTACCATCCTTCTGCCCGTGCATTTCAGCAAGGCTGCCCCTCCCACCAGTTTTATTCCACCTTTGCTTTGCATGGAAATAACTTGGCTTACATAAACTGTGCGTGTGTCCCGTGTGACTGTCTGATTTGGGTTGCCATGCATCACATTTTAACTTTGGACTCACATCTAAGTTTAATCACGGTTGTTGTTTTCCTTGTTTTTCTTTCCTTTCCTTTATTTCCCTCCTTGGTCTGTCTATTATGTGTCTAAACAAGGAGGTTGCTCCAAGGAAAGGACCATGCCTCTCAGCACAAGACTGTTTGTTTCATTGTTAGGTGTGGATTTCCCTCAGACGAAATGCCGGTCTGCAGCTGATTCAGATGTATCTCATATAATCATTGTATGTTGGGAGAACTAAACATACAGAATTCCAGATTTTTATATGATTAAAAAATGTATATACATCATTAGAAGGCATTCTGAGTTTGCTACTACTGGCTTTCTCCTAAAGGAAATCAACTTTCTGCAATTTCTAATGCTTTTTTCCTTTTTTTTCCCCCGTGTTTTTTTTTTCCAACATTGATCTGTAACATCTGAACAATCTTGAGATACCTCTGTGTAATTTCACTGCGTTTGTCTTTGTTTCGACTTGTGATTTGTGTGTATGTGTGTGTGTGCGTGTGTGTGTGTGTATGCGTGCATGTGTTTTGGTTATTTGTTACAGCTTTGTTGTATATGTGTGGACATGCTACAAGTGAGAAAATTAAGCAAGTTATTTCCTGCTCATTTTTCCTTTTCAGTTTTTTTTTTCTGTTAGCTTTGCTTTGCTTTTGTATCCTGAGACCTTGTGGATCCACCATTCCCAGCCCATTTTGTTGTCCCTCCCACCATGACAGGAAAAGACACTGTGTCATTACAGTCCTGATTACATTTGCCAATATCTTTTTTGATTTCCATTTTACTTTCAATGTTTTTCATTCACATCAAAGATGATGAGACAGAATCTACAGAAACATCTGTCCTGAAAAGTCACCTGGTCAATGAAGTTCCTGTCCTAGCCAGTCCGGACTTGCTCTCTGAAGTTTCTGAGATGAAACAAGATTTGATCAAAATGACCGCCATCTTGACCACAGATGTACCTGATAGGGCAGGTTCTCTTAGAGTGAAGGAGCTGGCGAAGCCTGCCGAGGAGGAGCCAGGAGAGCCTTTTGAAATTGTTGAAAGAGTTAAAGAGGACTTAGAGAAAGTGAATGAAATCCTGAGAAGTGGAACCTGCACCAGAGATGAAGGCGGTGTGCCAAGGTTTCAGTTGGAGAGAGAATTAGTGGACGAGGAGTGGGTTATTGTCAGTGACGAGGAAATAGAGGAGGCTAAGCGAAAAGCACCTTTAGAAATCTCTGAATATCCCTGTGTAGAAGTCAGAATAGATAAAGAGACCAAAGTGAAAGTAGAGAAAGACTCAACTGGCCTAGTGAAATACCTTACCAAGGATCTAAATTCCTATGAGTCTCCTCATGAAGAGCGACTGCAGACAGCCCAACAGTTGGCAGGGCAGGAATGTGAGGCCCTGGCTGTTGGCGGGAGTCCTAACAACGAGGGGAAAGGTGCACCCCCGGACGAGACACAGAGTACGCAGACACTGCACAAACCTAGCCTGGGAATAAAGAAGCCAGTAAGAAGGAAATTAAAGGAAAAACAGAAACAAAAAGAGGAAAGTTTACAAGCTAGTACAGGACAAAGTGAACTTAAAAAATGTAGTTCAGAAGAGTCATTAGATGAAGACCCCGGGTTAGCCCCCGAGCCTCTTCCCACGGTAAAGGCCACATCACCGTTGATTGAAGAAACGCCCATTGGTTCTATAAAGGACAAAGTAAAGGCCCTTCAGAAACGAGTGGAAGATGAGCAGAAAGGTCGAAGCAAGTTGCCTGTCAGAGTCAAAGGCAAAGAGGATACACCAAAAAAGCTCAGCCACAGGACACATCCAGCTGTGTCCCCCTCTCTGAAGTCAGAGAGGCATGCACTGCCATCTCCAGCCTCTAAAACAGAAAGGCACTCTTCTCTTTCCCCCTCTGCAAAACCAGAAAGGCATCCTCCAGTATCACCATCAAGTAAAACGGAGAAACACTCACCTGTGTCACCCTCTGCAAAAACTGAAAGGCACTCACCTGTGTCATCATCAGGTAAAACGGAGAAACACTCACCTGTGTCACCCTCTGCAAAAACTGAAAGGCACTCACCTGTGTCATCATCAGGTAAAACGGAGAAACACTCACCTCTGTCACCTTCAACAAAAACTGAAAGACGCTCCTCTGTGTCATCAATAAAAACTGAAAGACACCCACCTGTTTTACCTTCAGGTAAAACGGACAAACGCCCACCCATATCGCCCTCTGGGAGAGTGGAGAAACATGCAGCAGTGTCACCTGGGAGAACAGAAAAACGCCTACCTGTGTTACCAGCTGGAAGAGTGGAAAAGCATCCCCCTCTATTAGTCTCTGGGAAAACCGAGAAGCACTTGGCTGCGTCACCTTCTGGAAAAATGGAGAAGCACCTACCTGTATCCCCCACCTCCAAAACAGAAAGAATCGAGGAGACAATGTCTGTCCGAGAGTTGATGAAAGCTTTTCAGTCAGGTCAGGACCCATCTAAACATAAGACTGGACTCTTTGAACACCAGTCAGCTAAACAAAGGCAGCCACAGGAAAAAGGCAAAGCCCGGGTGGAAAAGGAAAAGGGGCAGATAGTAAGCCAGAGAGAAACACAGAAAACTGAGAGTCAGACGATCAAACGTGGCCAGAGATTCCTGGTAACAGGAACTTCAGAATCCAGAAGAGGAGTCCGTGCTTCCTTAGTAGGGAATAAGAGGGAAGATGCAGTTGGAGAAAAGGAGAAAGCTCTCAGCCACAAAACACCTGAACCTGTTCAGTCAGCCCCGGAAGGAGAAAGCCATACAGAGAGTGAAGCCCCCAAGGAAAAGCTGGCTGAGGAACAGGGAGACATGGATTTCCAGATCAGCCCAGACAGGAAAACCTCCACTGACTTTTCTGATGTCATTAAGCAAGAATTAGAAGACAATGACAAGTACCAACAATTCTGCCTCAGTGAAGAGACAGAAAAGGTGCAGCTTCACTTAGACCAAGTGCTCACTAGTCCTTTCAACACAACCTTTCCACTAGATTACATGAAAGATGAATGTGGTCCAGCCCTGTCTCTCCAGAGCGGGGCTTTAGATGGCAGTATGGAAAGCCTAAAGCATGAAGGGGCGGCCGGTTCTCCCTGCGGCAGCCTGATGGAAGGGACCCCTCAGATTAGTTCAGAAGAAAGCTATAAGCATGAGGGCCTAGCAGAGACCCCTGAGACAAGCCCGGAAAGCCTTTTTTTTTCACCAAAGAAAAGTGAGGAGCAAACTGAGGAAAGAAATGAAACTGCCAAGTTAGAAGCACCAACAGAAATTCATTCAGAAACAGAATATCCCTCAACCAAAGGCGTTAGTGACAGTTCTAAAGAGCCAGGAGCTGCAGTCGCTGAGGACATAGAACCCTCAGCTGAGTGTTTGCCCAAGGCCACCCTCGACCTTTCCAAAGACAC
This sequence comes from Smutsia gigantea, assembly GCA_032199065.1. Taxonomy (NCBI): domain Eukaryota; kingdom Metazoa; phylum Chordata; class Mammalia; order Pholidota; family Manidae; genus Smutsia; species Smutsia gigantea. The sequence continues at coordinate 344,400 of JAVSCE010006420.1, forward strand.
CTGCCCTAAGCAAGAAGGCGATGGCCTTGGCCGTTCTGGTGTATCATTAGCAAAAGAAACCCCCAGAGGACTGACTGAGGAAGCATCCTGTGATGAGGGTCAGCAGACATATGTCAGTTCAGCCCACAAGACACCCGTTGATACTGACACTCAGGAATCCACAACCAGCAAGCACTCAGACGAGACAAAGACCTCGCCGCTGCCAGATGCTTCTGAAGAGACAGGTACAGGGACTGGGCCAAAGGCCCACGGTGTCACTAGGAGTCCCCAGGGGTTAGAACTGGCACTCCCTAGCCGTGACAGTGAGGTCCTCAGCCCTGGAGCCGATGAGTCATTTGCAGTGAGCCACAAAGATTCCCTGGAGGCCAGCCCCGTGCTGGAGGATAACTCCTCACACAAAACTCCTGATTCTCTGGAACCAAGCCCTCTGAAAGAATCCCCTTGCCGTGACTCTCTCGAAAGCAGCCCTGTGGAACCAAAGATGAAGGCTGGAATTCTCCCAGGTCACTTCCCTCTTCCTGCAGCTGTAGCCAAAACGGAACTCTTTACAGAAGTGGCCTCCATGCGGTCCCGGCTACTCCGAGACCCAGACGGCAGTGCCGAGGAAGACAGTCTGGAGCAGACATCACTGATGGAGAGCTCAGGGAAGAGCCCTCTCTCTCCTGATACCCCCAGCTCTGAAGAAATCAGCTATGAGGTCACACCCAAAGCTCCAGAAGCAAGCATGCCCAAACCAGCTGTGATTCATGAATGTGCAGAGGAGGATGACTTGGAAAATGAGGAGAAAAAGAGATTCACCCCTGAAGAGGAGATGTTTAAAGTGGTAACCAAAATCAAAACATTTGATGAACTTGAACAAGAAGCAAAGCAGAAAAGGGACTACAAAAAAGAACCCAAGCCTGAAGAATCTTCTTCATCCTCTGACCCAGCTGCTGACATGGGTGAACCAAAGTGTGTGGAAAGGGTAGAGGATGCAAGCGATGTCCCTGTGGTAGTAACATCAGAGAGCAGAAAGCCTTCGTCCTCCTCAGAAAGCGAACCTGAGTTGACACAGTTGAAGAAAGGTGCCGACTCGGGCCTCTTGCCCGAGCCAGTTATTCGAGTGCAGCCTCCTTCTCCACTTCCATCCAGCATGGACTCCAATTCTAGTCCTGAAGAAGTACAGTTCCAGCCTATCATTTCCAAACAATACACTTTCAAGATGAATGAGGATATGCAGGAAGAATCAGGTAAATCAGAAGAAGAAAAAGATGGTGAATCCCATTTACCTGAAGATAGTCCTATTTCTAATGATGACCCAGATACATCTTACAATGATCCAAACCGAAATGCCGATCAACCAAAAATCTGTGATGGTGATGGTTGTGAGGCGGGGAGCCCTAGAAGCTTGGCCATTCCAGTCTCTTCAGGTCTCCACAGTTCCAGTGGTGATGATATCAGTGAGCAGCTAGTTATTCATAAGGAACCCTTACCTCCCCAAGATGCTGGTGGCAGAGACACAGGAGAAGAGCCTGATGTTCCTAGAATGGAATCTCCACAAGTTGATTGCCTCAGTGAAAGCTCTTCATCTTTGTCCTCTTTTCCTCATTGTCCAGCATCTGAAGGAAAAGAATTAGATGAAGACATAGGTTCTCCATCCCCTATTACAAAAATAGAGGCTGCAAAAACTGACCAAGCTTTGGAGAGCTTACAAAAGAACTGTTTCATTCAAGACTCGATTACGACTCAGACAGCTGGATCGTCCATGGATGGTCCAGTGTCTGACCCAGCTGAGACCGATGAAATTCATGATCCTCAAATCATAAGCCCTTATGAAAATGTTCCTTCCCAATCTTTTTTCTCCAGTGAAGGAAGCAAAACCCAAACAGATTCAAAACATGCAAGTTTTCACTCTTCTGAAATGTATTCTGTTGTCATCACATCCTCTGTTGAAGATGTGGGAGTGGCAAGCTCCTCTAGGAGAACTGTTTCAGACAGAGAACCTAATCTTGAGGACCAAAACATGGAAATAGAATCGAAACAAGCAAGTACCTTATGGGAAATGCAATCAGATAAAGCCCCCTCATCTTTAGAGCCTACTGTCCCTAAGACATCATTTGGTGAACACGTAAGCCAAGTCATCATCACAAAAACTGATGTGGATTCCGAATCCTGGAGTGAAATCCGTGAAGATGATGAAGCCTTTGAGGCTCGAGTGAAAGAGGAAGAACAAAAGATATTTGGTTTGATGGTAGACAGACAGTCGCAGGGTACCACCCCTGACACCACTCCTGCTAGGACCCCAACTGAAGAGGGTACCCCAACCAGTGAGCAAAATCCATTTCTCTTTCAGGAAGGAAAATTGTTTGAGATGACCCGAAGTGGTGCTATTGATATGACCAAAAGGTCCTATGCAGATGAAAGTTTTCACTTTTTCCAAATTGGGCAAGAATCCAGGGAAGAGACTCTCTCTGAAGACATGAAAGACAGGGGTCCTGGGGTCGAGCCCCCACATCTGGAAACATCAGCTGAGTCACTATCACCTTCAGAATCAAAAGAAAGAGCAGATGGTGAAGCAGACTTACTTCCAGATGACCTGAATGAGGAAGTCAAGGAAATAGCTGCTTCAAATGCTCAGTTTAATTCCCAAATGGAGATTTCAGCCTCCACTGAAACATCAATGAAAGAGGATACTACTGCAAGGGCCGAGGACCTCCCCACCACACAAATAGTTGATACATCTCCAAAGTCCAGTGTAAAGCAAGCATCTTGCCCTGACTCTCCTGAGCCAGTTGTACAAGTTCAGTTAGATTTTTCCACTGTTACTAGGTCCGTATATTCCGACCGTGATGATGATTCTCCCGATTCTTCCCCAGAGGAACAAAGATCAGTCATTGAAATCCCTACTGCACCTATGGAGAATGTGCCTTCTACTGAAAGCAAATCCAAAATTCCTGTAAGGACTATGCCCGCTTCAAGCCCAGCACCTCTGCCTGTGGAATATGAGAGTTCCCTCTCTGAAGAGTTTCTGCCCAGCCTGGATGAGGAAGGTAAAGAGGATGAAACAAAACCAAAGTCTAAAATCCCTGTGAAAGCACCCATCCAAAGAGTAGAGCAGCAGCTTTCACCTCTGGACTCACCTCTCCAGAAAACAGTGGCTCCTCAGGGTCAGGACATGACAAGCCGGGCATCAGAGAGCAGAAGCAGATCTGAGCCGGATGCCAGTCCTTTGGACTCAAAGACCAAATGTCCAGTAAAGGCTACAAGTTGCGCTGAGAGAGAAACTTGGAGCGGAGAGAGGGCAGGGGAGCTTGAGTTAGAGTCAGAAGAAGGGGCCACAAAGCCCAAGATATTTGCATCTCGATTGCCAGTTAAGAGCAAAAGCACCACCTCTTCCTGCAAGGGAGCCATGAGTCCCACAAAAGAAAGTAAGGAGCATTTCTTTGACCTTTACAGGAACTCCATAGAATTCTTTGAGGAGATCAGTGATGAAGCTTCCAAGTTAGTGGATAGACTTACACAGTCAGAAAGGGAGCAGGAGTTAGTTTCAGATGATGAAAGCAGTAGTGCCCTGGAAGTTTCAGTAATTGAAAATCTGCCACCTGCTGAAACCGAGCACTCAATTCCTGAGGACATCTTTGACACAAGGCCCATTTGGGATGAGTCCATTGAGACTCTGATTGAACGCATCCCTGATGACAATGGCCATGACCGTGCTGAAGGTATTTGCCAGCCACTGGGATTCCCTGTGCTACGCATGTCATAAATTTGATAGAGTTTTTTTGTATGTTTGTTTTATTTGATGATTTGTGTCTCATTTTCTTTAAGCTTTCTGTAGTGGTTACTGTGTTTGTGTAAATCCTTTGTGTTTTGTGCTTTCTCTGTATACTCTCATTTATGACAACAATCTCAAGATTGAGTAATGAGAATGCTTATGGAAAACATTAACATGATAAACAGGCAGTGGTGAGCTTGCCTTTCTATAGCTGCTGCACGGAAGGCCATGCAAGCTTTGAGTTTTGTTGTTCTGAAGTCTCAGGCTTAGCCTCAAATTAAGCATTTTTGCTTTTGCATATGAATGAATATATTGGGTTTTGTCTGGTCCTATGGAAATACATTGCTTTTTCTTCTTACCTTTGAGTACTTTCATTTGTACTTAACAATTCTGTGATCATTAGGAAGCCATTTGCACATGGAGATTTCACATACTATGAAATTGCAATTGTTGTGGATCTATTTTTGATTCAGAAAGGTTGGATTTCAGATACCATTAGTAAACATTTTAAGCAAACAAAAGGTAACATAAGATTAAGTAAATGTAAGGTAAAAATGTGCTTTCGTTTTACTGGTGGCTGAGTGGAGAATGTACTCTGATTAGATGCAGCAGACAACAAAAACTCAAACTTTGCATGATTTAAGTTGGCCGTGAGGGAATGATGACCCTTTGAATTATAAAAAAAGGGAACCATGGATGGCTTTGAGAAGTAGCCTGTGGTCTTCCAATATCTCTACAATAAAGACTGTTATTCTTAAATTTGGATTATTAAAAAGAAGTCATAATACCATCATCTAAAATGCTGCTGCCCATTGATTAATGGGGGTTAAAAATGAATGGGAATATTATAGTTAATGGAAGTAATACATGAGCTTATGTAGTAGTAAGCAGGCAGAAGAAACTTTGCCCAAAAGCCATATTATACATACTAATACAACATACACATACAAATACATATGCTTTTATCCTCCCTTCTTCCAAGGTCACCAGGACCAAGGTAAATGTTTCTATACACACTGAAAACAACCCAGGATGGTATCAACCCATGATCTAGGTCTCTTGTGAATCTCGGATGTGATTTCTTTCAGACATGACCTGAGAGTGAGCTATACTGCCATAGGCAATAATAGGAGGCCTAATCAATTATTCCACTTCTGCATACTGTTTATAATTTTTTTGGCTTTTGATGAACAAAATGATTATCTTCTTATGGGCAGTATTCTCTCAGATAATTTAAATGGGAAGTCCTAGAATTACCAGAAACTAGCATTATGTAATTATGTCCAGTGACTAGTCTTGATTGAAGAGATATGGAAGCAGATGGTTTTCATGATTTATAATTAGATTTATTCCCCATTCCATTCCAGAAATCAGGCAAACACACAATTTAATATGATTTACAATGTAATAGCTAATTTGTGCTATTATCAAATATTTGGACAAGTGACTTCCTTTCTTTAGATGGTCAGTACTGTGATTCCTTTCCTGTCAAAGACAACCTTGGGCTATTCTGTTTTTGACCTTACATAGATCAACAGGATGAGCAAGAACGGATCGAAGAAAGGCTGGCTTATATTGCTGACCACCTTGGCTTCAGCTGGACAGGTAAAATGAGTGTGACCCATGTTTTCGACAAAACCTGCTTGGTTTAAGTAACATAGTTGCATCAAACACGTGTCATGAACAACAAAAGGGTCTTTTTCTCTCCTTGAGGAAGGCCTTGTGGAATTGTGAAAAGAATACTCAACTATGAACTACAAAAATCCAGGTATTGCATTAACTCACTGAGTGAACCAGGACAGGCCTTTATTGTCTTTGGAATTTAGAATAACAGAACTTCAGATTGGGAGATTTTAAGAATACACTAGCCCTCACCACTCTCCTTTGGGATCTGTGGATATCTAAACTTTGGGGAGATTACTGTGTTTCAAACCATTGTTAGATATAAGTGTCATAAAATTTAATTGTAAATCTCACCAGGACTCCTTATTTTAGGTACTGTATCAGATATCTTTATCATAAGTGGTACTAAAATTTGCTTCTTATGAATGTTCAAATACATATGAATGAGATGATTCATTAATTTTCTGAGAAATGGCAATATATAAGTATAAAAATTATATGTTAAATAAGGGAAAGTGCATTCTAAAATCAGTGTGATTTATTTATAAATCATGATTTTCAGATTTTAAAAACTATCCCCTTTCATCTTACCTGGGACTTAACATATTTAAAGCAATATTCTCAGTCTGGCTCACTGGCTTGCTTGCTTCTATTTCTGACGTCCTTGTGTATCACTCTTGACTACTTTATTGAAATAAATAGTATAAAATTAATATTCTTCTCCTTTTGGTTTCTTAAAGATTTGGTGATAAATAAGAGTCCATAACATCCTTAACAAAGATAATGGATAATGTAGAATCAATGAGTGGAAGCAGAAAAAATAGCCATTTTCTCACTTTTAAACTTTAAATTAAATTTAAATACTGATCAGATTTATTTAATTGGGAGAGTTGGGGGAGGAATGATATCAAAATATCCCTGGCTGACTTATTAAAGAATTAGTTATTTTGTTTCTTAAATAGGTATGTATGTATACATAGATATTAATTGAAACATCTGCATATTTGTTGAAAATTCAAACCCTACAATCACACAGAATGGTATAAAATGAAAAATAAGTCTATCACACCTATACTTGGCCACCTCCATGCCTCAAAGGTAACTTGTTAACACCTTCTCAAGTATTCAGAAAAAAAAAAATGCAGTGCCCACATCTCTACCTATTATTTAAAAATGAGCAAAATTTTACTTAATATTCCTTGTAAATACCCCTTCAGTATAGACATCTTCATCAGTCTCTTAAATGGCTATTTAATTCTGCCATATGGAGGTACCATATTTTTACCAATGACCTTTATTGATAGATATTTAGGTTGTTTACTATTAATGGCAATTAATATCCTTTTGCATTGGTATATTTTTGTGAATATACGTAGAAGTCAAATTCCTAGAAGAAGAATTGCTCAGTAAAGGGTATGTCTATTTTTAGTTTTGAAAAATAATGGCAAATTGCCCTCCGAAGAGGATACCTTATTTACCTACACACACCACAATGTATAAACATCTAAAGATAATGTTAATGGTAGACTTTAAAGGAAAATTCTGTGGTTCCTTCCCCAGGTCAACCAATGCTTCCCAGACCTTTTATTCATGTGACATCAAGTCAAAGGAATGTATCTGACCCCATAAGATAGCCAGAGCCAGTATTTTTCCAAGTACCTGGAAACAGGATTTATAGTACTTAAAACATCACCCACTGATGATTAAAAGTGAGAAATGGTTTCTTTTTTCCTCTTTTCAGTCATTTATTTTTCCAGTATCTTGGTTAAGAAGTATAAGCCAGTCTTAGTGGTCTCTCTGCATTTTGGAATTAAATGGGCCTGAATTACACATATTTTATCATCATTGCCTCAAACTTACTATTACCACTGTGACAGTGATCAGTTCTAAACCAGTTCTAAGGGAAAAAAATCTGTGATTACTGCTGAAACAACAAAAGCATATCTGATTCACCTCTAATTTGTCAGGGTTTAAAAAAAAGAAAAAGAACCTTATTACTCACAGCAACACAAAGAACACATCAACAGAATCACAAGGCAAGGTGTGGCGACTCAGGCTTTGATGTTAATGTGTTTACAGAGCAGTATTTTCTCTTCTAGAATTAGCGAGAGAACTGGATTTCACTGAGGAGCAAATTCATCAAATTCGAGTTGAGAACCCTAACTCTCTCCAGGACCAAAGTCATGCACTATTGAAATACTGGCTGGAAAGGGATGGGAGACATGCTACAGGTAGGCAGAAACTATATGTAAAAGGCATTAGGCTAAAGATGGAAATAACTCTTGTCCGAGAAACTCTTTCTTGAAAATTCAGTAAAATAATAAAATAACAAATGCTATCAATCTAAAGTACTATGTAAGCAAATTTAACAAGCTATGTCATTTTTAAAATATACATGTTATGCTATATTTTTACACTGTATTCACATGAACCGTATTAACTAGTGGAGGGTGACAGTAGCTCTGGCTGCCAACAGGAATGTTAATAAAGTCCTATACTTTTCTAAATACAGACAATGGACACAATTGCTTTGTCACTGGTAGTACAGTACCTTCAGTTCCTACTTCCTTTACTCCTAAATAACTTAAATGAAGAAGAAATGTCAAGTAGACATTCTATATAATGATTTATATATGATATTCTGACCACATTAAGTAAGATGGGAAATGATACAGATCATAACTTCTGACCCCACAGCTGGTCTAAATCTGCAGCTTCCTTGAATGTCTCTCTGAAAATCTGCTGAGAGACCTCCCATATTTACAGCCAGTCTTTACTTATCTTTCCTTCTTTTACCATTCTGCAAGGTAGGATTGCAGATTTAGCAAATAATAAAAATGGAGAGTACCCAGTTAAATGTCAGGTAGTCAACAAATACTTTTTTTAAGTGTAAGTATATCCCAAGCAGTATTTGGAATATACTTGGACTAAAGAAGTTTTGTTTTTTTTTTCTAAAATTCAGATTTGACATGGTATCCTATGTATTATCTGGCAACTCTACTTTTAGAGCTTGTGCTCATGCTGTGCCACCCTTTTTTGTATATCTTTTGTTTGTTAGCTTAGTTTTTTCAAAGACCCTTAATTGGACTTTAGTTGTTTCTTGTACAATTGTCAAAGTTGTAGTAAGGCAGCTAACTGAAAGAAGTTTTTTTAGAAAGTACCCCTGAGATGTAACTAATGCTTTTTCTTTAATATCCCAGATACCAGTCTCATTGAATGTCTCACCAAGATCAACCGAATGGATATCGTTCATCTCATGGAGACCAGCACAGAGCCTCTCCAGGAGCGCATCAGTCATAGCTATGCAGAAATTGAACAGACCATTACCCTGGACCATAGTGAAGGTCAGACTGTGTGTGTGTGTGTGTTGTATGTATGGTTAATTCAGGCATCTGGACCATAGTGAAGGTCTGTGTGTGTGTGTGTGTGTGTGTGTGTGTGTGTGTGTGTGTGTTGTATGTATGGTTAATTCAGGCAGCTGGACCTCCTGTCTTCCCTTTCCTAGAGGGTAGACTATGGCCTGTGGTGATCACACATTTTCCTCCTTGCTACTCTGAGACTTCCCTGCCCATTTTATAGGCGCCCCCCCACCCCGTACTGCTTGTTCTTTGTTATTTCTCCATTGCCTTAGCTTGGGCTGCTATAACAAAAGACCATAAGCTGGGTGACTTAAATAACAGAAACTTATTTCTCATGTTCTAGAGACTGGAAGTCTGAGATGAAGGTGACAGCAGGTCAAGTATGGGGGAGCATCTGCTGGGCTGCAGATGGCCATCTTCCGCTGTATCCTCTTAGAGGACTGGACTCTTCTTCTAAGGGCACTAATGCCACTTCTGGGGCTCTACCCTCAGGACCTAACTACCTCCCCAAATTGTCACCTCCAAACACCGTCAGCTGGGATTGGGGTTTCAACATCTGAGTGTTCAGGGGCCACAAACATCCAGTCCATAACAACCACCGACATGGGTGATGCTCTGTCCAAGGCCCTTTCCTCTGGTCCTGGGTGACCCCTTTGATATTGGGTCTTTTACTCTATTTTAACCCATTTCTATGCTCACAGCCAAGACTGCACCATTATCAGTGACTGTACTACTTCCAGTTCGTAACTCGAAGCGTCATATTTACTTCCTCTTTTGTTTCTACACCAACAACACTTCAAACCCACTGGGACTCCAGCCACTGACCCTACACCTTTTCAGTGTTACAGGTTCTCTAGTCCATTCTCGTTCATTTGCATGTTCCCTCACTGTCTTTCTCCATCTCTCTCATCTTTATTTTACACCTTCTTTTCTTCTTTCACGCCTCCAACATTTCTTATTTATTCCAAGCTAATGATCAAGCTTCCTATTTATTAGGAAAAAAATAGGAATAATCGTAAGCAAATATCCATAGTCTGAATTTCCTGTATCTACTTCTGTCTTCCCATTCTCTCTAGAACTGTCTAGAATCCACACCAGTCAGGCTTTTGTCATCACCACTCAACAGAAAACAATCTTGTAAAATTCACTAATTGTTTACCCATTTCCAAATGAAGTAATTCTCAGCCTTTATCTTATGTTACCCCTTATAAACAGTTGACACAAAAGATTAATTGCTTCTTTTTTTTTAAGTTTTAGCATTCTGTTTTATTTATTTAAAAAATTTTTAATTAAGGTATTATTGATATACACCCTTATGAAGGTTTCACATGAAAAGCAATGCGGTTACTACATTTACCCATATTATCAAGTCCCCACCCATACCCCAATGGAGTCACGGTCCTCGGGTGTAGTAAGATGCCACAGATTCACTGTTTGCCTTCTCTGTGCTACACTGATTTCCCCGTGATCCCCACACCATGTGTACTAAACAAAATACCCCTCAATCCCCTTCTCCTACCCTCCCCACCCGCCCTCCCACACCCCTCCCCTTTGGTAATGACTAGTTCCTTCTTGCATTCTCTGAGTCTGCTGCTATTTTGTTCCTTCATTTTTGCTTCGATGTTATACTCCACAAACGAGGGAAATCATTTGGCACTTGTCTTTTTCCGCCTGGCTTATTTCACTGAGCATAATATCCTCCAGCTCCATCCATGTTGTTGCAAATGGCAAGATTTGTTTCCTTCTTATGGCTGAATAATATTCCATTGTGTATATGTACCATCTCTTCTTTATCCATTCATCTACTGATGGACACTTAGGTTGCTTCCATACCTTGGCTATTGTAAAAAGTGCTGCAATAAACATAGGGGTGCATATGTCTTTTTGAATCTGAGAAGTTGTATTCTTTGGGTAAATTCCAAGGAGTGGGGTTCCTGGGTCAAATGGTATTTGTATTTTTAGTTTTTTGAGGAACATCCATACTGCTTTCCACAATGGTTGAACTAGCTTACAATCCCACTGGCAGCGTAGGAGGGTTCCCCTTTCTCTGCATCCTCGCCAGCATTTGTTGTTCTTAGTCTTTGGATGGTGGCCATCCTTACTGGTGTGAGGTGATATCTCATTGTGGTTTTACTTTGCATTTCCCTGATGATTAGTGATGTGGAGCATCTTTTCATGTGTCTGTTGGCCATCTGAATTTCTTCTTTGGAGAACTGTCTCTTCATATCCTCTGCCCATTTTTTAATCGGGTTATTTGCTTTTTGGGTGTAGAGGCATGTAAATTCTTTATATATTTAGGATGTTAACCCCTTGTCAGATATGTCATTTACAAATATATTCTCCCATACTGTAGGATGCCTTTTTGTTCTGTTGATGGTGTCCTTTGCTGTACAGAAACTTTTTAGTTTGATGTGGTCCCACTTGTTCATTTTTGCTTTTGTTTCCCTAGCTCAAGGAGATGCGTTCAGGAAGAAGTCGCTCATGTTTATATTCAGGAGATTTTTGCCTATGTTGTCTTCTAAGAGTTTTATGGTTTCATGACTTACATTCAGGTCCTTGATCCATTTCAAGTTTACTTTTGTGTATGCGGTTAAACAAGAATCCAGTTTCATTCTCTTGCATGTAACTGTCCAGTTTTGCCAACACCAGCTGTTGAAGAGGCTGTCATTTCCCCATTGTATGTCCACGGCTCCTTTATCATATATTAATTGACCATATATGGTTGGGTTTATTTCAGGGCTCTCTAGTCTGTTCCATTGGTCTGTGGGTCTGTTCTTGTGCCAGTACCAAATTGTCTTGAGTACTGTGGCTTTGTAGTAAAGCTTGAAGTTGGGGAGCATGATCCCCCCAGCTTTATTCTTCCTTCTCAGGATTGCTTTGGCTATTCGGGGTCTTTTGTGATTCCTTATGAATTTTAGAATGATTTTCTCTAGTTCGTTGAAGAATGCTGTTGGTATTTTGATAGGAATTGCATTGAATCTGTAGATTGCTTTAGGCAGGATGGCCATTTTGACAATATTAATTCTTCCTATCCATGATCACGGAATGTGTTTCCATTTATTGGTATCTTCTTTAATTTTTCTCATGAGTGTCTGGTAGTTTTCAGAGTATAGGTCTTTCACTTCCTTGGTTAGGTTTATTCCTAGGTATTTTATTCTTTTTGATGCAACTTTGAATGGAATTGTTTTCCTGATTTCTCTCTCTGCTAGGTCATTGTTAGTGTATAGGAATGCCACAGATTTCTGCATATTAATTTTGTATCCTGCAACTTTGCTGAATTCAGATATTAGATCTAGTAGTTTTGGAGTACATTCTTTAGGGTCTTTTAGGTACAATATCATGTCATCTGCAAACAGGGACAGTTTAACTTCTTCCCTGCCAATCTGGATGCTTTTTATTTCTTTGTGTTGTCTGATTGCCGTGGCTAGGACGTCCAGTACTATGTTGAATTGAAGTGGGCATCCTTATCTTGTTCCCGATCTTAAAGGAAAAGCTTTCAGCTTCTCGCTGTTAAGTATGATGTTAGCTGTGGGTTTGTCATATATGGCCTTTATTATGTGGAGGTACTTGCCCTCTATACCCATTTTACTGAGAGTTTTTATCATGAATGGATGTTGAATTTTGTCAAATGCTTTTTTAGCATCTATGGAGATGATCATGTAGCTTTTGTCCTTCTTTTTGTTGATGTGGTGGATGATGTTGATGGATTTTCAAATGTTAAACCATCCTTGCATCCCTGAAGTAAATCCTACTTGACCGTGATGGATGATCCTTTTGATGTATTTTTGAATTCAATTTCTAATATTTTGTTGAGTATTTTTGCATCTGTGTTCATCAGGGATATTGGTCTGTAATTTTCTTTTTTTGTGGTGTCTTTGCCTGGTTTTGGTATTAAGGTGATGCTGGCCTCATAGAATGAGTTTGGAAGTATTCCTACTTCTTCTACTCTTTGGAAAACTTTAAGGAGGATGGGTATTAGGTCTTCACTAAATGTGTGATAAAATTCAGTGGTGAAGCCATCTGGTCCAGGCGTTTTGTTCTTAGGTAGGTTTTTGATTACCAGTTCAATTTCGTTGCTGGTAATAGGTCTGTTGAGATTTTCTGTTTCTTTCTGGGTCAGCCTTGGAAGGTTGTATTTTTCTTAATTGCTTCTTCTTAAAACATTTTCTTCACTTGCTTTCCATGATACGCTGTCTTGTTTTTCTCCCATTTAATGGCTATTCTTCCTTAGTTTCTCTCTAGTTTCTTACTTTTCATAGATTTAAAATGATGGCATTTGCTACTGCTCAGCAAGAGCCTTGGAGCGCCCCATCTCCCATTTCCCGCACTGCCGCATGAGTCCCAGACACCTGGCCTCCTTGCTGTCGCCTGGACATCCTGTCCATTTGCAGGCTTCAGGGCTAAGGCGCTTTGTATTCCCACCACTTTGGAATGTTCTTTCCTCAGATCATCAGGTGTCATTTTCTCTTACTAAATTCAGGCCTCTGCTTAAATATCACCTCCTTCGGGGAGCCTTTCCTGAAAAGTCTATCTAAATTATTAGCCCTATTTCTGGACCTTTACACTGTTTTCCTTTTTTCCTAAAATTGTTCATAAATATATATCTGTAGAAAGGCAAGTTTAGTGAGGACAGCTTTCTCCTCTCTCCTTCACTGCTGTATATCCAGTATCTGAACAGCATCTACTATGTAGCTGTTACTCAGTACATATCTGTTGAGTGAATAAATAAATAGATGACTGTCAGTCAAAATCCTTTCAGTGACTTCTCATTGCCCTGATTGAAATGAAATTCCCGAGCCTGACGTAAGAGACGCTCCATGAAAAGAGTACTGACATCAGAGTGTGGTTTAATACAGTTAATACTTGCAAAGCACTTAGAGCAGTGCCCACACACTGTGACTGTTCAGAATATGTTATTAGTTATTATTATTGTTATTATGAACTCACTCTTCTTACCAACTAGATTCAATGCCTCAACTATTGTAGTTGATTGATGCCTGCTTACCATTAGGTCTTATGATATCACACCCTCTGCTTTTCCTTCCCTAATTATTTAACTCTGAGTTGGGTGCTCTGTGGCCCAGTCACTCTGCATTTTAATAGACTCTTACTTGCGTGAGCACCTCTAGCCTTGAAGGCAGGCACATGTCTTATTCAGCTTACAACCATGGACCTATCACAGGATAGGCATATAGTAGTTACTTAATAAATACTCATTTAATATAGGTGCGCTTCAATTAAAGAACTCATGTACACTGTTCTCCCCTGCAGGGTTCTCAGTACTTCAGGAGGAGCTTTGCGCTGCCCAGCACAAGCAGAAAGAGGAGCAAACTGGTTCTAAAGAGAGGGAGTCCTGTGACCAACCCCCCATCGTCTCAGAGGAAGACATTTCTGTGGGTTATTCCACTTTGCAGGATTCTGTCCCCAAAATTGAAGGGGACAGTTCAGCAACAGAGCTCTTTCCCCAAACTCAAAAGGAGCGAGTTGAACAGGATTTCTCAGGGAAAACACAAGACCTGCCTGAAAAGTCATCTCTTGAATGTCAGCAGGAATACTTGTGAGTTTCAAAAAAGCTTGTGAGTTTGTCATGTCATTTCAAAGAAAAAGGCAAAACTGCAAGGGTGCCAGACACATACAAGTGTAAGACATTTTCAGATATTTTCCTAATGACCCCACCAATAACAAATGCCAGAGCTAAAAGGGGAAAAAGGATTTGAGAGGCTTAACTTGTGATGACATGTGTGGCACAGATTTGCTTGAACCCACTTCCAGTTCTATGACCTTGGGCAAGTCTCAAAGCCCTTTGAGCCTCTGTTTCCACATCCATCAATAGTAATAATAATAAACACCTTATTCATCTCACAGGGTTAAAGGTCAAGGGTTCAGATGGCTGTCCCTCACTTGCGCTGTGTGCCCTGTGCACCATGGCTGCTTCAGGGTATGAAGAGTGATGGGGGAGGTGAAGCAGCCCTCAGTGTATTTCAACATTGCTATGAGGTAGCTAGCAGTAAAAATAGAAATGCAACACAAATTATTCACACAGAATGAAAGTCCATTAAAATGATATGGATAGGGTTGGAGTGGGTACATAGAAAATTCTTCCAGAGAGTTTCTGGCTAAAGGAAGCTGCAGAGACAGCTCAGGACTCAAGGTCAGGGCTTTATGGAGCAAAAGAGACAGTTGTTTCAATGACACTTGTCTACAAAAAGAAAACAGATCCTGAGAAGGGCAAGTGGGTCCGTATCCCTGAAATCTGAGATTAGTGCGTTAGGAGATTGTGTCATAGCCCTTCCTTTGTCATTCAGGGAGTTTTGTGCTAGTGTTATGGGAGCTGGAGAAGAGAGTGAAATAGTAATGGAATGATCTCTTCTTCTACTGAGCCCTCCCCCGTTTTAGGTTTTAGTCATAAAGAAGACGTAAGGAAAACAGAGAAAGAAAAGAGGGAAGTAAGGAGGGGACATCAGAGAGATACTTCAGGTATTTAATATATAAAGAGTGACAGAAAATTGCAATAGTTTTTTTAAAAAGCAGAAAAGGAGGAAATTTTCTTATTTAGAAATTGAGAATAAAGATAGCATTGGAGTAACTCCAAATTATGTAAAGAGAAAAAGTTTCAATGTCAGTAGATCTATCACGTAATAACAGTTTTCCAGAGGCATAAGAATCTCTATACATTTAAAATTATGATAACTGTATTAATATGGGGTTAATATATTGCTTTTTAAAAATGTTGCCAAATTTTGATTCTTGCTTCAAAAGCCTTGTTATCTGTCAACAGCTGTTTGTTATGTGAACCTCCTCAAATCTTTAAAATTACCTTGGGTTATCAAAGAAAAAATGAAATTATAATTCATATATTTTGTAGAGATTAGGAAATGGCAGTGTATTTTAGGATAATTTTCACCTTTGGAATACATCTTTCCCAGTCAAGGCTACATCAATGAGCTGTAATTCTGCACAATATCTTACATAGGATTTTTATTCAAATTTCATTTCTTGGATAAATTTACAAAACCTGTTGACTTTCATGGACCGTGAAGACCTATCTTCCTGTCCAGTTCCCTCACTCAGCAGGGGAGAAAATGCATATGCTCTCATGGTTTAACTCGGCTTTTCCGTTTCAGTGTGACAACCCCAGGGACAGAAGTGTCAGAGACTCAAAAGGCTACAGCAATACCTGGCTTTCCCAGCAAGACACCTGAGGAACTTAGTACCCCTCCCGAGGAGGAGACGCTGTATCTCCAGACACCTGCATTGAGTGAGCGGGGAGACTCACCCATTGTACAAGAGCCTGAAGAGCCCCTAGCACATAGTGGGGAGAGTTCTCCTCAGAAAACTGGCCTTGTGATAGTGGAGTCTGCTGATGACCAGCCGCAGGCCCTTGAAAGACTCGATGAAGATGCAGCTTTTCAAACGGTAAGAATCTTCTCCATTTCCTTGCCCACCTATAACAAAGCTACAGACCTCCCAGGTTCCTTTTCTCTGATGGCTTAGTTTTTCACTTGACGGCAGAAAGGTTTGCCAGATTAATTAACTCGGGCCATGTGAAGCCCTCAATCCCTTTTATAACCTGGGAACCAATGAATCTAGAAAAAATGACACACAGTTCAAATTCTAGTTTTTTGACCATAAGCCCTAATTTAATCATTGGAAATTCTTCTGCTAAAATCAGTGAACACTTGGGTGAAACTCTATACCTGATACAGCTTTATAAAATTAGTAGCCTCAGGCATGAAGTCGAGTGAGAGAGATGAGTAGAGCCTCAGGGAAGGCTGCCAGTTGTGGGAGAGCACTGGGGCCCCACTCTCGTCCCATGTCCGTGCCGTCCACCAATGAATGCACAAACTGTGGGTATTGGGTAGGGCTTACCTCCCAAAACAAAGCTTTCTCATTAGAAGAAGGATTGTTTCCAAATGAGATCTCCTTATATTTATTTTTAGTATGACTTAGAAAAAGGACGATGTACCTAAACTTGATTCTGGTTCAAAATGTCAGTCTACCTGATAGTCATTGAGTGAGTTTCGATGTTGTGAAGAGGGGTGGAGACCATCTTAGGAGATTTATTTGAACCATTCATTCTCAAAATGTGGTCTGAATGGTTCATATCCCTCAGCCTTAACGGGAGGGCTTGATTCCTCCTCAGAGTGCCTGAGTCACAAGGTCCGCCAGGGAGCAAGGGGGCGCCAGAACCTGCATTTTAAATGACTCCATACATGATCCTCATACACAAAAAAAGTGCGAGAATCTGTTTGAATTAAACTTAATATAAGTTAAAGTAGACGTTATTTTTCCTTTTAGAATTCAAAAACATTTTATATGTCAAAATAATTTTAAAGCATTAATATATGTCTGAGTAGTAAAGAATGAGTTATATAAAGTAACTAAAACTTTGGGGGGAAAAAAGTGATACAAAATATCTTTGGCCTTACAACCTACTTTTTTTTTCTTCTTCACTATGAAGGCTAAATCTTCTAGCAGGATTTATCTAAAACTCTAACTAAAACTGGAAGCCCAGGCAGATGAGAACTGTACCGATTTTGGTAGTTATCTTAAATAATAAATTAATCCCATGAATGGATTGTTATTCTTGTTTGTCATGGCACAGAATTACCTACCTCTCAAATTCTTAGATTAAATAAATTCCAGTAAAAATGTGTTATAGATGCTATCTGGGCTTAAAGTTACTAAATTTATCCTAAGAATCCATAGGCTAAGTAAAGTATAGACTTAAAACAATTATCTTTATAATCCATTTATTTATTCTGTGCATATAAATAAACTGTGGTAAGTCTTTATGTATTCTACACTCTTTATGCAGACCTGTTCCATTTATTCTTGATGAATATCTAATTATCTTTATTAATCTTCCTATTTTGACCCTTCATGACACTGACCTGAGGACCCAGTTTCAGTCATTTATCTTGCTGACCGTATTTCTAGGCAGCAGATTCCAGAGTGTATTTAAAGTATAATATGGTTTCGAATTTACATGTTTTCCATTAGCAGAAAAGAACATAGAACTATATCTGGCATTTAAAAATATGAGAAAATTTAGTTGAATTTTCTTTATTATAAAAATAACATTCCTCTAAGAAAGAGTGATTTGATATAAGGCTCCCGAGACATGTTCTAATCTAAAATATGTTCTTATCTCCATCTCTGACTTTGGGCCAGACCCGTAAAATTGGATTGGCCTCCACATCTTAACTTCTGCACAAAATGAGTTTAAATTATTCATAGCCTGCGTTCTTTGATGTCAGGGAGATGCATACTGGCTAGATAAGAGCTCTAGGAAAATTTGACTTCCTGCAGAAAGTTCTGCTAAAACATAAGTCATTTCTCTCCCTTTGAGTTAACCGTTCCAGGCCTAAGCCCAGGTGTCAGTGTCACAGCGTCTGCTGCACTGCTTGGGTTCTGTGTTTACATTTGGTTACTTGTGGGAGTTTAAGTCCAAGAAGTAATATGGACAAGCTGCTTATTTCTCTGACAGATTTTTGACAGATGGGTGCTCAGCCAGCTTGGAATTCCAGATTTTTGTTTTCATTCATTGCACAAAAACTGTATTCTCATTGGAGTATGAAACTAGCATACACTTGTTTCCCCTGCTGGCTTTTCCCCCAAAGCCTCCATGAATGAAACTTCCAGAAAACAGTGTGAGCTAAAGCAGAAGCCAGTAGTGAAGACATTCCTTAGCAGGTTAAACAAAACAATGCTTCCGTGCTTCCACCAGGAGCTATCAAAGGAATTAGGTGAGCTGGAGGCCAGCTCAGATGAGGAGGCGATGGTAACTACCAGGGTTGTCCGCCGGCGAGTGATTATTCAGGTACCAGCTGTCAAATTACTGCACGTGCGGGACAGTTCTGTCCCTATGACCCTGAGAGAGCAACAGAGCAGAGCACTGAGGGCTTGGCATGCCCCTTAGGTAGTGCATGGCCACTCGGAAGCAGGTCCTTTAACTCTTCTAAGTTTTGTTTGTAAAAAAATGCAGCAGCAAAGACATTTGCGACCTCCCTCCAAGAGAGTGAAGGGAAAGAGCGAGACTCAGCTTCTTTAGGTTCACCCGCCTCACCGCTCGCTTGTCCATTTTTGTTTGTTTGGTCATTTTTAAGTGTTTACCTACCTTTGGTCCATTTCTCCTAAGCATGTTATATTACCCACCTTTTTCCCCCCCTTTTAAACATACTACTTGACAGGATTTGGCATCCCCGCAGGGCTTCCCAACAGCTCCTTTAATTTTCTAACATTGCTCACATTATAAGCACTTGCGAGTAGTTCCTTGGAATTGGTGCCAGACACTGAAGTGACCCTTTTCTCTCAACTGTTCAGGGAGATGATATGCCTGACATACCCCCAGAAACAGTCACGGAAGAAGAATATATTGATGAGCACGGACATACCGTGGTAAAGAAGGTATTGTCTAACATGGCCTCGCATGATTGATTGCAAACCCGCTGTGTCAGTACCTGGTTCTGCCACTCAGAAACAAAAATGCATGAATGAAATCTCTTTCAGGTTACTAGGAAGATCATTAGGCGCTACGTATCCTCTGACGGCACAGAGAAAGAGGAGATCACGCTGCAGGGGACGGCGCAGGAGCCCGTGGCCATTGAGGAAGGGGATGGCTATTCCAGAGTCGTAAAGCGTGTCGTATTGAAGAGTGACACTGAACAGTCAGAGGTGAGATCATCTGATTCTCTGCCCTGATTTTGTGGAGCCTGTAAAGTAGTGCTCCAGAGGGATGGACAAGATTCTTCATTCTTCTTGGCTTCTCTGTGCATCTCACATGGCTGCCTGTTTTTAGTTGCATGGTGATTTTTTTCCATCAAGGACTCTTGTAGCCATTGTGCTCACTGTCTTTGTTCGGTCCTTTTTATTTCTCTTTTATGTTTAATTCATAGTCGACCACAGCACAAATCCAAAGTCAGATTTTAAAAGACTAGAATCCCATTTGCTGGCAAGCAGTGAGTTATGGAAAGACCCAGTGAAATGTCAGCATAACAGCCCTCTATAGAATGCTTGAGATAAATATTTGATATTCAAACTGCCACATTTCAGAGTCACTAAAATCAGGATCCAGAAACTCCTTGAGTTATAGTTTTATTTCTTCTGTTGTACTTCCCTCTTTGAGGAACATGTTGACATAGAACTTGTGACATTCTCCCCGTTTTGCATTCATTCACATCCTCAAAATTTTACTATACACATGAGATTCTCCAGAAATCCACTTTTTCACTTCTCGTATCTTTGAGAGTTCCTCCTTCGGGGGTTAATTTTATCTTCACAACATGAAAACAGACGATTTAAACATGGGAAAAGAGAGTTCATCCACAGGTTGTTATGTCTGCATTGCCCCGAGCCGCCAGTTTTTATTCATGAAACATCTTGACAAGTTTTCATTCAACTGACTAATTAAGTTGTTGATTTAGTGCTATGTGGATAAGTCATTATAGAGACATTACCTGTTGATTATAGGTTGTTTTTTTTTCCCTAACTTCTTCTCCTTTCTAAAACACTGTTTTCTAGAAAGTAGTATATAACATTGTAATTTTCTTTTCTTTCTTTTTTTAACATAGAAAAATGTGTCATTTGTACATTTTGGCAGTCAGAAACTGTGTATTGTGTGTCCTTCATTCATTAGGTAACTTTGTCTGAACCCAGCATTTTGTCCAGTACCTCACAATTTCAGGCTGAACCAGTGGAAGGACGTAGAGTCAGCAAAGTCATTAAAACAACTATGGTACATGGAGAGAGGATGGAGAAACATCTGGGGGATTCTAGTTTAGCCACTGATCTTCCTTCAGCCAAAGATGACTTTGAAGAGGTATAGAAGCATCATTGCATTTGTCTTTGAGTATGTGTGTGCATGTATTATATTTGCTTGTGTTTGAAAAGAAGATAGCTTATCATTGTCATTCCATACACGTATTCATGAACGGGTACAGAATAATTCAAGAGAGTAGAATTCTTGTTTGAATATCTTACATAGTGAAGTAACATTTCTTCAACCTAAGGTATTCTTTGGTGTCACCATAGAGCTTTTCAATATCCAGGTGACCAGGATTCCCTCCACTTGAATCAGATCAGAATGTCCAGAGTTGGGGCATGTCTGCACATCTTGTTTGAAAGTCCCAGAAGTGACATGTATTCCGGATTAATAAAAGAAAGAAACAAAGAGCTTGAAAATTATCTTTACTAGCTAATATTCTCAAAAATTTCCAATGATAATCATTGAAGAAAATTCAGATATATTTTATACCCCAGATAAAACAAGCATTCATATTTAAGTTCTGATTTCCAAAGGGTCCATAGTGAAAGATCCACAGATGCTTACTATGATTCAAAACAAATTTTTTAAGTTAGTAGCAAACTATTTTGGCAGTAAAGCTTCAAATGAACTGACATGGAGCTATTGTGACATGGAGTTGGGTGTTTTGGGTCTTTTTGCTCCTACCTGGAGTGAATATTCACGTTTTGCTGTTGATGTATTAACGGGTTTGATCACAGGGTGTTGTCCGTACCCCATCCGGGACATTAAAATTTACAGTCTGTATATCATATTACTTTCCTAAAATCCTAAAGGAAAGAAATCTGAATTCTGAAGCAACATCTTGTCTCAGGGGTTTCCACTAAGGGACTGTGGCCATGTGCAAACATCTACAAAATGTTTTTTTCTATTGAAACATTTTGAAGTTAAATGTTACGTGTGTGTCATCTTCTATACCCACCCACAATATACATTGAGATCACATGTGAATACATTGGAATATTAAAAGCACACCTTATTTAAATACTTTCAGTTCTTCACGTTTTGACAGCTGGTGACCCTATACAATCAAAAATGAATTATCTGGGTTATCCACTTTGGGCCTTATTTGTTGCTTGTTTTTACCCATGGTCATTAAATTTTCATCAGAGTCTCCACTGTAGAAAGGAGGGGGTTGAGGTGAAGAGGAAATTAAAAGTTAGCCAGTACCGGTGATAGCAGCATTTGTGAAGTAATGTAACACACCTCCCTTACAAATGGTAGATATTGAAATAAAACTTAATACCTAGATCTGCTAAGAACTGTTTTATTTATCCTTTTTATACTGTCAATTAAGCAAACTAATTGACTTTTAAAGTCTATGGTTTATGATGGGTTTTGTCTTGTTTCCTTTTTTTCTTACTTCAGGCTTTGAGTTACACAGGTAGCCACATGAAAGTCCACTTACCCAGTTTAGTAGAGAATGAAATCCTGAAAGAGGATGGATCAATAATCAAAAGGTTTGGGTTAGCATGGGGTGATATTTTGCCAACTAACACCTCAAAATTTTTTCCAATTTTAATAAAAATGGAGCCCCTATATACACCCTAAAACCCCTTGGGAACTGAGAACTCTTCCTATATTGTAAGACTTTGGTCAAGTAGTAGATCTCTCAGTGTGTGTGTCATATCTGTAGTGTTCTCTTGATGCTTTAAAATTAATATTAAGGCATGATGATAGCGAGCCACCTGTTTATATAATCACTCCCTGGGTTTTAGCAAGTCACCAGTTTTGCTGAGGCCAGCCAGCTGGGATATTCCATTGTGTTGATAGATTTGAAGAGCATAGGAAGAAGAATCTAATCAACTGCTTGCCTCAGCTACCTTCAGCTCAATCTTAGTAAATCTTTACTGTGAGTGTTACAAGCTTTATTTATTTTTAACAAGCTGTTTCATGATTCTGCATGGGAGTGGCACATAGCATGAGCATGAGTTTGACATCCAAGAACCTGAATTTCCCTAGCGATGCCGAAACCAGGTGCTTTAATAAATTAAGAAAGTGTCATAAAAGCAGTAAGCAGTTAACTTTCATGCATACAAAAGGGGACTAGCTGTAAGGCTCTCTGGTCTGCCCTGTCTCCGTCACCTATTTGATGGATAAACTCCAGCACAATTGTCTGGGTCTGGCCGCACTGCTCTCCGCTCCTTGAGCAGCACCTGAAGGATTCATAAAATGTTCTCAGCTTCTCAGTGAAAAGACAAAATGGAAATTCAAGTTATTAATGTTTTTCACTTCATTGAAAAGGAGAGAAAGATCGTCATTTATAGTACTCTACAAAGCTATTTTTAGCCTGTAGAACATAATTAGAACAGTGAAATTAAAGGTTTGCCTAATTCCTCCCTCTGATCACATGTAAAAAACAGCAGCTAAGAATTTAAATGAGAATAACTGCTCACGGAAATTTCAAAATGCTACATAAATTAAGGATCAAGTGCCTTTTATACTCTGAACTTTTACACCTTTTATCTAGTTATTAGATAAAACCACATAAATTGTGCATACCCTAGCATGATGATATCTTCAAATTGGAATAGATTTTAGAGACCAGTTAGTCTAAAGTTTCTATTACAGCTGGTGAATTTGAAACTCGGGATATAAACAACTCAGTTAAGTTCCACGCTACTTAGTTAGGAAATTCTGTTTGTGATGCACAGCATTTCATCTTAGGCACGGCTGAGGGCATTTCACCATCCCCACTGCTCCCGTGATAAACATAACAGTAAATTCATCCCATTGCTTGAGTGATGGACCTATGTGTGATCATAAGCCCATGTGTCTGTCTATATATGCCTGCATGCAATACCAGGGACTGTCTCGTGAGAGAAGCGTATCCCCTGACACCAGGGCCATGAAGGCTTTTTCTCACTCTTGGCAGAAATAGTCAAATATATGCCTTTTTGTAGGAAAAAGTAATTCATGTGATATCAGAGGGAAAGGGAACATGAGAGGAAGGAAGAAGGAAAGAAAAGTGAGTCATTTTTTTAAAAATCAGGATGATCTTAACAAATGCATAAAGGTGTTGGAACGTAGAATAATATTGAGGGGAGCCCATGGGTAGAACCTTCAGCTTCTGGGCGCTAGAAATCCAAAAGGAAAATGTGGGGTACAGCTATGAAAACTGATCATTCTTTACATGAAGATGCATGGCATAGTGGCTATGGGTTCAGGCTATGGAACATTTGAATCACGGCCCAGTGCACATTGTTATTTTTTGCATTACTTAAATTCTCTGAGATTGTTTCCTTATTTGTTATAATAATGCCTGGCACATAAAACATGTTCACCGCATATTTGTGGAATGAAGAATTGCGTGTAAAAGTAGATAGAAGAACCGAGAGTTAACAAATTACAAGGTAATCATTTCCAAGTAGAGACACAGGAAAATAATAGTATACAGCATGTGGTAGTGTCCTGTAACCCTTTCCTCAAGTAATCACCCGTCTGATGAGGAAGCCTGGAAAGCAGCAGGCTGCACAGGGGCAGTAGGGACTGCAAAGGGCAAAGCACACGGGGATGTGAGAAGCCAGGGCTTGTCTCAGTGTTCCTTCCCTCTCCTCCTTCCCCACCTGCTCCAGACGAAGTCCCAGAGGCCTCAGCGGACCTCTCCTGTATGCTGATAGAATCATAGTCCAGTGTTTAAAGATCTGTCTCCTGTGCAAAAGTTCTCTTAGAACATTTTTGGGAAGTTTGAGCCAGGATGTTACTCTAAGGAATAAGCTGGCAGCTAAGGTGTATTAATAAATTTAAAACTGTTTTTCTCAGCCTTTCAAAAAGTAAATATGGAATCACCATTTCAGGATGAGCCAACCTCTCTTAAATCAGTGCAGCTTAATCAAAACATGAGTTATTATATAGTTACCTTTTGAGCCATATTAAAGCACGGTTTCATTTATTTGCAATATTTCCCAAAGTTTAAAAAAAAATTCCTTGTCCCAAAATGTTAAAAAAAAAGTCTCATTTCACATAAGGGAGCCGTGTTTAAAAGAAAGACATGAAACGATGGCTGTAGTTGTTATACTAATAGCTCCATATAGAACTGTCTAGAAGCAAGACAGTAAGTACTTTACCGTCATGGTTACCCCCATGCCAAGGTAGTGGCTGCCCTTTAGCAGTGAAGAAAGAGCATAATTCTCCCTTGCCTGCTTTCCCCCAGGACAACCATGAGTAAAGCCCAAACGCAGAAGAGGGCTGTGGTGAAGGACCAGCATGGGAAACACATCTACTTGGAGCACCTGGAGGATGTGCCAGAAGCACTAGCACCGGATGACCTCCAGCATGACCTCCAACAACTCCTTCGGCATTTCTGCAAGGACGTGAAGCAAGAGGCCAAATGAGGGGGCTGCCCAATCCTCACATCAGAAACCACACGCTCACTCAATATGCAACTTCCCATTTCATTAGCAGAGTGGCCCAACTGGCCTAATGGGCACCCTGACGTTTCCACTTTTAGCAAATACACTGCATTTGGTTTTAGTTTTTCCCGGCCTCTTTAACTGTAAGCTAATTTGTGACCAAAGATAGCATCCTTCTCTCTGGGTGCTGTATCCACTACTTCGTTGTGTCTGTGGTAGCCTGGGAACCAGCCACCTCCATTGTCCTTTGCTTCTGCACAAGCTCCATGAAAACCCACTGATCAGAAGAACTTTGCCTGCAGACCTCTTCAGGTGACGCTATAGAGGAATCCTTTCAAGGGATGTCCATGTACAATGTATATAGCTAGAATGCTCAGATGAACAGCATATTAAAATTAAAACCACTGCCTATCATAACTACACTGGGCATCATGGAATAAAAGGCCTCTAGAAATTGCTGAACAGTGGTTAATCAAGATATTGCTAACACAATCGAATGATAATACAGTTCTACTGCTGAAGAAGCACTTCAGACCTACCAGGTCCTTAACAACTTCCAGAGTAGCCATTGCTCCTAATTAAAGATGGATTCATAACCACGAGGAACTGTCCTAACTAAGCACTTACTGCTGGGTGCTGGCCGGCTGTGATTGGCGCTTCTCCAGCCACCACTCTGACGGAGGGGATGTCGGGAGCAGAAGGCAAACAGAATGAATGAGACAGCGAGGCTCTCGGCTGCTAGCAGCTACAGGCTGCGGCATTCTGGCGTCTTCAGGTCTTTTAGATCTCCGACACATTGGCAGGGTATTTTAAAAAGCTGTAACTACTGTAGTTTTCCAGTTTTCATTGCTGCTTTAGCAAACCACGCTGTCTTATTGGTGGTACTTTCTTCTGGCCACTGCACTGTAGATAATTCATTGAAAACAAGATGTACCCACTACACAAAAGGTCAGACTCCTTCACCAGGTCAGAGTGGCTGCTTCTTTTTTTTTTTTCTTCTCTCTCTCCAGATTTCTATCTTCTCTTATACCTGCATGTAGCATTTAAAAATCAAAACCACAGTTAAACCTCTCTTCTCATCACAGAGTGGCTTTCATTCTTTTGACCCTGAGCAAACACCTTCCCACTTATCAGCTAGGTCTGTTTCTTTAGCTGGCAGACAAGGTCGAGAAATCCTTACAAATTTGGTTTGGGTTAAAATTTTTGGTTTATTTATTTGAAATCCAAACTCCCTTGGAGGCACAGGGGCATTTGTGCACTTCCCTGTTTGTTTGTTTCAAAGAAGGGACTTTAATCATCTGAGTGATTCCCGTGTCCTGTTCCTTATTCCTCTAGTGGTTGAAGCTGTGTAACATTTTAACATATATATATATATATTCACAATTATATTCATATAAACAGTATACATTTTGAATCAGTTATTTGTTAAAGAAAAATATATTCAATGAAGATCAAATTTCAAAGAAAAACTCTACCACCAGAGTCTGTCCTCCAGAGACTGAACATTTTCCAATTCTATCTGGTCTTTTCCTGTTGTGCAAAAATGACTCATTGCTCCGAATGTCAAAAACAAATGCGACAAACAATGGCACTTCATCATTTCAAGTCATGATGCCAAGAGAGAAA
The DNA here is from genome assembly GCA_032199065.1 of Smutsia gigantea. Lineage (NCBI taxonomy): Eukaryota > Metazoa > Chordata > Mammalia > Pholidota > Manidae > Smutsia > Smutsia gigantea. Next base: position 370,917 of record JAVSCE010006420.1, read on the forward strand.
ATTTCCTGGGAGGGAGGTTTCCGGCCAGCCAAATCTCCTAAGCCCCAGATGCTAGCACTTTTTAGCAGTTGGATAGGAAACAAAGCATTCTTTGGCAGCCAAAATGAGAGAGGCCCGTGGTGAGACTTTCCGAGGCACACCGTGGCCGCCTTGTCCAAACCTTCGCTGGAGCTCAAGAAAAGCATTTCAGTTGTGTTATTTGCAGTGCAGATGATGTCTGTGTAACAACAATTGTTATTCACCTTTTGATTTTGATTTTTGCTGTGTAATCAAAAAACTTGAATACTGTGAGAAGAAGTGAATTTTCAGTTGATGAATCAGCATCTTGTTCCCATGGTGATAACGCTAATTGAATATATCTATGAGGGCATGTATTAGTTACTGGAAAAAAAAATACAACACTAACAATACATAGCTGCAGTGTGTACAATGGCTGATTTAATTAAATAAAATGTACAAGTGTTAAGTGTGGCAACAGTGATTTGTTCTTGTTTATCACTAATCTGTGGTTTCAGGAGATAAGAGAATAGTAAAAGAGATGAATAGATTTGAAGCCAAAAGAGAGACACAAATTTATGTTTTTTTATTTTATTTAGTAACGGCATTTGCTTACACGTGCCCAACACTGTGGTAAGCACTGGGATGAACAGAAAGATTTTGTCCCTGCCTTCAAGGAACTTTTATTGCTATTATGCAAAAGGAGGAAAAGATTTATTTTTAGTTTGGGGATCACTAGTAAATAAGAAATAGAGCTTGAGGGACTGGGGGAGTTTGCAGCGTAGCAGAGCCCACGGGGCAGTTCTGTCCTCCAAGAAAGTGGCGTGAAGGAAACACCTCTGCTTTGGGGAACAGTATCTTGTTTGGGTGGGGCCATAGCCAGTGTTTAATTTCTTGTAGCTTGATAATTAGAAATTAAATGGATACATCAATATAAATAATGACAGGAATATGTAAACCTGAAAACAGTTGTGTTGGGAGAAGTTTGGTTTTTTTGAAAAATCCGTTTAATGCTGCTATAATAATTGTTTTACTATAAAAACACAGAAAGACACAGTTTAGACATTTAGTAGGTTTTATTTAAATCTTATCTGCTATGCGATATGAAGCTCACTGGATCTGGTTTATCCGCCGGGTTGATTTACCGGATCTTTTGAAATTGAAATAAAAATTATGTTAGAAGTTTTTCCAAGAATAGAGTCCAACTTTAAAATAAGTTCCAAAGTAGGAGTGCCTGTGAGACCATTCCTCTTCCTCTCGTTTGTTTCACGTGCTGTGCTCTCTATTGAGAGGAACTCTGGACTTGCATTACCTTGAGTTTGATTAAGGAGATTAAAACATCAGAGAATATTCAGTGTCTTCTCATGCTTATTTGGTATGCAAACTCCATTTAATAAAAGAACAGTGATTCATATGCCCTTTTACAGAAACATAAATGTGGCTTGGAGGGGAACCGTCCAGACTGAGGGAACATTATGCACATCTCATAAATGAATTGGTCATAGAGAGGTGCAGGTTACATACAAACACATTGCAACTGGCTTACATTTCATTTGAACTTAGGTTGCTGGTGGAGTCATTAAGTTTATGTCAGCATGGAAGGTCTGGTTACGGGCAAGCAGACAAGCACATGAAAAGATAAAGAGAAGCTAAACAAGTATTTACTGAGAACCGAAATTACTGCAAGGTTTTCTTGAATAATGAAATAAAGATGGTCTGCTTGCATTCATTATGCTACAAAAAAATAAAATTGAAAGTCTTTGTCTTCAGTTGCCACACCCTGCTTAAAATCGATACTCTCCTTCAGGTAAGGTATGATTTCTGTTCCTAATCAAATTAAAGATAGAATTACAGTCTTACAATGAGTCACCCAAGTAAGTATGCAATGCAACTTTTTCTCACTGTAATAATGGAAAATTTGAGAAAATCTAAATATCTTCAGAAAATCTTTCATTCTTAACAACTGCACACAAAGTATTCTTTTTTTTTCTTTTTTCTTTGGTATCATTAATGTACAATTACATGTGCAATATTATGGTTATTAAACTACCCTCTTCATCAGGTCCCCCCCACCAACCCCATTACAGTCACTGTCCTTCAGCGTAGTGAGATGGTATAGAATCACCACTTGTCTTCTCTGAGTTGTACAGCCCTCCCCGTGCCCCCCCCAAACATTACACTGCTAATCGTAATGCCCCCTTTTCCCACTTGTCCTTCCCTTCCCACCCATCTTCCCCAGTCCCTTTCCCTTTCGTAACTATTAGTCTTTCTTGGGTTCTGTGAGTCTGCTGCTCTTTTGTTCCTTCAGTTTTTTTCTTTGTTCTTATACTCCACAGTGAGTGAAATCATTTGGTACTTGTCTTTTTCGGCTTGGCTTATTTCACTGAGCATAATACTATCTAGCTCTATCCATGTTGTTGCAAATGGTAGAATTTGTTTTCTTATGGCTGTATAATATGTGTATAACATTGTGTATATGTACCACCTCTTCTTTATCCATTTATCTATTGATGGACACTTAGGTTGCTTCCATTTCTTGGCTATTGTAAATAGTGCTGCAATAAACATAGGGGTGCATATGTCTTTTTCAAACTGGGCTGCTGCATTCTTAGGGTAAATTCCTAGGAGTGGGATTCCTGGGTCAAATGGTATTTCTATTTTGAGTTTTTTGAAGAACCTCCATACTGCTTTCCACAATGGTTGAACTAATTTGCATTCCCACCAGCAGTGTAGGAGGGTTCCCCTTTCTCCACATCCTCGACAACATTTGCTGTTCTTTGTGTTTTGGATGTTGGCCATCCTCACTAGTGTGAGGTGGTATCTCATTGTGGTTTTAATCTGCATTTCTCTGATGATTAGTGATGTGGAGCATCTTTTCATGTGCCTGTTGGCCATCTGAATTTCTTTGGAGAAGTGTCTATTCATGTCCTCTGCCCATTTCTTAATTGGATTATTTACTTGATGTTTGTTGAGGTGCGTGAGTTCTTTATATATTTTGTATGTCAACCCCTTATCGGATACGTCATTTATGAATATATTCTCCCATACTGTAGGATGTCTTTTTGTTCTACTGATGGTGTCCTTTGCTGTACAGAAGCTTTTCAGCTTGATATAGTCCCACTTGTTCATTTTTGCTTTTGTTTCCCTTGCTCGGGGAGATATGTTCATAAAGAAGTCGCTCGTGTTTATGTCTAAGAAATTTTTGCCTATGTTTTGTTCTAAGAGTTTTATGCTTTCATGACTTACATTCAGGTCTTTGATCCATTTTGAGTTGACTTTTGTATGTGGGGTTAGACAGTAGTCCAGTTTCATTCTCTTACATGTAGCTGTCCAGTTTTTCCAACACCAGCTGCTGAAGAGGCTGTCATCTCCCCATTGTATATCCAAGGCTCCTTTATCAAATATTAGTTGACTGTATATGTTTCAGTTAATACTTGGATTTTCTATTGTGTTCCACTGATCTGTGGGTCTGTTTTTGTGCCAATACCAAATTGTCTTGATTACTGTGGCTTTGTAGTAGAGCTTGAAGTCAGGGAGCGTAATTCCCCCTGTTTTATTCCTCCTTCTCAGGATTGCTTTGGCTACTTGGGGTCTTTTGTGGTTCCATATGAATTTTAGAATTCTTTGTTCCAGTTCATTGAACAAAGCTGTTGGTATTTTGATAGGGATTGTGTTGAATCTGTAGATTGCTTTAGGTAGTATAGCCATTTTGACAATATTTATTCTACCTAGCCAAGAGCATGGGATGAATTTCCATTTGTTGGTGTCCTCTTTAATTTCTCTTAGGAGTGTCTTGTAGTTTTCAGGGTATAGGTCTTTCACATCCTTCGTTAGGTTTATTCCTAGGTATTTTATTCTTTTTGATGCAATTGTGAATGGAATTGTTTTTCTGATTTCTCTTTCTGTTAGTTCATCTTTAGTATATAGGAAAGCAATAGATTTCTGTGTGTTAATTTTGTATCCTGCAATTTGCTGAATTCAAATATTAGTTCCAGTAGTTTTGGAGTGGAGTCTTTAGGGTTTTTTATGTACAATATCATGTCATCTGCAAATAGTGACAATTTGACTTCTTCTTTACCAATCTGGATGCCTTGTATTTCTTTGTTTTGTTTGATTGCCATGGCTAGGACCTCCAGTACTATGTTGAATAACAGTGGAGAGAGTGGGCATCCCTCTCTTGTTCCCAATCTTACACGAAAAGCTTTCAGCTTCTCGCTGTTAAGTATGATGTTAGCTGTGGGTTTGTCATATATAGCCTTTATGATGTTGAGGTACTTGCCCTATATACCCATTTTGTTGAGAGTTTTTTAATCATGAATGCATGCTGAATTTTGTCAAATGCTTTTTCAGCATCTTGGAGATGATCATGTGGTTTTTGTTCTTCTTTTTGTTGATGTGGTGGATGATGTTGATGGATTTTCAAATGTTGTACCATCCTTGCATCCCTGAGATGAATCCCACTTGATCATGGTGTATGATCCTCTTGATGTATTTTTGAATTCGGTTTGCTAATGTTTTGTTGAGTACTTCTGCATCTACATTCATCCGGGATATTGGTCTCTAATTTTCTTTTTGGTGATGTCTTTGCCAGGTTTTGGTATTAGAGTGATGCTGGCTTCATAGAATGAGTTTGGAAGTATTCCCTCCTCATCTATTTCTTGGAAAACTTTAAGGAGAATGGGTGTTATTTCTTCTCTATATGTCTGGTAGATTTCAGAGGTGAATCCATCTGCCCTGGGGTTTTTTTTCTTGGGTAGTTTTTTGATTACTGCTTCAATTTCATTGCTGGTGATTGGTCTGTTTAGTTTTTCTGTTTCTTGCTTGGTCAGTTTTGGAAGGTTGTATTTTTCTAAGGAGTTGTCCATTTCTTCTATGTTTTCCAGCTTGTTAGCATATAGATTCTCATAATATTCTCTTGTAATTCTTTTTATTTCTGTGTGGTCCGTCGTGATTTTTCCTTTGTCATTTCTGATTCTGTTTATGTGTGTAGATTCTCTTTTTGTCTTAATGAGTCTGGCTAGGGGTTTGTCTATTTTGTTTATTTTTTCAAAGAACCGGCTCTTGGTTTCATTGATTTTTTTCTATTGTTTTATTCTTCTCAATTTTATTTATTTCTTCTCTGATCTTTATTATGTCCCTCCTTCTGGTGACTTTGGGCCTCATTTGTTCTTCTTTTTCCAATTTCAGTATTTGTGTCTTTAGACTATTCATTTGGGAATGTTTTTCCTTCGTTAAATAGACCTGGATTGCAATATACTTTCCTCTTAGAACTGCCTTTGCTGCGTCCCACAGAAGATGTGGCTTTGTATTGTTGTTGTCATTTGTCTCCATATATTCTTTGATTTCTGTTTTGATTTGGTCATTAACCCATTGATTAATTAGGAGAATGTTGTTAAGTCTCCATGTATTTGTGAGCCTTTTTGTTTTCTTTCTAAAATTTATTTCTAGTTTTATACCTTTATGATCTGAGAAGTTGGTTGGTAGAATTTCAATATTTTTGATTTTACTGAGGTTCTTTTGTGGCCTAGTATGTGGTCTATTCTGGAAAATGTTCCATGTGCACTTGAGAAGAATGTGTATCCTGTTGCTTTTGGGTGTAGAGGTCTGTAGATGTCTGTTAGGTCCATCTGTTCTAGTGTGTTGTTCAGTGCCTCTGTGTCTTTACTCATTTTTGTCTGGTTCATCTGTCCTTTGGAGTGAGTGGTGTGTTGAAGTCACCTAAAATGAATGCATTGCTGTCTATTTCTTCCTTTAATTCTGTTAGTATTTGTTTCACCTATGCCACCGCTCCCATATTTGGTGCATATATATTTATAATGGTTATATCTTCTTGTTGGATTGACCCCTTTATCATTATGTAATGTCCTTCTTTATCTCTTGCTACTTTCTTCGTTTTGAAGTCTATTTTGTCTGATACAAGTACTGCAACACCTGCTTTTTTCTCCTTGTTGTTTGCATGAAATATCTTTTTCCATCCCTTCACTTTTAGTCTGTGTATATCTTTGGGTTTGAGGTGAGTCTCTTCTAAGCAGCATATAGATGGTCTTGTTTTTTTTATCCATTCTGTTACTCTGTGTCTTTTGTTTGGTGCATTCAGTCCATTTACATTTAGAGTGATTATCGATAGATATGTACTTATTGCCATTGCTGGCTTGAGATTCGTGGATACCAAAGGTTCAAGGGTTGCTTCTTTACTATCTAACAATCTAACTTAACTTTCTTGTTAAGTTATTGTAAACACAGTCTGATGTTTCTTTTATTTCTCTCCCTTCTTATTCTTCCTCCTCCATTCTTTATATACTAGGTGTTTTATTCTTTGCCTTTAGTTAGTATTTGGATGTTCTGCTTTCTTTGCTATGATTTTATTTTCTCTGGTGATGTCTTTGTAGCCTTAGGAGTGCTTCCCTCTAAAGCAGTTCCTTTAAGATGTCCTTTAGAGGTGGTTTATGGGAGGCCAATTCTCTCAGCTTTCATTTGTCTGGAAATTGTTTAATCCCTCTGTCATATTTAAATGATAATCATGCTGGATACAATATTCTTGGTTCGAGGCCCTTCTGTTTCACTATATTAAATATATCATGCCATTCTCTTCTGGCCTGTAAGGTTTCTGTTGAGAAGTCTGATGATAGTCTGATGGGTTTTCCTTTGGAAGTGATCTTCTTTCTCTCTCTAGCTGCCTTTAATACTCTGTCCTTATCTTTGATCTTTGCCATTTTAATTATTATGTGTCTTGGTGTTGTCTTCCTTGGGTCCCTTGTGTTGGGAGATCTGTGGGCTTCCGTGGACTGCGAGACTATTTCCTTCCCTAGTATGGGGAAGTTTTCAGCAATTATTTCTTCAAAGACACTTTCTATCCCTTTTTCTCTCTCTTCTTCCTCTGGTGCTCTTATAATGCGAATATTGTTCCGTTTGGATTGGTCACACAGTTCTCTTAATATTCTTTCATTCCTAGAGATCCCTTTATCTCTCTCTGCCTCAGCTTCTCTGTATTCCTGTTCTCTTTTCTATTCCATAAACAGTCTCTTGCATCTGGTCCAGTCTGCTGCTGAGCCTGTCAGTGGCTTGTCTGATTTCTGCATTGTCTTTCCTCACTTCCCTCACTTCCTCCCTCAGCTCTTGCATATTTCTCTTTAGATCCATCAGCCTGGTTATGACTTTTATTCTGAATTATTTTTCAGGAAGATTGTGCATTTCCATCCCTTCAGGTTCCCTCTCGGGTGTTTTCTGGGTCTGGGTGATCTTTGTACCCTATTCGTCTGTCTTTTCAAGGCGATAGAAGTTGTCACTGGTAGGTGCCACGTATGTCAGCTGGGCTCTTTAAGACTTAAAGAAAAAAAATCAAAAATAAACAAAAAAAAAAAAGGAAGGGAAAGAAAAAAGGAAAAAAAAAGAAAAAGAAAACAAAGAAAAGAAAAGAAATGGGAAAAAAAAACCCGCCCACCAGGAGGGGATTCTGTAAGGATGCTGTAGGTGGCGCTGTTGCTCCACTAGTCCGCAGCCTCAGCCGCGCCGCTCTTTGTAGCTCTGGTTGGGGCGGAACGAATGGGAGGCTGTTGTTCTCTTTGTAAGGTTTCAGTGTGGCTACCTTTTCCCATTCGCCACCCAAGTGGTCCCAAATTCCTCAGGACTCCCAGCCCGCTGGGCTGATTGTGCCGGGGCGATTGTGTTCCCTTGATGGGCCCCCTGCTTCTCCAAGACTGCTAAAGACAGTGTGTGCTTTTCTCTTGTCCTGGGGCGCCGGCTACATGGACCGGGCGCGTTCCCAGCTCAAAACCTGCACCTTCTGTCTCTCCAATATCCAATGCACCGTGCAGTGTGTGTCAGCGCTCCCAGCATAGATCACCAGGGCTGGTTATTTCGCGTGGTGTACTTCCACTCCCTCCTTGCTCTGAATCCTCTCCTCCGGCGGTGCGCTGGGGTGGGGGAGTGCTCGGGTCGCGGCTCTGTATCTTACCCGCCTCGTGGGGTACCAAGTCCTCTCAGGTGCAGATGCAGGCTGTGCGCTGTCCTGTAAATTCTGGTCTCTCTTTTAGGAGTAGTTGTATTTGCTGTATTTTCATAGATTTATATGGTTTTGGGAGGAGATTTCCATCGCCCTGCTCACGCCGCCATCTTCCTGGAACCCCCAAAGTATTCTTTTTGGGTTATACTCGGACTTCCTGGGAAAAGCAAAAGGACTCCTTTGCTTTAAATTAGCTCCACAGTATGGAATAGATAATCCATAGGAATATCCTATGGGTGGAGCTGTTAAAAACGGTAGTAGAGACGTTTGACAGTGGTATTTGTATACTTCAACAGATACCGTCAATCACTGGTAATGTTCAGTTGTTAAGTCCTTGAAGTATTACAGTAGAGCCGTATGACACAATGGTTAAACAGATGATCTTGGAGAAAGAAAGCTTTGCAATCAATCTAGCTATGTCAGTGCTTATGTGACTTTGTGAAAATGTACTTTCTGAAGCCCCCACCAGTAAAATAAGATAATACTACTTGCCTCAGAGCCCTTTTGTCATACCAGATGCAGTAAGGGCAGCAGGTCCTGCTCTATTTGTCATTCCTTTAACCTAGCAGTGTCACGTTGCTGATGTGTCCTGGGAAAACGTTTGTTATGGGTTCATATCTCTGACTTTCCCTTCTTTGGGGAAGAGTGAGCCCCGGGGCGGGCACTGACCGCCTTAACTTACTTGTAGAGGTTAGAAAATAGTCAGGCACCTTCTTCTAGGGACTCGCAGGACAGATTTGTCAGGTAGGCCCTTTGTTTCAGCTTCCCCTTCTGAGGAAGGATTTTTTGAGATCTGTTTTCTCAGTAGGTCCTTATAACTCAGTTCTGGTTTCCATTCCTTTCTCAGACTTCCCACACATACTTTATTTTGGGTTTTGTTTTTATGTCTCTCAAAATAGACTGCTGATTTGGATAAAGCCACTCAAACCCCACTACAGAATGTCTTCTACCAGCAGCAGGTCCAGCATAGCCACTATACAGAAAGCCCTGGGCTGGGCTGGAGCTGGATATGGACACACTGTCTGTGGATGTGCAGAAACAATTGAATTACAATGTAACATGGAACCCACATTGTGCCGTTTCTCTTGGGTGTTGATCAGAACCGAGCCCACGTCCAGGTCATGATACAGAACTTATATGGCACTAGTACAGCAGCAGCTTGTGATGACTTAGAGGGACGCCTCCCCACCCATACTGTCTCACCCCAAAGAAACAGAGTTTATCCTAACAAGCCAGTTAGTGTTTAGGTTGGTGTACTAGTTTCCTAGGGCTGCCATAGCACAGTACCACAGACTGGGTGACTTAAATACAGTTCTGGAAATCTGAGATCCAGGTCTCAGCAAGACTGGTTTCTCCTGAGGCCTTTCTCTGTGGCTTGCAAAGGGCTGCCTGCTTGCTGTGTCTGCATGTGGTCTGTGCACATGCATCCCTGGTGTCTCTGTATCCAATTTCCTCCTCTTATCAGGGCACCAGTCAGATTTGACTAGGGCACCCCAGGATAGCCTCATTTTAACTAAAGGCCCTGTTTCTAAATACAGTAACTTTCTGAGGTACTAGATACTAGTGCTGCAACATACAAATTTGGGGAGGACACAATTCCGCCATAACAATTGTGTTTAGCAAAAAGAACAAAAAACAAAGCCCACTAGGTATTTTAAGCAGGAAAGGACTTAATGCAGGGAATAATAAATTTCCATAAATAGTGGAAGAGTCAAAAAAATGAAGGCAGGGAAGCTGCTGCTGCTTTGAAGGAACCCGTAACTCCTGAGCTGCCAGAGCAGCTCAGCTCTGGGGAGGATGCCCAGGCGTGCCTGCACCAAGCCAGTCGTCTGCCTTCTGCCAATGCCTTGCGCTCTCCTTAGCTTCCCTTGAACAAAGTATTTTTCTCCTCTTTCCCTTTCAAACCTTGGGCCAACCTTAGCATTGGAATAATGTAACACAACCCCACTGGAAAGGGATTCCAAGAAGTACCGTTGTGAGGATCTTTGCCCCAGTATGCAGGGGAGAAGGTAGACTAGAGCAGAAATGATGCTGAGTTGGCAACAATGCAGCACAGGAGCTGAGCCGCAGAATCACAGTCTTCATCCACCTACCAGTCTGTGCATTCAAGACCTAGTCTCTTACAGGCATTGTGCTAATGCTCAGGGAAGATTAAGGCCAAGATGGTGATGAATTTTTGCCATTGCTAATTGCCATTGAAAAATTGAGGGGCAAAAAGGTTGAGCAGTTTGTCCAAGGTCACACAGCTATAAAATAGCAAGGCTGGGAGAAGAACCCAAACAAATGGCTCCAATACTAAACCATGCTCCATCTTACGGAGACACAGCCTGTACCCCTTGAATTTATAAATTTGCAGTGGAGAGAAATGAAACCAATAATTTCACAAGTAATTAATTCAAAATTAATTTTATTCTAGAGACATACCTTTTATATGAGGAAACAAGGCCTGTTCAGTACCATTATCATTTCTACCCCTCTACAAAATCTCTTCCTTTTTCCTCAAGCCTGATTTCTCTTCATGCTCAGCAGATAATCTTGACTCTGTTTTATAGGTGCCAGTGGGTGTGATTTACTTCAGAACTACATGGGTCAGGGTGCTTCAGAGAAACACAAACACTGGCATACATATATATAGAAAGAGAGATTTTGTTATAAGGAATTGTATCATGTGATTATAGAGGCTCATATAGTCCCAAGGTCTGAGCCCAGGATTGCTGATGGTGTCGTTCCAGTCCAAAAACCAGCAGGCTCCAGGCCTAAGAAGAGCCAGTGTTTCAGTCTGAGTTGGAAGGCAGGCAAAGACTGCCACTTCGTCCCAAGTCAAAGCCATCAGGCTGGAGGAGTTCCCTCTGACTTAGGGGAAGGTCAGCCTTTTTGTTCTGTGCAGGCCTCCACCTGATTGGATGAGACCCACCCACATGGGGGAGGGCCATTCGCTTTACTCAGCCTACCAATTCAAGGGCTAATCTCATTCAGAAATGCTCCCACACTCAGAATATTTGGCTAAATTTCTGCCATCTGTGGCCCAGTCAAGTTAATGCATAAAATTAACCATTTACAAATACCTTTCCATTCAAGTTAATGCATAAAATTAACCATAACAAATACCTTTTCTATTCCTACCTCTAAAATTATGTGTCTCCACTCACAACCAGCACTTGTGAAAAAACAAAATTCAACTGAGTAAATTTTAAGTCTTACTGGCTTTAGTCAATGAATGATTCATGAATTGGGCAGCATACACTCTAGCAGATAGAAAGAAGCTCCGAGGAGCTGAACAAAATGAAAGCCTTTTATAGGCAGAAGGGAGTGGGAACAAGAAAGTTCTACTTGGCAACAAAGTGGGTTGGTTATTGCAAAGTTACTTTCCTTTAGGGGATAGCAGGGGGTCTCTTAGGCAGATTACCGAACCAGCGCTAAACCGGCAACCCCAGAATTGGGAGTGTGATATTGTGACTTATAATGGGAAATATGTATTTGGTCTTTGCCCTTTACTGGCATGAGCTCCTAAAACCCTTGGAATTTCCTGAGCAATAAGAGCAGTGGGAGCTATTGTTACAATATTTGGTCTCTTGTCCTCAATTCCTGGAATGGCTTCAGAGCCAAACAGTGAAATGGGTGTCTTGTTATTCTTAACAAGCCCTCTCCACCACACCTGAGTTTATGTTAATAAGGTGACTTTGGGAGAGCAGCTGAATATGGGGGCTGGTTGCCTGGGGAACCAACTGAAAAAGCAACCAAAGATTTAACCCCATTTTCAGTCATACCCCATGATTTCTGGGACAGCGGAGAGGCTATAAGTTGAATCAGTCACCAGTGACCAATGATTTAATCAATCGTGTCTTTATAATGAAGACTCCATAAAAAAAATGGAAAGGAGGGGGTTTGGAGAGCTTCCAGGTTGGGGAGCCCATGAAGAGGCAGGAAGAGTGGTGTGCCTTGGAGCTCATGCAAGCTCCGTGTCCTTTCCGCATACCTTGCCCTGTGCGTCCCTTCCACCTGGCTCTTCCTGAGCGTGGGGAAGTTGGGGTTCCTATGGCCAGGATCCTCACTGAACTTAAACCACCTGATGATGTAACTGGCCTGTTGCTAGGCTACCAGTTCCACACCTTTAGGCAGTAAGCTATTATTGCGCTATATAGAGAGCTCGCCCAGTGCTCTGGGCGGAGGTAGAGATGCTCGTGCTCAACTTACCACTGGGAGAACAAGCCGGGTAATAAACTCTTTCACCCCAAAGAACGTTTTGCTGTCAATTTCTTTGGTCACATTGAATCCATAGCAACTTGCTGGGTGCTGAAACCCATTGGCAAGACACTGAGTTATATCTTTTTGTAATAAACCAGGAATCTAGTAAGTAAAATGTTTCTCTGAGCTGTGTGAGCCACCCTGCAAATCAGTCAAACTCAAGGAAAGGGTCTTTGGAACGTCCCTCCTGTAGCCGGTTGGTTGGAAGTCTCAACTGACTGAAGTTGTGTTTGTTGGTGGTGGTGGTGGGGAGGGGGTGTGGTCTTATAGGACTGAACCCTTAACCTATGGGATCTGATGCTATTTCCAGGTAGATAATGTCTGAACTGAGTTGAATTGTAGGACAGCCAGCTGGTGTCAGCACTACTTGTTGTGTAAAACACCCCGCAACACACTGGAATTGGTAGCAGAACCCCTTTAAGGAGATAATCAGAGAGGAAATAGTTATAAGAAAATCTTACCTAATTTTATGTAAGAAAATGTAGAAACCTGAATAAAAGAGATGATTTTGTTTAAATGGAAATTACATTTCCGCAGAAGAGAGAGCAACAGGAAACCCCAATATGTGATGGGTTAATTTTATCTGTCAATTCGATTGGGCTAAGGGATGCTGTCTTGCCAATGGGTTTCAGCCCCGGGCAAGTTCACTATGGATTCAGTGTGACCAAAGAAATTGACAGCAAAACGTTCTTGGGGTGAAAGGGTTATACCCAACTTTATTTCCATGGCAGGTCAGTCACTAAAATCCCATTCACTCAGAGCGGGTCTGCATGCAGCAAGCCGGTCTCTGCCTCTGGGCCCCTCTGTCTGCACAGCTGTCCTCTGGGCCTCTCTGCCTGCAAAGCTGTCCCACACAGCCATTCTCTGGGCCTCTCTGCACAGCCATCCCGCACAGCCGTCCTCTGGGCCTCTGTCCTTGGCGCTGCCACCGCTCCAGCCTCTGCTCTGCTCTCCTGCAGCCTTGCAGCCGTGCCACCGTGTTGCACCCAGAGCACTGGGCAGAGGTCCCTATATAGAATCAACAGCCATGTATTGCCCACAGGTGTGCAGTGAGCTAGTCAACCAGGGCCAGGTGAGAATCCTGGCCGCAGGAACTCTCATTTTATCCACAGATGCCCAGCGGGCTGGCGCACTACTCCTGGGTGTCTGTGTGGCTGCTGCCAGAAGGGATTAGCATTTGCAGGTACACTGAGTAAAGAAGATCCACCCTCACCAGTGCAGGTGAGCTTCATCCATCCCACTGAGGGCCTGGATAGAACAAAAAGGCAGAGGAAGGGCCAGTTCGCTGTCGCTGGGACATCTGTTCTGTGCTTTTGAACATCAGTGCTGCTGGCACCCTGCCTTGGGACAGGACCAGGACCTAACACCACGGGTCCCCTGATTCCCGGGCCTTTGGGTTTGGCCCAGAACTACACCACTGGCTTCCCTGGGCCTCCAGGCTACCGGCAGCAGATGTGGGACTCCTCAGCCTCCATCATTATCTGAACCAATTCCTCCTGATAAATCTCTTTCTGTCTATGTATATATATATCCTATTGGTTCTGTTTCTCTAGAAAACACTGATTAATACACCCAAAAGCCATGGAAAAAATTGAGAAAGGAACAAAAGATTTAGTCCCACAAGAAAGCTCCAGATCTATCACAGGTGGATTCTATCAGGCTTTCAATAAACAGAAAATTCCAGTGCCATTTAAACTGCCATGGGGTCCTGGGAGAAAAGTTCCCAACATTTTTTTTTTAACAAAGCAAGTATATCATTGATTCTACAGCTGGACAAAATCCATCCAAAAAAATCCAAAATAATGCCAATCATACTTCAAATAAACAACAACAAAAACTAACCAGAACAACAACTCACAGACCAACTGTAGAGAAAATGAAAGTTCCTGTGGCTGGGATTCTCACCTGGCCCTGGTTGGCTTGCTCACTGCACACGTGTGGGCAATGTGTCGTTGACTATATGAAGAGCTCCGCTCAGTGCTTGGGGCTGCACAGGGGCAGCAGAGCAGAGGCTGGAGTGGGGGCAGCGCCAAGGACAGAGACGGAGATAGCTGCGGGGGCAGAGGGGCCCAGAGGCAGAGGCCGGCTTGCTGCAGGCAGACTCGCTCTGAGTGGATGGGATTCTAGTGATTGACCTGCCACCGTGGGAGTAAAGTTGGGTATAAACCCTTTGACCCTAAGAACGTTCCATTGTCATTTTTCGGTCTCAGTGAATCAAGAGCAAACTTGTCAGGGGCTGAAACCCATTGGTGAGACACCAATTTAACTAAAGAATAGCTATGCAAAAGTCACAAAATAGAAAACATAATTTGGCACACAAATCTAATTTGACCAAGTGGCTTCACTCCAAGATGCAAAAATAGTTTATTACTAAGAGCTGTGGATAAAATGAGAGTTCCTGTGGCCAGGATTCTCACCTGGCCCTGGTTGACTAGCTCACTGCACACCTGTGGGCAATACATGGCTGTTGACTCTATATAAAGCGGTCTGCCCAGTGCTCTGGGCGTGACACGGTGGCACGGCTGCAAGGCTGCAGGAGAGCAGAGCAGAGGCTGGAGTGGTGGCAGCGTCAAGGACAGAGGCCCAGAGGATGGCTGTGTGGGACAGCTGTGCAGAGAGGCCCAGAGGATGGCTGTGTGGGACAGCTGTGCAGGCAGAGAGGCCCAGAGGACGGCTGTGCGGACAGAGGGACCCGGAGGCAGAGACCGGCTTGCTGCATGCAGACTCGCTCTGAGTTAACAGAACTTTAGTGACTGACCTACCACATAGAAATAAAGTTAGGTATAACACTTTCAACCCAAGAACGTTTTGCTGTCAATTTCTTTGGTCACATTGAATCCCTAGCAAACTTGCCCAGGGCTGAAACCCATTGGCAAGACAGAGCTGTTAATATAATTACTCACATTGAAGGAGCAAAAGCAAAAGACAATATAGGATTATTCTTAGATGGCCAAGAGGCATTTAGTAAAATGTAGCATCCGTTCTTGATTTCTGTGCCCGTTTAAGAAAATCAGAAGAGATGTCTTCCTTAAAATGATCAAATGATTTATGCATTTGTATAAACAGCACGTCCTTAATAAATGATTGAATAAATTTAAGCTAACAGCATTTAAGTTATGTCTATTTTAGCACAACTTTTGTAGTTATTTGCAATATTAAAGAAAACCTTATCTCTGATTCCACACAACCACTTCTCTCTGCTTACCTACCTCATCCAGCCCTCCGTGTCACCAATTAGACCGTTCTGTCATTTGTATCCAAGTTTTCCAGTTCATCTGTTTGTAAGGTGATAATAGTTATGGAATATTTTTGAATCCCCTGATGTGAATGTTTCAGAATTAATATACTAAGTCATTTTTGAAAAAAATGAATGTGCAATAAATAGAGGATTATTTTGTCACTTAATCCAGTTAGAAAGGATTTACTTTTGGGAAGTAGTAGCTTTAACTTTCACTTCATTATGTAGAGGCCATATATTGAGACTTTGTTACATGCCTGGTGAGCCCTCTACAAACAAGTGGTTGTTGAGATGCTGTTTCTATTTCTGTGCATAAAAACATTTCCCCTACTTGACACTAGAGGGAAGCAGAACATAAGCCATATGCCCAGGAGCTCCAGGGGGCGGCTGCTGCAGTAGAATGGAAATCTCCCAGAAGCCACGCTTAGTGATGGGAAAAGTTGCTCGTCTTCTCTAAGTCTTCATTTTACCCCCTAGATGTGGATGGGGTTGTGGACTGAATGACTCTAAGACCTTCGCCAGTGCTAACATGCTGGGATTTTTAACAAGAACAGGATTCATATAGTGATTGTAGTGACTGTTAAAATTTAACACTGTTAACACTTAACTATCAAACAAAAGGTTTTTAAGCCCAAATCTGTTTAGACATTATTCTTGTTCTTTTAAAAACAGTGAACAGTTACTGAGAGCTTCTTGTGGGCCAAATACTATCCTAAGCATTTATCTGTCTTGTTATTTAGGCAACACAACTCTTGAGGTAAATGCGATTATTATTCCCGTTTGGCAAGTGAAGGTGAGGTTACCGGTCCCAGGTCTCACACCCAGGAAGGGTAGGGCCAGAATGGAAGAGATTTGACTCCAGAGGTCATGTTTATAACTGCTCCATCATACTGGGAACTAGTGCCAAAAAAAGGCGACCCAAATGTCTAATAAAATGTTAATAATTGCATCCAGCTGGCAATTCATAGTTTTGTCCTTACAGAAAATGACTTTCTTTGTAGTTTTCCAGTTCATATAGTTTTATCATTGCATTCTATATCTTGTTATCATAGATAATGCTATAATCTGTCCATTTGTGGATAAAATGAGAGTTCCTGTGGTCAGGATTCTCACCTGGCCCTGGTTGATTAGCTCACTGCACCCCTATGGGCAGTGCATGGCTGTTGACTCTATATAAAGAGCTCTGGCCAGTGCTCTGTGTGTGACACGGTGGCACGGCTGCAAGGCTGCAGGAGAGCAGAGCAGAGGCTGGAGTGGTGGCAGCGCCAAGGACAGAGGCCCAGAGGACGGCTGTGCGGACAGAGGGGCCCAGAGGCAGAGACCAGCTTGCTGCATGCCACTCGCTCTGAGTGAACGGGATTTTAGTGACTGACCTGCCACCTGGAAATAAAGTTGGGGATAACCCTTTCACCCCAAGAACGTTTTGCTGTCAATTTCTTTGGTCACATTGAATCCATAGCAAACTTGCCCAGGGCTGAAACCCATTGGCAAGACACCATTGCAAAGGCTGTTGATCTCTGAGTTTACATCTCCCCATGCCCAACTCCATAGCTGCTGGCAATGTCCCCCCTACAGTTTTGCTGCCTCTCACCACAGTTCCCAACATGTTGCTGGCTGAATGGCCCCCAGGGGAAATGCTTCTAAGAGCTTCTTCAAGTGTGCTCTTCCTATAAAGCTTTTCCTCACTCTACAAGGGTCCAAGCGTTTTCCTTCATATCTCTACTTGGACAACAATCTCACTGTATTATTTTGTTATTTGTTTCCCAGCTAGATTTAAACTCTTTTAGATCAGGTACTTCCTCTGTGCACTCTGAGGTCCAGCATAGGACTAGGAACATAGTAAGTAATAAGTATTCTTTGAAAGAATGAATGAATGAATGCATGAAGATTTTCCAAACCTTTGCTCTGAGGATGTTTAACCAGCCTGACTTTTACATAGATTTTTTTTTCTTATTGATGACCTTAATGTTTTTGAGTAACAAAATAATTTCTGACTTGGTTTGTTTAATTGTCCAGTAAAGTTGTAATGACAGTTCTTTTGCTTTGCTTTTAAATCATTGTTCTTGATATTTTCGATGCTGGAAACTTTATTAACAATCTCTAGGTATTTTTATCAGCTGGTGGGCCCAATAATCGAGAACGAGAATTAAATATTAATTGCAGGGAGGCAGGACTGCAAAAACCAGTGCAGTGTGGGAGGGTCCCAACATCTCTCCTGGGATGTGAACAACTGATGTGATGGAAAAACAACTATTTATCAATTTCTGAATAAACAAAGAACCACGTAACTTGCATGGAGAAACACTCTATCTACCTGAGGGGTCACTCAATTTAAAACATTCTTGATGATTCTAAAACTAGGTAATTTCTCCTCACAGGTGCTCAGGATTCAGGCCAGGGATTATGCTGGGGGAGTATCATTTTAGGCCACTTGGGTCAGCTCTATCAGCTTTTGTTCGGTTTCAAACCAGTCTTTGACTTGGTCTTTATCTACCCATTAGCGCTTTTTAATAAAATGTTATTTCTAAAATAGGTGATATGGATAAAGTGAAGGTTCCTATGGCCAGGATTCTCACCTGGTCGGCTAACTCACTTCACATGTGTGGGCAATACGTTGTTACTGACTCTATATAAAGAGTTCTGCCCAGTGCTCTGGGCCACACAGTGGCATGGTCACATGGCTGCAGGGCTGCAGGAGAGCAGAGGCTGGCATGGTGGCAGCACCAAGGACTGAGATGGCTGCAGGGGCAAGAGAGGCCCAGAGGCAGAGGCCGGCTTGCTGCATGCAGACTTGCTCTGAGTGGATGGGATTCTAGTGGTTGGCCTACCACCGTGGAAATAAAGTTGGGTGTAAACCCTTTCCCCCCAAGAACATTCCATTGTCATTCTTCAGCCTCACTGAAACCACAGTGAACTTGTCCGGGGCTGAAACCTCCTGGCAAAACAGATGCCTTTCTGCTCACAAAGCATTGCCTAGTACTCCACACGACCAGGCCTGGCTCTTCCCTCCGTTCCCCTTTCTGTTAGATTCTTGCAAAGTGAGTGGCGAACCGCTGGGTGCCAAACTGGTTGTACAAACTCCGCCTGTCCTGAAGGTGGGGAGAGGGGATAGTACCTATAACACCTGACCTCTGCTGGGCTTGCAAAACCTCCAAGCTCTGAGTCAGCAAGAAAAATATCATTTGTCATCTGAGACACAGACACCCCCCCCACACACACTCATATACAACACACACACGCTTGCACATGCTACACGTTCTCACACACCCATAGGCTCTCACACTCACACATATTCTGACACACATTTACACACATGGAGGAAAGGTTAGATGGACATAGTTGTCTCTGAGTACAATAATTAGCTCTTAATCTTTTTCTTTGTGTTTTTCAAGTTTTCTGTCTTGAAAATATAATACTTTTGTAAGTAACAAAACAGTAAATATTGTAAAATGAAGGAAATTATAAGCAAAATAAATTTTATATTGTCTGTTTTAATTTAATAAAGCTCCTCAGAGAAAGAATATTTTTAATATGTCTAATGACCCATTATAATGCCTCATTTCTATGTGTGAAACTTTGTAGTTATTATTACCTTGCAGAAATCCTACCAATTTATGTAATAAAATTGATAAAATATTTATATATTTCTTCAGTTATTGTACTTTAAAAAGGAGTCCCTACAATTGTGCTGACTTCACATTTGGTTGAAAATACAGTTTGGGGCTTTATATAACATTAGAGATTGTTGTGGTTCATAGATATTTATTTAGAAAATCTGATTAATGCATAAATGTTCTTCCTCCTTCAGACAGTCACCACAGCAGCTCTGAATCATACACATAACATCCACAGAACTTCATCCCCACCCCTGCTCAGCTCACCACAGACTGGGCATTCTGGAATTCTTACATTTTGGCCCCATGTATCTACAGTCAGCCACCTTGTCATTGCCTGTGAGATCCACAGGTGACCCTGAACGTGATTAACAGCAAGCTCAACAAATCATTCAAAAAGGATGTGGAATTTCCACTTTCAAACTGAATTTTTGCAAACAATTTTTATAAATCAATTCTAAACCTAGGTCTATGTAAAAGGAGGTTAATGGTCTTCCTTAATTATCTATGGCTCTGTTTTCACTGGGGTCTGAGGGTGATGGTGAATCACGTCCCCTCTCCTGTGAGTTCTCAACCAATGGGGGAAAAGCCAAGGAGGTAAATGCCTGCTTTATTTGGTAAGTACAGATAAAATAGGATTAGGCATGGATTTGGAGCCAAAATGGGGCTTCCTAGTCTGTTCCTGCCTTTTCTGTACTGACTTTCCCACCGAGCTCTAGGGTGGGTGGAGAAGCCGTGGCCGGGTGACCTTACATTTCATGTGGTAGCAGGGGATGTGTCCCTGCAAGAAGATACATGTCCTGTGAACTGTCTGGACCTGCCAGAGTATGGTGCAAAGAAAGAAAACAAAACAGTTTTCTTCCAAAATTGTTCATTCTAAGCAATGGAGCTCCCTGTTTGTCAATATGAGCAATGAGGAAATAAATGTCATGCTTACTACTGAACACGTCTGAATTCTTTTTTCCCACTGTTAAAAATATAGTAAGACTGTAGATGAAGTGATGTGATGGGTGGATCACTTCTTGAAATGTCCTTGGGGGTTATTTTAATGTTTCGCCCAGGATTTCATACACTGACTTCTTTCGGATTGAATGATTGGCCTAATTATCACCTAAATGGAGAAAGTAGATAATGAGGATTTTTAACATAAGAATTCAGTTTCAAGAAGAGTGAACAACAATGTCTATTGGCCTTCCTGTTTGGTTTAGGAGTGAATGGAGTAAACAAATTATTATGGCATGATGTCCTTCCCTATCCGAGGAAGATCTGGTAAGTGAGCTATCCCTGAAATGAAACAAGCTTTGGGTCCTACAACAAACGGAAACTGATGAATAAAAGGTCTTATTTGTTTCTGGCCTGGATTCCTCAACAGTGGTTCAAGATATTGTGCAGAGTTACCGAGATCTGCTGTTGATCCACATTTTGTATTAGGAGCCAGTTTAATCAAGAGCAAAGAGCTGAGGAAAGGTCACCATCCTCTTCTGGACGAGGGGGAGGAATGGGGCAGAGGTGAGGAAGAAGCCGTCTCTGTGTGGCCTCTCTGCGAGGCTATGTTCTTCACCCTCAGCTCTGTGCTAATGCAGGTCAACCCTGTTCTTCTGAACAAAGGGAGATGTGTACATGGGGTAAGGTTCTTACTAAAGGAAAAATAGGAAAGTTTATGCCCCCAGCAAATACCTAATGTCCTGCACATGGTAGGTACTCCTAAAAGTTGTTCTACTTATTTAAAATAGGTTGAAAATGCCTGTTTGGGTCAGGGAAAGAAATCCTGGAATATAAGAGTGAGCGACAAAGTCCACAGATCAAGGCTCCTTTGAAGCAGCACGAGCCAATACTTGGTCCAAGGGAGCCCTCCTGAGGATGGGTGAAACCGCCGCATCACTGGCTCAGCCACGACAGAATTCTATTTCACAGTCACATAGCACGCACTCAGTGTGGATGGGCAGGTGACTGAATAGATTTCTGTCACATGATAGTTCAGAAACCCATATGCTAGGCCTTACATGCCGTCAGCAGTGGAAGGAAACACGGTGGCAGCTCAGCTCCCCTGTTAAAAGCTTCCATCAGGAAGTGGCCGATCACCTGTGCTGGTGTTTCATTGGCGAGAACTTGGTCACGTGGCCATGCCTACGCGCCCCTTAGCGTTCCGGCACACTGGGAGGAAGGGAAGATGGATTTTGGCAGCTAACCAATAGTCTCAGCCATATTTGTTACCCTAGAGTGTGGGGCTCTGTTGCTCTGGAAGGGTGCAGACCGTGAGGGAGGCTGATCTCCAATAGTCAGTAAAACGTCCTGTAGCTGGTCACCCCCTTAGCAGAAGCCTCATGCAGCTGATGAAATGAATTCCCAGTGTTTTTCAAACAGATTCACTAACGTCATTTTTGTTGTTGTTGTTTATTTTTATTTTTTTAATAAGTTTATTTTGATATCATTAATCTACAATTAAATGAGTAATATTATGGTGATTACACTACCCCCTTCATCAGGTCCCCCCCACCAACTCCATTACAGTCACTGTCCATCAGGTAGTGAGATGCTATAGAGTCACTACTTGTCCTCTCTGGGTTGTACAGCCCTCCCCGTGCCCCCCCCAACATTACATCTGCTAATCGTAATGTTTCTTCTTCCCCCTTGTCCCTCCCTTCCCACCCATGCTCCCCAGTCCCTTTCCCTTTGGTAACTATTAGTCTGTTATTGGGTTCTGTGAGTCTCCTGCTGTTTTGTTCCTTCAGTTTTTTTTTCTTAGTTCTTATACCCCACATATGAGTGAAATCATTATACACAATGGAATATTATTCAGCCATAAGAAGAAAACAAATCCTACCATTTGCAACAACATGGATGGAGCTAGAGGGTATTATGCTCAGTGAAATAAGCCAAGCCGAAAAAGACAAGTACCAAATGATTTCACTAACGTCATTTTAACTCTGTGGCTGTCCCTATATTTGTAATACTAGAAAAGTACCCTGTGGTGCTGCCTAGTGACCACTAGCCCCCGAACCATTCAGCAGCTCCTCTACTGATCCAAGCAGGCCCTCAACCCCAGGAGTAAATCCCCAAAGCCGCCAAACTGGATGGGGCTCCAACTGGCTGACTCAAAGCCTTCATTTGCTTGGAATGGCTGGCCTCTGGTGTCTCCTTTCTCTGTTTCTTCTCTTTTCCCTCTACAGTTTTACTGGTGATTAGCACCCGCACCAGATGGTAAAGAGAAAGAGAGATGGCAAAATAAACATAAGCCTGTGAATTCTTAAAATTGCTGAAAATGTAGCTGACCATGAAATGCATTTAGAACTGTGGCTAATCATCCCTTATCCCCTACTAGTAACGTAAGCACAGACACTTGAGAGGTGTCTGTGATACTATTTAACACTAATTTATCACATATTCATGTTAAGAAGACTTTAGTGCATTTTTCTCAGTGTGAAGTTGTGATATAATTTATAATTAGAAATACATATTTGATCTTCATCATTTCTGGCACAGAGCTCCAAAAACCCTTGGAATTTCCTAAGTGAAGAGCGCAAAAGGGTGTCGTTTTATGTTAGTTACGTGGTGTGGATAAAGTGAAGGTTCCTGTGGCCAGGATTCTCACCTGGCCCTGGTCAGCTAGCTCACTACACACATGTGGGCAGTACATTGTTATTGACTCTATATAGAGCTCCGCCCTATGAACAAATGGGACTACATCAAGCTAAAAGGCTTCTGTACAGCAAAAGACACCATCAGCAGAACAAAAAGGCATCCTACAATATGGGATAATATATTTGTAAATGACATATCCAACAAGGGGTTAACATCCAAAGATATAAAGAACTCCCACACCTCAACACCCAAAAAGCAAATACGATTGAAAAATGAGCAGAAGATAGGAATAGACACTTCTCCAAAGAAGAAATTCAGATGGCTAACAGGCACATGAAAAGTTGCTCCACATCACTAATTATCAGGGAAATGCAAATTAAAACCACAATGAGACATCACCTCACACCAGTAAGGATGGCCAACACTGAAAAGACTAGAACAACAAATGCTGGTGAGGATGCAGAGAAAGGGCAACCCTCCCACACTGCTGGTGGGAATGTAAACTAGTTCAACCATTGTGGTAAGCAATATGGAGGTTCCTCAAAAAACTAAAAATACAAATACCATTTGATCAGGGAGTTCCACTCCTAGGAACTTACCCAAAGAACGCAAGTTCTCAGATTCAAAAAGACATTTGCACCCCTATGTTTATCACAGCACTATTTACAATAGCCAAGATATGGAAGCAACCTAAGTGTCCACCAGTAGATGAATGGATAAAGAAGAGTGGTACATATACACAATGGAATACTATTCAGTCATAAGAAAGAAACAAATCCTACCATTTGCAACAACATGGATGGAGCTAGAGGGTATTATGCTCAGTGAAATAAGCCAGGCAGAGAAAGACAAGTGCCAAATGATTTCACTCATTTGTGGAGTATAACGATGAAGCAAAACTGAAGGAACAAAACAAGCAGCAGACTCACAGGCTCCAAGAAGGGACTAGCAGTTACCAAAGGGGAGGGGTGTGGGAGGGAAGGTGGGGAGGGAGGGAGAAGGAGATTGAGGGGTATCATGATTGGTATACGTGGTGTGGGGGGGATCATGGGGAAGACAGTGTAGCACAGAGAAGACAAGAAGTGACTCTGTGGCATCTTACTACACTGATGAACAGTGACTGCAGTGGGGTATGGGGGTACTCAATAATATGGAACCATATTGTTTTTTCATGTGAAACCTTCATAAGAGTGTATATCAGTGATACCTTAATAAAAAAAAATAAAGACCTCCGCCCAGTGCTCTGGGCTACATGGTGGCCTGGCTGCAGGAGAGCAAAGACCGGGGTCATGGCAGCACCGAGACCAGAGACTGAGATGGCTGCAGGGGGTTGAGAGGCCCAGAGGCAGAGACCAGCTTGCTGCATGCAGACTCCCTCTGAGTAGATGGGATTCTAGTGACTGACCTGCCATGGTGGGAATGAAGCTGCGTATAAACTCTTTCACTCCAAGAATGTTCCATTGTCATTCTTTGGTCTAACTGAATCCATAGTGAGCTTGCCCAGGGCTGAAACCCACTGGCAAGACAGGTGACTTTTCGAAAGCCCAGAAGTATGGGCATTGGTTGTGCGAGGAGCCACCCAGTGATTAGAGGCTTGGAACTTTCAGTGCCATCCCCTGACCTCCGGGAGGAGAGAAGTGCTAGAGGTTAAGTCAATCACCAATGGTCAATGAGTTAATTAATAATGCCTGTGCAATGAAGCCTACATAAAACCCCAAAAGGGCAGGGCTCAGAGAGCTTCTGGGTTGATGAGGAAGGGGAGGTTCTGGGCCAGTGCCTGCAGACAGCACTGGAGCTCCACACCCCTTGCACGCGCCCTGCCCTATGTGTATCCTGCTGGATATTTGTCTGTATCCTTTCTGACAAAGCGGTAAACATTAAGTAAAATGCTTCTCTGAGTTCTGTGAATCTTCTGGCAAATTCACAAACCCAGGGAGGGGGTTTTTGGAAGCTTTCTTCTCTGTAGCCAGTGGGTCAGAAGCACAAGTGCCAACTTGGGTTTGCGATTGGTACCTGAGGTGTGCGTGTAGGGGGGGGCAGTCTGGTGGAATATGATGCCATCTCTGGATAATGTCCGAATTGCATCACATTGTGGGACAGCCTGCTGGGGTGGGGAATTGCCTGGTGTGGGGGGGGAACCCCAGCACATTTTGGGGGCCAGCAGTGTCAGAAGTGAAGCAGTGTGGGTGAGTAGTAAAGGAGACACACAGGAAAGAAACACAAAGGCTAAAGATTCATAGGAAGGAAAGACTCTTTTTCTCACACAGTAGGGAAGGATGGTAGGTTTTGCTTTCCAAATGCTTGACAAATAATTATAACAGTGAATGTTTATTGAGAGATTATGTGTCCAGTACAGTCTTAAATACTTTATGTAAGTGGTTTCATTTAATTCTTGCTACACCCCTGAGTGGTAGGTAGTTTTATTATCCTTCCTTCATAATCTAGAAAACTGGGCCATAGCCAAGCTCACATACCTAGTAAGTCCCAGAGGCATTGCTGTCTGACTGCACAGCGCAAGAACTGAACCTTTACATCATCCACCCCCCTACTCCGGTAGCAAATTATAGCCTGCTAAATTTTAAAGAAAATATAGTGAACATATTTTTCTCTTGAGAAAGTGAATTAATCTGTGAAATTCTTTTTTTCCTCCATGGGGTTCGAATTGGAATGACATATCTAACCAAGAGCTGAGATGCCCTGTTCTGTGTTGATCACCCAGTCAGAAAAACAGCACTGCCTGGATGGCTTCCTCACGCTAGTGGGTCATTAACCATCAAGGGATTTAGATGATACATACACCCCAGATTGCCAAAGGAGAAGAAAGTTAGCAGCGAAGACACAGGGTGGAGGGAGGTAACCACACGGTGCCCCTGTGCCCCCCACAGAGGACAGGTTAGACACTGGTACCAGGCCCTGATGACTCGCCTACCTAGTGAATGAAGATCTCCCATGAGGTTAAATAGCACCTGTGGGCTGCCGTCACACATCGCACTAAATCCTTTTGTGTCCTTCCTGTCCTGTAACTCAACAAATTGTAAACATTTCTCTAGCAAGTGGCAAAAAAGGCAGCAATGGGTACAGAACAGGCAGCTGGGGTCACCAGGGGACAAGTCAATAGCTGTGCCTAATGACAATATCGGAGAGCCCAATTAGACTCCAGAAAGTTCCCCTGAGCAATTCTGGATACGGTATTGACTTTCTTGAGACTTCAGCAATGCAGAGCACCTGCAGAAGGGCTCATTAGCTATAGGAAGTATCTTTCTCTATTCAGCTGCACCTTCAGCTCAGAAACATGAAACTCTTGGCAAAGAGAGCCTGTCAGCATCTCAGGGAAATCTTTCCTTCAGTTTCAGTTCACTAGGTTTAGCAACCTCTTCAGTCACCCGTGAGGGCAATGGAAATCCACAGGGAGGTGCAGCCCAGGTCCCCCACTTAGAATAGTCAGAGCCACGCATACTGCCACTGTAGAGTTCCAAGCAATGTAAAGCACTTTAGAGAATTAGCATCTTTCCTCAAATATAGAATTTATGCTTTTCTCCCTTCCACGGAGCTCATCCTTTCCTATATTCTACTTTGTAACATCTAAACGTGTACTAAAACAAATGATAGTAAAAGTTATGTTTGATTTGCCCTGCAGAGACCTTTTATGATATATATTTTCCTGGATCCAGAAATTAATTGCATTCATAGCAAAGTAACTTCAGAGATGGTTGCAAAACAAATTCTCAATCATACAGCATCCTTCCTACAGTAGGTTTTTTATTCCCTGGGTACTGTGGGCCTGCATTCTTTTAGACCCTGGGGAAATGGCAGCAAATCACAGACAAAGGTCCCTTCTCTCATGGACAGGGGAGATGTCCCCAAATAAATTAATGAAATAGTAACAGTTAATGCAGATGGTAAAGGTCCTATTGAGATAAAGAAATCAGAGAAGTGCAGTAAGAACTAGGATGTAGGGGTGGGACTGTAGTTTTTACCAGATTAGGCAGGGAAGTTCTCACTAAGGTGGCAATTGAGTAAAGACTTGAAAGAAGTGAGGGAGGGATACTTGCGGCTGTGGAAGTGATGGTCAGAAGAGTGAGGGTGGTTATATGCAGGCTGATTGGTTTTGTCCTTGTATTACAGAGGGAGACTATAGTCACACAGTCATTGATGGTCTTTGAGACTAAAATCTGCTGCCATGGACTGCATGTTTGTGCTCCCCCAAGATTTATATGGTGAACCTCTATTACCAATGTGATGGTGTCTGGAGACGGGGCCTTTGGGAGGGGGTTTAGGGGTGAGGGTGGGGCCCCCATGGTGGGTTCAGTGCCCCTGTAAGAAGAGGTCCCAGAGCTCCCTCACCCTTTACCCCACATGAGGACACACCAGGCGTCAGCCATCTGCAACCTGGAAGTGGGAACCTGACCATGTGGGCATCCTGATCTCAGATCTCCAGCCTCCAGAATTGTGGGAAATAAATTCCATAGTTTATAAGCTACCCAATTATGGTGATTTGTTACAGCGGTCTGAATGAACTGAGACAACTCTAAAAACAACTAATTGGTTTGGAAGAACATTGTGAAGAAATCTCAAAAGATTTGGGCTAAGATGACTGTATTTATAAAACAGATTATCTTATTTTAAAGCATTGTTAAATTCCAACAAACAAAAACTATATTTTATCAAATAACTCATTTAACTACATTTCATTTTAAAGCAATTATTTTTATGGCAAGTAACAGCAAGTTTCTCTGTACAGAGAAAAAATAAAGGTATGATGTATGAGGTAATGTGCAATAAACTCAGGTAAAAAGTCTTCAAGGGCAAATTAATCTGACTTGATTTTTCCAGCTTGTTGATCAGTCAAATCTAACAATTTCTAAGTATTTCATTTTGCAAGACTGATTAAGACCCACATTAAGATTCTGAATCTTCCCTTAGCGACCAAGAACATCCCTGTGCTGTGTTTGTGTGTGAAAGTAGAAATCCTGCCCACCCCTCTGGGACTTGATAATGGTCCTGGGAAATCCTTCTCTACCTCCGCAATTATCATCCCATATTCCAGTATGGGAAACTACAGGAAAGGAAATAAAAAGAAAGCAAGGTGTTGTAACCCTTTTGCTGGGTTTGCTCAAGGGTGACACCATCAGGGTTCCAGGAAGAGAAGATAAGCACATCTCTGTCCTATGAAAGGGGCCCCCTCTGCCCAGGGCATGCAGTGGGCACATCATACCCTCAGATTCCTTGAAGGTCAGTATGTTTTCTTCCTCAACAAGTGTTCAGGGTATTTTCCAATGTGGACATAATGATTAACATGGTCTTAGAGTTCAAAGGCTGGTTCTATTGTTTTGACTAAGTGACAGCACAAAGATCTAGTAATAAAAGCACAGGAATGGGATCAAGGATCTCTGGCAATGCACAGAAGGTTCCAGGTAGGAATTTACAAGGCCTGACCTTGTAAGCTCTGCCCCTGCAGAGGCATCTGTGCATTTAAGGCCACAAAAAATTAAGAGCCACTAAGTGTTTTAAATCTGTCATTTAAGCACTGCCAACTTCCAGCTAAGAATTTCTTTTATTTTCCTAGCTCCTTCTAAACACATCCAGCATTTGTTACTGGTTTGAGACAATAACATTGAAATGGCTTCTTTCTTTGTAGAGACCTCAGGAATCTGCCAGGATTTTCAGAGACTTCATGCTCTCCAACAGTGGTTTTAAATTTCTTCTTTGTTTTTGTATATTCGTTTGCTTTTAAACCAAACTGCATTATGTGGCTTGTCAGCTAAATGGGTTATCTCTATGTGGTGTGTTGTTCTTAATGGTTCTCTGTGGCATCTTTTCCATTTCTCACTCCCTGATCGCCAGAAGTTAATATCAGTAGAACTCTAAACAAATGAGCCCCTATTTCCAAGGGACTGTTTCTGCTAGCATTAGGTTATTTTTGTATTGTGTGAAGTTGTTGCCTAGGAGGTTTTTATTTTCAGTAACTACAGTTTTTGTTGCTTCTTTATTTCATGGATGGTAAAAAAAACAGTTTTGGATTATATGTAGAAAAATTGTCTTTAAAATCCCCAGTTACATAGCCTGTAATTTCCTATAAAAGTCTTGGGAAACACAAAAGAGCCTTTTAATGGAAGTAATCACAGGTGCCTTAGTGTAGTTATGGTAAAGAGAGATTTTTATAAGCTAATCCCATATTCTAGGGCTCATTTAAGTTCAGTGGGTGACTAACCATAATGTTATGATTTCAGCCTATGGAAAATAAATTTCCCAAACTGTTTATTCACTTGAAAAAGTCTCTAACCATGGGCAATGACTTTTAGCCAATGGGGAGATTCAGTTGAATTCTATGAAATAGCCATTTTTTGCAGGTCAAAATGGTAGAATATCCGTTTCATAGTGTCTGACCTGACAGAAGTTAAAAAAAATTATAGTAACCTAGATCCATACAAAGACCTGAACAAGTGGGAGAGAAAGGATCTATAAGGACTAAATAGAGGAAACGGGCAAACCAGAGCTCCACACTGGGCACTCTTTTGCATTGGTTCAAAATTTAATGCTGTCCACTTTGGGGGGGTGGGCGTTTGCAATGAGCAAGACACTACACTAATCTGTCTCTGATCTACATATGCTGTCTAAAGATACATTGTTTATATTGTCAATGATCTGTGAGATATTTTTATCTTCATTTTTAAGGATGAGAGAACTGAGGTTCCCAGAGTTGGAAGAACTCTCCCAAGTGTGGGAGAAGCTGGCTCTACTTTTACTGGATGTCAGACGACATTCTAGCCCAGTTTTGTCTGATCATAAAACATCTGCATTGATTCACGATGCCATTTTGCCTTGTGACCAGAAAGCAGGAGAAGGCCTCTGCGCTGTGAGGTTCAGGGGGTGCTCTGCTCCTGGGATTATCAAGAGAGAATCTGCATCCAAAAGCGAAGTCTGCTGTTTCTCTTTTTCAGGCTCCTCTTTTTTCTTTATGTATCAGAGCTTTAAGCCACTGGGTGTCAGAGCCACGCAGATTTTAAAAGAAGTCATTTGATTTCCTGCTGTATCTCAAAGATTAGACTTTTATTTACAGTTAGAGTCTAAGTTATAAATGCAGTCCTCTTTTTTTTTCTTTCTACCAAGGGTCCATCAGATGTAGAAAAGAGCTCAAGCTGTAAAACTATAGATTAGAATAGGGCATAAGGATGTTACAGAGACAAGTGTTCTTTTCTCCTTTCTTGGTGAGAATGGGGATGTCTTAGTGTTTCATTCCAGGGTGCACTAAACACGTCTTGGGAGATGGTGAATGATAAACTCTCCCAAATTGCCATATTTCCTTCTCCAACTTTTCACCAATCCATAATTTAAAAAATACAGATGTATTATAAGAGGGGACCCAGTATAGGTGATGAAGAGATTCTGGCATTAGATATTGGCGATGGTTGCACAACCTTGGGAATGTACTAAAAAGCCACTGAATTGTATAGTTTATGGTGTGTGAATTTCATCTCAATTTAAAAAATAATGCTAAGTGTTACTTTTACTCGATACTTTATGGCCCCACACTTCACTAAAGACAGTCCAATGAAGGCACACTATTATCCATATTTAACAAAGAAGAAAACTGAGGTTGAAGGAGGTTAAATGCTTTGTTCAAGGACACATACTAGGAAGCACTTGAGCTGAGGAGACTCAAGTCTGTTTCCGAAGCCCCATGACTTAATCCCTCCCAGCAATCAGCTGCCCTGGTAAAAAAAAAAAATTATTACATATCTGATAATACTCAAATGAAGAAAATATTTATATGTGTGTAAAAAAAAGGGGGGAGCCCAGTATAAAAAAGGAGAGAAAAGGCATTTAAAAAAAATTAAGGCATTGAACAAATCCATAGATGTGGGTTAAAAAAATGTAATTTCAGTTGTGAAAGGTTTGATTCAGAATCTTTGAGCTGTGAGAAGGCTTTTAAACCTTGTGCCCCACCCCATGCCTCCTTCATATTTCTAAGGTTGCCCTTCACCTTGGACATTTCACATTTGGGAGTCAAAAAAATTTTTTTTTAATCTCTCCCCAAACAATCCTTCTAGAACAAATCTGGTGAACCCGATGCAATGTGGGCTTGAGACATGGGGAACTGGCT
This sequence comes from Smutsia gigantea, assembly GCA_032199065.1. Classification (NCBI taxonomy): domain Eukaryota; kingdom Metazoa; phylum Chordata; class Mammalia; order Pholidota; family Manidae; genus Smutsia; species Smutsia gigantea. Next base: position 401,699 of record JAVSCE010006420.1, read on the forward strand.
GGGCTGCCAGCTTGAGTTCAAGTATGGATCCAGCACCACCAAAGATACTAGGAATTTCCCTTGAAGCTCGTGGGAGAAACTAGCTCTACTTTTCCAGGAGGTTAGTTTATTGCTTCATCATTCGACTCTTGTTTCTTCACTGCCTGCTTTAAGTCAGGCACTTTGCCAAGAACTGTGAATACACAGATGGTTTTGCCCTAATTCCTACCCTCACGGAGAAATGACCATAGGATTCAGACAAGTGACCCGTCCATGACAGGTCTGTGGGAGGACAGTAAGGGGTGAGGGGGACGCAGTGAGCCAGGCTATACCACGGGAGTCAGATGGCGTCTGCTGACGTGATAGGGCTGTTCCTACTGAAGCGTTAGCCGGAGAGGGATGGTATTTCTGTTTTCTTAACTGCCGAGTGAAATTTATTTTAGCTAGGGCATGCTTCTGGGTCTTCTAAAGGAGTACTTCCCTTCATGTGTGATATTTTTGTGAGTTGTAAAATAAATGCACCTTCCTCGACTGACATTAGACAAGTGCGAGGAGAAGTGACCACAGAATGGGCAACGGAAAAGGAGAAATGAGTGCTTCTCTATAACAAACAATATTCCAATACATGCTGTAGTGAGAATAGGCATTCATGAGAACTGTTACAGTCAAAGGAAGTGTATGCACCAAAGAAGGAATTTTAATAACTTGTCCAAGAATTAATAGCCCTCTCTACTCCTAAGACAAAACCCCCCCCCCATCAGTCCCTTATTTTGTTTCTCAGTGGCTAATGAACTGCATAACAGTCTATTTCTGTACAGCAAGTAGCTGTAAGGAGTCCTTAGCAGGCAAGTAACAGCGACCAGCACCTTGAGTTAGCCCCATACTGGTACATGTTTAACTATCTCCAGGACTGACTTAAGTCATCTTAAACAGAACTAGTCCCCACCCGTTCAGTTTGTTTCCTGAAGTGGGCTCCAAGGACTATCTGCCTCAAAAGCATATAGGACGCTTGTTACATGTACATATTTTTGGGTCTGCCAGATCTACTGATCCAGAATCTCTTTGGATAAGGGCCCAAACACGCATTAAAAAAAATAAAATTCTCAGTGATTTTTACACATACCACTGTGCACAAGTACTCCTATGGCAGTTTACAGTCTTCAAGGGTAATCTGGAATGGACATACATATGAAGAATATAGATATAAGGAATATATTTAACCCATGGTAATAAATGTGGATAGAAAGAAGAGGTATAATACTTAAGATATTGCAGTCCTGGAAACCATTGAAATACAATTTATATTGACCAAAAATGCATGAGGAAAACTAAATACTTCCTTTCTCTTCCCTTCCCTTTCCTCTTTTCATTCTTTTTTTTTTCTTTACTCCTTTTGTTGCTGTCTCCACTCCTGCAACTACAAAACATGAAAAGATGGTCACAATAGAAATGATAATCATTATAATAATGAAAAAATATGTTTCAGAGTTTTTTCTAGGATCTGCTAAGATTACAAAAAAAAAGTATCTTTTAGCCAGACTTCAAAAGAGTTAGGCAGCTTAATCATTCTTTGCCAGATTCATTGAATCATAAAATCCTTCCATGTGGCATGACACTTCTAGACATTGCATGTATAAGTGGCGGGAGGATCACAGGTGAAGCTTACTGTGAGTGAGGACACAGGGATAATCTGTGAGCAGCTGAAGCACACATGTCTCTTTTGTGGATCTACCATGCCTTTCAAAGAAGCAGCAAAAAGCTCTAAATATGCTCCATGCTTGTCAGGATTAGAAACCTCCTTGCCAAGAGAAATAAGCAAAAATAAACTACATCAAACTAAAAACTTCACAAATTAAAGGAAACCTGAACAAATGAAAAAGCAACCTAATGAGTGGGAGAGTATATCTTCAAATGATATATCTGACAAGGGGTTAATATCCAAAATCTATGAAGAATTCATATGCTGCAATGTCCCCCACCAAAAAATTATTTAAAAAATGGGCAAAGGATCTTAACATTTTTCCAGAGAAAATATACAGGTGGCCAACAGACACACAAAAACATGCTCAACAAATCATCAGGGAACTGCCAATCAAAACCAAAATGTGATAATCACCTCACACCAATTGTTACTATCCAGAAGACAGAAATAACAAGTGTTGGCAAGGATGTGGGGAAAGAAGAAACCCTCTTACACTGCTGGTTGGAATATAAACTGGTGTAGCCATAATGGAAAAAAGTATGGAGATTTTTCAAAAAATAAAAATACCTTATGACCCAGTAATTCTACTTCTGGGTATTAACCCAGAGAAAACAAAATCACTAATCTGAGAAGATACATGCACTTTTTTTTTTTAACTCACAGCAATACTGATTCTTGAACAGAAAGTCCATCCTGGTTTCTGTAGTGATATACTGAAGGTGAGGGCCCTGAATATTGATACCCAGAGGAATTGGCATCTTCTAAAGCTGATGAAGTTCTATATGGCACTGGACTATCTACTGAAACTGCTGGAAGGCTCTGGTCCTGAAAGGATACATGTCAAAAGGCAGAATATTTTGGTAAATTGCTTAAGGGGCTATGGTTAGCATCTTGAGTCCAGGATTGTCCATGTATCTCAGGTCTGTATGTGTAACTAACTTCTGACCATTTTCTGTTTTCTGGCAAATAATCCACTGGAGGAATGATGAATGTTCCATTCTTTGGAGACCCTGAATTGCCCGCATATCCCTCAGCCCCAATATCCACAGGAAGAACTATGCGACTAGATCGTAGTACAATGGGAGTTGGATGGCTGTAATATTTCTCTGGAGAAACATCAACGGGAAAAGTAGGACCATAAGGTCTCCTGGAAGGATTCATTTGAGTCCCATGGGCAAACTGTAGAGACACAAAGCTGCCTTTGGTCGGGATGTGTTTTGGAGAATTTCCATGGTAAACAGGGGGATTATTGTAGGATGGGAGGTGCGCTGCCCTGCGATCATCCCCATCTAACTGAGATGGGGACTTTGCATAACTTGGAGGCTGCACTTTATAAGAAAATTTGTTGGCTACTTTTGATGGACTAGAACTTGGCTTAGCATGCTTTCTTGGACTTGGATAGTAAACAGTACTCCTTGGACTTTGACAGTAAACCCTTTCCAGCAGCTCTTCCACAGAGGCACCATTTTCATTTTCAGGTACATCACACTGGGAAGCGTTAGAGCCCCGTTTCCCTTCATTAGCATCCAAAACCTTCATCTTTTGCCTCACATTTGAAAGGCGAGTGTCAGCAGAACTTGGAAGGGTGACTGTAGGTGTGGGTTGTGCTGACCTACTTTTGCCATCAACGGCATATTTGGCAGTTTTTTCAATCGCAGAAATATCTGATGGTTTATTCCATTTGGGCACAAATTCCTTCCTGAGGTTTGACATAGCATTGCTATTTTGGTTAGCAGCTGCATGATTATATTGCCTGGAATTATCCTGGGTACCTGATGGAAGTTTTCTTTGAAGATCTGCTCATCTCTAAGCTTTTTACTATCCTCATCCACTCATTTCCTCCTTAGCTGCCTTACTCTTTCTGGGGTACCAATTTTACTTTGATGGTGAGGGAAATGCTCATGTTTTTTGTGAGGTGAGGAGCCACTTTCTCTTCTGCTGCCTATATGGGGACTTGGCCTACCAACACTTTTTTGTCCATTGCTCAGATGACTAATGCCAGCAGATTGACATTCAGGTGGAAGTTGTCCCAAAGGGTTCTTTGGATATTCATCCTCTTTACCATTTGCAACAACATGGATGGAGCTAGAGGGTATTATGCTCAGTGAAATAAGCCAGGCTGAGAAAGACAAGTATCAGATGATTTCACTCATCAGGTTCTGGAAGGTCTAATTTTGCCCGCTTTAGTTCTGCCATAGAAATCTGAAGTTGCTCTATTACAAAATCATCTTCAAAGAAAAAATCCTTTGCCAGGGTCTTCTGAAGAAATTCCACAAGTTCTTCCATAGACAATTTCATTAGATGTTTTTTACGTAATTTTAAGATTGTATAAGACATAGCAGTAAGGACTCGTTCTCCTTCAAAGATGTAGATATCCCATATTCTGAGGTTCAGTGTAAAGGGAAGATGATCAAGGAAACATTTGAAAAAACCATTTCATTGTGTAAAAACTTGTGTAGATTTCTTGAGAATCCAAATGTTGCTTAAGGTTGGACAGAAACAGTATTCTTTCATGATGTTCTTGAAACCTCAAGAGTTTAGGAAAATCTTGGACAAAAAAGCCATGCATGGCATGTTTGGGGCCTGAGAAGAGTTTGACCAGGGCCCAGAAGGCATCTTCTTCATTCATACACCTAAGGGGTAAAGCTGTGATCTGGCTCATCCCCTGACAGTACCCAACTTCCGTGTTATAAATAGGATATACAGCCAGAACATGGAGTAAGGATTGTTGCTTAACACCATATCTGTCTCTAAATATAATATGGTCCCTAAATGTATGGCTGACATCAAGGTCTATTTGATATCAGGTGAACAACCCTGTGCTCTGTGTTTTAATTTATGTAAAGGTCTCTTGTTTCTTCTTTCATTTTAGGAATCTCCATAAGTAGAGCCCAGACTTCACCTCTGAGCTGGAGTGGGATTCCTTTGTAAATTCTCCTCTGAAACTTTTCAGTGTTCTTGTATTTTTCCCATCCTTTTAGCATTTTCAACCATTTAGTAGTTCTTTCAATTTCCAGACGCTTTTGCTGTTCTGCAGCTGCATTATGATATGGGAGCTCCTCCTCATGTAAAAAGCCAAATCTATCCGTGACTTTGTAAACAAGGTAATCAGCATCTTCCCAAGGTTCAATCTCTGCACCTTCTCGTCCTCTGTCATACTTAGCAACGATTTCCGCTCGCTCCTGGGCAAGTTTGAGTGCTACATCCTGATCTGGATTCATGACTGGAAGGGTCTCTGTGTGTTGTCCCAATCCAATATTAAACCAAAATCTGCTGTCCAAAGGTTCTCAGAAGAATACGTGTCCTCCGGATGGTCCCGACGGCTGATGCTGTAGCAGGGGACTGAACGGGCAGTCCTGGGAGGCCGAGCCGGGCCCAGCGCGGCGGTGGCTACCGCAGGGCCCTCCGCCCCCTTGTTTCCCTTCCAAGAGGCTCCCGGCGAAGCGAGCCTGGGAACCCGGAAGTTCCCTGGCGCGACACCTCCTGCCACCGCTATGGCAATGGCCCCCGCCTCCCAGGGTGGCTCGCCCGGGGTCCCGCCTCCTCGCCGCCGGCCCCGCCTGCCTCCCCGGCCGCCGCCATTTTGGCGCAGCCCTGGCGGCCGCTTCCGATATCTGCACTTCTACGTTTATATCAGCATTATTTATAATGGCCAAGAATAGCCTATGGAATTTATAGTCATACAATGGAATATTACTCAGCCATAAAAAGAAAACCCTTGCCATTTGCAGTGACATGGATAGAAATAGAGGGTATTTTGCTAAGTGAAATAAGCCAGGCGGAGAAAGACAAATACCATATGATTTCACTTATATGTAGAATCTGAAAAAAAAATGAACAAAACAGAAACAGACTCATGGACACAGAAGAGACTGGTAGTTGCCAAGGGGGAAGGGAGTAGTGGAGGTGAAGTGTATGAAGGGGATTTTAAAGAGATACAAACTTGCAATTTAAAAATAAACATAGGGCTAATGGTACAGCATAGGGAATATAGTAAATAATACTGTAATATCTTTGTAGGTTGACAGACGGTAACTACACTTATGGTAAGCATTTGATAATGTAGATTATTGTCAAATCACTGTTGTATGCCTGAAACCAATATGATGTGTATCAGCTACGCTTCAATAGAAAAATAGTAGAAAGAAAAAAGTTCTCTTTGCTACTAAGCGTGAACCACAGAGATGCTAACTGGCAACAGGTCTCAGAGCCAGAGTTTTAGATAAATTTTCTGGTGGGCTTCATTGGCTCTTGTGCTATGTGTATCTTGCTAGAGGTAAGTTCAGGGACTATTTCATAGGCACTAATGACACCTTGGCACAAATACAGAATGTCAGACCAGAGCCAATTTTATTCCATGATAATAGCCTAGATCTGTGGCAAGGGGGTATCCTATCACAACCAAGAGCTGTACAGATTTTATCAGCAGACTTACAAGGAATTTTCTTAATTATTTAACTCTGGGTTAATGGACTTGGAGATTCAGAATCTTGCCGTTCCTTGGTCACCATTCATCTCCTCCAGGAGGCTGGTTCCACCTTTCCTTCTCAGCTCCCCTCTCTCTTTCCTGAGCTTAAGCATCGTGTATTCTTAGCAATACCTGCTAAATAAATAATTCCAGATTACGACCCATATTGGCTAAAGCTAATTGGATTAATGAATTAATTGTAAGAAAAAACCGGAAGGTTCAAAAATGTGCATTAAGTTCTTAGATTTACATTTTGAATAGGATGAAAGAAATAAAAGAACAATGGGGAAAGGGGCAAAATTGAGAGGAGGAGAGAATTATGCAAATATGAGAAGAAAGCAAGATTATGTCTACTGCAAACATCAAATGACAGTATCATTTTATAAAGGTCAAACTTGGAGGGGGAGACATTTTTACCTATTATTTGAAATAACATTTCTTTTTTCTTTTTGTTCTGGGTTGAATTGTGTCCTCCCAAAAGATGCTGAAAGTCCTAACCCCTAGTACCTGTGAATGTGAGCTTTTTTGTAAATAGGTCTTTGCATATGATCAAATTAAGGCCAGTAACATGGGCCCTATTCAATATTTTGTCCTTATAAAAAGACATGGGAGACAGAAACAGACATGGATGGAGGGAAAACAATGTGAAGACCCAGAGAGAATGAATCTGCAATGAAGGAATGCCTGAAACTACCAGAAAGAAGGAGACAGGCATGGAATAGCAGAGAGGAAGACCAAAGACCACAGAAGGAAACAACCCTCCTAAAACTTCGATTTCTGACTTCTAGCCTCCAGATCTATGAAACAATGCATCTTTTTTGGTTGAGCCACCTAGTTTATGGTACTTTGTTATGGCAGCCCTAGGAAGTGAATATACTTCTTGAAAATGATATTTATGGACTTCAGAAAAATGAATTAGGATATCATCAAGATACAGAACTTTGCTTTTTGGGACGTGAGAATTTTTCAAGCCATTTTCCAGTTTGATAAGTGACCCATAGAGATTGAGAGTGGGCAAATCCTAGAACCAGCCATCTCTCTGAGCACTGGCTCCTGTCATTGGAGAATGGTACAAAGGATCTGGGCACTAGGTGTAGTTGTACCTATTGACATATTTTTTCTTCTAGGTCCTGTCAACTGACAGCAAGAAAATGTATGTGTTTGTAATAACTGACACATATACTAAAAACTGTATATAACTACCTGTTTCTATGTTAGTTTACCTAAGACTTCATACTGATGTTTCCAACTCTAATCCATTACTATATGGATCATTCTAGCCTCTTCCCCTTATCTGTAAGCCCCCATTCAAACCATCCACTTTCCATTTACATAATGTTTCCAGTACACATGCATAGTGGTATCAGAATTATAAACCCATACCCCACTGGGAACCAACTTTATCAATTAGAATATGGCACTCATATCCAATTTCTTTTGCTTTCCATCTTATAGACTTCACTGAGGTATTGATATACAGTCTTATGTTAGTTTCAAGTATACAACACAGTGGTTCATCAGTTACCCATATTATTAAACCCTCACCCCCTCTAGTGCACTCACCATCTGTCAACATAGGAAGATGTTACAGAATCTTAGGCTATGTTCTCCATGCTGTACTACCAACCCTGTGACTAATTTATATTATGATGAGAATTTTTGTGCCTGTTTATACCCTTACCATTGACTCCACTCTTTTCCAAAGTTACCATGGTCAGCACCTTTTCCTCACCTTTTTAGTGAGGTTGTTTCAGACATTTTAATACAGTTAAATTGTCACATTCTGCAATCATTCTTGGATCCCCCAACCTTCTATATATTTTTAAGTTTTGTGTTAAGATTCATTCTTTGTACTGTAAAATTCTATGGGGTTTGACAAATTCACAATGTCTTTATTCACCACAGTATTATATAAGATAATTTCACAACCTTAAAAAAAAATGACTTCTGTTTCACTTATTCAGCATGTCCCCACCCTCAAGCCTCTGCCAACCACTGATTTTTGTTTTATTTGTTTTTTAAACATTACTAGAATTTTTCTCTTTTCCAGAATGTCATATAATTGGAATTATAGAGTATGTAGCTTTTCAGACTTGGTTCTTTCATTTAGTAATATGAATTTAAGATACATACATAGCCTTTTGTGACTTAATAGCTCTTTTTTTCTCTTAATCCCTGAAAAATAGCCGATTATGAATAGTTATTATGAAAGTACCAGTACTTTTCACCTTTTGAGGAACACTTTGGTTTTTTTCAGTTTTGGGCATGAATAAAACTGCTATAAACATTCTAGTACAGATTTTTGAGTGGACATACATTTGGGTAAATACACATGAATGTGATTGCTGGATTGTATGGAAAGACTATATTTAGCTTTGAACGAAATTACCAAACTGCCTTTTAAAGTGGCTGTACCATTTTATATTTCCCAGCAAAGATGAGAATTCCTATTGTTTCACATCCTCCCCAGCAATTGATATTATTGTTTTTTCATTTTAACCAATCTAATGAGTATATAGTGTTATCACATTGCTGTTTTATTTTGCAATTCCTTGATGCCATGTGATGATGAGAATCTTTTCATATGTTTATTTGCTATCTGTATATATTCTTTGGTAAGTTGTCTGTCAGATTTTTTTGCCTATTTTTAAATTGTGTTTTTCTTCTTGTTGACTTTTAAGAATTCTTTGTATGTTTGAGACACAAATCCTTTATCAGGTATGTATTTGTATATTCTCCTATTCTGACTTGTTTTTCATTTTCTTAACAGTGTCTTCCACAGAGCAAAATTCAACTCAACTATTCTTTCATGAATTATGTTTTTGGTGTTCTGTATCTGGCTTATTTAATTTAGCATCATGTCTTCTAGATTCCTCCATATTGTCACAAGTGGCAGGATTTCCTTCTTTATTAAAGCTTATAATCTGTTGCATGTGTATGTGTGTTTATATATACATAAGTATTACATTTTCTAAATATATGTATATATGCACACTATACATTTTCTTCATTTATCTGTGGATAGACACAGTGGGAAACTAGCTGGATTACTGTGAATAATGCTACAGTGAATGTGGTAGTGCAGGTATCTTTTCAAGATAGTGATTTTATTTGCTTTGGATAATATATACCCAGAAATAGTATTGATGGATCAGATGATATTTCTGTTTTTAATTTTTTGAGGAACTTACGTACTGCTTTCCATAATAGCTGTAAAACCTACATTCCCACCCGCAGTGTACAAGGATTCCATATTTACCACATCCTCAGCAAAACTTACTTTTTGACTTTTTGTTGTCCAGCCTAACAAGTGAGAGGTAATAATTAATTGTGGTTTTGATTTTAATTTCACTGAAAACCAGTGATGTTGAGCCTTCTTTTTCTTCACATGACTGTTGGCCATTTCTATGTCTTCTTTGGTAAAATGTCTATCCAGGTCTTTTGCCCATTTTTTAAAAATTCAGCTTTCTTTTGCTATTGACTTGTTCCTTATATATTCTGGATATTTGCCCTTTATTGAATATATGGTTTAAAAATATTTTCTACCCTTCCATTGGTTGCCTTTTCATTTTGTTGATTGTTTCCTTTGCTTTGCAGATACTTTACAGTTTGATGTAGTCTCATTTTTTTGTTGTTGTTCTTGTTATTGCTTTTGTTACTTGTGCTTTGGTGGCAAATAAAAAAAAATTCATTGCTAAAACCAATGTTAAGGAGATTTTCTGTTTTCTTCCAGGAGTTTTATATTTTCAGGTGTTATATTCAACTCTTTCTTTCATTCAGAGTAGATTTTTGTTTATGGTATAAAATAATGGTCCAGTTTCATTCTTTTGCATGTGGATATCCTGTTTTCCCAACACCATTTATTGAAAAGGCTATCTTTTCCCCATTGTATTTTCTTGGTATCTTTGTTGAAGATTAGTTAACCATACATGTGAGGGTTTATTTCTGGGCTCTCTATTCTGTTCTGTTGGTTTATATCCCTGTCTTTATGCTGGAGCATTGCAATATAATTTTAAATCAGGAAGTGTAATGCCTCCAGCTTTGTTTTTCTTGTTCAATATTGATTTAGCTGTTTGGGGTCTTTTGTGGTTCTCTATGAATTTTAGGATTTTTAAAAGATTTCTGTGAAAAGTGCCATTGGAATTTAGATTGTGTTAAACTTTATATCACTAGTAGGGACATTTTGACAATATTCTTGCAATCCATTAACACAGGATATTCCTTCACTTATTTGTGTGTTCAATGTCTTTCATTAGTGTGTCATAGTTTTCTGTATACAGCTTTCACCTACTTGGTTAAATTTATTTCTAAGTAGTTTAGTCTTCTTGATGTTCTTATAAATGGGATTGCTTCCTTTTATTTATTTTTCAGGTAACTTGTTAGTATATAGAAATGTAAGTGATTTTTGTATATTGATCTTTCTATCCAGAAACTTTGCTGAATTTATTAGTTTTAACAGTTTTTGGTGGTCTTTAGAGTTTTCTCTATATAAGATAATGGCATTTGCAAACAGAGACAATTTTACTTCTTTTCTGATTTAGAAGCCTTTTATTTCTTTTTCTTGCCTAATTGCTCTGGCAAGAACTTCCAGTACTTTGTTAATAAAAGTGGTGAGAGGTGACATACTTGTCTTGCTCCTGATCTTAAAGAAATCATTTTAGCTTTTCACTGTTGAATATGTTAGCTATGGGTATGTCTAAATGTTCTTTATTATGTCAAGGTATAGTCCTTCTATAACTAATTCACTGAAAGTTTTTATTTTAAAGGGATGTTGAATTTTGTCAAGTGCTTTTTCTGCATATATTGAGAGGACCACATGATTTTATCCATTTTGTTTATGTGGTGTATTTATTGATTTCCTTGTGTTGAACCACCCTTGCACTCCAGAGATTAATTTCACTGGATTATAGTGTGTATTCCTTTTATGTACTGTTGAATTTTGTTTGTTATTATATTATTGAGGATTTTTGCATCTGTGTAATTTTCTTTTCTTGTAGTGTTCTTATTTGGTTATGGTGCCAGAGTAATGTTGGCCTTGTTAAATGAATTTGGAAATGTTCCTTCCTCTTTAATTTTTTGGAAGTGCTTGAGAAGGACAGGCATTAATTCTTTAAAATTTTGGTAGAATTCACCAGTGAAGTCCTGTGGTTATGGACTTTTCTTGGCATATTTTTGACTACTGATTCAATCTCCTTACTTGCTAAATAAAGTAAAATTTTTAGATATACCAGTGTTAGCTGAATATATATTTACAACTGTTATATCTTCTTGATGAATAGACCCCTTTATCATTATATGAGGAGCTTCTTAGTTTCTTGTTACAGTGTTTGACTCATAGTCTATTATTTTCTGAAAAAATTATTGCTATCTCCTCTTTTTTTTTTGGCTTCTATTTGCATGGAATACTTATCCATTCAGTTTCAGCCTATGTGTATCCTTAAAGCTGAAGTGAGTCTCTTGAAGGCAGCATATAATTATTTAGATCTTGTTTTTTAATGCATTCAGCCTGTCTATGTCTATTAACTGGAGAACTCAACCCATTTGTCTTTAAAGTATTAATAGGTTAAGATTTACTGTGTCATATTGTTAATTGTTTTCTGGCTGGTAGGTTTTTTGTTCTTCATCTTTTTCTGTCTTCTTTTGTTATTTGATTTTCTATAGTGATAACTTTGATTTCTTTTATCATTTGTGTGTCTACTATAGATTTTTTCTTAATGCCACAAGGCATGCATAAAACATCTTATAATAGTCAATTTTAAGCTGATAATAACCTTGATTATATACAAAAACTCTACCTTTAAACTCCCTTACCTGTAGTTTTTAAAACTGTTGCAAATCTCGTTTTTTCCAGTTTTATTGATAAATAATATACATTACTATGTAAGTTTAAGGTGTACCAATGATGGTTTGATTTATATATATTGTGAAATGATTACCACAATGGACTCAGCAAACAACCATCTTCTCATATAGGTACAATTAGAAGAAGAAGAAGAAAAGAGTAAAGGAAAAGAATTAAAGAATTTCTCCTTGTGATAACTCTTAAGATTTACTCTCAACTTCCTTATATCTTACATAACAATGTTGGCTATAGCCCTCATGTTTTACATTATATCTCTAGTACTTATTTATCTTATAATTGGAAGTTTGTATCTTTTGACTGCCTTCCTCCAGTTCTGCCTTCTCACACCCCACCCCTCACCAGTGGTAACCACAAGGCTGATCCCTTTTTTGAAGTTTTTAAAAATATTTTTATTTTGTTTTTGTTTTAGATTCCACATACATGGTATTTGTCTTCCTATGTCTGACTTATTTCACTAAGCGTAATGCCTTAAAGGTATATCCATGTTGTGTGTATACACACACCCCCCACAAATTCTTTTTCCATTTATCCATGATGGACACTTAGGTTGTTTCCATGTCTTGGCTGTTGTAAATAATGTTTCTATGAACATAGCAGTGCAGATATCTTTTCAAGTTAGTGTTTTAATTTCCTTTGGATGTATTCCCTGAAATGAAATTGCTGAATCATGTAATAGTTCTATTTTTAATTTTTTGAAGATCCTCCATAGTTTTTCCATAGTGGCTGTACCAATTTACAATCCCATCAGCAGTGCACAAAACCTCCCTTTGCTCCAAATCCATGCCAGTATTTATCTTTTGTATCCTCAATGATGGCCATTCTTTAACAGGCCCAGAGTAATATCTCATCATGGTTTAATTTGCATTTCCCTAATGACTGGTGATGCTAAGCATCTGTTTTTTACCTGTTGGCCTTTTGTACATCTTCCTTTGGGACATGCCTACTCAGATCCTTTGCCCATTGTTTAATTGGGTTATTCTTTTGCTATAGAGTTATATTAGTTCCTTATATATACTGGCTATTAATGCCTTATCAGAGATATGGTTGGAAAATATTGTTTTTCACATTCTGTGGATTATCTGGTGCTGGTTTCTTTTGTTGTGCAGAAGGTTTTTAGTTTGATGTTTTCTCCCTTTTTGTTTCTGAACTTGAGTGGACATCCTTTTCTTGTTCCTAACCTTAGAGAAAAAGCTTTCAGCTTTTAACCATTGAGTATGATGTTAGCTGTGGGTTTGCTGTATATGGCCTTTATTATGTTGGGGTACATACCCTCTATACCCATTTTTAAAAAAGTTTTTATCATAAATGGATGTTGAATTTTCTCAAAATCTTCTTCAGCATCTATTGAGATGATCATATGGTTTTTATCCTTTTTTTGTTAATGTGTATCACACTGACTGATTTGCAAATATTCTACCATACTTGCATCCCTGTAATAAATCCTACTTGGTCATGCTGGATAATCCTTTTGATGTATTTTTAATATTTTGTTGAGGATTTTTAAATCTATGTTTTTGGGGATATTGGTTTATAATTTTTTTTGTAGTGTCTTTGGTATTGGTATTAGAGTGATGCTGGCCTCATAGAATGAGTTTGGAAGTATTCCCTCCTTTTCTACTTTTGGAATACTTAAAAAGGATGGCTATTAGCTCTTCTTTAAATGTTTGGTGGAGTTCATCAATGAAGCCATCTGGTCCTGGATTTTGTTTGTTGGGAGTTTTTGATTAACAATTCAATTTTGTTACTGGTAATCTGTTCAGATTTTCTGTTTTCTCCTGGATCAGTCTTGGAAGGTTGTAGTTTTCCAGTAATTTGTCCATTTCATCTATGTTGTCAAATTTATTGGCATATAATTTTTCATAGAATTCTCTAATAATTCTTTGTATTTCTGTGGTATCAGTTGTAACTATTCCTTTATTGTTTCTGATTTTATTTCTGTCCTCTTTTTTTTTTCTTGATAAATCTGGCTAGGGGTTTGTCTGTTCTATCTTCTCAGAGAACCAGCTTTCATTGATTTTTCCTTTTTCTATTGTCTTATTTTTCTCTATTTTATTTATTTCTGCTCTGATGTCTATTATGTCCCTACTTCTAACTTTCTGTTCATTTGTTCTTTTACTGGTTTCTTCAGTTGTGAGTTAAGACTGTGTACTTGGGATTGTTTTTGCTTCTTGAAGTAGCCCTATGTTGCTATGTACTTAGAGCCACTTCTGCAGACAAATTTTGGACTGTTGTAAGTTTTCATTTGTCTCCATTATTGCTTGATTTCTGTTTTGATTTGTTCATTGATCCATTGATTATTTAAAACATGTTTAGCCTTCATGTGTTTGTGGGCTTTTTTGTTTCCTTCGTGTAATTTCTACTTTCATACCATTGTGTTTTGAGAAGTTGCTTTTGATACAATTTCAATATTTTTGAATTTACTGAGGCTATTTTTGTGGCCTCATATATGATCTATTCTGGAGAATGTTCCATGTACACTTGAGAAAAATGTGTATCCTGATGCTTTTGGGTGGAATGTTCTGTAGATATCTGTTAAGTCCATCTGATATAATACGTTGTTCAGTGTCTCTGTTTCCTTATTTATTTTCTGTCTCATTGGTCTTCCTATTGCTGTAAGTGGTGTGTTAATGTCTCCTAATATGAGTGAGTTGTAGTCTGTTTCTCCCTTTAATTCTATTAGTATTTTAAATATTTAGGTGCTCCTCTGTTGGGTGCATGGGTATTTATAATGGTTATATTCTCTTGTTGTACTGACCCCTTTATCATTATGTAATGTCCTTCTTTGTCTCTTGTTATTTTCTTCATTTTGAAGTCTATTTTGTCTGATATAAGTATTGCTACTCTTGCTTTTTCTCCCTTTTATTTGCATGAAGTATCTTTTTCCATCCTTTCATTTTCAGTCTGTGTATGTCTATAGGTCTGAAACAAGTCTCTTGTAGGCAGCATGTAGATGGATCTTGTTTCCTTATCCACTCTGCCACCCTGTGTCTTATGATCGATGCATTCAGTCCATGTACATTTAAGGTAGTTATTGACAGGTATGTACTTATTGTCATTAATTGTTTTCTGGTTGTTTTTGTAGTTCCTCTCTGTTCTTCTTCTCTTATGCTCTTTTCTTATTTGATGGTGTTCCTTGGTGTTGTGAGTGGATTCTTAAATTTTTTTGTGTGTCATAGGCTTTAGGTTTGTGGTTACCATAAGGTTCATAGATAGTTTCCTAAATATATAACAGTGTATATTAAGTTGAGAGTCACTCTATTTCAAACACAATCTAAAAGTACTTCTTTTTTATTTTTCCTCCTTCATATTTTATGTATTAGATGTCATAATCTGAAGTTTTGTGTATCCCTTGATGAATTTTTATTTAGTTGGCTTTGCTACTTTTATTTCATTTTGTTTTTAACTTCATATTTGCTTGGTAAGTAACTGGTCTACTACCTTTACTGTAAGTTTATTCTCACTGGTGAAAATCTTTTAGGCTTAAGAACATTTCCATCTACAGAAGTCCCTTTAACATACCCTGTAAGGCCAATTTAGTGGTGGTGAATTCCTTTAACTTTTGTTTATCTGGGAAACTTTTAATCTGTCTTTCAATTCTGAATAATAGCCTTGCTGGGAAAAGGATATTTGGTTGAAGGTCCTTTTGTTTCAATACATTAAATATTTCATGTCACTCCCTTCTGGTCTGTAAAGTTTCTGCTAAGAAATCTGCTAATAGCCTGATGGAGTTTCCCTGATAGGTAATCTTTTTTCTCTCTTTGTCTGCTTTCAATACCCTCTATGTACTGGTAATTTTTGTCATTTTAATTATTACATGTCTTGGTGTTGTCTTCCTGGGGTTCCTTTTGTTAGAGGCTGTCGCTTTCAGTACCTGAGTATCTATTTCCTTCCCCAGATTGGGGAATTTTTCAGCAATTATTTCCTCGAAGATACTCCCTACCCCCTTGTCTCCCTCTTCTCCTTCTGCTACCCCTATTATGCAGATGTTTTGTCTGGAGTTGTCACACAGCTCTCTTAGCATCCTCTCATTTCTAGAGATTCTTTTTTTCTCTCTGTTCCTCAGGTTTGTTGTTTTCCTGTTCTCTAATTTCCATCTCATTGATCTTCTCCTCTACTTGCAGCAGTCTATTATTCATTTCCTCCATTGTATATTTCATTTCAGTTATTGTATTCTTCAGTACTGAGTAGCTCTTTTTCAACTCTTCTATCTCTTTGTTGAAGTCCTCCCTCTTATGAACACTTTTCTGAAGATCAGTGATCATATTTATGACTGTTACTTTGAAATCTTAATAAAGAAGACTGATGACCTCCATTTCATTTAGCCCTCTTTCTGGTGTCTTATCCTGTACTTTTGTTTGGAACATTTTGCTCTGCTTTCTCATTTTGTCTAGGTTTTTGTGTTTCTTCCTTTGTGTTAGATAGATCTGTTATGCTTTCTGGTCTAGAGAGTAATGGCTTTAATGAAGGAGTTGTCCTGTTGTGTCCAGAAGCTTAAGATTTTTTACTCACCAGTACCTGGTTTTCCTTTGCAGTGGAGCCCCAGTTGCTGTTCGTGTGCCATGGGCAGGGCCCCCTTTCTGTCTGCTGGCCGTGTTTGGTCTATGTCCACCTAGGCCCTTTGTGAGCAGTGTAGGTGGCACTTCTACTGGGGTCGTTGGGAGCCTCATGCTCGGGATGTTCATTTCTCTCCCCAGGTTTGGGAAGTTCTCAGACATTATTGCCTCAAATAAACTGTCTTTCTCTTTTCTGAAATCCCCATATTATGAATATTGTTTATTTTTATTTTTATTGTGTCCCATATTCCCTCAGCTGGCTTCATCCTTTTCTTTCTTTCTTTTTTTTTGCTCCTCTGAGAAATTTCTAATGTTCCATCCTCCTGGATACTGATTCTTTCTTCTGTATGGTTGACCCAACTTTTGAAACTCCATTGAAATTTTTGGTTCAGTGATTGTATTTTTCAGCTATAGGATTTGTTTGTTTGATAGTTGCTATTTCCTTGTTGTCTTGTTTTATTCGTACATTGTTTTCCTAATTTCATTTAGTTGTCTGTCTTTATTTTGCTAAACTTCCTTAAAAATATTATTCTGGATTCTCTGTTATTTCATAGATCTCAATTTCTTTAGAGGCAGTTATAGGAACTTCCTTAGTTTCCTTTGGTGGTGTCATATTTACCTGATTTTTTTTTTTTGGTGAATCTTGATTCCTTACATTGGTATATGCATATTCCTTACATTGGTATATGTATATTCCTTGAGTAATGGGGCTCCTCATCCAGACTTAACAGGTTTGCTTTGGCAAGGACAACTCTTCTCCACTCAGCTCAGTTTGATTTTCTGGATGTGTCTTCTGGTAATGTCTTTGGGCATTCAGTTATAGGTGGGGGTTCACTTATAGTTTATTTTGGTGTAAAGCAACTGTTCAGGCTCTGAGGATGTGGCTGGGAGGGTTCCACTGGCTGAAAACAGTTGAGTCAGACTGCTGTCCTGCTTTCCTACCCATGTGAGGCTATAGGATGGGTTCCACAGTTTTCTGAATTCTGTGATGTGTCCTACTAGATGATTGGGACTGAGTACTCTATTCAGTAGAAGCTGGGCTATGAACTAGCTTCCCTGCCCTGGTAGGGCAGCAGGCCAGGGCCCAGGGCTTGTATCACTATTTGTTTGGGGACCCAAATCAAGCTTGGGTGTGCATTAAATACCCTGGTCAATTGAGGACACTGATTTTCCTCTACAGCTGGGGGAAGCCACAGAATATGCTCTCTATTCATTTTATTTAAGGCTGTTGAATGGGCTGTGCAGTTTTCCATGTGCTCTGTTTAAGTGCTCTGATCAGATAGGCTGAATGCTGTATTCAGTGAGAAATTTTATGAATAAAATTTTCTGCCTGGGCATTGCAGTAGAAGCAGCTCTAAAGCTAGGACATCTCTTTGTTTTCTTAATTCAAGCAGTGCTGCATGCCATGTTCCCTTGCCAAACAGGGCCACTAGCGTTGCATACTGTTGGCGGTGTCTGCCCTTCTCTCCCTGTGTGCTACTGGATTGCACACTTTCAGGTGTTTTTGCCAGCCCTTTTGGTTGGATGGGACAGAAAGACACTCTCCACAGCAGGTGAGGGTATGTCTTGGCCCTTTCCTGGACAGGATAGAGAGGGGATGTTCTAGGTTACTCTCAGTTTCCCAAACAAACTCTGGTTAGGAGAGCCCAGGAGCTACCCCATCATACCCATCATACCCCATCATACCCATCACACACACTGATGAATTAATACCTCTGCCTGTCATAGCATGGGAATCCTCTCTACCTGATGCTGGCTTTTGCTTGGGGGTGATCAACTCTTCCCATCCATTTTTGACTTGAGTGCCACTGGGCCATATAACTTCTAGGAGTTACCACTAGCCCTCTGGTCAGATGGGGCTGTAAGACACTCTCTACAGTGGATGGGGCTATGACTTACCAGTTTGCCTGGATACAGTCAGACCAGAATCTAAGGCCAGTGAAACTTATTTGAGGGTACAGTCAGGCAGATATGCACTGCACTGAGTTCACTGAATAGACTGCATCCGCAACTTTGCTCTGCACATGAGCAAAATCACTGGTTGGGTTTATTACTTGGGCACTGCACATAGGGTCCATGTACTGGTTGTTGCAAGCCACCCCTACCCCTGCCCCACTTCTCTGTCACAGATTCCCAGCAGCTGGGCCCCACAGATTTACCTGTAATTCCTGTTGCAAGATCAGGTAGGGGCTTTATAAAGTGACCCACAATGCTAGGAGAGGTGGTATCCCCTCTGTTCTCTTTCCTCACTGAAGGAACCGAGGCTCAGGGGAGACCTCTTGGTGTGGGGCTAGGATGTCCTGGGGGAGGGGCAGCAGTCAATGTGTAGCTTCTTACTCTTCTAATGTAGTCCATCTTGGTCTCTGAAGTGCAGGGAGGTGTTTCAACCTCACCCCCATATTCTAGGATTCTCTTGGTGGCGTCTTGTCCCTGATTAGATGTTCTTATGAGGGTGAGTGAAGTCAGGAATGACCTTGTTGCCATCTTGGTAACTTCATTCTCCTATGTTTTTTTTTTGATATCACTTCACTTCTTTTTATACTCTATACCCATTAAGAAATTATTGTAGCTATAGTTTTTATTTTCTTATTTTGTATTTTGGTATCGTTAATGTACAATTACTTGAAAAACATTATGGTTACTAGACCCCCTATTATTAAGTCCCCCCCACATACCCCATTACAGTCACTGTCCATCAGCGTAGTAAGATGCTATGGAATCATTACTTGTCTTCTCTATAAATACTGCCTTTCCCGTGTCCCCCACCGCTACATTATGTGTGCTAATCATAATGCATCTTTTCCCCCCTTATCCCTCCCTTCCCGCCCATTCTCCCCAGTCCCTTTCCCTTTGGTAACTATTAGTCCATTCTTGGGTTCTGTGAGTCTGCTGCTGATTTGTTCCTTCAGTTTTTTTCTTTGTTCTTATACTCCACAGATGAGTGAAATCATTTGATACTTGTCTTTTTCTGCCTGGCTTGTTTTACTGAGCATAATACCCTCTAGCTCCATCCATGTTTTGCAAATGGTATGATTTGTCTTCTACTTATGGCTAAATAAGATTCCATTGTGTATATGTACCACATCTTTATCCATCCATCTACTGATGGACACTTAGGTTGCTTCCATTTCTTGGCTATTGTAAATAGTGCTGCGATAAACATAGGGGTGCATATGTCTTTTTCAAACTGTGCTGCTGCATTCTTAGGGTAAATACCTAGAAGTGGAATTCCTGGGTCACACGGTATTTCCATTTTGAGTTTTTTGAGAAACCTCCATACTGCTTTCCACAATGGTTGAACTAATTTACATTCCCACCAGCAGTGTAGGAGGGTTCCCCGTTCTCCACATCCTCGCCAACATTTGTTGTTTGTCTTTTGAATGGCGGTCATTCTAACAGGTGTGAGGTGATATCTCATTGTGGTTTTATTTTGCATTTCTCTGATGACTAGTAATGTGGAGCATCTTTTCATGTGCCTGTTGGCCATCTGAATCTCTTCTTTGGAGAAGTGTCTGTTCAGCTCCTCTGCCCATTTTTCAATTGGCTTATTTGCTTTTTGTTTGTTGAGGTGCGTGAGCTCTTTATATAATTAGGATGTCAACTGCTTATTGGATATGTCATTTATGAATATATTCTACCATACTGTAGGATCTCTTTTTGTTCTACTGATGGTATCCTTTGCTGTACAGAAGCTTTTTAGTTTGATATAGTCCCATTTGTTCATTTTTGCTTTTGTTTCCCTTGCCCGGGGAGACATGTTCATGAAGAAGTCGCTCATGTTTATGTCCAAGAGATTTTTGCCTATATTTTTTTCTAAGAGTTTTATGGTTTCATGACTTACATTCAGGTCTTTGATCCATTTTGAGTTTACTTTTGTGTATGGGGTTAGACAGTAATCCAGTTTCATTCTCTAACATGTAGCTGTCCAATTTTGCCAACACCAGCTGTTGTGAAGAGGCTGTCATTTCCCCATTGTGTATCCATGGCTCCTTTATCGAGTATTAATTGACCGTATATGCTCTCTGTTCCACTGGTCTATGGATCTCTTCTTGTGCCACTACCAAATTGTCTTGATTACTGTGGCTTTGTAGTAGAGCTTGAAGTCAGGGAGCATAATTCCCCCTGCTTTATTCTTCCTTCTTAGGATTGCTTTGGCTATTAGGGGTCTTTTGTCGTTCCATATGAATTTTAGAACTATGTGCTCTAGTTCATTGAAGAATGCTGTAGGTATTATGATAGGGATTGCATTGAATCTGTAGATTGCTTTAGTCAGGATGGCCATTTTGAAAATATTATATCTTCCTAGCCAAGAGCATGGGATGAATTTCCATTTATTAGTGTCCTCTTTAATTTCTAAGAGTGGCTTGTAGTTTTCAGGGTATAGTTCTTTCACACCCTTGGTTAAGTTTATTCCTAGGTATTTTATTTTTTTGATGCGATTGTGAATGGAATTGTTTTCCTGATTTCTCTTTCTGCTAGTTCATCATTAGTGTATAGGAATGCAACAGATTTCTGTCTATTAATTTTGTATCCCACACCTTTGCAGAATTCAGATATTAGATCTAGTAGTTTTTGAGTGGATTCTTTAGTTTTTTTGATGTACAATATCATGTCATCTGCAAACAGGGACAGTTTAACTTCTTCTTTGCCAATCTGGATGCCTTTATTTCTTTGTGTTGTCTTATTGCCATGGCTAGGACCTCTAGAACTATGTTGAATAAAAGTGGGAAGAGTGGGCATCCTTGTCTTGTTCCCGATTTTAAAGGAAAGATTTCAGCTTCTCCCTGTTAAGTATAATATTGGCTGTGGGTTTGTCATATATGGCCTTTATTATGTTGAGGTACTTGCCCTCTATACCCATTTTGTTGAGAGTTTTTATCATGAATGGATGTTGAATTTTGTCAAATGCTTTTTTGGCATCTATGGAGATGATCATGTGGTTTTTGCCCTTCTTTTTGTTGATATACTGGATGATGTTGATGGATTTTCGAATGTTGTACCATCCTTGCATCCCTGGGATGAATCCCACTTGATCATGATGGATGATCTTTTTGATGTATTTGTGAATTTGGTTTGCTAATGTTTTGTTGAGTATTTTTGCATTTATGTTCATCAGGGATATTGGTCTGTAATATTCTTTTTTTGTGGTGTCTTTGCCTGGTTTTGGTATTAGAGTGATGTTGGTCTCGTAGAATGAGTTTGGGAGTGTTCCCTCCTCTTCTACTTTTTGGAAAACTTTAAGGAGGATGGGTATTAGGTCTTCACTAACTGATAAAATTCAACAGTGAAACCATCTCGTGCAGGCGTTTTGTTCTTAGGTAGTTTTTTGATTACCAATTCAATTTCTTTGTTGGTAATTGGTCTATTCAGATTTTCTGTTTCTTCCTGGGTCAGCCTTGGAAGGTTGTATTTTTCTAGAAAGTTGTCCATTTCTTCTAGGTTATCCAGTTTGTTACCATATAATTTTTCATAGTATTCTCTCGTAATTCCTTGTATTTCTGTGGTGTCCATAGTGATTTTTCCTTCCTCATTTCTGATTCTGTTTATGTGTGTAGACTCTCTTTCTTTCTTGACAAGTCTGGCTAGGGGTTTATCTATTTTGTTTATTTTCTCAAAGAACCAGCTCCTGCTTTCATTGATTCTTTCTATTGTTTTATTCTTCTCAATTTTATTTGTTTCTGCTTTAATCTTTGTTATGTCCCTCCTTCTACTGACTTTGGGCCTCATTTGTTCTTCCTTTTCTAGTTTCATTAATTGTGGGTTTAGACTGTTCATTTGGGATTATTCTTCTTTCCTGAGGTAGGCCTGTATTGCAGTATATTTCCTTCTTAGCACGGCCTTCTCTGTGTCCCAAAGATTTTGTGGTTTTGAATTATTGTTGTCATTTTTCTCCATATATTGCTTGATCTCTGCTTTTATGTGGTCATTGATCCATTGATTATTTAGGAGCATGTTATTAAGCCTCCATGTGTTTGTGGGCTTTTTCATTTTCTCTGTGTAATTTATTTCTAGTTTCATAACTTTGTGATGTGAGAAGCTGGTTGGTACAATTTCAATCTTTTTGAATTTACTGAGGTTCTTTTTGTGGTCTAATATATGATCAATTCTTGAAAATGTTCCATGTGCACTTGAGAAGAATGTGTATCCTGTTGCTTTTGGATGGAGTGTTCTGTAGATGTCCGTTAAGTCCATCTGTTCTAATATGTTGTTCAGTGCCTCTGTGTCTTTACTTATTTTCTGTCTGGTTGATCTGGCCTTTGGTGTGAATGGTGTGTTGAAGTCTCCTAAAATGAATGCATTGCATTCTATTTCCCCCTTTAATTCTGTTAGTATTTGTTTCACATATGTAGGTGATCCTGTGTTGGGTTCATAGATATTTATAATAGTTATATCTTCTTGTTGGGCCGACCCTTTTATAATTATGTAATGTCCTTCTTTGTCTCTTGTGACTTTCTTTGTTTTGAAGTCTATTTTGTCTGATACAAGTACTACAACTCCTGATTTTTTCTCACTATTAGTTGCATGAAATATCTTTTTCCATCCCTTTGCTTTCAGTCTGTGTATGTCTTTGGGTTTGAAGTGAGTCTCTTGTAGGCAGCATATAGATGGGTCTTGTTTTTTTATCCATTCAGTAACTCTGTGTCTTTTGATTGGTGCAGTCAGACCATTTACATTTATGGTGACTATCGAATAATATTCTGTACTCTTTGTCTATCCCTTGGGTGACATCTATTTAGCCCTAGGAATACTTCAATCTATAGGAGTCCCTCCAAAATTCACTGTAGAGGTCATTTGTGGGAGGTAATTTCTCTCAGCTTTTGCCCATCTGAAAATAGTTTAATCCCTCCTTCAAATTTAAATGATAACCTTGCTGGGTAGAGTAATCTTGGTTCAAGGCCCTTCTGCTTCATTGCATTAAATATATCATGCCATTCTCTTCTGGCCTGTAAGGTTTCTGTTGAGAAGTCTGATGATAGCCTGATGGGTTTTCCTTTGTATGTGATCTTTTTTCTCTCTCTAGCTGCTTTTAAAAGTCTGTCTTTATTCTTGATCTTTCCCATTTTAATTATTATATGTCTTGATGTTGTCTTCCTTGGGTCCCTTGTTGGGACATCTGTGTGTCTCCATGGCTTGAGAGACCATCTCCTTCCCCAGATTGGGTTAGTTTTTAGCAATTACCTCCTCAATGACTCTTTCTATCCCTTTTTCTCTCTTCCTCTTCTGCTACCCCTATAATGAGAATATTGGTCCATTTGGATTGGTCACACAGTTCTTTCAATATTCTTTCATTCTTGGAGATTCTTTTTTCTCTCTGTGTCTCAGCTTCTTTATAATTCTCTTCTCTAATTTCTATTCCATTTACCGTCTCTTCTACTACACTAATCTGCTTTAAAAATCCCTCCATTGTATGTTTCAGATGTGGAATTTCTCAATGATTGAATCTCTGACTTAAATTCATTCCTGAGTTCTTGAATATTTTTCTGTACCTCCATAAGCATGTTTATAATTTTTATTTTGAACTCTCTTTCAGGAAGATTTGTCAGTTCAGTTTCATTTGGCCCTTTTTCTGGGGTTTTTGAGAATTGGTATGAACCATGTTTTTTTGATGTTTCATGTTTCTGTGTGGTGCCCTCTATTGCCCAGAACCTCCAGTCTCTGGGGCTGCCAGCCTCTAGAGTGAGGTTGGGGGTCATAGGGGGAGCAGAGCTGGTGCCAGGCAGGAGGAAAGATCTGTTTCATGATTCCTATCTGTGGTTCCTGTCTCCAGTGTCAGAGCCAGTGGGCCAAGCACATATGTGTAAGCCTCTGTGCTTTTGCGTCTCTAGCTGTTGTAGGCGGGGCCTCCCTCTGGCCTGCGTGATGCCAGCACAGTGACTGCCAGTTTGCAAACCAGTTCTGGCAGGCTAGGAGGAATGTGTAGCAGGCTGCATGTCACAGTGGGGCACCTCGGAGCTGAGTAGGCAGCCAGGGGGATGGAGCACCTGAAGCTCCTCAAAGTTCCCAACCAGCTGGACAGGGCATGCCCTGACAACCTTCTCCAGCTCTCCCTTTTCCCATGCAGCAAGCTCCATGGAAACCCTGACCCTTCAGCAGCCCTCTCGCTGCTAGGAGGACTCTCAGATTGCCTGCCTTTCCTCTGACACAGAGCAGCCGGGTGTGGATCCCCTCCTCCACAAATGCCGGAATGTCAGTCTCTCAAGCAATCCGCCCATCTGAGCTCCTCAACGTTCAGAGCACCACACAATACAGGTTTCTGCTCACAAAGCTGATCTCCAGGGCTAGGGGTTCAGTGGTCCCAAGCTTCCACCCCCTCCCCGCTCCGTTTCTCTTCCTCCTGCTGGTGAGTTGGGGTAGGGAGGGCTTGGCTCCAGCCAGATTAAAGCTTTCTTACATTACCCTGTTTGGTGAGGTCTGCTCTGTTTGTGAGGTCTGTATGCACTCTGGTTCAGCCTTCTTTCTTGTTGCTGTTTTAGGGTTGGTTGTATTTGTATTAATTAGGTGTATTTTTGCACTGTTTGTGGTTTTGGGGAGGAGTTCTCCATCTCACCTCTCATGCTGCCATCTTGAGTCTCCCTTACTTATGCTTTTTATCACTATAGTTATTTTTAATAATTTTATTCTTATACTTTAATACTTATTTTACTTTATACTAGAGTCAACAGAGATTTATATATCACCATCATAATATCAGAATATTCTAAATTAGACTATACATTTATCTTTACCAGTGAGTTTTCTACTTTCATATTTTTCCTGTTAATTAACATCTTTTCATTTTGTCTTGATGAACTTCTTTAATATTTCTTATAAGGTAGGTCTTGTGATGAAATCTGTCAGCTTTTGTTTGTCTAAGGAATATTTTCTCTTTCCATTTTGGAAGTGCAGGCTTTGCTGGATAAAGTATTCTTGGTTGGCAGTCTTTTTTCTTTCAGCACTTTGAATATGTCATCCTAGTCTCTCCCAGCCTGCAAGTTTTTTGCTGAGAAACCCACTGGTAACCTTATGGGGTTCCCTGGTATACATAAGAAATATCTTTTGCTGACTCAAAATTCTCCTTGTCTTTGATTTTTGACAGTTTCACTATAATGTGGCCTGGTGTAGTCCTCTTTGTATTAAATTTGGGGACCTATGACCTATGTAACTGGATTTTCAAAACCCCCCCAAGATTTGAGATGTTTTCAGCCATTATTTCTTTAATAAGCTTTCTTCCCTTTTCTTTTTCTTGTCTACTCTTGGACTCCCATAATGTATTTCACTGATAGTGTCCCATAAATACCATAGGTTCTTCACTCTTTTTCATTTTGTTCATCTTACTGGGTAATTTCAAATTGCTTGTTTTTGAATTCATACGTTCTTTCTTCTGCTTGATGAAGTCTTCTTTTGAAGCTCCCCACCATTATATTTTTCATTTCATTCATTGCATTCTTCAGGTCCTAGATTTCTGCTTGGTTCTTTTTTTAATTCAATCTCTTTTTTGAAATTCTTGTTTTACTTATGTACTGTCTTCCTGATTTCATTTTGTTTTGTCTATCTGTACTCTGTCTGCAGCATGCTGAGCTTTCTTAAAATAATTATTTTAAATTCCTTGTCCAGCCATTCTTAGATATCCATTTCTTTGCAAATAGTTACTAGGAAGTTGTTTTGGTTTGACTTTTTTTTCATGTTTCATATAGTATTGCATTGATGTCTGCACATTTGATTCAGCAGTCACCTCTTCCAAACTTTATGAACTGATTTTGATAGGAAAAGATCTTCACCTATCAGTGGGTATGAGGGCCCTGACTGGGTGGGGTGCAGTGGTTCCAACTCTGAGGAAGCTGCAGCACAGTGTCCATGCAGCTATGTTAGTGGAACCAAGTGTCTGGGGTACAGGTGCTCTTGCTGCAGAGCTCTTGCTGTGGTGTCATAGGCACAGGTGCTTATGGTGTGACCTCCGAGTCAGGATCCGGAGTGTGAGCACACATGCAGTGGCTGCAGCTGAGGACCTAGGGCATGCATGGAGCTACAGGTGGGAGAAATGGCAGCCCTGATCCTGGGTGGCATAAAGATATATATATCTTTCTTGTGGAGATGCTGGGCACACAGCAATGTCTCCCTCTCCAGGCATCTCCCTCTGTGATGGCTGTTGGTTACCTCAGTGGCAAAAACTTCTTTTGTACCCTATGGAGAAGTCCACTGGTAGCCACACTGAAGAACAAGGTGGGTTCCTCTGCTGCGAAAGCTCTGGGCGTTCTGCCGTGCTAGCTGCCATGGGGCCATGGGGACTGTGGTGGCAACTGATGCATGGTGGATGCTGATAGTCCCACTTTGTTTCTAACCATTCCAGACATTTGTTATGCCAATCTCCTCAGTCATCCTTTGCATGCCGTTATTTTTTTTTTCTCCATGTGTTGCTTTAGGTTCTTATTGGACTCTTGAACCCTCCCAGACCTATTTTCACCCAAGAATCACTGTCAGATTGTTCATTTCTTTGCGGGGCCAAAGGCTCATATCCCTTTGCTGATGTCATTCAAGGAAGGCCACTTCTCTTCCAGAGTTGTTGTTATGAATAGGTGCTGAATTATGTCATATACTTTTTCTGAATTATGTGATATACTGATATGATCCTATGATGTTTTGTTTTTACCTATTGATGTGATGGATTGCATTAATTGATTTCCAAATGTTGAACCAGCCTTGCCTGTTTGGAATAAATTCAGTTTGATCATGGTATCTAGTTCTTTTTATACATTGTTGGATTTAATTTGCTAATATTTTGTTGATAATTTTTACATCTATGTTCATGAGAGATATTGGTCCATAGTTTTCCTTTCTTATAATGGTTTTATCTGGTTTTGATATTAGGGTAATGCTAGCCTCAAAGAATATGTTAGAATGTGTACATTATACTTCTGTTTTCTGGGAGAAATTGTGGAGAACTTGTATTCTTCCTAAAAGTTTGGTAGAATTCACCAGTGAAATTATTTGGTAGTGGTTCTTCCCTTTTTTGGAAAAGTTTTTAGTTATTCATTTGACTACTAAAGACATTGATAATTTGTGTATTTTCTCTTTTTCTTTTCTTGGTAAAAATAACTTCAAATCTAAACTTTTAAATTTGCCTCTATCTAAGAAATAATTAATTATTCACTTATCAATCTTTTTCTTATTTTAAAAGTAAACTTTCTTGAGGTATATATTGGAATGACTCCCTCCTGATAAGTTGCACAATTCTTTAGATACCACTTTGCCCCAGCGTGAGGAGCATCTACAGAGACGGATTCTAGACCCACATTTTCTGATTTACAGCAGGCTAAAATCCCAAGTAAATGAAGAAGCATCAAAGAAAAATAACCCCAAGGCCTTTAGTAAAGTGGTCAGGGCACATTGTTTTGAGACTGTACCCCATGAGGTCATTTGTTTGCAGTCCTACTTCCTGGCATATTAAATCATACAGATAGTGTAAGGAATGTTCCCAATGCCATGCCTCAAAAAGTTTGCAGCTGTTTATAAAAATTACTAGTATACAAGTTTGTACAAATCAAATAATATTCTACATAAACTTTACTGTCACGTCATTCTCAGTGTCTTCATCTCTTTGTAAGGTTCATCATACCAACATGTAAAGAAAATTTAATATCTTGCAATAACAAACATTGTACCACTGCCTGATTCTCCTCTAATTTATATAGATGCTAGTAAATAATTTTTTTATTATGGGGGTGTAATTTCCCAAAAATAGAGAAATGGAGTAAAATGTAATTATCCAAATACAGTAAAAATGAATAATTAGGAGATGAAATTTAAAATCTTAATCTACACAGAGGGCAGACAGGGCATATAAAATGTAAAACTGTCACACTAATGTTTAGATAGTGCCACTAAATCAATACAGATATTTTATTTCTGAAACACAGGTAGTATAGTCATTAAGTAAATGTGGAATCAGAGATTGAATCATAGTTCTGATATCACTAACTCTGTAGTTTTAGGTAAATTCTCTCTACACCTCAATTTTATCATATTTAAAATGGGAATAATCATTGTTGGTTGATATAGAAATGAGACAATGGATGCAAAGCATTTTAGAAGAGTTCCTGTTATAAGTGCCTAGAAATATTGACGATGATAGTGATGTTGTTAATGATATTTATGATGTTGTTAATGATAGTTGAATATATTCAGAGGAGAGCAGGAAGTACATTTGCCTACTTTAGGTATTGTCCATTTTAAAAAATGTCTTTATTTAGATCTCCTTTGCCACTTTAAACTGGTGAATTTTATAGTATATTAATTCAGTGGTTTGAGTGTATTTACAGAGATGTGAATCACCATCATTTAAATTTAGAATCTTTTCCTCATCCTAAAAAGAAACCCCTCACCATTAGCACTCATTTCCCACTCTAGCCCCACCCTGAGTCCTTAGCAATCACCAACCTGTTTTCTGTCCATATAGATTTGCCTACTTTAAACATTTTTATAAAAGAAACCATACAATATGTGGTCTTTTGTAACTGGTTTCTTTCACTCAGCATGTTTTAAAGGTTATGGCATCCGCCAGCACTTCATTCCTTTTTATTGCTGTGCTATTCCCTTGGATGGATGTGCCACACTGTATTTATCCATCAATTGGACATTTGGGTGGTTTCCACTTTTGGGCTGTTATGAGTAATGCTGCTGTAAACATTCTTATATAGATTTTTGTGTGGACATTTGAATGGTGACCATTTTTTTCCTTTTATTTATTTATTTATTTTGGTATCATTAATCTACAGTTATACGTGCAACATTATGGTTACTAGACTCCCCACATCATCACGTCCCCACCACATATCCCATTACAGTTGCTGTCCTTCAGCGTAGTGAGATGCCATAGAGTCACTACTTGTCTTCTCTGAGTTGTACAGCCCTCCCCGTGCCCCCCCAATGTTACGTCTGCTAATCGTAATGCCCCTTTTCCCCCCTTTCTCCCTCCCTTCCCACCCATCCTCCCCAGTCCCTATCCCTTTGGTAACTGTTAGTCCATTCTTGGGTTCTGTGAGTCTGCTGTTGTTTTTTTCTTTTAGTTTTCTTCTTTGCTCTATGTTCTTCATATGAGTGAAATCATTTGATACTTGTCTTTTTCTGCTTGGCTTATTTCACTGAGCATAATACCCCACAGCTCCATCTATGCTGTTGCAAATAGCAGGATTTGTTTTCTTTCTGTGGCTGAATAATATTCCATTGTGTAAATGTACCACTCTTCTTTATCCATTCATCTACTGATGGACACTTAGGTTGCTTCCATTTCTTGGCTATTGTAAATAATAGTGCTGCGATAAACATAGGGGTGCATCTGTTTTTCTCAAACTGGGCTGCTGCATTCATAGGGTAAATTCCTAGGAGTAGGATTCCTGGGTCAAATGGTATTTCTATTTTGAGTTTTTTGAGGAACCTCCATACTGCTTTCCACAATGGTTGAACTAATTTGCATTCCCACCAGCAGTGTAGGAGGGTTCCCTTTTCTCCACATCCTTGCCAAAATTTGTTGCTGTTTGTGTTTTGGATATTGGCCATCCTCAGTGGTGTGAGGTGATATCTCATTGTGGTTTTAATTTGCATTTCTCTAATGAGTAGTGATGTGGAGCCTGGTGACCATTTTTTTAAATTTAATTTAATTTAATTATCATTAATTTACAATTACATGCACAATATTACGATTATTAAACTACCCCTTCATCAGGTCCCCCCCACCAACCCCATTACAGTCACTGTCCATCAGCGTAGTGAGATGCTATAGAATCACTACTTGTCTTCTCTGAGTTGTACTGCCCTCCCGTGCCCCCCCAACATTACATCTGCTAATCGTAATGCCCCTTTTTCCCTCTTATCCCTCCCTTCCCGCCCATTTTCCCCAGTCCCTTTCCCTTTGGTAACTATTAGTCCGTTCTTGGGTTCTGTGAGTCTGCTGCTGTTTTGTTCCTTCAGTTTTTTTCTTTGTTCTTATACTCCACATATGAGTGAAATCATTTGATACTTGTCTTTTTCGGCTTGGCTTATTTCACTGAGCATAATACCCTCTAGCTCCATCCATGTTGTTGCAAATGGTAGGATTTGTTTTCTTCTTATGGCTGAATAATATTCCATTGTGTATATGTACCACCTCTTCTTTATCCATTCATCTACTGATGGACACTTAGGTTGCTTCCATTTCTTGGCTATTGTAAATAGTGCTGCGATAAACATAGGGGTGCATCTGTCTTTTTCAAATTGGGCTGCTGCATTCTTAGGGTAAATTCCTAGGAGTGGAATTCCTGGGTCAAATGGTATTTCTATTTTGAGTTTTTTGAGGAACCTCCATACTGCTTTCCACAATGGTTGAACTAATTTGCATTCCCACCAGCAGTGTAGGAGGGTTCCCTTTTCTCCACATCCTCGCCAACATTTGTTGTTGTTTGTGTTTTGGATGTTGGCCATCCTCACTGGTGTGAGGTGATATCTCATTGTGGTTTTAATCTGCATTTCTCTGATGATTAGCAATGTGGAGCATCTTTTCATGTGCCTGTTGGCCATCTGAATTTCTTCTTTGGAGACGTGTCTATTCATGTCCTCTGCCCGTTTCTTAATTGGATTATTTGCTTTCTGTTTGTTAAGGTGCATGAGTTCTTTATATATTTTGGATGTCAACCCTTTATCAGATACGTTTTTTATGAATATATTCTCCCATACTGTAGGATGTCTTTTTGTTCTACTGATGGTGTCCTTTGCTGTACAGAAGCTTTTCAGCTTGATATAGTCCCACTTGTTCATTTTTGCTTTTGTTTCCCTTGCCCGGGGAGATATGTTCATGAAGAAGTTGCTCATGTTTATGTCCAAGAGATTTTTGCCTATGTTTTTTTCTAAGAGTTTTATGGTTTCATGACTTACATTCAAGTCTTTGATCCACCTTGAGTTTACCTTTGTGTATGGGGCTAGACAGTAGTCCAGTTTCATTCTCTTACATGTAGCTGTCCAGTTTTTCCAACACCAGCTGCTGAAGAGGCTGTCATCTCCCCATTGTATATCCAAGGCACTTTTATCAAATATTAATTGACTGTATATGTTTGGGTTAATGTTTGGATTTCCTATTCTGTTCCACTGGTCTGTGGGTCTGTTTTTGTGCTAATACCAAATTGTCTTGATTACTGTGGCTTTGTAGTAGAGCTTGAAGTCAGGGAGCGTAATTCCCCATGTTTTATTCCTCCTTCTCAGGATTGCTTTGGCTATTCGGGGTCTTTTGTGGTTCCATATGAATTTTAGAATTATTTGTTCCAGTTCATTGAAGAAAGCTGTTGGTAGTTTGATAGGGATTGCATTGAATCTGTAGATTGCTTTAGGTAGTATAGCCATTTTGACAATATTTATTCTTCCTAGCCAAGAGCATGGGATGCATTTCCATTTGTTAGTGTCCTCTTTAATTTCTCTTAGGAGTGTCTTGTAGTTTTCAGAGTACAGGTCTTTCACTTCCTTCGTTAGGTTTATTCCTAGGTATTTTATTCTTTTGATGCAATTGTGAATGGAATTGTTTTTCTGATTTCTCTTTCTGTTAGTTCATCATTAGTGTATAGGAAAGCAACAGATTTCTGTGTGTTAATTTTGTATCCTGCAACTTTGCTGAATTCAGATATTAGTTCTAGTACTTTTGGAATGAAATCTTTAGGGTTTTTTATGTACAGCATCATGTCATCTGCAAATAGTGACAATTTGACTTCTTCTTTACCAATCTGGATGCCTTGTATGTCTTTGTTTTGTCTGATTGCTGTGGCTAGGACCTCCAGTACTATGTTGAACAACAGTGGAGAGAGTGGGCATCCTTGTCTTTGTCCCGATCTTAGATGAAAAGCTTTCAGCGTCTCACCGTTAAGTATGACGTTAGCTGTGTGTTTGTCATATATAGCCTTTATGATGTTGAGGTACTTGCCCTCTATACCAATTTTGTTGAGACTTTTAATCAGGAATGGATGCTGAATTTTGTCAAATGCTTTTTCAGCATCTATGGAGATGATCATGTGGTTTTTGTTCTTCTTTTTGTTGATGTGGTGGATGATGTTGATGGATTTTCGAATGTTGTACCATCCTTGCATCCCTGGGATGAATCCCACTTGATCATGGTGTATGATCCTCTTGATGTATTTTTGAATTCGATATGCTAATATTTTGTTGAGTATTTTTGCATCTACGTTCATCAGGGATATTGGTCTGTAATTTTCTTTTTTGGTGAGGTCTTTGCCCGGTTTTGGTATTAGAGTGATGCTGGCTTCATAGAATGAGTTTGGAAGTATTCCCTCCTCTTCTATTTTTTGGAAAACTTTAAGGAGAATCGGTGTTATTTCTTCTCTATATGTCTGGTAGAATTCAGAGGTGAATCCATCAGGCCCAGGGGTTTTGTTCTTGGGTAGTTTTTTGATTACCAATTCGATTTCGTCACTGGTGATTGGTCTGTTTAGTTTTTCTGTTTCTTGCTTGGTCAGTCTTGGAAGGTTGTATTTTTCTAAGAAGTTGTCCATTTCTTCTATGTTTTCCAGCTTGTTAGCATATAGATTCTCATAATATTCTCTTATGATTCTTTGTATTTCTGTGGGGTCCGTCGTGATTTTTCCTTTCTCATTTCTGATTGTGTTTATGTGTGTAGATTCTCTTTTTCTCTTAATGAGTCTGGCTAGGGGTTTATCTATTTTGTTTATTTTTTCAAAGAACCAGCTCTTGGTTTCATTAATTTTTTTCTATTGTTTTATTCTCAATTTTATTTATTTCTTCTCTGATCTTTATTATGTCCCTCCTTCTGGTGACTTTGGGCCTCATTTGTTCTTCTTTTTCCAATTTCAGTAATTGTGTCTTTAGACTATTCATTTGGGAATGTTCTTCCTTCTTTAAATAGGCCTGGATTGCAATATACTTTCCTCTTAGAACTGCCTTTGCTGCGTCCCACAGAAGTTGTGGCTTTGTGTTGTTGTTGTCATTAGTCTCCATATATTCTTTGATTTCTGTTTTGATTTGGTCGTTAACCCATTGATTAATTAGGAGAGTGTTGTTAAGTCTCCATGTATTTGTGAGCCTTTTTGATTTCTTTCTAAAATTTATTTCTAGTTTTATACCTTGGTGATCTGAGAAGTTGGTTGGTAGGATTTCAATATTTTTGAAATTACTGAGGTTCTTTTTGTGGCCTAGTATGTGGTCTATTCTGGAAAATGTTCCATGTGCACTTGAGAAGAATGTGTATCCTGTTGCTTTTGGGTGTAGAGTTCTGTAGATGTCTGTTAGGTCCATCTGTTCTAGTGTGTTGTTCAGTGCCTCTGTGTCTTTACTTATTTTCTGTCTGGTTGATCTGTCCTCTGGAGTGAGTGGTGTGTTGAAGTCTCCTAAGATGAATGCATTGCTGTCTATTTCCTCCTTTAATTCTGTTAGTATTTGTCTCACATATGCTGGCGCTCCTGTGTTGGGTGCATATATATTTATAATGGTTATATCTTCTTGTTGGACTGACCCCTTTATCATTATGTAGTGTCCTTCTTTATCTTTTGCTACGTTCTTCGTTTTGAAGTCTATTTTGTCTGATATAAGTACTGCAACACTGGCTTTTTTCTCTTTGTTGTTTGCATGAAATATCTTTTTCCATCCCTTCACTTTTAGTCTGTGTATATCTTTGGATTTGAGGTGAGTTTCTTGTAGGCAGCATATAGATGGGTCTTGCTTTTTTATCCATTCTGTTACTCTGTGTCTTTTGATTGGTGCATTCAGTCCATTTACATTTAGGGTGATTATTGATAGATATGTACTTATTGCCATTGCTGGCTTTAGATTCGTGGTTACCAAGGGTTCAAGGGTTGCTTCTTTACTATCTAACAATCTAACTTAACTTTCTTGTTAAGTTATTGTAAACACAGTCTGATGTTTCTTTATTTCTCTCCCTTCTTATTCCTCCTCCTCCATTCTTTCTATAATAGGTGTTTTATTCTTTGCCTTTAGTTAGTATTTGGATGGTCTGCTTTCTTTGCTATGATTTTTTTTCTCTGGTGACATCTTTTTAGCCTTAGGTGTGCTTCCATCTAGAGCAGTCCATTTAAGATATCCTGTAGTGGTGGTTTATGAGAGGCAAACTCTCTCAACTTTCGTTTGTCTGGAAATTGTTTAATCCCTCCATCATATTTAAATGATAATCGTGCTGGATACAATATTCTTGGTTCGAGGCCCTTCTGTTTCATAACGTTAAATATATCATGCCATTCTCTTCTGGCCTGTAAGGTTTCTGTTGAGAAGTCTGATGATAGTCTGATGGGTTTTCCTTTGTAGGTGATCTTTTTTCTCTCTCTAGCTGCCTTTAATACCCTGTCTTTATCTTTGATCTTTGCCATCTTAATTATTATGTGTCTTGGTGTTGTCTTCCTTGGGTCCCTTGTGTTGGGAGATCTATGAGCTTCGGTGGACTGCGAGACTACTTCCTTCCCCAGCGAGGGAAAGTTTTCAGCAATTATTTCTTCAAAGACACTTTCTATCCCTTTTTCTCTCTCTTCTTCCTCTGGTACTCCTATAATGCGAATATTGTTCCGTTTGGATTGGTCACACAGTTCTCTTAATATTCTTTCATTCCTAGAAATCCTTTTATCTCTCTCTGCCTCAGCTGCTCTGTACTCCTGTTCTCTGTTTTCTATTCCATTAACAGTCTCTCGCATCTCATCCATTCTGCTGTTAAGCCCGTCGATCGCTTGTCTGATTTCTGTATTGTCTTTCCTCAGTTCCCTCACTTCCTCCCTCAGCTCTTGCACATTTCTCTGTAGGTCCATCAGCATGGTTATGACTTTTATTCTGAATTCTTTTTCAGGGAGGCTGTGCATTTCCATCCCTTCAGACTCCCTCTCTGGGGTTGTCTGGTTGATTTTGGTCTGAACCATATTCCTCTGTCTTTTCATGGCTGTATAATTTGGTCACTGATAGTTGCCACGTATGTCAGCTGGGCTCTTTAAGACTTTAAAAAGAGAAGAAAAAAAAAGAGAAGAAAAGAAAAAAAGAAAGAAAAGAAAAAACAAAAACAAAATAAAAAACAAACAAATAAAAAAATGCCCACCGGACATAGATTCTGTGGGAATGCTCTAGGTGGCGCTATTGCCCCACTATTCCACAGCTGTGACTGTGCCGCTCCGCAGGGCCCTTTATCGCTCTGGCAGGGGTGGGAACGAATAGGAGGCTGTTGATCTCAGTGAGAAGTGTTAAGTATGGCTACGCTTCCTCAGTCGCCAGCTAAGGCGTCTGAAACTCCCCAGGACTCCCAGCCTGCTGGGCTGAGTGTGCTGGGGCGATCCGGCTCCTCCGCTGGGCTCCTGTCTCTTTAAGACCGCTGAAGAAAGCGCGCACTTTTTTTTTCCTTCCCGGAGCCGGCTGCAAGCACCCCTGGCGCGTTCCCCGCTCAGATCCTGCCCCTCTGTCTCTCCAATCTCCGCTGCACTGCGCAATGTGGGTCAGCGCTCCCCGCGCAGATCACCGGGGCTGGCTACTTTGCGGGGTGTACTTCCACTCCCTCCCGGCTCTGAATCCTCTCCTCCCGCCGGTGCGCTGGGGTGGGGGAGGGCTCGGGTCCCGCCGGGTCGCGGCTCCGTATCTTACCCGCCTCTTGGGGTGCCGAGTCCTCTCGGGTGTAGCTGCACGCTGTGCGCTTTCCTGTGTATTCTCGTCTCTCTTTTAGGAATAGATGTATTTTCTGTGTTTTCGTAGATAAATATACTGTTGGGAGGAGATTTCTGCCGCCCTGCTCACACCGCCATCTTCCCGGAAATCTGGTGACCATTTTTAAGAGGAAATTAAAAAATCTCCTTCAATAAACAGGAGGAAGCACTGCCCAGCTTCCTTTCACTGAAAGTCTTGCTGTTCATTTTGTGGTGAGTGTGATTGTCATAGGTGCTGATACCTAATAAACATGATGTGTCCCTAATTTCATCTCATCATTGCCTCCTAGTAATCCAACCCAGAATATTCATGAGTGGAGATGGTGTTAGGGAAGACTAGTATGAGAATGATCATGAGTCCTTCCTATTGCTAATCCATTGATTCCAGAATTTGAAATTATAAAACTAAGATACCAGAATGGTGGCATTTTATGGCCCTTGGTGAAAAATAGATATTAAAGATTTCAAAGAAAGATGATCTCACATATATCTAATGGCAGTGTGACCAAAACCCAAAAAACAAGCAAAAAACAAACCCTGGAAACTTCACAGGATAACTCTGAGAATGGATTGACATTCACTCAAGCATTTGCTATCCTATAGAATAATCCCTGGCAGAGCAGAAAATTCAATGTTACTTCCCAAACCTCTTAATCTTAATTCTCTTGATCCAGACTATCCTAATAAACTATCTGAACTTGTCTCAGATTCTCTGTGCTGCTTAGAGTTTATAAGTCAGTTTGTAACGATGCTAAATGAAGATTTTAGAAAATTCACCTAATCATTTATCTGGTACCCGGATGTAGCCCATGGATGAGAAGGGATTTCTTTCCTTCATCTTTAAACATGTTTCTATCTAAGGTGGAGTATGAAACAAACTCTGTATCCATGATTTAGTCAGAACATGTGTTTTCCTCAAGCCCTTATTTAAGGGTGCTGGTGATGGTGAGAAATACTGGTGAGCAATTACCTGTCTGAATTTCCTTGGTAGGGTAGATGTCCCAGGGAATTCAGGAAGAGGTTGGCCAGTAGCCCTTGACACAGACAACGGGCCGTTAGTAGATCCTAAGAACCACAGATGTTTAAAGACAATCTTATAATCCCTACAAGTATTTCGTCCAGTTCACAGGCACTCTATTATTGACAACTGCCATGTTGTATCCCTCTAACCCAAGTAAAATGGACTGCTTCAGGAAATGTGAAATTCAACTGACTAGCACACTCCAGATAAAATATAGTCACTGGCTCTTTATTCCTTGTACTTGTTTAGTTTACAATTCAAACTTGGGTATTTTCTCTTCAATAACTCCACTTTGTTAGAGATCTCTGGAGTCTGAATCTATTTTGTTTAGTTTTTTGGATCTCTTCCAGTGCTTTGCTCTGAGAAATCATGGTGACTTTTGCTCAAAGCAACTGAAAATTTACTCACTATAAACCATCCACAGTGTGCCTTTAGCCTTAGGAGACCCCCTAAGTTGCTCCCAATTATATATGTAGGTGAATATTTTGGGTCTCAGTGCTGTACTAGACAATTTCTTTCAGTTTTGCTTTTTATCAAACTGGTGTACACTGTTGTCTTTAACAATGGGATCATGGTCATCTGGGTTCTAGATATTCCTAGCTCTTTATAACTCTTACTGACAAATTAATAGCCTCTCTTTTCATCCACTGAAGAGTCATGATGCAGTTATTTCACCCAACAAGATGCTTTCTTTGGAACCAGAACCTAAGCAAGAATCTCCACATAAGAATATTGGCGTAGTTGCTGTATTAAAGGTTGTGAAATGTTAGGGTGTCATCTGTATAAGAAAAAAACGGTTCTTTGGTTAGCTATTTGTATTGAAGGCTGCCTGTACATTTGCTGGGGGGAGAAGAGGGGAAAATTCCAGTTTGAACTCTAACTTCTATGCTACATGGGTATTTAACCCTGAGAAAATTGGATCATGAGTCCTCACTCAGTCAAACTGGAGTTGCACAGTTGCATTTCCTCTTGTGGACCAGCTGAAGTTCTTTCATGTCCCTTCTACTTAACAAAACATCTCTACAGTTCCAAAAGCCACATGGTTGCTTCAGAATGTTCCAACCACCTAACTGGCTCCTCTCCACACAAAGCTGTTACTAGGGTTTCTATTTCCTGTGCACTCAGCCCTCCCTTTCAGCAGTAGGAGGGAGGACATAGCCTGGCTCCAACTCTCTTCTGAAGAGGCATATTCAGCTGGGGACTCTTCATCCTAACAACCTTATTTGTTCGTCAGGACTAAGTGGAATACTGTTGTGGTTTTCTGTGCACTGTACATTTTTAATAGATGTTTTCTTCTAACAACTAGGTTGTTCTGGGTCTTTGAAGAGCATGCACATCTAAGGGATTAATATGTAGTTTCCTAGGGTTGTTCTGATTGGTTGGTTGGGGTTTTTTTCCACCTTCTCTTGCAAAACAAAGTGGGGATTTATGATTACTTGCTGGAATTCTCCTTGCTAGCTACATCATTTTATTCTTTTGGTTAACTGTGTTTTATTTTTTTAAAAAACTGGTTGTTAGCAGACAGAAGGGCTACATCAAATGAGGCCAAAGCAATGATTCATCCTGTGTCTGGAAGTGCTGATTTTACCCTCATAGGATCGAGAGCAGAGACCTCCTTACTCAAGATGAGATAATCAGTCTTACAGCCATGGTGGTAGAATGAAGGTTTTCAGAGGTAGTCAGAGCTGGGTGGCACGTCGGCGTTCCCCTGAGGAGACAGGCACCAGTGACAGCAACCCCACTTCGATCTAGGTGATTTCAGGAACCAACTGCTTATCCTGATGACAGTTCTTAATTATGAATCACAGCAGTATTAGGTCAGGCATGTCTGAAAAGCTGTTGTCTTAGCCTTATACTTCCTAAAGTTCACCTGAGTGAAGTTCATAATAATGTTAATTTTTGCACACTGTTATTTTTAAAAATGACTTGTTAATGAAGTTGCTTTGTGTTGAGAAGAGAATCTTCAAACTAAACTATTATAAAGCACTTATTTAACCTTCTGACTCTGATCACCAATCCCTGGGAAACTAAAACCTACTGTATATGGGACCTCTTTTCATTGTTATCATTATTATAATTTAATATTTGTTGAGGACTTACTATGTGCCAGGACTCAGTAGTAATGGACTTAGAGACACTCACATCTGATTATTAATAGCTATATCTTTTTAAAGTTCTTCTTTTTCTTTGTATCAAAAATATTTCATATTAGTTACAGAGGCCAGTCTTAGATGGCAGCTGAATTCCCTAATAAAATTGTTCTTCCTTAAGAGCGTTCCAATGAGCGGCACAAATGGAGCCCTAGCTCTATTACTTCCTGGCTGGGGGATCTTAGGTAAGTCTCTTGATCTTTCTGAATCTGAATTTCTTACCCATAAAATGGGATAACAATAATCATATTCACTGTGTCTATTTCATGAGATTGTTGCAAGCATTAAAAAAAGGACAAAAATAAATGACTCAAGGAGTTAATAAAATGCATATCTCAGATAAGCCAACAGGTCCTGCATGGAATTATGAGCCAAAAGCCAGAATTAACACTTATTTCTAGGTTCTTGAACAAAAATTATTTTTTCCTATATTGAAACTGAATCAGTGTATTTAAAAATAATATTCACTGTAAGTCCCTTTAATCCAGAGTTAAGCTAGTATGTTTAGTAATTAATATAGACACGAAGCAAAACAGGATTCTTGAAATCTTCAAAAAAAATTAGAGCATTGGGAAAACAGAAAGCTTAGAGAATAAGACAAGGATTATCAGTAATACCAATATTCAGGCATGTTTATGAAAAATTAACAGATACCTTTGTTTCCTCTGTTTATAGATGATTATTACAAAAACGGCATGATTCCATACATACACTTGCATTGCTTTTTCAATGAATATATCAAATGTTACCATTACAGCTTATATGTTCCATCTTTTTTGATAACCTAGTTAGTTTACCACGTATTAGTCAGGACAGCTCTACCTCCTATTATAAATATGCTGCCCAATCTGTGACTTCACCCAGTGGAAGTTTATTTCGACCTCACTTGGCGCAGCAGTGTGGGCAGCTCCGGCCGTCTTCTGTGTGGGTCCAGGCCCCCAGGCGTTTTCCCTTTGTGGTTCCATCTGTTCCTAGAGTTCCAGAATTCTTTGCCTTCAGTGTCACAGAAAGAGAAAAAGAATAGACACTTGTTACACAGATCCTAGGTCTGAAAGTGACCTGTGTCATCTCTACTCACATCATACTCACACTGCTGGGAACTAGTCTCGGGGTTGACCTCTTCATGCAGGAAGTTGTGAAATGTGGTCTCCAGCTGGGCAGCTATCCCACAGTGATGGTTCTGGACAATGGAAGGGAAGTACAAGATTTTGGTACTCAGTTAAGTGTTACTATATAGTCCAACCATCCGGGCAGCCGATTCTATGTATAAACTTCTCCCCAAACACAGAATACACCTACTTCTTTCCCAAGGAACCAGAGTCACACAGCAGTCACTGGTCCCTGGCAAAGTTGAAATCATGCTGCGTTTGTGGCCTGGTGAAGTCCTCCTGTCCTGGCCAGGGCGTGGGTGTGGGGTTCCCTGATTAGATATCAAACC
The DNA here is from genome assembly GCA_032199065.1 of Smutsia gigantea. NCBI lineage: Eukaryota > Metazoa > Chordata > Mammalia > Pholidota > Manidae > Smutsia > Smutsia gigantea. The sequence goes on from JAVSCE010006420.1 coordinate 442,525, forward strand.
AGTTCTCTGGTAGAGATTCCATTAGTAGGAACTGGAATAGTCTTTGGAGAATGTCCTTTGGTTCTGTTGAGTTCTCTGTTCCATATGCTAGGACTTAGGACTAAGGTTTTATCCCAGACCTCATTCTTAGGCCTGCTTTATTTCTTGGCCTTTTTGCCCCATGCCTTTCTCTTAATGGCCCCTATCTTAAAGCTGTCTTAAAAAAATTAAGTTATGTGGGAAGGAAGCATCTTTATTCTGATTTTTTGTTCAAGACTAGTCACTTTAACTGAAAAACTGAAGAGCCTCTGTTGTTCAAAGCCTTTTCAGTCTTATCTATTACTGTTTCATCTAGAGTTATGCAGATTTTCCAATTGTAAGAAACCCCAGACAGTTGGATTCTCTTTATTTCCTTTCAATTTTGTTGCAAACAGGTCAGTTCTTGCTTGAGCTCATCTTTCTTCTAATAGCCTGCTAAAAACAGCTGATAACATGCTAACAATCAACATTTAATTTGGAGTTGTAAGTTGGGCAGGTGCTCAGTTACCTGCAGCCACGTTTTTTCAAGTCAGTTGCCACTGCAGAACATGAGCTGCCATCTTTCCAACTTTCTACATCAATTTCTTCTGTCCACTGAACGATGGCACATGTTATAGGATTCTGTTGAAATAGCCTTCTAGTTGCAATACCAATTTTTAGGATGAAAATAAATAAGCCCCCAAATCAGTAACTTAAAAAAATATAGAAGTTTATTTCTTGCTCAGCACACAGACCTATGTGGGTATTCCTTGTCAGCACGAGAGCTTCCATGTGGAGATGTGGGGATTGTTCATGGTGTCGTTTTGCACCCTGCTGCTCTCCTGCCACCCAGAGCCCCAGAATCCTTTCTCAGCTAGAGGATGGGGTAGAGAGAGTGCAGAACGCAAACCTGATTTTGAAGGTCTGTGGCCTTAGAAGTGACACACAGTTTCTGTTCACATTCAATTAGCAGGACATAGTCACATGACCACTATTTTCAAGAAGACTGAGAAATATAGTCCCTTACCATGCAGTGACTGCTCAGTGACACAATTGTACTTTGGAAGGAGAAAAATGATTTGTGGTCAGTTAGTCACCTGCCACATTTCCTTTTTTAGACAAAATATCCTTTTGATCTGAATACTAGAATACTTATTTTCTATTGCGGCAACTCTAATACCCAGTGAACTGCCCCTCTCTTGCCTACTGTTACTATCACGGCTCAGGAGCTCAGGATTCTCCATCACTCACCTGGATTGCTGCATTCAATGCCTAGTTGAAACCTGTATTAGTTTCCTATTACATCTGTGACAGATTACCAGAAACTCAGTGGCTTAAAACAACTTTTTTTTTCCTCTTACAGTTCTGAGAGAACTTCCAATGGGCTAAAAGTCAATGTGTACTTTCTGGAGACTGTGACAAGATCTGCTTCCTTGCTTTTCTAGCTTCTAGAGGCCACTTGCCTTCGTTGGCTTGTAGCTTTTTCTTTCATTTTCAAAGCCAGCAGTAGATCATTCTAGACTCTGCAGTCTGCTTCTGTAGTCACATCTTTTCTAATTTTCCTGTTTACTTTTTCCCCTTGTAATTACACTTTGCCCACCTGGATAATCCAAAATAATCTCCTCATCTCAAGATCCTTACTCACATCTGCAAAATCCCTTTTGCCATATAAAGTTAGCATATTATGAGGCTCCAGGATTAGGGTATGAACAGCTTTGCAGTGTTGAATCTATGTGCACACACTATCTTACTTAAATACAGAACTAACCAAATCATTCTTATCATTCAACTCTTTTTCTTTTTTTTTGCCCTAACTCTAGAATATCTTATTACTAGACTAATGAATTTTGGAAAATGACTTCTCAGAATAAACCTAGTACATGAGGAATCAAATGAGATCACATGAATTGGAGAAAATACATATAGGATGTGGAAGCAGGAGCATTTTAATTTGCATTTAATTTGTTGTGTCCTATGACATATGATTTTTAAAAATGCTTTAATTGAGATATAACTGACATATATTAGTTTCAGGTGTATAACATGATTTACTTTCTGTATATATTGTGAAATGATCACCACAATAGGTATTAGTTAACATCTATCATCATATATAGTTACAAAATTTTTCTGTGATAACTCCTAAGGTTTACTCTCTTAGCAACTTTCAAATATGCAATATAGTATTATTAACTATAGTCACCATGCTGTGCATATATCCCCATGACTTATTTATTTTATAAGTGGAAGTTTGTATGTTTTCACCCCCTTCACCCATTTTGCCAACCATCACCTCTGGCAACTACCAATCTGTTCTCTATATCCATGAAGTTGTTTTTTTTTTAGATTCCACAAATAAGTGAGATTATATAATATTTGTCTTTCCGTGTCTTATTTCACTTGGCATAATGCCTTCATGCTTTATTTTTGTTGTCACAAATGGCAAGATCATCTTTTTTATGGCTGAATAACATTCCATTGTGTATCTATGTACCACCTCTTCACTATGTATTTACCTATTGATGGGTACTTAGTTTCCATATATTCATTAGTGTCAATAATGCTGCAATGAATATGAAAATGCATGTATCCTTTTGAGTTAGCATTATAGTTAGCTTCCTCTGGATAAATACCACACAGTGGAATTGCTAGACTATATGGTAGTTCTATTTTCAATTTTTTAGGAACCTCTATGCTGTTTTCCATAGTGGCTGCACCAATCTACATTCCTACCAAATGCACAAGGGGTCCCTTTTTTTCCACATTCTCACCAACACTTGTAATTTCTTGTCTTCTTGATATTAGCCATTTTGACAGATGTGAGATATCTCATTGTGGTTTTGATTTGTAGCTCCCTAATTATTAGTGTTGTTGACTCCCTTTTCATGTACCTGATGGCCATTTGTATGCTTGCTTTGGAGAAATGTCCATTCTAATCCTCTGCTCATTCTTTAATCAGAGAGTTTTTTGTGAAATTGTAAATAGGATTGTTTTCTTAATTTCTCTCTCTGCTACTTCATTATTTGTGTATAGAAATGCCGCAGAATTCTGTACATTGACTTTGTATCCTTGACTTTACTGAATTCATTTATTCTAATAAATTTTTGGTGGAGTCTTTAGGGTTTTCCATATGTAGTATCATGTCATCTGCAAATAGTGACAATTTTACTTCTTGCCAATTCGGATATCTCTTACTTCTTGTCTGATTGCTGTGGCCAGGCCCTCTAGAATGACACTGAGTAAAAGTGGTGAGAATGAGCATCCTTGTCTTGCTCTTGCTCTTTAATTTTTCACTGTTTAGTATGACGTCAGCTGTGGATTTATCATATATGGCCTTTATTATATTGAGATATGTTCCCTCTCTACCCACTTTGCTGAGAATTTTTATCATGAATGAATGTTGAATTTTGTCAAATGCTTTTTCTGCATCTATTGAGATAATTGTTTTTTTTTCTTTCCTTTTGTTACTGTGGTGGATCACATTGATTGATTTGTGAATACTGAAACATCCTTCCATCACTGGAATAAACCCCACGTGGCTATGGTGAATGATATCTTTAATGTATTTTTGAAATTGGTTTACTAAAACTTAGTTAAGGATTTTTGCATCAGGGATATTGGGCTATAATTTTATTTTGTAGAGTATCTTTGATTTTGGTATCAAGATGATGCTGGCCTTGTAGAATGAATATGGAAGCTTTCCTTCCTCGTCAGTTTTTTGGGATGGTTTGAATAGGACAGAAATGAACTCTTCAAATGTTTGGTAGAATTCACCTGTGAAACCATCTGGTTCTGGTTCCTTGTTTATTGAGATGTTTTTGATAATTTTCAATTTCATTACTAGTTGGTCTGTTCAGATTCTCTATTTCTTCCTGATTTAGTCTTGGAAGATTGTGTTTCTAGGAATTTATCCATTTCTTCCAAGTTGTCCAATTTGTTGCCATGTAATTTTTCATCATACTCTCTCTTAATCATTTGTATTTCTGTGTTGCTGACTGTAAATTCTCTTTCATATTTTTACTTTCAGTATTCTCTTTTTTCTTCATGAGTCTAGCTGAAGGTTTACCAATTTTATCTTTTCAAATAACTAACTCTTAGTTTCATTGACCTTTGTATATTTTTTTTAGTCTCTATTTCATTTAGTTCCACTCTGACCCTTGTTATTTCCTTCCTTTTACTAACTTTGGGCTTTGTTTGTTCTTCTCTATTTCCTTTTTGTGTTGGGTTGGATTCTTTATATGAGATGTTTCCTGCTTCTTGAAGTAGGCCTGTATTGCTATAAAGTACCCTTATGGACTGCTTTTCCTGCATCTCAAATATTTTAAACCATTGTATTTCTACTTTTATTATTCTCCATGTATTTTTATATATCCTCTTTGATGACTCATTGATTGTTTTATTTTTTTATAATTTATTATGGTATCATTAATCTACAATTACATGTGCAATATTATGGTTATTAAACTACCCCCTTCATCAGGTCCCCTCCAACCCCATTATAGTCACTGTCCATCAGCGTAGTGAGATGCTATAGAATCACTACATGACTTCTCTGAGTTGTACAGCCCTCCCCGTGCCCCCCTCAACATTACGTCTGATAATCGTAATGCCCCCTTTCCCCCCTTATCCCTCCCTTCCCACCCATCTTCCACAGTCCCTTTCCCTTGGTAACTATTAGTCCGTTCTTGGGTTCTGTGAGTCTGCTGCTGTTTTGTTCCTTCAGTTTTTTTCCTTGTTCTTATACTTCACATATGAGTGAAATCATTTGATACTTGTCTTTCTCTGCCTGGCTTATTTCACTGAGCATAATACCCCCTAGCTCCATCCATGTTGTTGCAAATGGTAGGACTTGTTTTCTTCATGTGGCTGAATAATATTCCATTGTGTATATGTACCACCTCTTCTTTATCCATTCATCTACTGATGGACACTTAGGTTGCTTCCATTTCTTGGCTATTGTAAGTAGTGCTGTGATAAACACAGGGATGCATATGTGTTTTTGAAACTGGGCTGCTGCATTCTTAGGGTAAATTCCTAGAAGTGGAACTCTTGGGTCAAATGGTATTTCTATTTTGAGTTTTTTGAAGAATCTCCATACTGCTTTCCACAATGGTTGAACTAATTTGCAGTCCCACCAGCAGTGTAGGAGGGTTCCCTTTTCTCCAAATCCTCACCAACATTTGTTGTTGTTTGTGTTTTGGATGTTGGCCATCCTCACTGGTGTGAGGTGATATCTCATTGTGGTTTTAATCTGCATTTCTCTGATGATTAGTGATGTGGAGCATCTTTTCATGTTCCTGTTGGCCATCTGAATTTCTTCTTTGGAGAAGTGTCTATTCATGTCCTCTGCCCATTTCTTAATTGGATTATATGCTTTTTGTTTGTTGAGGTGCGTGAGTTCTTTATTTTGGATGTCAAGCCCTTAACGGATATGTCATTTATGAATATATTCTCCCATACTGTAGGATGTCTTTTTGTTCTACTGATGGTGTCCTTTGCTGTACAGAAGCTTTTCAGCTTGATATAGTCCCACTTGTTCATTTTTGCTTTTGTTTCCCTTGCCTGGGGAGATATGTTCATGAAGAAGTTGCTCATGTTTATGTCCAAGAGATTTTTGCCTATGTTTTTTTCTAAGAGTTTTATGGTTTCATGACTTACATTCAGGTCTTTGATCCATTTTGAGTTGACTTTTGTGTATGGGGTTAGACAGTAGTCCAGTTTCATTCTCTTACATGTAGCTGTCCAGTTTATCCAACACCAGCTGCTGAAGAGGCTGTCATCTCCCCATTGTATATCTAAGGCTCCTTTATCATATATTAATTGACTGTATATGTTAGGGTTAATGTTTGGATTTTCTATTCTGTTCCACTGGTCTGTGGGTCTGTTTTTGTGCCAATACCAAATTGTTTTGATTACTGTGGCTTTGTAGTAGAGCTTGAAGTCAGGGAGCGTAATTCCCCCTGTTTTATTCCTCCTTCTCAGGATTGCTTTGGCTCTTCGGGGTCTTTTGTGGTTCCATATGAATTTTAGAGTTATTTGTTCCAGTTCATTGAAGAAAACTGTTGCTAGTTTGATAGGGATTGCATTGAATCTGTAGATTGCTTAAGGTAGTATAGCTATTTTGACAATATTTATTCTTCCTAGCCAAGAGCATGAGATGAATTTCCATTTGTTAGTGTTCTCTTTTAATTTCTCTTAGGAGTGTCTTGTAGTTTTCAGGGTATAGGTCTTTCACTTCCTTGGTTAGGTTTATTCCTAGGTATTTCTTTCTTTTGGATGCAATTCTGAATGGAATTGTTTTCCTGATTTCTCTTTCTGTTAGCGCATTGTTGGTGTATAGGAAAGTAACAGATTTCTGTGTGTTGATTTTGTATCCTGCAACTTTGCTAAATTCAGATATTAGTTCTAGTAGTCTTGGAGTGGAGTCTTTAGGGTTTTTTATGTACAATATCATGTCATCTGCAAATAGTGACAATTTGACTTCTTCTTTACCAATCTGGATGCCTTGTATTTCTTTGTTTTGTCTGATTGCCGTGGCTAGAACCTCCAGCAGTATGTTGAATAACAGTGGAGAGAGTGGGCATCCCTGTCTTGTTCTGGTCTTAGATGAAAAGCTTTCAGCTTCTCGCTGTTCAGTATGATATTGGCTGTGGGTTTGTCATATATGGCCTTTATGATGTTGAGGTACTTGCCCTCTATACCCATTTTGTGGAGAGTTTTTATCATGAATGGATGTTGAATTTTGTCAAATGCTTTTTCAGCATCTATGGAGATGATCATGTGGTTTTTGTTCTTCTTTTTGTTGATGTGGTGGATGATGTTGATGGATTTTCGAATGTTGTACCATCCTTGCATCCCTGGGATGAATCCCACTTGATCATGGTGTATGATCCTCTTGATGTATTTTTGAATTCGGTTTGCTAATATTTTGTTGAGTATTTTTGCATCTGCGTTCATCAGGGATATTGGTCTGTAATTTTCTTTTTTGGTGATGTCTTTGCCAGGTTTTGGTATTAGAGTGATGCTGGCTTCATAGAATGAGTTTGGAAGTATTCCCTCCTCTTCTATTTTTTGGAAAACTTTAAGGAGAATGGGTGTTATTTCTTTTCTATATGTCTGGTAGAATTCAGAGGTGAATCCATCTGGTCCAGGGGTTTTGTTCTTGGGTGGTTTTTTGATTACCATTTCAATTTCATTGCTGGTGATTGGTTTGTTTAGTTTTTCTGTTTCTTCTTTGGTCAGTCTTGGAAGGTTGTATTTTTCTAAGAAGTTATCCATTTCTTCTAGGTTTTCCAGCTTGTTAGCATATAGATTTTCATAGTATTCTCTTATAATTCTTTGTATTTCTGTGGGTCCGTAGTGATTTTTCCTTTCTCATTTCTGATTCAGTTTATGTGTGTAGATTCTCTTTTTCTCTTAATAAGTCTGGCTAAGGGTTTATCTATTTTGTTTATTTTTTCAAAGAACCGGCTCTTGGTTTCATTGATTTTTTTCTATCGTTTTATTCTTCTCAATTTTATTTATTTCTTCTCTGATCTTTATCATGTCCCTCCTTCTGGTGAGTTCGGGCCTCATTTGTTATTCTTTTTCTAATATCAATAATTGTGACTTTAGACTGTTCATTTGGCATTGTTCTTCCTTCTTTAAATAGGCCTTGGTTGTAATATATTTTCCTCTTAGAATTGCCTTGGCTGTGTCCCACAGAAGTTGCGGCTTTGTGTTATTGTTGTCATTAGTCTCCATATATTGTTTCATCTCTTTTTTAGTTTGGTTATTTATCCATTGATTATTTAGGTGCATGCTGTTAAGCCTCCATGTATCTGTGAGCCTTTTTGTTTTCTTTGTACAGTTTATTTGTAGCTTTATACCTTTGTGATCTGAGAACTTGGTTGGTAGAATTTCAATATTTTTGAATTTACTGAGGTTCTTTTTGTGGCTTAGTATGTGGTCTATTCTGGAAAATGTTCCATGTACACTTGAGAAGAAGAATGTGTATCCTGCTGCTTTTCAGTGTAGAGTTCTGTAGATGTCTATTAGGTCTATCTGTTGTAGTGTGTTTTCAGTGCCTCTGTGTCTTTACTTATTTTCTGTCTGGTTTATCTGTCCTTTGGAGTGAGTGGTGTGTTGAAGTCTCATTAAATGAATGCATTGCTTTCTGTTTCCTCCTTTAATTCTGTTAGTATTTGTTTCACATATGTCAGTGCGCCTGTGTTGGGTGCATATATATTTAAAATGGTTATATCCTCTTGTTAGGCTGACCTCTTTATCATTATGTAATGTCCTTCTTTATCTCTTGCTACTTTCTTTGTTTTGAAGTCTATTTTGTCTGATACAAGTACTGCAACACCTGCTTTTTTCTCCTTGTCATTTGCATGAAATATCTTTTTCCATCCCTTCACCTTTAATCTGTGTATATCTTTGGGTTTGAGGTGATCCTCTTGTAAGCAGCATTTAGATGGTCTTGTTTTTTTATCCATTCAGTAACTCTGTGTCTTTTGATTGGTGCATTTAGTGCATTTACATTTAGGGTGATTATCTATAGATATGTGTTTATTTCCATTACTAGCTTTAGATTCGTGGTTACCAAAGGTTCAAGGGTAGCTTCTTTACTATCTAACAGTGTAACTTAACTTTCTTGCTGTTATTATAAACACAGTCTGATGATTCTTTCTCTCCCTTCTTATTCTTCCTTCTCCATTCTTTATATACTAGGTGTTTTATTCTGTACTCTTTTACATTTCCTTTGACTGTTTTTGTGGATAGTTGATTTTACTTTTTTCCTTTAGTTGTATTTGGATGGTCTGCTTCCTGTGCTATGATTTTATTTTCTCTGGTGACATCTTTTTAGCCTTAGGAGTGCTTCCATTTAGAGCAATCCCTTTAAGATATCCAGTAGAGGTGGTTTATGGGAGGAAACTCCCTCAGCTTTCGCTTGCCTGGGAATTGTTTAATCTCTTCCTAAAATTTAAATGATAATAGTGCTGGATACAATATTCTTGGTACAAGGCCATTCTGTTTCATTACGTTAAATATGTTATGCCATTCCCTTCTGACTTGTAAGGTTTCTGTTGAGAAGTCTGATGATAGTCTGATAGGTTTCCTTTGTAGGTGATCTTTTATCTCTCTCTAGCCTCCTTTAATACTCTGTCCTTATCTTTGATCTTTGCCATTTTAATTATTATGTGTCTTGGTGTTGTGTTCCTTGCGTCCCTTGTGTTGGGAGATCTGTCGGCTTCCATGGTCTGAGAAACTATTTCCTAACCCTGCTTGGGGACGTTTTCAATTATTTCTTCAAAGACACTTTCTATCCCTTTTTCTCTCTCTTCTTCTTCTGGTACTCCTATAATGTGAATGTTGTTCTGTCTCGATTGGTCACATAATTCTCTTAATATTCTTTCATTCCTAGAGATTCTTTTATCTCTCTCTGCCTCAGCTTCTCTGTATTCCTGTTCTCTGATTTTTATTCCATTAACAGTCTCTTGCACCTCATCCAGTCTGCTCCTAAGCCCGTCGATCACTTGTCTGATTTCTGCATTGTCATTCCTCACTTCCTCCCTTAGCTCTAGCATATTTCTCTGTAGATCCATCAGCATGGTTATCACTTTTATTCTGAATTCTTTTTCAGGAAAGTTGTATAAGTCTATCCCATCAGGCCCTCCTCTGTGGTTGTCTGGCGAATCTTTGTCTGTACCATATTCCTCTGTCTTTTCATGGTGACAGAAGTGGTCACTGGTAGTCGCCACGTGTGTCAGCTGGGAGAACAAAGTCCCTTCCTGCTTGTTGTTCTGCTTGCCCTTCTCAGGGGCCTGAGCTCTTTTCCAGTACATGGGGAGGCAGGCTCTGGGATAATCCCCTAAGCTGCCTGTGTGCAGGCCGCCTCACCATAACTTATATCATTGCGGCGGTTTGCAGTCTTGTTGGGTGCGTTCTCGTCCCCTTGGTGCCTTCCAAACCTGGTTCTTGGGCTCTTCTCGCTTAGCTGCGTGCCATCCGGGAGTAGATTCTGTGAGGTTGCTGTGGGCGGGGCTGCTCCTCCACTGTTCTGCAGCAGTGGTGGCTCTGCCGGACCCTTTGCGGCTCTGGCCAGGTGGGGTGGAACGAATGGTAGGCTGCTTTTCTCTGTGGGAAGCCTCAGTGTGGCTGCTTTGCCCAGCTGCTGGCAAGGGGGTCCAAATTTCCCCAAGACTCCCAGTCCGCTGGGCCGAGTGCACTGGGACCATTTTGTTCCGCTGTTGGGCCCTTCTCTCTTTAAGACTTAAAAAAAAAAGCACGCACTTTTCTTTTGTCCCGCGGAGCCGGCTGAGAGGACCTGCTTGCGGTCCCCGTCTCAGATCCTGCACTTCTGTTTTTCTAATCTCTGATACACCACACATTGTGTGTCAGTGCTCCCAGCAAAGATCACCAGGGCTGGTTATTTAGCCGGCCTGTGCTTCCATTCCCTCCCCACTCTGATTCTTTTCCTTCCGCCAGCGTGCTGGGGTGGGGGAGTGCTCGGGTCCGCCAGGCTGTAGCTTTGTATCTTACCCGCTTTGTGAGGTGCTGAGTTCTCGCAGGTGTAGCTGTAGCCTGGCTCTTGTATTGTCTCTTCTGGTCTCTCTTTTAGGAATAGTTGTATTTGTTGTATTTTCACAAATATATATGGTTTTGCAAGGAGATTTCTGCTGCCCTGTTCATGCTGCCATTTTCCCAGAAGTTCCTGATCTTTGACATTTTAATTATCACATTCCTTGGTATGGAACTCCTTTGGTTCATCTTGTTTGGGGCTCTCTGACTCTGGACCTTGATGTCTGTTTTCTTCCCTACATCACAAAAGTTTTCAGGTAGTATTTCTTCAAATAAGTTTTCTATTAATTTCTCTCTCTCTCCTCCTTCTGGGACTTCTTAATGTGAATGTTTGGATGTTTAATGTTGTCCCAGAAGTCCCTGAACCTATCCTCATTTCTTTTTATTCTTTTTTCTTTCTGCTCTTCAGCTTGAGTGCTTTCCATTACTGTATTGCAAATCACTAATCCATTCTTCTGAGTCCTCTAACCTTCTGTTGATTCCCTCTAGTGTATTTCTCATTTCATTTACTGCATTTTTCATCTCTGATTTGTTCTGTTTTATATTTTTTATCCCTTTGTGGAGGTTCTCTCTGGGTTCATTCACTCTTCTCTCAAGTCTGGTGAGCACTTTTGTAATCATTACTGTGAGCTCTTTGGAAGATTGCTTAACTCTGTCTCATTTAGTTCTTTTTTCTGAAGTTTTGTCATGTTGTTTAGTTTCAAGAATATTCCTCTATCTCCTCACTTTATTTGACTTTTTTCTCTTGATTGTACAAATTAGTTGGAAAGTCTACCTTTTATTCTTGAAGGATTGGCCTCAGGTGGGGAAGGTCACCCTGGTAGATTGCATTTACCTGATGGTTTTGGCTGGTTGGCTTGGAGGCCTAGTGAGCATGAGACAGGTATGTCCTGGTGTCAGGGCTCCAAGGGCATGGTTTTGGGGGGCACAATTGGTGGGGCTTCTGAGAGGGTGCTGTTGTGGTCCATGTTTTAGGAGAGGCAGCAAGCTTGCGCACTCTCCAGGGGACCCCTGCATCAGCAGCTGTTGCCTCCACACTTGTGGAGCAGCTGCTAGCTCAGGTGCACCCTGCAGTAATGCCCCTCATTCACAGCTATTGGCTCCATTCCCATGGTGCTGCAATGGCTAGGGCATGCTTGCTAGGGCTTGACAGAAGCCAGCTCTACACCCTCCAGGGATGCCCTCTGTCTATGACTTTCGGGTCCACACCACAGTGCAATGTTGTACTGGACTCACTCTCTAGCTGGAATGTCTGGGTGTGTGGGGGCTAGAAGGCCACCTAGACCAAGTCTAGAATTGGCATGTGTGCCTGAACTTTGCTCCCCACAGCACTCTCAGTGCAGGGAAGGATTACAAACAGTGTCACTCACCACCTCTAATCCCAGAGAGTTCCAGCAGTTCCCCCACCCAACCAGCAGTTGCTTTAGTTCTAAAAACTTGTTTTTTTCACTTATAGTCTAGATGCCATTTAATATTTGGCTTTTATTATGTGCTCCAGGGCAGGGAATTTGTATCCAGGTCCCTCAGCAATATCCCTGCCCAATGCATATCATTGCTTTAGGGGTGGGATTTCCTCTATTACCATGTCTCTGTCTCTCCTTCCATTTTTTTGTGTGATATTTTACTTATTTATTCAGAAAGTGTTCACTCAGGCCTCAGTTCTTCCCCAGGATGAGTTACTCTGTGTGTAGGTGTAGGTTCAGTGTGTAGGTGTGATAGGTGGGTTCTGGCTTTTTCTATGTCACCATCTTCCACTCAACTCCTTTCCATTTACTTTTATCTTCTTCAATACCTTTAATCAATGTCATAGTTTTCAGGGTTCAAGTCTTTCTCCTTGATTAAATTTATTCATAGGTATTTTATTCTTTTTGATGGGATCATGCTCTAAATTTATCTTTCTTCTAATTTGTTTTTAGTGAATAGAAATACACCAGAGTTTTGTGTATTGATTTTTTACCATGTATCATTACTGAATTCATTTATTAGATCTAACAGTTTTACCATGAAGTCTTTAAGGTTGTCTAATATAGTATCATCTGCAAAAAATAACAGTTTTACTTCTTCTTTCCAGTTTTTCCTTTCTCTTTCTTGCCTGATTGTTCTGGCTAGGACTTCTAGTACTAAGTTGAAAAAAGAAGGAAGAGTGAGCATCCTGTTTTTTTTTCTGATTTTAGATGAAGAGCTTTCAGCTTTTCACCACTGAGTATGATGTTAGCTGTGGATTGTCACATATGGCCTTAATTATGTTAAGGTATGTTCCTTCTATAACCACTTTCTTTGGAGTTTATATCAAAATGTTGAATTTTGTCAAGTGCATTTGCTGTATCTATTGAGATGATCACATGATTTTTTTATCCTTCATTTAAAAAAATGTGCTGTATTGCTTTCATTTTTCCTATGCTGAGCCATCCTTGCATCCCAGGAATAAACCCCACCTTATCATGGTGTATGGTCCTTTTAATGTATTATTGAATTTGGTTTGCCAATATTTTGTTGGGAATATTTACATCTATGTTATGGATATTGGCCTGTAATTTTCTTTTCTTGAGGCATCCTTGTATGGTTTTGTTGCTAGGGTAATGCTCAATTCATAAAATGAGATTGGAAGTATTCTCTATTTTATTTTTGGAAGAGTCTGAGAAGTATTCATAACAATTCTTCTTAAATGTATGATAGAATGCTCCAGTGAAGCCATCTGGTCCTGGGTTTTTGTTTGTTAGAAGGTTCATTATAAATCTCCAATGGTTCTCTATCCATTATCTGTAAGTAAATTCTATTAATCTTACTATACATGATATTGTACATTTTTTGCTATCTGATATTTTTAGATTCACCTGCTAGGAGATACTAAATCATCACTCTATTATTATTTCCTGATACCCTCCCTGCTCTTTTATTTTTTTGCTCCAGCAGCACCAAACTTCATACAGTTTTCTGAAAGTATCATGTCGTTTTACTCTTTAATTTCTATATATATGTTTCACCTGAATCTTCTTTTTAGTCCTGCTGGAAAACTTCAATTAATGTTTCAAATTTTAAAATATGTATCCAGTCAACTGAAGTCTTGGATAATTGCCTTCCCTAACCTTGATTAAATTCAACTATTGATTTGCTCAACACCATCACCCATGCAGATGAACCTGACAGGAGAAAAATATTTTGCTATGCTGACTTCTCTCATATTTTATTTATAACCACAAACTGTAGTGGGCTCTCAGCATGCCTTGCAAATCCAACATTTTCCTTGCCTGCTCATTCCTTTCTTCTTCCCTCTACCAACAATTTTTCCTACCTTCTCCTTCCTTTTACTTCCTATTTAATTGAAACAGTAGGACCAAAGAGAATTTCATGCTGCCCATCCAATAACCTACTATTCTGTCTGTAGTGAATTACTATTTTTCATTTTCATTCTTTTATATGAATGGTCTGACAATATTCCCCTCTAAGGCAACTCCAACTCTGGGGGCAGTGGATCCATCTCCTCTCAAGGATACTGCCCCTGCAATTGTCTCCATGAACCCCATGAACTAAAAACCATAAAGAAAATACACCAAAACATATCATAACCAAATTTTGGAAATTTTGGCAATAATGTCCTCACAGGTGTTCTTCATTTCCCTCTATTTTTTCTCCTTTTTGTGGATTCTAATTATACATTAGGTTGCTCAAAGTTGCTCATAGCACACTGATATACTAGTGTTCATACCTTTTCAGTTTTTATTTCCATGCTTTATTTTGCATAGTTTCAATAGCTATGTCTTTAAGCTCACTGTTCCTTTTGTAGTGTCTAATGTGCTAATAATCCCATCCAGTGTATTTTAATCTAAGACATTGTTTTCTTTTTCTATATATACTTGAATATTTCTACTCAACACGATCAAATATTTACTTTCTTGGGCATGAAATGTAGTAACTTTGAATTTCCTTGGCTATCAATTTCATCATCTGTGTCCCCTCTGGACCTGCTTCATTTACTTATTTTTCTCCTCATCATGGTTTATGTTTTCCTGCTTCTTGGCATGCCTGGTGACTTTTGTTGTGTGCAGGCATAGTGAATTTTATCTTATTTATTGCTGGGCATTTTGTATTCTTATAAATTATTCTTACTTTTTTTCTGGAGCTCAGTTATTTGGAAACACTTTGATCTTTTTTGAGGCTTGTTTTCAAAGTCTGTCAAGTAGGATCAGAAAAGCCTTTAGCTAAGGGCTGATTTTCTCCCACTATAGGGTCAGTACACTTCTTAGTACTGTATCCAATGACATGTGAATTACAAGGATTTCCACTCTGGTGAAAGTACAAACTATTCCTGGCCCTGGGGATTGGCTTTCAGGTACTTCCCCCCAACCCCAACATTGCTAATCAGTACTCAGCTGAAGACTCCAGGAGGATCCTCTGAAAATCCCCAGATCATTCTCTGTTCAGTTTCCTTTCTTGAACTTTGTCCTGCGAACTTGCCTTGACCTTTACATTCTCCTTCCCCATTTCCTCAACTCAAGGGGACTATTAAGCAACCCTTGGACTGCTAAATCCCCGCAGTGTTATAGGCTGCAGACTCTCCCCAGGCAATAAACGGGGCAATCACCGTGCTCACCTTGTTTCTTCCTCTCTCTCTGAGATCATTATCCTGTAGCACTTAATATCCAGTGTCTGAAAAACCATTGTTTTATATATTTTGTTGCTTTTTAAATTGTATCTGGCAGATGCAAATCCAGTCCCTGGCGTTCCATCTTGATAGACCTAGCATAATTTTGGGTGCTTAGCTGCTGTTTCCCCTATATCATTTTCATACAGTCAGTTAGATGTTTGGCTGTTTTCCCTCTGTTTCTCTCCAAATCTATTTTTCATCTAATCTTATTGATCAATGATGACCTTCACTTTGTTCTCATCTAACTTTTAATTAATTTTCTAGTTAATATCTAATCGCTGTTTATATACATCACCATAAATGTATTGGGGGAGAATTGATTCCAGGTGGTTTCCTGGTTTTTAAGTCTTCAGGATCATTGCTACATTGTTGACTAGTTGCTTCATACTTTTTTCTTACTTCCTCTGGGTCAGAGGTTCTCAGTGTGATCCAAGTGCATCTGAGGAGTCCCTGGGACATTTTCAAGGATTGTGTGAGGTCAAAACTATTTTCATAATAACGCTAAGGTCTTAACTGACTGTTTTATTCTCTCGTGAGAATACAGTAGTTTTGTAGAGGCTGTATGATGCGTGGTGCCATCATTGTTCTGCATGGATAACGGGTAGTGTGCTTGTATGCTACCATGCTTCAAAACCTTCTTGGTTTTAATTCCTAATATTGCAAATGTCAATAAATATAACAATGGCTTTCTGATGTTGTCAATTAGTAAGAGTATAAAATGTCCTGAAATGCCTGAGAAACATTGCTCTAGGTTTCATGAATTCATCCTTTTATATTCCAGTTTTAAAATTGGCAATAGCTACTCTATTTCTTGGGATTTCTTACCGATAAGATTGGTTATTAGATCAGATACCACATACAAGTTGTCCATTTATCAGTTCTTGAAAATAAGACAGTCTTTTTTCTTTTTTGTACTACTAATACTGATATGATTAATTTCATGTGTCAACTGGGCTATGGGTTGCCCATATATCTGATCAAACATTCTGGGTATGTCTGTGAGGGAGTTTCTGGATGAGATTAACATTTACACTGGTGTAGAGCAGATGCCTCTCCCCCATGTGGGTGGGTCTCATCCAATCAGCTGAAGACTTGAACAGAACAAAAAGGCTGACTTACTCTATTATAAGGGAACTACTGCCTGGCTGGCTTTGAACTGAGACTTCAGTTGGTCTTTTGTCTTTGGACTTGAAACATTGGCTTTTCTGGGTCTCCAGCTTTCCAATTGCAGATCTTGGGACTTCTTAGCTTCCATAATCATGTGAGCCAATTTCTTATAATAAATCTCTGTCTATATATGCATATATGTTAATAGTTCTATTTGTCTAGAAAACCCTTATAACACCAATAGAACAAAAATAAGAGGAAGTTGCAATGGACCTTACATGTACATATATTAAGTCTTTCATCTTTCAGCAAAGCAGTCTCAAGATGAACTGGCTCATTTTCTTATGAACTGAAAGAGGGGAATGCAGGAATTTGAAGTTGATTGTCACTCTAAATTCATCCTCTTAGCCCTATGGCCTAGAGGGAGTCCCTTCCTCACAGATTATACAATAGAGAATTTAGTTCTTTTGTTTGGGGGTAAAGGGGTGCTTATGAAAATATTTAAAAAGCGAATATGTGAGAAAGGTAAATTCTGAGAATTAAGGCTTTTGTAAGAAAGACTGGTGATTAACCAGCCTCATCCTCAGTAGATACTCTGAGTCATCTGTTGGCAACAATGGTACTGACAAAAAGCATGGTGCACATGACACCACTTAATCACAGATCAGCTCACTTAAACACTTCTTCCCCCACAACAGCAAATTGTTGCTTCAGACCATGTGGAAACAGGTTCTGTAACTGAACTGCTTGATCTTTTGTTCATGTTGCTGGGCAGAATCAAGTAGGTGGACGGTGAATAAGATCACTGATGTTTACTTGGTCGGTATACTCCCCCACCCGCCTTCCTACTTTATTTATTTAAAGTAATAAGAAAAGCAGAACTGAAGAAACTTGACCACTAAATGTGGTTTCAGGCACCGAAGTGTTTTTCACTTTGTTTTGTAAAGTTTTTCTTGCAGTTAGGTCAGGGCCGGGTTAGGGACGGGGAGGATGCAGTTCTGGCTCAGTGGGTCCTTTCTGGGGCTGGACTTTCTGGAAGAACTTCAAAGTGAGTGAAAGGACTAAACTCTCCTAGTCCCAGAATTCTGTGGTGAAAGAATTCTCCAGCACCGGACTGACTGGCACTGGTCCCATGGGTCAGGGGAGGAGATGTAGAGTTTGAAGGAAATCATTTCTTCACATGTTTTCAACACTGTCATTAACTACATAGAATAGTAGCATTAAAAGAGACAATAAAAACAGTGATTTTTCTGACTTTCCCAAGGTACTTATACCAGAAAATGTTGGTTCCCAAACTCTTGAATAAAAGCAGTATGACCCAGTCTCTGTCCAGATAGCAGAGGGCATTGTGAGAGGTGGTCATGTCCTGGTTATATT
The DNA here is from genome assembly GCA_032199065.1 of Smutsia gigantea. Classification (NCBI taxonomy): domain Eukaryota; kingdom Metazoa; phylum Chordata; class Mammalia; order Pholidota; family Manidae; genus Smutsia; species Smutsia gigantea. Next base: position 460,214 of record JAVSCE010006420.1, read on the forward strand.
GTAGAAGTAGAGGTGACAATCATTTCAAATAGGAATTAAGGAAGACTAAAAGGGAGCAGGTTTTGGCATAGATCCCGAAGACCTATGTTTTGGACTTTTTAATTTGAGATGCCTACATTTTATTTATCTGTCCAGGTCTCCACCCTTCCCTGAACACCCACCGTCTAAGGAAAAGCAGCCGCCCCCTAGCTCTGTGTTAGGTCTTTATCATCTAAGCCAAACTATGGCATGTGGTCTAGTTCTAGGCCAACTGGAATACCAAGAAGTGTTTCTTTGCTGGGGAACTGGGGGTGGAGGACAGAGGGCATGACCTCTTTCATTGGATGGTGTCTTGTCTGGATGTGACACTAGGCATAAAGTCATGTATTTTAAGGGCTGTGAGGCCTCTTAACCTGGAGTATAAAGTTTATACTCCCGGAAGGGTGAGCTGGAAAATGGAAAGAGCCTGGGTTCTTTTTTTGTGTTACTGAGTCACTGAAATAAACAACCGTGGTGCTAGCTCAGCTCTTTTTGGGAAGTAGTGGTTTTTTTTCTTATTATTTAAGATATTTGGAATTCAGTTTTCTATTCTTTGTAGCCTAAAAAGAGGTCCAAATCTGTGCATTGGTGCTGGAAGTTTGTTCTCTAACTACAGCAGAATTTCTTTCTTTCCTTTTTTTTTTCCAAGTAATTATTATGTAGGCAATTTACAACCCTGGGCATTGCTCTGAGGCAACTCATATGTGGGCTGGAAGACTCAGCTTTTCTAAGTGTAAAAGAGGACAGCAATTCATTATTTGTTCAACTACACATATTCAAGCACCTACTATGTTTCAGATACTATTCTAGGATCTGGGAATGCATGTGAGCAAGAGATACAGAAATCCTTGCCCTCAGGGTGTATATTTTACTGGAGAGGAGGCTTGATAAATGATGTATTGCTTCCCTCACTTTATTATCTTAAATAGTAATTGCTAAGGAGAAAAATGGGAAGGAAGATACAGGGTGTCCAGTGGGTGAGTAGTTTGAAGTCTTAGATAAGATAGCCAGGGAAAGCTTTACTGAGAAGGTGACTTAATTTTGTAAAGAAATAAGAGGCAAGGGAGACCAGCCACTTGGGTCTCTGAGGAAGAGTGTTTTAGGCCGCGCAGGGCCCTCCGCATATTCGCAGGGAGCCCTCCCGGCGTGTTCGCAGGGAGCACTCCTGGCATATTCACAGAAGTGTGGGGAAGGTCAGGGGATTCGCATCAGGATGGGCCTCATAGGACACTCTAAGGACTTTGGTTTTTACTTGGAGCAATAAGGGAACCTATTGGATGGGTTTGTGCAGAAAAATGAAATGTTTGACTTAGATTTTAACAAGCTCAGTCTAGCTGCTGCATTGAGAGTAAAGAAAAGCAGATGAGCAGAAGCTGAGAGCCCAGTTAGGAGGAGATTCCAATTGTACAGAGAATACGGTGGTTATTTGGTTCCATGGAGATAGCAGAGGGTGTTGTGAGAGGTGGTCATGTTCTGGTTATATTTTAGAGGTGAGGATGACATCATTTCAAATAGGAATGAAGAAAGACACCAGGAAGTCTGGCCTGATCAAAGGAAGAATTGAGTAGCCAATTCTTAAGATACAGAAAGGACTAAAAGGGAGCAAGTTTTGGCACAGACCCTCAAGACCTACGTTTTGGACTTTTTAATTTGAGATGCCTACTAGATCTACAATGTGGATTTCAAGTGGTCAGTTGGGTCCATATGTGTGGAGGTTAGGGGAGTGGTCCAGACTAGAGATAGATACTTGCGAATCATTAACATATATAATCTAAAACTATTGGTACTGGATACAATTATTCTGGGAGTGACTGAAGATAGAAAAAAAGAGTTCCAATATTCAAAAGTTTGATAAAAATGGACCAGTTAGAGACTCGGAAGAAGCATCTAGAAGAGTAGGAAAAAAATCAGGAAGTGTATTGTCTTAGAGACAAGAGAAGAATGTGTTTCAAGATTGAGACAGTAAACAACTGTGTCAGATGCTCAGAGATCAAGTCAAATGAGGACAGAGAATTGATCCTTGGCATCTACAGCATGGTGGTCATCAGCGGCTTTGGGAAAAACTTTTGTGGGGTGGTAAGGGTAACTGGAGTGTGTTTAAGAGGAACAGGAGAAGAGAAATCACAGATACCAAGTACAGGCAGCCCTTTCAAGGAGTCTGGCTGTACAGGCAAGAAATGGGGTATGTGCGGGAGAGCCTAGTGTAGAGGGAATGACTGAGAATGACAGGCTGGGGGGCAGAGCTGCGCAGACACCGCCTGGGAGTGGGTATGAGGGGCTGGGTGCTGGCCTTTGCCCAGCGCACGAGTTATTCATCCGCATTAGGAGAGGCAGGGTGGTGGGTGCGCAGAGACTGCTTCATCACTCTCAGGGCGTGAGAAGCACAGTCCTCAGCAGACTGAGGATGCGGGAAGAATAGTCAGAGGTGGAGGAAAGTAAGGAAAGTTTGCCTATTTGGTCAGAGTGTGAGAGAATGGACTAGGGAAGTACGGCTGCAGAGCGGCTGTGAGGCGCCGTGTGCGGAGGGGAGTGACCACACGTGCAGGGCCGGCCGGCAGCAGGAGGGCGTGCTTCTCTCCAGCTGCCTTCAGCTGCAGAGGTAGGAGCACGGACCAAGCAGACGAGGGATGTAGCCATGGCTGTGGGTTACCAAGGGGGTGGGAAGGGAGAAAGCAGCCAGGGAGTTGTCATTTAGATTAAGTTCAGATGATTTGATATGTTACTAACCGAGTCACCACCCCTGCCCCCCGAAGCAGTTTATAAACATCCAGTTATAGATGCAACATTGCTAGGACTTGTATAAACAGTTTACAGTTTATCCTGTACTGTCTATATAAACCTAGTAATAAAAATTATCTGACAGTTCTTGGTCATTCAAGACTTCGGGATCAAGAAAATCACTTTATATGAAAACTGCAGCTGATCTTCCTTTAACAAATCAAATAGTACCTTAGAAAACTTCTGTGCTGTAGGTTCATTTTTGTGGATCTGAATTTTCTTGTTGAAACGAAGGCAAAATAATTTGGGTATTCAGCTGGAGAGGCCTAACGGGAAGATGGCTAAGTAGTACGGGTTAGAGGAGGTGTCCCACTCCCGCCGCAAACGCCCGCACCTGTCCGCACACTGAGGGCCGAGGCGCCCTCACAGGTGCCCCAGCGCCCACAGCAGCCAGCCGCAGCTAACAGGGGGGCGGCATCTGTGCGCCGGGGAGGCGGGTGGCAGAGCACCTGCGCCCCTCTACGAGCGGCACCGGCTTTTGTGACGGTGCCGGAGCGCGCACAGGACTAGTGCCGCAGAACCTTGTAATGGTTCACATGAAGCCAGAAATCATAACTTTTCTATGAAATGCCCAATTTAAAATGTTGGCAACATTAAAAACAAACTAAAAACATGTTTTATATAGAACCAGAAGATTGGCTTCTGTAAAGCAGTAAAAACTTTTAAAATGTGAATCTTGACTGGGGTAAGATGACTTCTCAAGCTCAGTTTTTATCGGAGTCTGAGGGAGACCATCTCGGCTTACTTTTGAGAACTGGTTTTGTCTGACAGAAAAGTAGGCATACCGTAGGGACCTGGAGCGGCGGCATCGGCCAAGGGGGCCGCCTGGTCTGATCTGCGGATGTTCATGATCGGTTTACATAGTCTCACTTGTTTTTAGTCTGACAGAGGAGAACGTGAAAACTGAAACATTCATAGGAGTAAAAGTTCATTTAATGAAATCAAAGGTCATGCCTTCTATGTTTACCCTTACATCATATATATAATGCTTTTATTTATACAGAGATTCAAACTTTTGGGTACTTCCGGTTAATGATTCCTTGAGGATTTTTCTGGAATGTACTAATTAATTCCATTTCATTTTTTCCTATTTCTGGCTAGATGACTACCTCTATTTCTCATCTTCCTGCTGTGATGCTTGATAAATCCTTTGGACTATCAGTATACCTACATAAAGAGAGCAGCTCTTAGCAAAACCAGGGTGGTCTGCTTCTCTGAGACCGACTAGTAAGGGCGATGGGAATATCAACAACTACTCGTGATGAGAACCGTTAACAGCTGCTGACATTTAGTATCAGCTACCAAATAGTCTTCTAGGTACCCTGTACCCATTATCTCTAATCCTCACAATAGCCTTATTAAAAATTGGTATGTTCGCATTTTACACATGTGGAAACTAAGGTTCAGAAGGAAAAGGCAACCGCTCAGAGTGGCATAGATAATAGTGACGGGCCTGGGGTTAATGTTTGACTCTGAGTATATCCTGAGGTTCCCGTTTATGGTCTGGCCAGTGTTCAAAACTATTAACTTCTCCCTTCCCGGTCCTCATGTGAGTTTAGAGATGCAAAGATAATTATACACCTCTCACTCATAGAGACATTATACCCTAGAACAGGAGACACAAATCGAAATGTATCTTCAAAGCAATGTGGTTAGCAGGAAAGGTAGATGCAAACTAGGATGCGAGTACTGTGGGAGGGAGGGAGCTTAGAGCATGGCTGGGGGGCTGCTGGCACGGGTGATACTCTACACGGAATCAGTAAGAGGCTGGTGAAGGGGAAGAATATAGGTAAGGGACTGTATGAGACTGACTAACATGAACCGCTGTGTAGTGCTGTTAGTAAATGGAAAGATGTTGAGTATTTCTGTGCACTCTGAGGAGCAGCAGGAAGGAGATAATGTACTTGCCTTTATACTGAAGGTAACACTCAAGTGTTGTACAATCTGATTTGGGCTAAAAAGGGAACATCCTAGCCGCCATGTGAAGGATGGGTCAGAGGGCACATTTAGAAACTTTTAGGATTCTTGTTTTTAACGCCTTTGTTTTCCGAAAAATTTTCCTAGGAGAGAGTATTTTGTGGATACAGCAAATTGCTGTTATACCAAGTACATTCTTAAAAGGAAGCACAGCTCAATAACTTTACATCAAATGTCAAGTATTAATGAGAGCTTAGCGGGACACATTGGCATTGGCATGCATATGTACGGTACCTCTTAAGAAATGAAGATAGACACATTGTCAGCAGAAATCACAAATTTATTAACTCTTAAATATATCAATCAGTCATTTACCATTATGGCAAGAAATATATACAGTGTCCCATGGTAATCTGCAGTGTTTCAAAACGATAGAAGATAGTAAATGTGTCATCAATCGTGGTGGACAGAACAAATCACAATTTCCTCACAACTTAGTGCGGAAGACAAACTTGATTTACAGTAATATTTCAACACCACATGCTAAGTTAAAAGTGTAAAAAAAAAACACCCTAAACCTATTCTTTTTTTAAAATACATGTATGCCACGTATAGCCATTTCACAAAAAGGTTAAGAAATTAAAAAGGGAAAAAATGAGGCCATTACTTTTTCACAGATCTCATTGGCAGGTTTACATGGCTCAATACATTACTGTATATATTTATTTTAAATATATATTGTTGTAAATTGTGTAATAATTATCAGAAAACTTCAATCTGACTACCATACATCCACTAGCAATAATATCGAATGTGATTAGTAATCAACACAGAAAGGTGAAAATGAGAGAAAAAAGGGAGATGTTTTTTTGTTTTTTGCTTCTGCTTTAAAAATAGGCTTCTGAGGATTGTGAATTGCTATTGTTAAAATAAGGTTGATGAAGATACCATGCACTATAAAGCATTTCAGGGATGAGAAAAAACCCTTACTGGAACTGGATAAACAAAGAAGAAATGAGAAACACAACCCCCCACCCCTTTTTTTTAACTGGAAAATCCTAACTCCTCGAAGGAAGATAATGTTACCCTGACACAAAAGAAAGTTTAGAATGCACAAGTCACAGAGAATGGAAAACACTTGCAGGCCTAACTTTAGAAAACTAGCCAGTTATGATGCAGGAGGGGCCCCTTCCACAAGGCAGAAATCCACGCATTTGCGCAAAACCCTGACCCTCTACCAGCATGGTATTCTCCAGGCAACTGCCCCAGTCAGGAAGAAACAGTGCAGGGGCGCTAGGAACAGACTTGCTTCTGTCCTAACTTTGAACACCTCTAATGCCTCCAACATAGTTGGGATCCCTATATCCAAACTAGAGCCTAAGCAGAATTAAAAACCTTTAAAATCTTCTTGACATTTTCAAAACTGCTAGTTTAGTTACCTCCAAAAGGCCTTGATTTTTATTTTACCTTCGTTATGCAAATCTCACTTTTCTCACACACTAACAGACAAGAAGAACACAAAGAATGGAAAAAACAGAAAACAGAACAGGCAGCAAGCAAGAACAAAGAAATAGGATAAGAAGAAGAAAACAGCACTGGTTTGAGAAAGGAACAAAAAATTCATTTCAGCGAATCCCCCAGGACAGTGTGAGTATATCCTAAAATGATCAAACTCATACATGATGTGACATTTCCAGTTTATACAGTTTGACCAAAAATGACATTAGATGGTATAGCAAACCAACTGATTCTCACCGCCACATTCCTACGTGATTTTCCCACATATCAACCCATTTCATCAAACAGCAACAAAGCTTTCAGTGAAAAGTCCATTTTCAACCAGGATCACGCCAGGAAACTGAAGGTTTTCTTTCTTTTCTTTTTTACCTTTTTTGGTTTAAGAGCCAAAAAAGATTAACACCAAAGAGTTTAAAATTTTTTACATTTCTCTTACAAACTGTCATTTAGAGACAGTAATTTTGAAGTCTGTTATATCTTGGCATGAACAGAGAAAGTTGATGAATAGGCTGTATTTGGAACGTTGTGGAATATTTTTGTCTGACCTCCCCCTATTGTTTGCCAACAGTTATTTAACTTTGCACGAACATCCCCAGAGTTGAAGTGTAAACAATGCACAGGAAGGAATATATGACAAGGTGATGCATCACGAATGCATTACATGTAGGACCTTCACAACTTCATGCATTCAGAAACATGCATGAAGAGGAGGAGAGGATGGCCCGGGGTTACTATCCAGGTGCCTTGAGAACAGAGAATGCAGAAGTGGCACTGTTGATATTTAGCTGAAAGGAGAAAGTGGAGAGGGAGAAATGAGTTACACTGGTTCACAAAATATTGTCAAATTGTTTTGCCAAAGATGTGACCATGATACAATTCTATAACTCAGCTAAATTAATAGAACATTAATATATGAGACATACTGGCTTGCAATCATCAAAAGATAAAATATACAATGTTAAACAAAGACAATATTAAAACAGGAAATCAGTACGAATTATCTGTCAATTTGTCCATACAGAGCTAGCTAGGGACCCAGGGCTCAATCACATTATTCAGTCTAGATGAGTATTTTAAGCATTCATGCTTACTAGACAAATTAATAAATGAATATTATCATTTGGCTGAAGTTGACTAAAAGTTCAAGTTCATCCATAGCTTTGTCATTATTCTTTGACTTCTAGGTTTGATTTCTCAAGGAGTCTATTTAACAAGGATAATAGCCTCAAAAGTAGGAGAAACATTTTATTAGAGGTCTTTTTCTTTAAACCAACAGCTGGGAGCACTTGTTCTTAAAAGCGCTGACAAGGTTCAATGCTTTGAATGGGGAAAATATTCATAACAGTATCTGAATCCTTCTAATCCCAGTACAGAAACAACACAGGCACGAATTTAATTACAGTCAACTTTCAATTATCCTCTGGAATTACCCACTTTGTGAGTTTTAAATTTCAGCTTCACTGCCTCCTGTGGCCTGTCCTCATGGTCAAATACCATTATAGTCAGTCCGGCACAGCAAACTAACTCACATATTAACCTTAGCCAAGTATGTAACAGGAATTGTAACCTCCTGAAAAATAAGACACCAAAGGATCCTAGAGCTTGATATAAATTAGGCCTGGGTAATTGAGACCTGTCTGAATGGACCTAGGTGTAAATGGCCTTCTATGTAAGATCTCCAAGACACTTCTAAAGTGCCACAGTCCATATGCAGAAGACAGGCTCTTCTCAGTGCTTATTCCCTTTAAAGGAAGAGTTATGCAATAAAAATGGGGCTGAACATTAGACTCAAGAGCTCATGCAAAAAATGTTGTGAATTTTCAAAGACCTTTTATGTTTTTCATTGAATATAATGCAAGAGAAAATACCCTCAAAGGGAAGAAAAACAGCCATGCAGCTTGGCAGTCGTTAGCTCCATTCACAGAGTATTGCGGAGCAGGATGTTACTTACAAGACCCGCATGGGAATGGTTTTCAGGCCTTAGATGTTTTGCCACAAAGAGGTGCTTCCTGAGAAGTTTTCTTTCCCATTTGGAATACAGGATGGCCTATTAAGAGAAGCCCCACTTAAGCCACCTGGCATAAAATGAAGTTTTTTTAAATAGGCTCTATCCGATAAACACTTCAGAGAATTGTAGAAAACCCTACCCTTCTTGTACTGTATGAAGGTCATCCCTTCTATATAAACTGGCGATTTGTGTGTACCTCTTTGGGGTAAAAAACAGACACATAAAAATGGTGTCTTCATTATTATATTCCTTTTGTCTTTGTTTTAATTACATAGATTCAAATTCATTCTAAAAACAATAGCTATCTTTTTTTTTCCTTGCTGACCCACCCACTTTTTACAATTCCAACAGTGATATATAGTTATTAAGGCTATAGAGAAGGCCTTTCAAAATCACTGTGGTACATTATTAAACTAAGATTTTTCATGAATTCATTGGAGTTGAATGGCTGTTTGTATGAACGTGACTCCCCATCCCATACTCCCAAATATTAACAGATGATCGTGGTAAGAGAATTCGGAACAAGATTAGCGGTGGGCCAAGCTTCTACCGAGTCTACTAAGCTCCCCTTCTTGTTTTCATCTCACCCCACTTCACTGATGCAACCTTATTTCCCATTAGTCTCTTTATTCCAGCTGGAGCCAGCCTTCCTTACCCATAATCCTCTAGGGAGCTAACACCCTGGCATTGAGATTCTCAGACGTTCCTTGAGCTTGGACCATCTTCCCTTTGCTCTTATCTACTCATTATTTAAGAGCTTGTGCAAGGTATATACTTCTACACAAGGTGTCCTTCCAAACTGTAATAAATGGCTTGCTACACTGTTCATTTATTCTAGTCTACCCTAAAGTTGACTATGAACTTTACAGTTTTCTCTTTGATAAGTTGTTTTCTAAACGAGAATACAAGTTCCTTGAAGGCAGTGTCTTTTAAGTTACCTTGCATTTTGTCTGGCACAAGTTAAGCATGTTGGAGATATGCAGTAAATTTTGTCTATTGATTAGACGAGCAAACACAGTATCTGAGGTAGAGTGGTGTAGTGAGAAAGACACTGAAATGCATTTTAAACACTGTGTCTGTAACTGAGCTCCGTAGAGCATCTATAAGATAAGCTCCTGCTATTGGCCGTTACAGAAACTCCTTTCTATCCCCCCTTGCTGCCCTAATTCCCTTCCCCTGCCAGTTGTAACAATGAAGTCAGTTTGCCTTATTACCTGAATCCTCCTGATTTAACCTTCAGAGAAATCAGCTTGGCAGGATATCCTCTAGCTCTTATTCAAAACTTTTGCATACTGTGCTATGGCAGGTTTCAGCCCACAGACGGCTGTTCTGGTTGATTTTTCTAGAGAATTATAGACCGTTTCTCATGAAACACTTATTCCCACCAATGTAACAGACCACTAGCATGAGATAACATGTGCCATGCTATTAACAATGAAGTAAGTAAAAGAGGCTGACCGTGGGCACATTAACAAAGAAGCTGACAGCCTGGAAATATTTACTTGATGGGTACTGTTGGCGACCCAGAGCGATGAAAATGAACATTCTGCCACTTTCCATCCCGGCGGTGCCACACCCGGGTCTCTTCGGACTGCATCGTCTTCGGCATCCCGCTGCCGTCCATGTACTGCGTGAGTCTAATGTACGCGATGCAGGCAGCGTCGTCGCCGACCAGATGTACGTGCGGGTTCAGGATGATAGTGTGGATTGGCTTATTGCTTTTGGACAAAGCTGGAAGAGAAAAACACGAAATAACAGAACTTAGTTTCTATGTAAAGTAAATCAAAACCAGTAACTTCTGCTGGGGTCAATGAATGGAATGCTGTTCATTCACTCAATTACTAATTATTTTCACAACTTGAATGTCTGGCATGGTTCAAAGTATAAAGGCAAAGACCAAGAGCAAAAGTAGGTACAGTCATTATTTTATTTTATTTCCTTTATAGACAACTTGTGTGTCACTCTGGAAACTTTGATTGCTTGGGGGAAAAGCACGAGAGATATATTTATTTATAATGAAAAATGGTTAGAAACAGAAGCCATAATATGAAGAGAGAGGGAGAAGGCCTGGCCCAGGCGCACAGAGCAGTTGCTGACTTCCTAATGAATGAACCCGTGGAGCAGCTGACAGGATATCCTATGGTCAGTCGTTTTTGTCAGTTGGTGAACTATGGGGCACAGGGAACTAGGTCACGTGTCAAGCATGGAGGTCACTGTCTCAGAGGGTGTGGCCATGGCATGACTTTCTTTTCCCACCTCCTCCTGGGACGCCTCTTCTTAGTGAGGTACATTCCACAACAGACCAGTTGTGACCATACAGGAAAAATGTAAAAGGTGGCGTTGGCTAGAAGACCTAGAGGTCCTGATCTGCTAGCCCTCTCCGGTGACGGAGCAGCAGCCCACATCAGGCTCTAGCCTTTGGCACCCTGACCACAGTTACCCATTCTCATGATTCAGTGACTAAGAGATGAAGAGTTAGTACAGATGATGACTGACATTCTCTTAGATCACAAGAACTGGTCGAAGGAACTGTTTACCTGTTATGTATATATGTGTCTCATTCTCAGAAAAGATCTGAATGAATTTACTCAGTGCTATAGACACAAAAAAGAATACACCACTCCAAAAAGTATGTATTTATGGAAAGCAATGATGTACAGTGCTCTGTTGAAGTAAGTTAATGGGTTATTAATTTTATTAGAAATGAGATAATGTCAATTGAGAATCAATCAAAGGAAACATGACATGCTGTCAATCAGTGTTGGAATATAGAAAATTTGAGAACATTTACTGAAGATTTATTAAGGCCAATTTATCATAATTATCTTTGTTTACTTGCAAATGTCTAGTGTATATAAGAAAAATAATTCATTAATATATCTTATCTGAAAATCCATGCCAAGGCAAACATTCTTGCCAGTGGTTACCATAATGGAAGTGAGATTCATTATCTTAATCATAATGGCAATTTGTCCTGAATTCACCAAGCTCTCACTGCAAAAGGGTGAATTCACTCTACGCCATGCTAACAGAACACAATACCTAACATCTTTTAAGTGTAAGGGCGAGGATAAAGATAAAAGGAATTCTCGTTTACCCTTTTGTCGATGGCCTGAAGATTTCTTCAGGAGTTTCTTTTGTCACTTTCTCTGAAGTGTGGCTATTTCCTCTGAGGCCACTAAAATTCTTGTAATCTGAACTATTTTTCTGATCACTTATCTTCATTTACATTTTACTTCGAAAATGAGTGCTGAATATGACTGACAGCACTCCATCCACTATGTCAAAAATTCTGGCAGGCTGTGGTTTCGTTTTTTCATATACAAATATTTTATAAAAACTCAAAATTTTTCATAATTAATTTTACAGCTTATAGCATATATTTCTGGGATTTATATGGATGTAGTCAATCAATACTACTTTTTATAGAAAATCGGTTATTTTTTGAAACACCAAAACTTTTATGCCTATCATACTGTTTCATTTCAAATAAAAAAATTTTTTATGATGCAAAATACTGGACTAAGATAAAAATTTCCCATTGCAGAAAAGAGCCAAAGAATCTGCAAATTTTGGAGAAATTTAAAGAGAAGTTAAAAAAGCCATGTTATTAAATTTAGTTTAAATATACCATTTTCGAAGTAGAACCGATGAAAGTCCATCCCTTCCACTAAATTACCCAAAGCTTCAGGTTCAAATGCAGTAAGACCTGGGTCACAGATTTTTCTGTAGGAAAAAAAATAATGAAAATAACCAATAAGTGAGTTAATGAATTTTGTTGTTTCATACATATCCACTCTTATTTATTAAATAGTAAGTGAAGGAAAGTCTCTAGAAAACACCAACAATATAAAATTTCTACCCAGGCCTTAGCCAGGTATGTGAGGCTGACCCTGAAGTTTTTGCAAAGAACTCTGATAGGAGCGAGATAGTATAACCAGTTCCAGCAGATGATAATCCACAGTACTTTGAGGCTCCTTTTAAAATTTCTTTTTTATTTCTAAGGTAAATTCTCTGTAGTTTCCCCAGTTTTTCTAACTCTGAAGTTTATTTTTTAAATGCTAAGTCCAAGTCCAAAACACTAACCAAGTCCTATAAAACCAACTTTGGCTCTGAAATTAAATACTTTTGTAAAAATTTTGGACACCTTCTACATTCGTGTCAAACATTATTACGATTTGAAGGCAGGTGTCGTATCCTATACTTCTAGGCAGTATTCACAAAAATTAATTAAGCTTGTGTTAACTATTATTTAGCTTTTAAAATAAAATTAATGAAAAGTTCACATGTACACATTAGTTTTCTTTTTAATCCTAGAAATATGATTCAATAAAGAGAGATACCATTTTAAATATTCAGAGAAAGAGAAGGGACCAAGGAGCTTTCTTTGGAAAAATTTACTTATCTAAAAAGAATTATTTGACACAAACACTTATAACACAGCAAATAATACTGAAATAGAAATCAATACAAATTGCTCACAAACCAGGCTTAAGAGAGAAAAAGTGAACTGGGTTTTAGGAATGAGTAGGATTTTTCCAGGTGTGTGGAAGGTAGGAGGCAGGAGGACAGCGAGTGAAATGGCGGAGTACTGAGAACATGCAGGGAGCGGGCACAGTGGTCAGTTAGATGTGGCGAGCACTGCGCACGGAAGTCCCATGGAAACACTGGGCGGGCAGCGGGGGGGGACATTTCCTTGGGCCTGTGGTGATCAAGGCAGACTTCTTGGAGAAGGTGACGTGAAGTCTGGACTTGAGGAATTGCTGGAAGTTCACCGGAGAGATAAAAGGTACACAAATTTAAGGATTCTGGACTGTTTATTAACTTGATGGGGCCACACCAAAAAAACTTGCCTATTTGGGAGGCAGACATTTTAACTGTTCAACAGAAACACAAGTTTCAAAAGGCTAACTCGTTACGGTCCTTTAAAGTATTGTTCATGGGCTGTGGAACTGATGTTTCTTAAGAATACTTTTAAAGTAGGAAATACTTTTACAATAAAAGTAACCACAGTGGTTATTCTTTGTGGTGGAGTGGGGTTGGGGGAAGTGGGTAGGGATTTTACACTTCGCCTTAAGACTTGCTGGTGGGCAGGTATTTCAGGCTCAAAGTCAAATGCATCTAATCTCTTTTTAAGAGCAGAGTGGGGAGGAAGAAAAGTGTCCTATATTAACAGAAATGTATTCTGCCAGGGGCTATTACTTCCTATAGACTTCCGGTTGTCAACATCAGTGAATCAAAACTTTTCACTACCTTATATTGGCACTAAAATCAACTGTTGTGCCGTGATGGATCATTTTACCCCAGCATCAAGAGAGTCAATATACTTGAAAACCTGTTACTCTTTTCTTTCTCTCTCCCATGTATGTGTGTATGTATGTATCTCCTGTCACAGGTTTTGGGTTACTAAAAGATTCACAAGGTCACTGCATGACGTGTGTGTTTGTGTGCACATGTGTGTTCTCAACAGGTGTTCTAAGCACCAGCTGACAGAGCTTTACCAGTACATTCTACCATCCCACCAGTTCCCAAACGGAAGGCCTGTCAGATTACCCCTAGGCCTGAATGCACAAAATCAGGCTAGATTACAGGCCTTATAGGCAAAGGAATTAGTGAACTGATGTGATTCCAAAGAACTGCATTATTTAAAATACCCTAATGTTAAACTGTCTGAAAATATAGGAAATAGGCCACATTTGCCTGGATACCACCAAAATACACTTTTTACCATTCTATAGGAGAATGCTCTTTCAAAATATCTTTTTTTTAAAGAGAGTATTGTGTTTCTGGACTCATGAGTCTAACAAAGTTTGTATCAGCAAAAAGAATCAAAGAGAGCTGGGTGGACGGCACGAGTTCTAAACTGTTTGCCAGGGAACCTGTCTCTGACAACAAGGAATGCTCTTTTAAACTCCCATCTCTTACCATTTCTTTCATTCCAAATATACTTTACGAGGTCACGTTAAAGAGTTGATGCACACACGTACATATAGTTGTATATGCATATGTTTTGTATTTATAGTCACACATACTTTATGAGAAGCAGTCCTGGATTTAATTTAGTTCATACATTTAGTTCCTCTCTTACATATTTTATATTTGGCATGCTATTTTATCATAAAAGTATTACCTTATTATATAAAAGTTGGAAAGAAGCAGGAAAAAAATTCACACATAATTTCATCTCCCAGGGGCAATGTTTTTTTTTCCTTTTTAGAATCAGTTTGGCATATCTCATTCCATTTTTACTGCACTCTTAGGTAGTTGGAATAATTATGTATACACACTTTTATATCCTGCTTTATCCTCAGTGAATGTACCATAAGCATTTTGCCAGATTGCTAGAGACTCTGAATAAACATGCACTGTACTAAATGCACCACAGATTACTTAATGGTTATCATTTTGGACATGTAAATCTCCAGTTTTTCACTATTTTGATTATGGCTTCAGTAAATATCTTTGTTCATAATTTTTGTCCATGTTTTAGATTTAAAAATCCAAGCTCATGTTAAATTTTTATAAGTAGAATTGTAGGATTAAAGTCATTTGAACTTTTATAAACCCTTTCTGGTGATATAAAATAACTAGCTGACCCTGTCAGCCCAGCCACCACCCCCCCCCAGAAAGTCTGCCCCTATTTGTGCTTCACCCAAGGGTGGAGGAATGTCGGCATCGTCCTGTAGCACCTGCACCTCTCTGATCGTCAGCAGGGTCGGTATTCCTGCTGATCTGATTAGCTGAAAATGCTGTTGCCGAAAACGCTGTTACATTCAAACTTGCATATACTTAATTAGTGGGCCTGGGCATATTTTTATTACTTGTCATTTATATTTTCTATTTTGCTGATAGGTCATGTCCTTTACCTATTTTTTTTTTACTATGTAATCTTACCCACTGAATAGAAATTAACCTCTGACATGTTTTGCAAGTATTTTCTGTTTGTTTGTCTCTTAGTTTTAAACTATTTTGGCTTTTTTCATTGAAGTATACAAGTTTCATCTATTTACATGGCCTGATCACTTTATCTCATTTGTGATCACTTCATCTGCTTTTAAACTTAGAAAGATCTTTCCAACAAGAGATCAGATTCAATCCCTCTTTTGCATTAACTCTTTCATTCAAGAGGATCTCCCTTGTATGGTGTTAAGGGGAAGGCTTAGGTTTTTATCTCCACCCAAATAGCTACTTATCGACCCACATACTTTGTGCGATAAGCCTACATGCCCCATTTATTTGAATGCTTAAGTGTTATTTGATTGAAGTGACTTCCTTTATGTACCCTATGATCTAGTAGTTTACAAGCTTTAACTTAAGCATTAGAACCCCTTCTTTAAATAAAATTTTACTTAAGAGACAATGCATAAAAGAGATGAAGATAAACTTGTGCTGTGCTGGCTGAAAAGAGAGGAGGCTGCCCGGTGTCACCTCCTCGTCTCTTTCTCTGTCCTAGCACCTCCGCAGAACTGCAAAGCAAACCATTTCTTAAACCAAAATGCACTTTTTATGTGCTTTCCTGTTTCTTGTGTCTTTGCATTCATGGATTGCTCAGGAATCTTGTCTTCTGTCTCTGAAATCTTAACTACATTTCTTTCTTTCCTGGGGGCACTTAAGTAATTTGTAACTTGAAATAAAGATATTATTGACACATCAAGCTTGGGGCTTAATATACATGAATTTCAGTACACTGAAGAATGCATTCAGATAGAAAATACTTTGCCGTATGCATGAAAGCAAAATATAGGTGCTTCTACTTACGTGTATGCTTCAAAGTCCCCATTGTTGATAGCTTCAATCAGTTGTTCAGTGACTTTGATAATCTCTTGCTTTCGTGCTAAAGGCAAAGATAGATAGGGTTGGGTGAAAATAAAGGACAAAAGCCATATAAAATATTACTGTAATAATATTACTACTTTCATGGAACACAGTATTACCAATTAAGACACATCCCACACGAAACATGGGGTTGTTCTCTTTACAACCTTGTTGCTCAAAGTGCTGACCAAATGTCATTTACCTCTCCTGGGAGGCTCTTAGAAACACAGATTCTCTGGTCCTACTCCAGACCTACGGGATCAGAATCTGCATTTTAGCAGGACCCTCAGGTGATTCCTGAGCACATGGAAATTTGGGAAGCACTGCTACATTCCATCTGTTAGAAAACAACAGTTAATCTGGAAGGTCAAGCCTGTATTTGTGCAATTAGTTCTTAAACCCTTCATCAACATGGTTGAGTTCGTGAAAAATTTCTTCTTAACCATTAACAAATTTATGTCTATCTTCAGCATAGAGATGAAACCTTGCATTGAGACATTTCTCTTTATATGTTTGCATTTTTTTTGCCATTCAGTCCAACCAGCTCTACAAAAGAGGACACCGGTGCTATCACTGCCATTTAGATAGTCTTCCCCAAGGCTGTCAACTGCGACACCAAACATGATTTGTTTCTATTCTTGGCCCACATTTGGTAAAATTATTAATAGTTGGCTTGGCTCAAATCCTACCTATTGGGCAAATTCTTTTCTGATTACATCTGCCTCAAGTGTTCTTTCCTGCTTTTGAATGACAAGGGTATCATTCCCTTGGCAATAAAGCATATGCTATATATCACGACGTTAGTTAAATGAAATTATTATTTGTTTAACGTTGTTATTAAACTTTGTTCGCTGTGTAACCTGTCTTATTAGTTAAATTTAAAAGCTCCCTGTGGGCAAAAGACATGTTATTTCTTTGTATCCTCTAAAAAGCTTTATGTAATATCTTTTATGAAACAGATGCTTAATAAATTTGTGAACTTGATCAATTGATATTAATAACCTTTTGATTTCAGAACACAACTCTCTTACTAATGAAAGTAATGCATGAAATACTTTTAAAATTAAATTTTATTGAATTTTAAGAACACTGTGACATTGAAGTCACTGAAAATAAACTGGAGAAGAAATCTTAAGTTACTTCCCTTCTATCTTAGTGAGGCTGCTCTTCAACACAGAAAAGGCTGGTCCAGTTTTAGTTCATTAATCAAAAGTAACCAGTTTGCATTTTAATGAACAGATCTTCATTAAACAGATTTTAACCAAACTTCAATGTTTACGTTCATTTTCAAAACTCCAAGTTATGATCTTCCTGTTTTAAAATAAATGTCCTGTAAACCTAACTTGACTTCACTGAGACTCTGTGAAAGTACCTCATAAAATGTTTGCTAATAACGTCAAGGCCAATAACAACAAAAATGCCATAGATTAGATTTCATGTTTAGCTAACTTTAGTTAACTTTTAGCTTCACTTATATTAAGGAAAACAATAGCATAGAGCTTCTTAGCTCCTACACACATAGCCAACACTCCTTGCCCTTGTTTGTTTGACTGTTCAGCATCTATAATGCATCAAACATCCTGACGGAAGTAGCGGGGAATAATTCCACAATAAGGATGCTGCCAACGGCACATTTCAGCTTAATTTAGTTAGGCAGTAAATGATTCATCTGTCTGTGGCCTTAGCAGTATGAGCATTTGGCAAAAACACATGACAGCTGACCCACTTCTAGAATATAAAGGACATTGGTGTAGAGGTGCTCAGAAAATGAGATTAGAAAATCTGACTACCCAAACTTCCTCCTTAGAGTCAATCCTTGTTTAAAGCTAATAGATTTCTTAGTATGCTATATGGCTAATAGGAAAAAACTACAGTTTAGACAACAATATCAACTTTTTAAAACTAACAAAAAAGAGGAAAAAAAACCCTAAGATCAGTGCCCTTGGTAGAAGTTCATTAGGCTAAGACTCAGTTTACAGGGTGAGAGGTTCTGGGTGACTTTCTGAAGCACCTGAAAGTCTGCATGCCCTCATAAGCGTCATGTGGAATTAGGAGCCTTGGTGTATATGGCCATTCCTCTCTCTGGACCACTGTGGAAATGATCAGCAGCTCTTCAGTAGCTTGCATGCTACAACTGGCTTAATTTTTGTCCTGTGTAATCAAAGCAATGCAAACTGCTCTCTCTTTTAAATCTTCTGCTCAGAAATGATGGTGCTTTAGTTGGCAGGATAGCAAGTGGGAATTAGCCAGGATGCTTCTGTGCTGCATCATCATAAAAGCAACGTGATTATCTTGGCTTAGGAGGCCCTGGAACTCAGGAATCTTTAGAGTGCTTATTTCCCTGGGGGCAAAGGAGCTCGAGTGAGTCACGAGCAGCACATGATAGCTGACTCTTGAAGAGAAAGCAGAAGGCTGGAAGTGAATCATCTGTACATAGTAATCTATTGTGGTTGGACCTGTGGCCACGACCTAGAGGAAGAGTGAGGCTTTGGTGCTGGTTGGCTCTAATCGCAACGAGGGGAAGACACATCACTGTGCTGGGTGCCTGGATGCCTGTGTTCCATAGGGAGGGGCTGCTGCCATCTGGCCTTCCTGCTTCCCTGGGTATCAGGTAATGGCCACTGTATAAATCAAAGTGGGATAACTTGTGATGTATCACTAATTACATCTGAGTGATGCAAGAGTGGACCAGTACAGCATTCTCTGAATAGCAGAAGATTCTTCCACCCCTTAGTTAGCCATTTATTCACAGGGAACTGATTACCCAGTAGTTTTATTTACAGAATTGAGGTGCTCAAGCCTATACCCACAGGTCCCAAAGTGGTTTCTGGAGACATCCAGGTTTCCAGGGGAAAGGCAGGAGAGAAGAGGAAGTGGAAAGGATGCTCCAGATTCTGAGTGTAATCACTTCCCATGCAATTAAGCAAAAGAACCAGGAATGTTACCGTGTTCGAATCATATTTTGGGGCTCCACTATTATTCTCAAGGGGCCTGGACAAGTGAGGTAAATGTGTGAATGGTCCCAGTGTTTAAAACAAAAAACCCCTGGGAACTGAGAGTAAATATGTAATAAAACAATTGATAGATTTCAACATTTCTCAAGCATTATCAGATCTGATCATCACAACAATGCTCTGAGATAGACAGACAAGCATTATCTTTTTAGCACATAAGTATGGAGATTATAGGCACACCCAAAGGCACAGACCTTTCTGATTACTCCTTCCCTCCATCTTGAAATACTCTCCTTTCACGTCTCTGCTTCTGTTCTTACCAATTATCTGAGCCCATAATCTCACTCCCATTTGCCATGTTATTTTTCTCTACCTGACTTGAAATGTTTCTATTCCTTTTAAAGACTCAATTTGAGGTGCTTATCTCACCATACATTGTACTTCTACAGTCCTGTCTACACAAATGTTTTAAATTGCATTTATAGCCCAATGCCTCCCAAATTATTACCTCTTTTCTAGTCCTTTCCTCCAGTTCTGTGTGTCAAGGCCTACTTTGGAATCTATATTTAGGTATTTCAAATACATCTTGAACCCAACATACCTTAAACTGGGTTTATGAAGTTTTACCACCACAAACCTTCTGCTCTTCCAGAGTTCCATCTTGGTGAATGGCAACGTCATTGATTTAGTTACACAAACCATAAAGAAATCTGAAAGTCACCTTTGACTCCCTCATCCCACCCCTCCTATCCAATCTTTCAAGTCATGTTGACTTTACCTTTTAAGCGCCATACAAATTAGTCCATTTCTTTCCTTCACCACCACTGTGGTACAGACACCATCATTTCTTGTCCAGAATAAGTATGTGAAGAGAGACTATGAAATTGTATAATCTAGACCCTGCCGCCGCACCAGACCCATTCAAAGGCTCTTTAACTTTATCCTCTCCACTCTACCCATACTGCCTTCTCTCAGAAATTCAAAATGGCCATGTTTCCTATTGCCAGCCCTTCACACATGCTGTTCTCTCTTCTTGGAAAACTGTTCTCTCTCTTTGCTACCACCTCTTTTATCAGATCTCAACAATTATTTCTTCAAAAAAAAACAGCCCTTCCCTTACTCTCATTTTAGGAGAGGTCCTCATGTTTTATACTCACACACATCCTACATCTGCTCTTTAAAAGTACTTCGTATGCTTGCATTTACATATTTATTTGTGTGTATTTGACCACCCAGTCTTCTTCATTGTTTTGTAAGCTCCATAGAGGCAGATACTTCACCAGTGCAACCTGGTGTCTAGCACAATACATGGCATATAGTAAATGTTAATAAATATTTGAATGAATAGTGGGTACAAACACAAGTGCTTTCTGACTTCCAATCCAGCGGCCTTTCCAACAGATGGCACTACGTTTTTCAGCAATGATCAGATAGCCTTTAAAAAATATACAACTGGCAAATGCAAACAACTGAGATATAAAACAGCATGCCTCATTGTTTGCTGACAATGAAAGAAAATACTTTCAACTTGTCTGAAATTGGCCATCATCAAATGCCTTTCTCTTCCTAACTTCCTCATTTTTGCTCATGAAACCACAATCTCTCCAGTCTCCCACATAAAATCTTGGATTTCTTCTAGACTCTACTCTCTGCTTTGTCCTCATAGTCAGTCATGCATGAGTTGGGTAATCATTGTTAGCGGTTATGATGATGTTTCCTAGGGTACCTCCTCAACCTCCTCATTTCCTCTGCTGGCCCTTGGCAATCTTCCTCATTTCTCTGGCTTCAACCATATACCGAAGACAGCCAAATCTCTACCGCTAAGGGTAAATCTTTCTGGGCTCCGAAGCCTGTGTTTCTAACTGCACTCCAAACATCCCCATTGTCCTGGCACTTCAGGCCTAGGAAGGTTCCCAATACTGACCTCAAGTTCCTTCCCCCTCAAACCTGCTGGTTGTCTCGTACTTCTCATCTCAGATAGTGGCCTTACAGCCTTCTCGGGGGCCCAAGACCTAACGCCTTGGATGCTTCCTTTATACACTCGTCACCAGCTTCTCTTCCTTCACCCAAACCTTTCCCAGATCTACTTCTTCCACTTTGGGCCCCTCACCACTGCTCTTGAGGGTCTCAGAAGTTCTTACTCTGCCTCCCCTGCTGCCGCTCACCTCTACAGGCCGGAGATGGCTGTGCCACGCCCAGGGAAGGTGTCAGTGCCCCTCGGCTGCCATCTAGGAGCCAGAGCCCAAACTCCTTTGTTTGTTCTTGAAAGGTCTTCTCACTCTATTTCTAACAACTTCTTTCTACATTTCTCAGAGGTACCGGGTATTTTGCTGCCAGACGCTTGAAAGACAGGGAGGTTAAGTGACTTTCTTAAGTCAAGCCGCCAAGTCCGAAGCTGAAGCTGGGCTGGGGCGTTATTTGGCTGAGATGCCCATCTGCTGTTTAACTCACTAATTTAATTTGCTGCGTTCCCTTCTGGCCCAAGGTGCCTCATTCACTGTTCTAAAATCACAAACTTAGATGAAGCACCTAAGTGCCTGTGAACTTACTCTGGCAAGGTGACTGACCACTTAATTACTGGGCCAGGGTTGTAATTAATTGTTAAACCAATTTCACAAAACTGGTGCCCCATGGTTTTCTTGTCTTTTTTGAATTCTGCTGTTAACAAAAAAATAACTCTTGGGAATAGTTATTATCTTAGGCAAATATATAAATTAGGATCATTTTCATGATCTTGGTAGTTTTATAGAAAAAGGTACCTATCAACTCTGTGATGTTTGGCATTTCCTGTGCAGTTAACAGTTTGCTTCTTAGTGATTTTGTTTTTACTTCAGTACTTTGATGTATTAACATTCAAGGGAGTAATTTCCATTATCCTGAATTTTAAGATCAAACCTATTAAGGATTTTTGAGTTGACTGGTTTAATCTGTAATATTTTTTTTACATGAAGACCTGGAAACAACCAAATTTCTATTCAAGAATGAGCTCAAGAAATTATGGTAAAGCCCACTTTCCAGAAGTCACCATTCAATAATTTTAACTACTCAGCTCTTTAATCACTAAGGGCCCTAAAATAAAAAAAAAAAAACAACCAACCTTTTTTGTTCTTTGCTTTATAAAAACTACTCTTGGTTTCAAAGCATAAAATGTTAACTGGGAAGAAGTACTGTTAAACTGCTATGGCAAATAAATGATTAACAAATAATTTAAAAACAGAAAACTTCAGTATTGGGATCAATTAGTATAAGCAAAAATGGTTTAGATTTTCAAAGAAAGCTTATGAGGATATTATTTTGTTATAAAATATGGCCATGCCACTCCTAAAATGACTCTGGATCAGAAGATGAAATAAAATATTTACTATTTTTAAAAAATGAAGGGATGTATAAAGTATTTACAAAGATGTTCATTAGAAATGGCTTAAATAGAAGTTTTAGAGTCCAAATCAGCTCAGCCTCATGAATTGTCTTATCACCTCTAACTGACTTGTAGAAGCTGGAAATAGCATACCGTTGTGAATACCATTGAGTATTTTAAGTATTAAGAAGATTCTGAATCAGATAGGTGTGGTACTACTTCCAGTTAAGAGCTGATGACATGAAAGATTTTAGGAGACTTGGTTCAAAGATTCACATCAATTGCTTGAAAATTAAATTGCAGTCTCAACAGTATAGATTTACCTTGAGGCCATTATGCTAAGTGCAATAAGTCAGACAGAGAAAGACAAATAGACAGATGATCTCATTCATAGGTGGAATCTAAAAACAAACAAAAAACCACAAACTCATGGAAAAAGAGATCAGATTTCTGGCTACCAGAGGCAGTATCAGGGTAGGGACAGAGGGAATTGGATTAAGATGGTCAAAAGGTACAAACTTCTAGGTGTAAGATAAATAAGTCCTAGACACATAATGTACAATGCGACTAGCATAGGTAACGCTGCTGGATGTCATATTTGAAAGTTAAGAGAGCAGATCCCAAGAGTCCTCATAGGTAAAGAAACATCATTATTTTTTGTATTCATATAGGATGACAGATGCTAACTTACTGTGGTAATTGTTTTTCAATATATGTAAGTAAATTCATTATGCTCTACACCCTAAACTCACACAGTGCTACATGTCAATTACGTCTTAAAAAAAATTGTAGTCCCCTAGTATTAAAGGTCATATACCTGCATGACAAGAGAAATAGCAAACCTTCTCTAGGGGCATCTCTTCCATTGCAGAACCAAGATGACAAGAGTGATTGTTCTCAAACAGAAAAAATCAGACTTGGAATAGAGACGACGAGGCAGGAGTTTTAAATATTTGCCAAGTTGCTTTTTTGTCCTTTTGGTCGTGAGGGAAATGCAGCTCTCCCCAAATTTTGGAACTGTAATGAGTCCAACTAACACCTTCAATCAATTTTACAAAAAATTAGCCAAAATAGGGCATGGATCTTTCAGGACAAAAGTAAATGTCAAAGTGTTAATGCTCTATCCTTCAGTATGATAGCCAGGACTATAAAATATTGAGGGGGTTAAAATCCT
This sequence comes from Smutsia gigantea, assembly GCA_032199065.1. NCBI lineage: Eukaryota > Metazoa > Chordata > Mammalia > Pholidota > Manidae > Smutsia > Smutsia gigantea. Next base: position 483,754 of record JAVSCE010006420.1, read on the forward strand.
GTGCTGCATGAGAGTAGGTTTTAATTTTTTCAATGACGTCTACTGTTTAACTTATCATTAGTAACTTTGCCGTTCATTTGTGAAATGTATGAGATTTTAATTTAGTAAAAAATAGAATTCAGTATTTTCTTGGGTAGCTTATTTGTAACTATAACTTCCTGAATAATTCAACTGGTAGACTTGTGAGTACACATAAAGACAGGGAGAACTGAAGAGCATATCCTGTATGCTACAAAACCATCATATATCTCTGTTCTGCAAAAAGCAAAAATGAAAAAACAAAAAAGTCCATTAAAATTAATTGAAGTGTGATATTCCTAGATTTGTTTTTTGAGGAAGAACTCGGCTGACTATATAGTAAGAGTACACAAAAATATTATTCTGCTTCTACATTTATTGAGCCCCATTTGATATTTTAAAACATCTTTGCCCTTATCTCCAGGTTCACATAAGCTCTTAGTCATATTTCAACAATTCTTGCACCGGTGTTGCCTCAATGACTTTGAAGCTAAAGCAATTTTATCACCTGCCATTGTACAGATATTTTAACTCTGAGAATGTCATTTCACCTTTTTCTAAGTGTTAAACATTTTTACTTATTCTGTTCTCCTTGATGAGACTGCCAAGACAACACAGCAGAGTTTACTACCAACCCAAAACATACCACAACATTCTCTGTCATTGTGATCCTGTACTTTCTCATCTTCAGCAGCTGCAGAAATAGTACCTTGTACTTTCATTACAGAGTCTATCATCCAATCCATGGCTTACAAAAATCAGTGAACGAGAATTGCAAGGGCAGATCAGGTCCAGTGAAGTTGGGAGAGAGAGGCCAATTCACAAAATACGTCATAGAATCCAGTTTCACCCACACATTATTTAAAAGTCCTAGATCATCCCCTCAATAGTAAATCGGAACCAGTGAAACAAGCATATAGGACAAATAATGTAATTAAAGAATGTAATTTATTAATTTGGAAAATTTGGGAAAATGATAGATTCTCTTGGGAAGTCAAGTGTATAATGCATTTGGCTATGGCTCTGCAGACCCGAAGGCCAGGGCTCAGTGTAATAGAGGAGCATTTGCCTTACTTTGATCATTATTGTAGTGTTCTGAGATTGCAGACCACTGCACTGAAGAGACATCAAAGCAGTCGTCTGGATAAATTCACAATGGTTTGTCACAACTTGAAAGACTTAGGTTTAGGAGAAAATTATTTATATATACTTCCCATTTTCAACACACACAGCCTCTATTTTTCTCACAAAATTATATGACTTCTTACAACTCTCTTGATATCCTCATGCATTTACTTGACAGCAGTGATAAGACCCCTAAGACCAAGATTCATTTCCATGATTAGTTACTACATTTTTCAAAGCTTAATTTGGGAGGATGAAAATATCCTATCAGACCAAAAGTTCTTAAATGAGTTTTCATAGCAAATGCTTTTTATTAAGGTGATACCTTACATTGGCACTACATAACAAGTTTAGCTCTGGGATATTTTGCTCTAATTCAGCTTAGACAATTAATTTAAAGGTACTTTTTTGGAATATCTTGGCAAAATTTTATAGGTCCACTAATGTTATTGCTGGTTTAACCAATGTAACTATAGTAAAAATTAAATTTAAGACCCATGTATTTCAGAACTGACAACCTATTACTGTCATTCTCACTCATCCTATGGCATATTATAATTATCATGAGTTATCAAATTATTATAAAATGTAACTTAGAGTAGATATAAATTTGTGAGTATGGAATACTCTTTTTCCTTTATTTGCTGAATTTGATAAACATTCATCAAAGACACCATTCAGGTTATTTATTTATTTATTTATATTTTTTGTAAGGCATTATTATTATTGTTCTCTAACTCAGGAGTTCTCCACATTTAGAGTGCATCAGAATTACGTAGGGTGCTTGTTAATGTAGTTTTGGACTTCTGGCCATGAAAAATTGGCCAGAAGCCAAAAATTGAGACTGCATCGGGCCTCCTACTATTTATTAACAACTGGAAAATTGTTATATCCCAGCATAAACATATACTTAAAAAAACAACTCTTAGACATTGAAAGACCATCAGCACAAGACTGTGATTCCTGAGAAAAGGGAAACAAATGAGGTGAGCCCTATAATCACCTTGGCTGCCTAGAGGAACTTTCAAAACTGCAGTGCAGGAAAAGGAAACCAAAACAGAGCAGGATGGTCTTTCTGAGTTGAGGACACAGAGACTGTAGTTTGGGGAGGCTGCTGGGGCTGGATTTTACAGGGCAGAGCACCAGAGAAGAGGGAGTTATATGAAGAAAGAGCTCCAGGAATCTGCAGAGAGCCCTCCTTGAGTCTGTTGCTGAATACTAAACTGCACTCATATAGGGTGAAACTCCATAGGATCAAGCAAATAATGACTGAGGGTTTAAGATGGAAAATTCTCAGGGCTCACATAAAGCTGGAAGAGATGACAGTTTTGACCAGCTAGACTGTTGAGACCTTGATAGCATTCAATGGGATGACAGCATGTTCACACCATAGTAGTAGGGATAAATTAGCTCTAGAATAATGATTATTATAGATTTGTCCTAAAAGAGCCTAAAAACAAGTCTTAGAGGGATCAGTTGGATCCACAAGTAACTTAACTACCTGCAAAATAAAGTCTAAGACTATTTAAGGGAAAGCAACAAAATTCAGCACTCAACAAATTCACATAAAAAATGTGCAGCATAGAATAAAAAATTACTAAACATGTTAAGAATCAGGAAAATGAGACTCCCAAACTAGGAGAAAACAGAAACATAATGAGGTAAGAAAAGAAAGATAGAAAAAAGAACTAAATGGAACTTGTAGAAGTGAAACTATCCAAGCTGAAGCAGAGAGAAAAAAGACTGGGGAAAAAAAAAAGGAATTGAGACTTAGTGACAGTGGGGAGCAATATTAACCAGTTTAGATAATTTCTATTACAATATCTTTAAGTTTACTGATTTTCTGAATTCTTCAGTGTGTGTCTGCTGTTAATCCCATCCAGTAAACCTTTAATCTCAGATATTATATTTTCACTTCTAGAAGTTCCATTCAGTACTTTTTTAAAAAATTTATTTTGGTATCATTAATCTACAATTACATGTGCAATATTATGGTGATTAAACTACCCCCTTCATCAGGTACCCCCCACCAACGCCATTACAGTCACTGTCCATCAGCGTAGTGAGATGTTATAGAGTCACTACTTGTCTTCTCTGAGTTGTACAGCCTTCCCTGTGCCCCCCCAACATTACATCTGCTAATCGTAATGCCCCTTTTCCCCACTTGTCCCTCCCTTCCCACCCATCCTCCCCAGTCCCTTTCCCTTTGGTAACTATTAGTCCGTTCTTGGGTTCTGTGAGTCTGCTACCATTCCGGTTATTTGATGAGAAATTGACAGTCCACACTTAGATACATTCATGTCTATATTATGTTAACTGTGATTAAGACAATAGTAAGAATCTTCATTGAAAATAAGCGTGGGATAACACGGACTTATTGACTTGGAAGTTCCAGGATGGACCACCGGGAATGCCTATAAAGGTTATCCTTAGCACTTGTATAGGTAGATTATACAACACGGCAATGAGAAGTAGATATGATTTAAATAACATTGATGAGGAAATTCTTCAGTAATTCACAAAATTGCTCATGTTAAAAATTCTAGTACAGACTCAATTCAGGTACAGATAATTTACATATTTATCTCAGTTTTTGTTTTATCCTTCATAACAAGTAAGCACCACATTTCATTTTTATTAACCATTTAAATGGCGTTAAGTTCCATCTTACCCTACTCTTCTTTTTACTTGTAAAGGTTATGAATGAAAAGCTTCTATTTCTTCAAGAGAGATTTAAATACACAATCTCATATGCTTACACTGTTTCTACATTGGTTAAAATACTTACATTGGTTTCTACACTGGTTAAAATTGATGGTAGTCTCTGAAGTAAACTATTTCTGTCACTAAAGACTCTTGAACTTTTCTGAGGTATTTCTGTACTGTTTAGGAATATCTACCTTTTTCTTCACCTTAACTTTGTATAATGGGATACATTTGATGAGAGTACTATAATTCTGAGTGAAGTAGGCTAAATCTGTCGTGAAGAAACTTACGTTCTAGTATGATAAGAGAGACATTAAACAAATAAGTGAAATAAAGTATAAATACCAGAAGAAAAGTAAGGCAGAGAGAAAGAGAATGGGAGTGCTGGATTTGTAGGGACACAATTTAAAATAGAGTTGTCGAGGAATATCTAAAGAAGGTAACAAAAGGCAGCAAGTCATGTGGAATCTGTGTCAGGACATACCAGGCAGGGAACAGCAAGTGCAAAGGCCCTGAGGCAGGAACCTGCCTGACACATTTCAAGAATAGCTGCTCCTGAGGTATATGTAATAGGAGATGAAGTCAGATGGTAAAGAGAAGTGTGACTGGAGGAGGATCTGATCACAGAGGGCCTTTTAATTCATTCTGATGACTTTGGCAGCCACTGGAGAATACAGAGCAGAAACATTACAGGATCTGGAATAATCTTATATACATTAGTATCACTCTGACTATGCTGAACAGACTATAGGCAGGTAATGCCAAAGCACATAGACTGGCTAATATATGTCATGTCAATAATATAGGCAAAAGATGATGGCATCTTAGACTAGGGTTATGGAAATGTAGTGAGCAGTAGACAATTCAAAAAATAATTGTGTGTATCTTGAAAAGAGGCCTAGTAATAGACTGGATGTAGGTATAAGCAAAACTGAGGAGACAAAGAAAGCTCTAAGAAGATGAACTGGGATGTCAAGGCAACTAGAATATACCACAGTCATGCCAAATTCAGTTTTCACAGATGCATTTAAACAAAAACATATGAAAAAAGGTTAGAGATATGATATACAGGAGTAATGCAATTAGATCAAAACATTGCAGACTGCACTGACAGTACAATGGAGAGGAGGAGGAATAAAAGAGGAATGAGTTTTGGAGGTGTCAGTGGGCAGATGCTTTAAAAGTATAATTTAATGTACAACTTATATAAAATTTAATAGTTTTTATTCAGAATTTGTATTTTTATTTTTTAAAGAAAACATAATTGAATACTTTGGGAATGTCCTTAACTAAGTACAGTTTTTTCTGTTCTAATCTAAAGACATCAGACCATCCATCCAAAGGTCCTTGCGTATTGCAGATTGTTTCCTTTGGGTACTGAAGTGCTGATACATAGCAGTTAAGAGGGATAATATGGCTTTAGCAGGGATGTTCATTTTACCACACCATAAAATAAATCACGGCAGGCCTAATAACTAAACCAGTCCTGCTCTAACAACTGTGATGCTTATTTCCATATGACAGATTGGCAAATTCTGCTAAACAATATTGGCCAAGGGAGAAATGTTATACTTACATGTTAAAAAGAAGAAAGACAGACTACCTAATTCACTAAATTTTAAGAGCATTTTATTCACATATCCTAAAAAAAATTTTCCTTAACATGGAGTGAAATTTTAACGCAAAATGACCACTCACTGAGGCAAATGCACTGGTGGATATAATTTCATTAAAGAGGACACTACAGGACTAAGAACTCCTGGAGGAAAAGGTGAGACTTTTTTTAGCCTAAATCTAGTTTACCACAGCTTGAGCACACAGTAGGTGTTCAATGATTAAAAAAACAAAAACAAAAGGATGAGTCCATATATCTCAAATAGAGGTCTCTTTTTAAAGAAATTACATATTACATGCTTCTGAAATTTTCTGTATTGCATAGCTGTTGTAGCTGTGTCATTATGTTTATTTTTTAATGAACGTATTGATTTAGAATTATATGGATATCAAAGAAGGTACATTGTCATGCAGAATCATCTTTGTCTTTTCTAGACTTGCTCATGAAGGCAGAAAATGGGGCTACTGCTTATTTAGTACGCTTTACATTGGAGGTGCCCACAGGATGTTTATTGCACTAAACTGAAGAATGAAAATACTACTATACCATATGCAAAAAATAAAAATTCTCTACTCCTACAGTCTCTTCCATTAAACTCCTTCATTCAGTAATGCTTTCTTTGCCTCTCCTGTAATATCTTAGTTCTTCATCTAACGTATTGTTCTGAAACAGGATGACCTGTAATGTGGCAGAATATTAAAAATGCACAGGACTAAGAATGATTTCTTTGACTACATTAGATCTAATTTTTCCTGAGTAAATCAAAGGGATAAAGGGATTTTATCAGAAATCCATGCAGGGAGGGTAGGGAAGAGGCCATTTCACTGACTTAACAGAAGAATCACTAAAGGATACATATAATTTCACTTAATTTCTAGATATATTTATTGTTAGAAAATAATACAAATTCAGCAAAAAAATAGTATTTTACCAAGTAGTTTATTCTATTACATAATATCAGAATTATATAATTACAGTTAATAAAAAAATAATTATGATCTACTGCATAGAAATGCATGAGGTCAAATGATTTTACATATTAAGTTTACAGTAATTTTATATGGTAGATATTTTAAAAACATGAAGGACAACCCCAAAATGATTCTTACTGGAATGTATTTAAAGTACTAATTTTACAGTTCATTAGAGCTATGATAACTAACATTAGTTGACTTCAATTTTTTCCCCATTAAAATAAGATTCCTTAAAGCTGCAACAATGTATTCCTGTATTCAACTTTGAATTAAATTATGTTATACAACTATTTTCAATATTTTACATTAATATCTATATTACTTTATTACATATTATTTTATAATGTATAATTGCACATACCCCCTTAAAAATATGACAACTCATAACAATCTCATAATAGCATTGTATTAAAGAGGGGTAGAAAAAAATCTTACAGTGCTGTATTCTTGATGTCAATATCTAAATTCTGTAACCTGGGGAAACCTGAACCACAGAGACGTTATGAAACTTGCTTTAAGCAAGCTGATAATGACTGGAACTAGAAACAGAGTGTAGACCCTATAATCCAGTTTGATCCTTGCTAATATATATATTTTTTACATCAGTAGAAAAAAAAAGTGATGAAGTTATAATTTGAGAACATAATGGAGACAGAGTAATAAAAAATTTTTAAACTTGAGTATAACTTTAATTTGGCAGCTTATTGGAGCATTTTTACTGGCAATGGAAAAAAGTTTTATACTCAATATATATACAACTATAATGTAATTTAGATCTTGCTATGAAATTTTTAATTATATAAATTGTAAGTCTGATGACCTCTTATATTTTTAACTTCCATATAAAGTAATGTCTATGTATAATAAATATTAGATTTTTAAACTAGTAGCTAAATTAAGTCCAAAAAAAACCAGATTTAGAAACCGATGGCAGAAATCTTCGAATAGATGTTTATGTTTGTGTGTTTTTAGAATTTATGCATACAGTATTTAATAAAATCATGCTACATTATTTTGCTACGGAAATTTCTAAAAGTGCATAAAGAGCTTTGCAAACTTGCTAAAAAGCCATTTATAGAAACTTTGAACTGAGGGAATTCATTAATACAGAATGAGCCCATGCTTTCCTAATGATTGAATTAGTAGTTACACGTCTGCTGGTTGGTTTCATTTATTTTATTTTGATTTTGGACTTTGTTTTAAGCTGGGGTTGGCAGCAGTTTGGACCCTGTTTTTGTCAGCAGGGCTAAAGAAGCCTGAGGCTATTACTAACAAATTTAAGACACAAACTAGCAGAAGGCAAAGAGTAAAGAGAAAAACAGTGAAAACAGTGAGTATGGAGGTAAAATAAAGAACTGTAAAAAGGAAGAGAAAATTACAAATTGGAGGTAAATTCTGCATCAGTCCTATAAGTTACTGATCCTGATTTAAATGTTAGAAGATCAATAAGTAGATACACACATGTGGACAAGAATTTTTCTAAATAAACCTTAAAAAATTTTTTTTGAATCAGAAACTTGAAGGAAGTTATACACTGCATTACATCTTCTAAGATCTTTGACCTACTGGAATGACATAATTATCAAAGGTCCTTAAATAAAATATTCAGGAGTTTCTTGATTTGCAGAATCTTTTGAATAAGAAATGCATGCAAGACAAGAGTGGAGTTACAAACTGCATGGGGATATGAAGATTGGTATCATGTGATCACCTGCCCCATGGAATCCTACCCAGAAATCAAAGTTTTCAATGAAAACAGAACTTTAGAAGAATCGAATCTGAGCATTTAGTCATCACACTGTCCACTAACGTACAGATTTACAAAGACACACACACAGAAAACTCAATAATCCAGTGATTTTGTAGAATAGCCAAGACCCGATGTCCAGGTGTCATCAAATATCAGGACCCATTCAAGTGAAAAGGGAGTCAACACCTTCCCCCTTAAGTGGACTGTTCACAACGTTCTATGCAGCTTCATTACCATGACCTATTTGTCAGCAAAAAGAAAAAGAGGATAAACAAAGGTGAAGTCCCTACACACAGTCAGTCTCATAGAAATACACTCCTGCTTGCTGTGAAGAGCTCCACTAGCCCAGAACTGAAAGAAAGATGAAATGCAGCAAGAGATCCAAGCAGCTGCTCAATAGCGAGCTGAAGCGAGGGGCTGGAAGCAGGATGAGTGGTAGAGATGATAAAAGGGCATGCAGGAGCCCAACTTTCCACAGGTGATGCACAACTCTGGATTCTGGGAAAGAGCAGCAGACGGACCAAACTGATGAACACCCATCGGGAAGAAGTGCCAGCTGTGAGCAATGGTGTTGGGCAGGTTATGAGGTGCAGAGGCATTGTGGCACACAGCGACGGGCCCTGAAAACTGTGGCTACAGCCACAAACCAAAGGACAGCCTTCAAATGTATACAGTGATCAAAGGACCACTGATGGCTGCATATCACTGGCTCCAGGAATGCCCACACCCACAGAAAGCAGCACTGTCAGTACGGCTATCACTGATTTAAAGGCAAATGTTCAATAATTCCTTATGTTTATGAATGTAATTGTTTTACTACAAATGTATTCAAAACGGGATAACTATTTCAATGATATTAGACCCCCAAAATTCTTATTTTGAAAACAGCCATAAATTCTAATATGAAACCTTTTTTGGCATGTATAAAGCTGTTTTTACCATCGTGCTCCTGGTAGTGATTGTTTCAAGATTCCCATTTGTTTTTAAACTAATAGTATCTCTCCATCACTCTGAGTTTGCTGCTGAGTTTACTGACATAGCATAAGAAATGATATTTGATTTATGAATAAGGACCAAATTAGGAAGTTGGAAAAGGTCTGTGCTAGGAGGTCAATACGTTGCCTTGGAGAGAGAAAACAGCAAGCATTTTAAAAAGAAAAGTTGTAAAACAATGCAAGTCCCTTAGGACAACTATGAGCTTGGGAAGAGAACATTGTAATTATAACCAAATGCTGAAGGTTTTTTTTAAATTTAAGAAAATAAAGGACTTTTAGATATAAAATGCATTATCTTAGGTCTTACTTTTTCAGTAAGTTTTCCTGATATTTACTGAATTAAGTGAGAGAAATGGCCTAAATTATGGCATAAAATCTCTACATAGAACATACAAAGGAATATTTTGACTGAGATGCTGAAAGCTCTTGAATAAGAACAGTTCACCAGGAGAAAAATGTGGATATTAGTCAAACAGTAGGCATTCAATAAATATTTGCTGAATGATGAGACTGAGATAGCCTAGATACAACTCAAGAGTAACACACAGACTGGGGCCTCATGAAAACCAAAGGCCATTCTGAATCCAAACTAACAAGGAGAGCTCAAGGAAAATGGGTCTTCTCCAAATCCTTACTCTCTAGGTATCTAGGTTCTCCCAAATGTAAAGGACCATAACTACTATGATGTCTGCTTTCCTTCTTCTTTGAGAACATCTGGTCTTTCTACCCTTTGCCCCTGAAAAGGCCAGAAAAAGGTACTCTATTGTTGGTTGACCACATTTCTTCATTTGGCTCGGTCACCGTGATGTGTTAATTTCCCCCACCATATTTCTTTATGTCACTGCCAGGTTGGTTCTTGATGATGGGACAGAATGTGCACTGCACTGGTGTGGAAAATATTAGATATGGTATTTAAGGGATCATCGACACCATGAAATGGTGTAAGCCTAGGTACTGGTGTCAGGTGGGACCACCAGCAGGGATGGCGGGGCACGTGGCTGCCTCTGTGCCACGGGAATATGCCTGAGCCTAGGAGTGTGGTCACGGGGATATGCCTGAGCCTAGGAGTGTGGTCACGGGGATATGCCTGAGCCTAGGAGTGTGGTCACGGGGATATGCCTGAGCCTAGGAGTGTGGTCACGGGGATATGCCTGAGCCTAGGAGTGTGGTCACGGGGATATGCCTGAGCCTAGGAGTGTGGTCATGGGAATATGCCTGAGCCTAGGAGTGTGGTCATGGGGATATGCCTTCAAGAGCATGGTGAAAGTGTGGCATTTCACCCTGATAATAAGGTTGTACAGAGAAAGCATAGTGTTGGAAAGTGTACGTGTGGAAGAAAGACATGCAATTTTGTAGATAAGGTATGGTTTTGTAGAGAGGGTATGGTTTTGGTCAGGTTGTATGACTGATGGTCTTTGTGAGGTCCTATATGTTAAGTATGTAGGTAAATTTGGGTTCTGACAGTTGGACAATGAACATTCCCTATCAAATTACCCAGATCTACAGCAAATTCTGAGGTAAAGAGAAAAGAGCACAAATGTAGAAATATATTAGGGTCTTTCTGAAGGCCTGTGCATTGATTAATAAGAGATTCCCACATAACTGTATCACCAGCATTAAAAATACATTAAAAGCATTCAGGACAGTTTTATGTTCCCTGGTCTTACAGTGAGAACTATGCTCTGGGTGACCTTTCAAAGTATCTTCTAGTTTTAACATTCAACATTTAGAAAGCTAGCCACCAAAAAGCCATATGGATCTTAAAAGGAGCACAAATGAGGCTTAGTGGGTTTTACCTATGACTCTGTGGCCACATTCACACTAGGGAAGTTAAGCAGAGACTTAAATAACTTATTTACTGAGTTCAAGGAAATAAACCAAAGCACTGTGGGCTCAGTTATCAACTGGACATTTCCTCTGATTTCAATATTATGCTTAATTCTCTAACATTTGGTGTGTATACACTCAGCATAACCATAAAGACAAATACGGCGTCAATTTGTGGATTCTCAGAGGCAAGATGAAACCCATATTGTTGTGATTTGAAGAGAAGAACTATTTTCTCAGAAGTGCTGATACTATTTCATTTCACCCCAAAATATTATAAACTATAAGGGAAGACTGACAGGGGTCTGCCTACACATTTATATTTACATAGTTCAATCCTAAATCAATACTTAGTATGGTGAAGAGTCAAATTCAGGTGAGAAAAACCATATAGTAAAACCCTGCTTGTGATCATCAAGGAAGAAACATATTCCCAGGAAGATGAATTGTAAAGACTAAGGCACTGGTATTCTCCTAGTTTTATACAATTATTTAATGATTTAGCCTCTTCAGTGGATAATGCATAGGTTATTTCCTTTTTTCGGTTCTTGCTCAGGGGAAGAATGTAAAGAATCATATAAACATTTTATTTGGCTGAAAGAGCTAATGAACCCCGAATGCTTATAAAGATGATGCTTTCTGAATCACTGGGGAAGCTAAATGGCACATCTGTTTATTTGGTTAAAAAAAGAAAAAAGTATCTTGTAGGACTGGCATCAATGATTCATAAAATTACTTCAGTTCAAACTTTAGCTCAGGGGCGAGAGTGAGATGAACAGACCTACTAAATAAAATCCTTGCCACAGCTAAACACCTTTCTACTGTACAACATAATGACTGATTCCCTCTAGCCAAGCTGGGTCAATGCACTGGTAATAGAAATAGAGCGTACACTTTAATGGTGTGGCTGTTCTGTTCAACAAAGAGCAGAAAGTCAGCAGAGGTGGGCTTGCCAGCTTGTCATCTACAATTGCTTTTAGTTCCTCACTTGCCTGTATGTCTCCTTGACCTGAGAACTTCCAGCTTCTCTAGTCTATGACACGAATACCATTTTCCAAAACCAGATCTTACTAATGCCACCTCTAGAATTAAAGCCTGTGGTGATACTATTAGGTAGATAATCTTTCCAGATAATGTTTAATTATCTAATGGATCATTTCTCTGAATGTGTTTTATACTTCTTTTTTTTTAATACTTGTGTTTTAAATATCCCTATTATTATTCCTTTTTGGAATGGCTTCTAGACAAGTGGCCTATAGAGACTGTAGTTACAATGAATTACAAAAATGAGAATACAAAAGTGCAAAAGAAATTGAAGCAAAATGAACACTCTGTAACAGCCACGAGACCAAAAAGAAGTAAGCTAATTGCAAACGTGTGTTTAGTGTGTGTGTGCAGAGGCACTGAGAAGATGTCCTGGGGTACACTGGCAATGACTCACTTCTGTAGCCAAAAGAGCCTGGGCAAGTGAACTGAATGGAGGTCAAGAATGTATTAGGAGAGTACACAAAAACCTACGATAAAATGGTTGTCAAATGCAGAAGTCCACTGAAACCCACCTGAGACCATCGAAAGTCTTAAAAAAATGTATTGTCATATGCCGTTCTTGACTGTAAGTTGTTTTCTAGGCATACACATACATCTTATACCTTCTGACTGACACATTTATGAATTGACATTATGTTTTCAAATTGTCATTACTACTTTAAAATCACTATGTGCTTGAATATACGATAGGTTGCCTATAGTTTAAAAACAGAGTATAATGTGAAAAGAATTGACAAAATCAGTATATACAATCAAAAAATAATGTACTTGCAAAAATAAAGTTATTTTTGTGTCTTTGGATAGGCCTAGTTCCTAAACTTTTTAGTTATTTGAGCCAATTTTTTTTCCCGATATACATGGAACCCTGAGTAAGGATTTTCCATTTCTGGTTTAATCATACCTTTCACATCTTCATCCTCAATTGTTGTATTTGAACTCTCAGTTGACTCCTGTGGAGAAGAAAACATTTGAAATTGCAAACAATGAACAGGTTGAATTTTTTCTTTTTAAAAAACTGGTGAGTGATGTACATATCATGCAAAATTCCTCAGCAGGCTGTGTGCATATGCTGACATGCAAATGGACAGATACATCACATGGTTTTAACAGAAATAAAATGACAGATGCTGCAAACATTTCAAAAAGGGAGTACTCTGGCTGCCTAATTCCTGAAGCAGGATAAATCTAGGTGATCTGTAGAAGCAAATGATGTATGCAACTCGTTTTATGAATTGTGTAAGGATTATTTTGTGTTATAGTGTCCCATAAGATGTGCTTTTTCTGTGTATTTATGAGAAATTGAATATATTAACCTAATGAATTTGCACATTAAAATAGCACAATTTTTAATCCCAGTTAATTAGTAAATAGTCCCTTCTTTGTATATGGTACTATATCAAGCACTGAGTTCACAATTTTGTCAGACTTACTCCTTTGTAGAGAGGGAAAGCGTTTCATTGCATCAGCTGAAGAAGCTAAGGGTCCCAAGCTATGATATGCTGAAAGTGCTTGTAAGAAGAATTTCTATGTTTGTGATAGGCACAATGGAATTATATGAATACTTTCAAGGACAATTAGATTTTTTCATTCCCAAGTTAGAAACTGGCTGTCTTTGATAAGAAACCCACTTCCACAGCGAAAAGACAAGGCTATTTCTTTGTAAAACTACAAATGAAGTTAAATAAGCACACTTAAAAGGACACTGTAACTGCCAGTATTAAGGTATGTTCCTTAGAATAGTTTGGCAAATTTTTCCACTAATAATGTAATAATAAAACATTTTCTAGCAAAGATTTAGTAATCTTCATAAGAAGGTCACCATTTTCTACTTGGAATGATTAATGGGTAGAGCTGAAAAAAACTTGGAAACAAACTTCCAATCAATGGCTGTGTGCTCAGTGATGAAAAGCAGATTTTGGGAAATGATGCAAACAACAGTCAGTGTCCTTTTAGAGATTCTATATTCAAAATAGCTATCAATTTATATAAATACTATGTATAATATTTAAACTAAAGGGATAGACTGAAGATGTATCCAGAGTCTCCATACACACAAAACCAAAGCAAAGAGTCCTCATGCGTTTCTTAATGTGACCTAGTGTTCAAATTTTAGCTCAAGATGAAGGTAAACTCATGCACTGTAAGAATAAACTAATTGATGTAAGCAAGAATATCATGCAGCCACGCTTACAAACGATACAGCCAGAACTATCCAAGTGTCCACTCCAGCTGTTATGCCTAGTCTTTCATTTGCTAATGACATTGAGAAAAGCTGTTCTCTATGTGGTGCTGCTTGACTACCTCAGGTCTCTTAGGGACTTAGTATTTTATGTGCCATGACCATAAACTACATCTCGTATTAAAGAACATACCACTTCATGTTTTTTACTTTAATGATTTTAATATTGATCAACTAAATGTTAAACCAGAGGAAATGTGTTTTCTAAGATTTAAATATTATTGGTAAGAGTAAAGGGAAGACCCATTACTATATTGAATATTTGAGAGAAATCTGAGAAGTATTTTTTCCTCCCCTTAGAGATGTAATCATGTATGAAAAGTAATACACTGGAAACATGGAATACATTCTGAAAATGTCTCCTTTCCTCCTACAGACACATATAAAAGTACTGTTACTTAGTTAACATGCTGTGCGAACACGATTTACAACAGACAGGAAAGATTACAGTCTTCTTTCAGCATAAGTAGTTAAATGTCTGTTACTGAAATGCATATAATTCAACAAAAGCGAATATATTTCACAAGAAGTGAAACTCCCTGCTTCTCAAATTCATGCCAAACAACAAAAAATACCACCACCACAGGGAATTAAAAACAAAACAAAACAAAAAACACTATGACAACAGAATAAATAAAACTAAAAACTAACATTAAATAAAAAAAAATACCCATGAACTCAAGCTGATTTTTTTGAAGACAGTGGAATGATAGAGCAAGAAATTCTAACATTTCATGCAGAATACATCTAAAGTACAATACACAGACAGGCATGGGGGAAAAAAAGGCCAGAGGAAATTGCTTAACGTACAGTCATCTTGACACAAAGACTTGGTTTAACCCGACTTTTATTGACAAGTGGTATCATTTATTTCTCTTTCAAGATGTCATTCATTTTTTGTTTTGAAAGAAATATGTGTACAGTGCTAGATAAATTAGGCCCAAAAGAAAGTGTGGTTGAAAAAGGGTAAGGGTTTTCTTTCCTATTTTTAGATATTGAATAAATTTTGCTTTGAATATTTGATAAGACGTGTACTCTTGTTAAAGCAAGATGATGTTGATTCTTTCTGAATACCTTGTTTCCATCAGGGTTGTGGATTACAGTAGTTTGGGGCTCCTGAGTGAGAAGAAAATAGAGAAAGAAACAGTTCGCATTGGTAAGTACATTCTCACTAGTGTGAGGGACAGAGCAGAGCCAGCTGACAAAACTAAATAGTGACAAGAGCGTAAGCGATGTTAACTACTGTCAGGGGTAGCAGCTGACAAGATCTCTGATGAAAGATCTTCCTGGTGAGCTCATGAGATTAGGATACCTCAGCACCCAGCAGCAGCATGCAAAAGACCTTATTCGTGATGAGCATACAGACAAGGCTTTGAAGTCTGGAGACCTAAAGAGGCACTCACTGTTTCACCGTCCTATACCAGATAGAGCTTTCCCTTCTTTCTTAATGAGTAGCCTGTTCATGTCTGTTACACAGAAACTGGCCAAGGGTACTGGAAATTAGAACTCTGAGATGATCTCACGTTCTCTGTGAAGATTTTTTTCAGCTATATTGCTTTGAGAGTTGATTATGGTGTCATCACTATAATTAATAATAAATACCCTTGGAAATTCTAGAACCATTGGGTGACACTTAAAAAGAGCTATACTAAAGAATGTATTTCAAAAGCCCACAAGAAATTCTAAGGAACATGTAAAAGGTTCACTTAGTGGGTTCCAGCACTAACCATATAATCATATAATTTGAAACATGTTGTTAAATCCCATGTTAATTCATATCTAAGAGAAATTTCTGTTTTATGGGCTGTATGTACAGAAGATTTGCTTGTAAAGTCATGTTTTTCCATGAAGAAAATACTACTTTTCCTTTTGTTTTATATCAGAAAATTGAATAAATATTCCCAAGTGGAAAGTAACACTCAAATAACTGATTCAAAAAAAAAGATTTGGTGCCCATCATCACTGGCCTGCTTGGCACTTTCATGAGGTCTTGGTAACTGGGAGTTACTGTAACCCTTGAGCGCTCTCTCCAACTGCACTGTCCCCCATCCAGGATCTCTCCACCACAGTTACTGCTGCAATACTTGGAGAACACATTTTCTGCTTCCCTTCTTCTTTTCCCTGGCTGGAGGTGTGGTTAACATTGTTTTTACTAGTAGATAACTTGCTATATTGTGTCCTTCCTTTAAATGTTTTTAAATTGAGCCTTTTGCTTAACCCAGTTGAAATAATCCCCTGATATTTTTGCTTCTTTTAAAGTAACAGCACAGAGGACATAAATAAATGAGAAGCATTTATGAAAATAAAAAAATCAAAATATGGAATAGTTTGGGCAAAATGTTATGGAACTCAAAGCACTGAATGCCAGAATTCAAATATCAAATTTTAATATTAAACTGATTTAGTTGTTAGTGTGAATTTGACTGAAATGGGTAAAACTGGTTTCCACTGATAATTCAAAGCTCTATGCAATAAAATTTCATTCTTTGGATTAAAGTGAAACTGTGATAATTTAATTCAAAACACAACAAACAAAAAGCTTTAAATTATCCAGTGCCTCTTTATCTCAGGAAGCGAGGTCTTACAAAGCCCTGCTGTCTCTTAATAAGAGGGAAATGGGAACTCTGAATAAGGTCTACATTTACTGTCGTCTAGCAGTAATCAATCCCCTTAGCTCTCCTTGATGTCAACATTTGCGTGATGAAAGGAAGGAACCATTGTTTGCATAATCTAGAACTGTCATCAGAAGAAGAGCTAAGAACATTCAAAGCACAGTCTACTGATTTCTAAGGCAGCATGCAACAGTTTCAACTGGAGACCACAGCTATCAGTACAATGCTCAATAATGAAGTGAGATCATCTCATGTTAGAAACACACTGCTTGACAACTACCTTAACATAAAAGAAAAAAATGAGATATTTTTCATATCTTAGAAAGCAAAAACAAAAACGAAACCCAACAAAATAAAATATTTACATATATATATGTATCAATAGAGTGAAAGCAAATGAGAGAAACAACAAAAAACAGTAAAGAACTTAAGAAGGGTTACAAAGAGTCCAGGTATACCAGCGCCGGGGTGGGGATATTTTCTTTGGGGCTGGTTACCACGTTGGCTTTGTTGTTTATCTGTAGGTATGCAGAAAATAGAAACAGAGACGCCTTAAACCCCTTGGTAGCCAATGTCTCTATATGCAGTATGTCTACATGGAGATAGAGACATGAAAATAAAGAGCCACTGAGGATGAACACGAAAGACACTGTGATGACTGACAGATGATGATCGATTCTAGCGTCTGATGGTCACACAGGCTAGGACGATCTGTGATGGTAGGATGACAAAACAGACTCGGCTGCTTTGACTGGGCCACCTTAGCAAACAGACAAAGAACTGCTTCAGTGGAGCTCAAATCAAGTTTCAGAGTATGAAATCAATATAAACATTTTCATACTCTTCATTCAAGTTGGATTCTGTTTCCCAGCTTCCAATTGTTTACTGTTATGAACACATTCTTTTTTTTCCATTTTATCCTTGAGCCTGATGTCACACACAGACCGTCTTTCTCTGGGGCGCTGTCATCACTTTGTTTAGTAGGTATCCAACTGATAAGTTAGATCTTCTGATGAAATGCAGGCTTTATAATATATATTTTTAAATGATAAGTCTGGGTCTCCTTTAAAATACACATCTTCAATTATAAATGGGCAAATTGAACTCTTTACCATATTCTGAATGCAAAAAAATTATTTTTAAATTATTTGAGAGGAAAACACTATGTTTTCTGTTAAAGTGTTACTACTAACTTTGAAGACTATTATTTGGTAATATCATTCCTTCTTTTAACACAACTGGATTTGACCTTAAAGAAGAGATCATTATCACTATGGAAGCCACATTGTGAAAGCCACTCAGAGGGTCAGTAAGTATTGCAATGGGCCCACAGAGAAGACTCCTTGTAGACAAGTAGCAGCTGGAAGCTACAAGTGAGTTTAGGCACTAAAGAATCAAAGACTTAAAAAGTAATAATCAGCATTCATTTAAACTCATGCATGACAACTTACATTATGGTTATCACACAAATATAAATTAACATTCATTTCCTTGCACTTTATTACCTAGGTATTTTCTTTACATATTATTACCTAAAGGAATACATCCCATAATTTTAGTATAAATGTGCTTAAGGACTTAAGAGAAAAACATACTGCATAAAATAAATAAATACCAAATGAGCATTTATGAGTAATTATGCCAATTTAATTGCTTAGACTTGCCAGGAATTTTTTTTTCTTTTTTGTATTTTATACCTATAGATCATACTGAAACTAGCACTGAGAGGAAGATAGAAGGTTAAAGAAATTAATTTAGGTATGTAATAGTTTGATTTTCTATTCATTCATATTTATGATTATTTGGTATGAGAATTATTTAAATAAACTGTAACACTGTGCTCTGTGATATGCAGGAAAAGAGAGAAAACTTTGGTGTCCTTTACTGGAAAACCTTTTAAATGTTAAACCATCCATCTATATTTTTCAAATAGTTTGTTTACAAATTTTCTTTAAATAAAAGTGCATAGAGTTAAACATAAAATTTGTGCAACAGCCAAAAAAGAGGTAAGAGATAGTGGAATCTATTAAAGATGGATCAAAAATCAGTATTTATGTTAGTATAAAATGCATAAGAAGAGAGGAGAGACGTAGCACAAATAATTTCCTATCAGGAAGGGTGCTTGGCAAAACACAGCTTACTTCTTATCAAAGTACCACATGTATTTAACATGTTATATTCAGTAAATATAATGGATGCAAAGATAAGAAGAGTATACTGAGATACTTTGGTTTCTGTTTTGAGGTAAGAGACCTGATTTTTTTCTATGATATGGTTGCTAAGAACTGATTTTAGTGAGAATGTCTCATGTGCACACTTATGTACACATACTTATATGTAAGCATGTGCACACACACACATTCACACACAGATACACAGCATACACACACCATCGTGTCTCCAGCTGAAGGCTACTCTGCCTGGAGGAGTCATCCTTTATTGTCAGGTATGGCAAATATGAGTTAAATGAATATGTGCCTCAACTACCGCTTGTAGTCTTGTTTAAATGCGCAGTTAGGAATTTTTTTGTTAATGTAAAGATTGGCTTAATGATCTTTTTTTGTTTTACTATGGGAAATCTTTTGAAGATATTTGTAATGTTAATTAATAGAAAAATAATAGGAAAATTTCTAAATAAAAGGCTAGGAGGACATCCTTTTAATGAGTCAAATATCAAGTATGGGCTCCTACTTGGTAATACCATTTTTAAACACACAAAAACTCTGGCACTTTGTGAAATGTACTTATTTTATATTATAGAATCAGAGTATCCTTCTTTTAAAAAAACTGAATCAAGCCAAATATTAAATGGTGAACTGGATTATTATGAGCTGTGGGCAAGATACTCCTATTTCTCAGGTGTTGCGTTTATTCAGTTTTAAGGTTAATAAATATTTCCTCTAAATAAATATTTCTAGGCTTGTTGCCTACCTAGAATGGGTATATTTTGGGAACTAAGAATCATGCTTATTTTAGTAATCATGATTATAATTTTAAAACAACCCTATTTTGTTTCTTCACTTATAAGTAAACAGACATTAATTATGTCTTGGTCTTATCAGCTTCAAGAGAAAACTGGGCTTTGTCCTTGTAAAAGATCCTTTAATACATACAGATAAAGGTATGAACTTTTCACATATTTAAAAAATTCAGTTTCAAAGAAAGATGATATTATGTGAAATTGGGTATTGTGTTTTGATAGTTAATTGACATCAAGCTATAATGGTCCTACACTTTCTCCATTTATACTAATTTAGGTAAATAAGACTTTCATTCCTAAGTGAATTTCACAGGAGGAGAAATCTGGCAGATAGAGATCCTCACCATCATCTGAACACTCGAACTGGACTTCCTTTTCTGAATTGACCAGTCAAAGAGAAAGGAAAAGAAAACAATATGACCGGTTGAATTTTTAAAGTATCAAAGCATGGAGCACAGAATAATTTTCTCTTTAAAGTGGAGCTTTAAGTTGACTAGAAGAAAAAAGTTCTGGAAATGTTTCTTTCTATATAAGGATAGTAGTGAAAATAAATATCAACAGGGACTGTGAGCTCTGTGTCACTGAATCGTACAGAAAAACACAGGAGAATAGAACATTTGGAAAATTTAAGATACCACATTTCCACGAATGTCATATTGGTAAGAAGGGAGACATCAACTTTCAGTACTGAAATTTAAGCTGAACAAACTAAGCAAAAGGAAGAGAACATTACGGTTGAGGAAAGCAGTTGGTAGTAAATGCCATCCTAATGGGAACCACAAGTGCATATGGTCACCGTTGCTCTGGGAATTCCCAGATCGCACATAGACAGGTGGTGAAGAAATGACTGGGCATGAACATAAGAAATGACAAATGATTATTTGTTATATTTTCAAAATGAACTGACCACCTGACTTTGGGTCAAGTTCAAATGCTAGAATATTAACTAATTCCCAAGAATGGTGAAGTGTTCATGAGGAATGTATGCATCTGCCATTGGAAGAGAGAGAAAAGAATTAAAGAAATAAAACATTTAGGTAATACTCTGGAAAGATAACAAATGTAATGCAAATATAAGATAACAAACATTCAGTCAAAGGTAAATTGGATGAATTTCAAAGGTAAACCATGAGACACAATAGAATTAATAGATAGTAAGATGTATTATTTTGTTTAGAAATCCAAGGAAGTCAAAATATCCTGCTGTTGTCTTTCCTGGAAAGTTTTTCTAACATTTCTTCAGAATATTTACCTTCAGTATGTCTCAATACCTTATTATAGAAACACAGGAACAATTAAGACCTTTATAAAAAGTGCCCAAGCAGAGACATTTAATCATTTGATATTCGATTTCCTAAACTCAATGGTTTGATTTTTTTTCAGACTACACACTTCAGAAGCCTCTAAGAACACAGCATAACTTATATTTGGAAAAGCATTTGGTTATCATAGATTTTCAGGACATTGTGATAGTCTGAGACTGCAGTAAAGCAGAGAGGGTTTAGACATTCAGTTTCTATAGTAACTCCAATTAAAAGTATTATTTTGTCATGGTTATTTAATATACAATAAAATGGAAAAAATACATCTTTTCTTGACATAAATGTTAGTCATCTTCATTTAGTAAATTATTTTATACTTCAACTTGTGTCCTTTATAGGAACTATAAAAAAATACAAGCTGCAAAGACTTAGGAATTATATTTAACACTTAAATATATTACCCAGCATCTGAAAGTCAGAAACGATTCTAGGAGCACCTGTTTAACTTACCTTTACTCCATCTGGTTTCTTCAGCAAACTCTTGGCTGCTGCAAAATGAGAGTAAAGTCATTTCAGTGAGTCATACATAGAAACCCGGATCCAGGCAGCAAAACAGGGTATTGTTTTCTTCCACCACCTTTACTGGGTTATGCCCTGCATATGCCAAGTTAGAAGGTCACACGATGAGCACGAGCTTACAGGACACTGAATCACAGTATCGCTTTTCTTGGTTTTGCCATGTCAAATTTAGAACTAAATTATTATTTAGTTCGTTGCATGGAACTGGACACTTTGCCAGTTATGTCATTGGACTTTATTTCACTATTGGTTGTGAAAAGGATACTGGAACTTTAACTGGACTATGCTTTTGTAATCCAGAAAGTTGATTTCAGTCTTCCGACATCAGCTTACAGACTATATTACATGTTCATTCACACCACAAGTATGGCGACCATGTCAGTTCTGCCACTTAAGACCCTCTTTCTAGATGTTTAAAATTTAATCGTGAAAATTTGCTCTGGCTAAATAACATCTCCTTCTAAACATATGTTTTTGAAATTAGATCTTTCATTTTTATAAAAAATATTAATAAATGTATTTAAAATGAAATAGCATATTATTGACCTAGAGCAAATTTTTTAAACGCTTAGCATATGACCTTTAAAAAAAGGGTATTAATGTATTTTTTAATACTTCAACATCAGAATCCTTTAAAAAAAGTGTATTAATGTATTCTTTAATACTTCAATATCAGAATACAAAGGTAAGCCTTTTGCACTTGAAAAGTTAAAAATTCTAAAATTTGAGGCAAGATATAAGACAAAATGAAATCTTCAGCTAAATCAGAGAACTAAAGTATATGGTCATATATGAAACTTCATTTTCTTGGAGGGGAGCTTTTAGCATTCCTTCTATTACTAAATTTCTTGAGTACATTAAAAGATGAAGTCATCCTTTCAAAAAATATACTTATGAATGGGTACAACACATTGAACAGATTATATAACTGCCAATGACAATTAGTACACCAAGTTTAGAACATTCACGAATATGCGGGACAAAGTATACTCTTATGCTTCCATTGAATGTTAATTATATATATATAATTTTTAAAGTATATCAGAAAAGAATCTGGCATCTGAAATGTAAATATCTAGCTATAATAGAACTGCATGAACATGTAATTTCCTGACATCCTTTTGATTTGGGATATTATTTTGGTATCTCTTTGGTATAATTTTAAGTTTATTTAAAAGATATACAAAGGTTAATTTTATTTAGTCTTTAGCAACAAAGCTATTAATTTGTTATTCATTGAGATTGTAAGAAACAGTTGCCTTAGCTGTGATATATAATACTATTTGCTTGGAGCTAAAAAGCAATGTTAAGTAAGTCCTGTGGCAGTTAATAGGTTAGAAGCAAACTCAGAATAAACTGGAATTGCAATAGCAAGCAAAGAGAAGACAATGATTCAGGGGAAGCAGGGATTTGGCCTGGGAGATGCAGAAATGTCCCTTTTGGTTGCTATTCACCTTACCTCACAAGAAATACATTCCACATAAAGGGAGAAAAGAAAAAAAAATAAAAACAACTTTATAACCATATACTTATGGACAAATTACTTTAAAGAGCATGTTTGGCAATGAAACAGAATGAATAAAATACTCAAAATTAAAAATGCAGTATCTTAAGTACAAGATGTAACTGGGTCCAACATCATTCAGTTGGCTTAAAGTGATGGATTAAAAATAAATTGGCCTTTCATGCTAAGACATTCAGAAACAATATAAAATTCACATATTAGTCATGAGTTTTTAGTTTACACAATGACGAAATGGAAAATGTGAGGTAAACAAAAAGCTTTTACACATGGTGCATATACTAAAAAAGGCCCAATTTATGTCTAAGAGTGTATTTAAGATTCTAACAAAATACACAATCTTAACTTCTGGAGATTTCTTTTCCAGTTGGTTGGCATTAACAGTATATACTATATAAATTATCCTGCCTCTTACATGATTCACTAATTATTGGGCCACAGTGAAAGATTAATTTATTTGGGTATAGGATATATTAGTATTTAATGAGATGATATTGAACTCACCCATATAAATGTTAACTATATTAGTCAACTGTTCATAAAACATGTGACGACTTGACAAAGGTAGTAACAAGGTTTTATTACACCAAAAAAACTGGACAAAATACATACAATTGACTGACAACAGTCCCTTGGTTTGTAACATTACTCAGTGTATTATTGTTGCTGTTTAACAGGTCAGTGCAAGACTTTGGGAAGACTCCTGTGGTTTCACATTATCTATACTAAATACAATGAGGAACAGAAGAAGACCACTTAATACAATCATGAGCAGTAATTAGAAATTGGTGGAAAATTTGATAATGGTATGGATCATCACCTGATATCACTGCAGAACCCAGGGTGACTACGTACAGGATTAAAGAACTGAATGAACAGCTAGATAATCTGAGGCTACAGACCACTCCTAACATAAACATTTGGCCAAGTAAAATGGGAGTATTTTGGCACAGTTGTTTGACAACAGTTCCAAGTCTTACACAGCCGAACAGTCACTACTTCAGTCTGTCCCCATTCATAAGACTGATTAGCATTTACCAAAATTTGACTTGGAAACCTGGTCCTTTGAGATAATCTAATAAAGGAGGGGGTTCCAAAACTAAAATAATTACTATAAATAATATATACTTTATATCTATTGTGAAGAGTTACTTCCTACCATAAAGAACTGGTTTAGCTTCTTTTAGCCCATTGTTTAACAAACTAATTTTTACATGGAATCATTTTTTGAATGTTTATTATCCTATGATATTACTGTGAGGTAAGTTCCCTGTCAGTACTTGAGTTTAGATACCTTTGAAAGTTGTAATCATTTTTATAGAATGCCAACATACTACTGTACTTTTAAAAGAACTCAGGCTGGAGAGAACTGGCTTCCTCAGTGATGGTCTTCTTTTAAAAAGCTTGCTTATCGGGATTTCCCATGAGAATGAGACCCCAAAAAACCTTATTCATAGTTACTACTTTGTGAAATACCAATTAATTAATTCTAGGTTCAAAATGCTGAGTTTCAAAACGAGGGAATACGTATTTCCACAAGTTGTGTGCACCCAGCAGGGATGAAACAGCCTCCAGATACTCCACTAGCTCTGGCCAGCAGGGCTGCCAGGTGCCCTCGTGGACAGAGCAGTCATGCGCCTACTGTTAGTCTCCTCAGCACCCAGGTGGATTCCTAATGACAGCCGGGGGTTTGGAAGGAATCTATGCCACACATTTGCCATCCCCAAACAACAATGTTTTTTCTAGTTACTGGATTTTTTTTTTCACTTCAAGACTACTAAAAAGGAGAGCAGAGGATAAGGGACAGAGTTCTTAACACATGTACCTGAAAAATTCCTTGTAGCCAGCATAGTTGTCAAGATGGCACCCTGTTGGAGAAGTAGGAATAGAAAATTAATGCTGCCTCTGCAAATCTGTGACTTAACACATAAACAGTCTTTGATAACAAATCTTCTTCTAGCCTTACTTTCAGTCAAGAGATTTTTGTTTGTTTGGCTTTGGTTTTGGGGTTCTTGAGAGAAGTATGCCTATGTCCCTCACAATGCCAGGCCCATCCTCACGTGTGCAGCCAGATTCCAACTGCCAAATTGCATAGCTGTTTTCCACTGAAGGAAGGAACCTCAGCAATCCTAGCTCTTCATCACAGGTTTAATTCCAGTGAATATTCCATTCTCCCAAGACCCAGAGGAAAAATAAGTATTGAGGTCTGTACACTTAAAAACCTTTGCTAAAAGTTATTTTCATCAGACTTACAATCTTCTTACTCTGCCAATTCTACCTCATCCCAAAATGTAAAATTTCTTACCTTTAGTTTTCTTCTAGCATTAAATTTCTTCAAGCAGTCTACAGTCTCCTGTCTGTGCATCATAGAAGCAACAGTAGAACGTTGCTGGAAGAGGAGAAAAAGAAACTTAAGTGAGGCTGTTTAGAAAAAAATGAAGCATAATAGTATCCTCAACTTCATCAAATCTTTATAAATGGTGCCTGCACCCATGTGATTAACTTTGTAAGTATCCAACTGCAAATGTTCCCTAATAATGAACGACTGATTTGCCAAGACTATTCATGACTAAGACACAACTTTTATCTACAGAAACTATTGAAATGAGTATCAGTAATTTCCCATTTCCATTGAGGAATCTTTTATTTTCTTAGCACCATATTAGTTCTGCTAACATTTGACACATCCCTAGAAATTTATTGATTTCTATCTACAGTGCACCCAAGTTTCACACTATTTTTCTTAGTACAGATAAAGTATATTCAGTATGCTATGACCATTCTTTTCTTCTAGTAAAACTTTACTTCCAGCTTCCAAAACTCATATTTTTTTCTAAAGCTGCCTAATGATAAATAATTGAAGTTTGTTTAATCTTTTCTTCTGAGATACACTTAATCATGGTGTCATTTTCTTATCCTTCGTTCACGAATGTTATCAATATTTGGTAGGGGAATGAATACTCATTCCTCGTGTTACTGTAGGCAGTATTTATTTAGCAATCTATGTAAATCAGATTTTGCTACTGAAATAGCATTTCTCACCATTGCAAAATTTATTCTGAGTTTCATCTTTTTCTTCGAAAATTATTTAAAATCCATGAAAATAATTTTAAAGGACAATTTCTTTTTCATTTTAGCTCTTGGAGGTCTTTGGAAAATTGTCACTTACACAGATCCATGGGTGTTTCAGTGCCTCCGAGGCTGTGATACGCTTGGCAGGGTTGATAGTAAGCATTTTATTGATGAGGTCTTTGGCTTCAGGAGTCACTGTGTCCCACTCTGGTGATGGGAACTTCAAAAATATAAATTTATTAAGAGCTTAAAACATAGATATATTCTGTTGAACAGGAAAGAGACAAATATACTAATAGTCTCCTTAAGTAGTGAATTTCAACATATATTTTTTGTATAAGTTAAATTGTATCTACATAAAGATAAATCAATTTAGATATATATATTTCCTTCTCTGTAGTATATAGTTATATCTAGTAAATACATTTTCAAATTTAGAGAAATAAACTTAAGAATCTTCTAGTCCTCTCAAAGCATTTTTGGCTTTGATGGGAAAATGAAATTTTATGCAATCTTACTCATAATTATTTGCAAAAGCCAATAAAGCTAAGAAGTTGTCACATATACTGATTTCATCATGCTATTATTCCAATATTCAAATTGAGGTATTACATAGTTTCACAACGCATGAGTAGTAACAGCAGAGATAATAAAACAGCTTCAATTCCTATGTCCAAACTGACCTATTAATCATGGCTATTTGAAGTGAGAAGAAATCTGAGACTACAAGAGCCTTGGCAGGATTGTATCTGAACACTTCAAAAAAGTTATCTACTTAATTACTAATTTCACTAAGGAAAAGTTCATGAAAGTAATAAAATCTCATAATTTCTATCAGGAATTCATTTATACATTGATAAGTACATAACAACCTATTCTGTTTATGTGAATCTTTTCTTGATAATTAAGTGACCCTACTTTCACATAATTAGTATATTCAGTAGAAATACCATTTTTGATGAGTTAAGAAAAATTTACATCAAATTAGTTTCTAAACAACCTATAGAATATCAGGTTTTTTCTTCAATTCATAAATTATTATAGGCAATCTTAGGGAAAGAAGCCATTGTCATTCTGTCATGGACTTACATTACTTCACTTTTGGTAGTTAGAAAACGGGCAGTTTGTAACTCATTGACAAACTGAAACGTGAGGAAAATGATACTGACTCTTTAATACTTGTGAATTTTGTGAATTTAACAACTGTCATTTTAATTCCAGAAGTTTATTTTGGAGCAGTTGTAAAAACTTGCTAACAACTAGAACTACTGAAGAAATACTCAAAGCTGCCTCTTAATATGATGTATATCGGTCTCCTGATAGTGAGGGCCTGTTCAGCCTGGATAAAAGTGGACCTGTTTCTTATTTTCTAATTTTCACAAAGGCTCTCCTTCACATTCAACAAGCAGGGCATCTGCAGAGCTCTGTGCTCCCAGAGGGGCGCTAGTTCTAATCTGTAAAGATGGTGAATGTGCTAGCTGTGGCCACATCAATCATAATCTCGTCCAATTATTAGTCTGGCTAAAGTGGAGTGCTTCAAAATTAAAACGATACACATTTTAAATTCTTATGATACCCATTCATATAAGTAGTACATTTTCACAGAAATGCATTGAGGAGTTTGTGAAACCTGATATGATATAATATAGACTTTTTATTTTGTCTTTGCACTTTCACATTGAGTTTCTAACAAGTTAAAAGCTTGTGCACACGAGGTGGCCCCAATGTTGCCTACCACACTTCATAATACATGGAAAGCCATCTCCAGACCTTTTACTCTGACTTCCAAAAGGCTATGTAACACCAGGGGTGGCAGTAAATCATATTTACAGACATTTTTGTCAGAGGACACAAAATTATGTCAATAAGCATAGAAGTTAAACCATAAAGAGAAAAGGCCTTACTCTTCAGATTCAGAACTTATTTCATATGCCTACTTCCCAATTCTCAAATTGTAAATGAAATGTATTAGAACTGTGATTTTTCAAATACTTCTCAATTATGAAACCCATTCTTCACATGAAAGCTTGTCACCAAGCCCATAAGGTAAACAAGACAAAAATGTCAAAATTAACATAATGGGGTGGTCTACTTGATACATGGATCATTGCAAGTACTGTTGGCATAAAATTTAAAATTATGTGATAAGCATTTGGGAATATAATTCAACTAAACAGGCAGCAATCATTTCTAAAGCAAAAATACTTCAATTTTTATGTTTTAAAAATGCACTAAGATCAAAAATTCTGACAAGAAAGATCCTTCCTTAGAGACTCCAAACTGTTTTACTTTTAATCTTAGGAGATAGTGAGCTAAAAGAAAACAAAAACTAAACATATATGTTGCATTTCTTACTCTGTATCTCTTTTTCTCTGAGAGAGGAAAATAATAAGGGAAATTGGTGAAAATTACGGTTAAAAAAGCAATGGAAAAAAATCTAGTTCTTGGTCAATAACAAAAACCAAACCCTTGTCTAAAGTTATTTGAACACTTATTACATACATCATAAGCTCCAGCCTTGATCTGCTGATAGAGTCTGTGTTGGTCTTCATCCCAGAAGGGTGGATATCCCACCAGTAGAATATAGAGAATGACACCTGTATGGAATGAGCATTTTTAACAGAACGTTAAGTCATATAGACAATTGTAAGTAATGTGGCAGATCCATAATGATACTAAGTTGCATCCATTCCAAGGGAGGATTCTGGATTGTGGGAAAGCTTCTGAAAGACTTGTTCTGATCTGCTCTCAAGATTCTGTGGAGAGGGAATGCTCCTCCCATGCTCAAACATGGATAATATGGGGCAGTCCAACACACAAATGAAAGAATTCTCAAAGGGCAATGCCTAAAGATGAAACTCACCTGGAGTTCTTTGGCAGCCTTGAAATCTTGCCTATATGCGCTCTCCTTGCACTCTTATCTATTCAGATACTGTGTGATTTTGGTCACTTTGCAGGTTGACATTAAAAAACTTAACATGTAATTTATTTCCTCTTAGTCATTTTGCTGCTAATTAGGACATTTTGTTGAGTGATGGTGCCCTGGTTATGAATTCATGCTCTAAATAGCCATGGTCCCTGGGAGTGTGGATAACCTATAAGATGAAAAATCCTTTTCTCTTCAGTGATCTTAGTCTTTAAAAATAGTTTTCCAATAAAACAACCAAACCAGGGACACTACAGAAGAACATTCCAGGAGAGGGAAAAAAAAGAGGACAGTGAAACTACATAAAATTCAAAGAAGTAAATCCTCAGCTGTATACAATTCAACATTTTTCATAAACAATTATTCACAAAACAATTTAATCAACATGTGATTTAACTTCTACATTAAAAAAGTATTGTATTCACATTAAAATCATATCTGGGGTTTCAATGTCTCCTGGAATTACACTCTTTATCATATGTTCCTCCCTTTAATTTTTTTTTATGGAGCCACAATCATCAATATATCTGAATTCATGACTGAAATACCAACTTATGATATGATTCTTTAATCTTAATTTTTATACCAAGGAAAGATATTAAGTCTAGCATAGGCTAATGGTCCCTTGGTTAAAAGAGAGTTTGTTTTACCAAGAGTCAGGATTACCTTTTTGTTTGCACATGAGAATGTTTTTGTTTTTAATATATTAATATATTAATTATATTTATTATTTAACAATGCTATTTAATATATTTATAACCCATTCATCCATTTCTTCCACACCCTATCCCCACACCTCTGTCAACCACCAGTCTGTTATCTGTATCTATTACATTTTTTTTCTTTTAAAGAATCCACATGTAAGAGAGAGCATGTGGTATTTACCTTTCTCTGATTTATTTCATCTAGCAAAATGGCCTCAAGGTCCACCCATGTTGTCACAAATGGCAAAGTTTCATTCTTTTCTGTAGCTGAATAATATTTGATTGTGTGCATATCTATGTATGTGTGTGTGTAATCTTCATTCATACACTGATGGACACTTTAGGTTTTTCCTATATCTTGGCTATTGCAAATAATGCTGTAATGAACATATAGGCATGCATGTCTTTTCAAGTTAGTGTTTTAATTTTCTTTGGATAAATACTCAAAAGCGGAGTTGGCAGACCATATGGTAATTCTATTTTAAGTTTTTTAGGAATGTCCATACTGTTTTCCACAGTGGCTGTACCAATTTACACTCCCACCAGCAGTGCACCAGGGTTTCCTTTTCCCCACATCCTCACTAACACTTATTTCTTGTCTTTTTTGTAACATACATCCTAACAAGTATTAGGTGATATCTCTCTGTGGTTTTGATTTGCATTTCCCTGGTGATTAGAGATGTGGAGCATCTTTTCATGTGCCTGTTGGCCATCTGTAGGTTTTCTTTGCAAAAATATCTATTCAGATCTTCCGCCCATTTACTAACTGGATTGTTTAGTGTTTTTGCTATTGAGTTGTATGAGTTCTTTATATATTCTGGATATTAGCCCCTTATCAGACACATGATTTGCAAATATTTTCTCCCATTAAGTAGGTTGCCTTTTCATTTGATTGATGGTTTCCTTTGCTATTCAGAAGCTTTTAAGTATGATGTAGCCCACTATTTTTGGTTTTGGTGTCCAGGTCAAAAATTATCACCAAGACCTCTGTCAAGGAGCTTACTGCCTATGTTTTTGTTAAGAAGTTTTATGTTTTCAGGTCTTATATTCAAGTCTTTAATCCATTTTGAGCTAACTTTGTATATGGTAGAAGATAGTGGTCAAGAGTCATGCTTTTGATGTGGCTGTCCAGTTTTAGTCACACCATTTATTAAAGAGACCATCTTTTTTGCACTATATATTCTTGGGTCCTTTATTATATATTAATTGGCTACATATGTGTGGACTTATTTCTGGGCTCTCTATTCTGTTTCATTATCTTTTTGTTTTTATGCTATTGCCATACTGTTTTAATTACTATAGCTTTGTAATATAGTTTGGTATCAGGGAGAGTGATACATCCAGCTGTGCATTTTGTGCTCAAGGCTGCTTTAGCTATTTGGGCTTTTTTGGTGGCTCCATACAAATTTTAAGGTTATTTGTTCTATTTTTTTTTTGAAAAATGCCATTGGAAATTTGATAGGGATTATACTGAATCTATAGATTGCTTTATGTTGTATGGACATTTTAACAATATTAATTCTCCCATGCCATGAGCACAGAGATAAGTGTTAGTGAGGATGTGGAGAAAAGGAACTCTTGTGCCCTACTGGTGAAATGTAAATTGGTACAGCCACTGTGGAAGACAGTACGGAGGTTCTATTTACCTGTCTCCTTCAATTCCTTTCATTAATGTTTCATTGTTTTATATATGCAGGTCTTTTACCGCCTTGGTTAAAATTATTCCTAGGCATTTCATTTTTTGATGCCATTTTAAATGGGATTGTTTTATTCCCCTTTCTGGTAGTTCCTTATTAGTCTATGAAAACACAACAAATTTTTGTGTGTTGATTTTGTATCCAGCATCTTTACTGAATTCATTTATTAGTTCCTACAGGTTTTTGATGAGATCTTAAGGATTTTCTGTACATAGTAACATGTCATCTGCAAATAATGATGGTTTCACTTCTTCCTTTCCAATTTGGATGTTTTTCATTTCTTTTTCTTAACCAGTTGCTCTGGCTATGACTTCTAATACTTCATTGAACAGAAGTGGCAAGTGTAGGGATCCCTGTCTTGTTCCTGATCTTAGAGGAAAGGCTTTCTGCTTTTCATCATTGAGTATATAATGTTAGCTGTGGGCTTGACATAGATGACCTTTATTATGTTGAGGTACATTCTTTCAGTACTCATTTTGTGAGAGTTTTTATCATAAATGGATGTTGAATTTCATTTATCTACATCTATTGACATGATTATATGATTTTTATCCTTTTTGTTGAAGTGGTGTATCACATTGACTGATTTAGGGATGTTGATCTGTAAGAAATCCCACTTCATCATTGTGTATGATGCTGTTAATGTACTGTTGAATTTGGTTTGCTGTTATTTTGTTGAGGATTTGTTCCCCTATGCTCATCAGAGATACTTGATCTGTAATTTTCTTTTCTTTTGGCATCCTTGTCTGGTTTTGAAATTAGGGTAATGCTGTGTGATAAAATGAGTTTGAGAGAGTTCCCTCCTCTTCAATTTTATGAAAGAATTTGAGAACGATTGGTATTAATTATTTCTTGAATGTTTGGTAGAATTCACCAGTGAAGCCATCTGATCATGGACTTTTGCTTGTTGGAAGGTTTTTGATACAGATCCATCTCCACATTATTAATCTGTCTGTTCAGGTTTTCTATTCCATCATGACTCAGTATTGATAGGTTGTATGTTTCTAGGAATTTATCCATTTCTTGTAGGTTGTCCAATTTAATAGCATATAACTGTTCATAGTAATCTCTTTGATCTTTTATATTTCTGTGATCAGCTTAACATCTCTTTCACTTCTGTTATTTGAGTCCTCTTTTTTCTTGGTGACTCTAGCTAAAGGCTTGTTAATTTTGTCTTATCTTTTCAAAGAACCAGCTCTTAGTTTCACTGATCTTCTCTACTGTCTTTTTAGTCTCTGTTTCATCTATTTCTGCTCAAACTTTTGCTATTTCCTTCCTTCTACTAATTTTGGATTTTGTTTGTTCTTTTTTCTAGTTCCTTCAGCTGTAAAGTTAGATTGTTTACTTGGAACTTTTATTGCTTCCTGAAGTAGCATTTATCATTATAAACTTCCTTCTTCTTTTTACTGTATCCCATAAATTTTGATGTTATCTTTCCATTTTCATTTTTCTCAAGGTATTTTTTAATTTGTCTTTGGATTTTTTCTTTGATTCCTCGGTTTTTCAGTAGCATGTTGTTTAACCTCAATATATTTGTAAATTTTGTTTTTTTTGCATAATTAAATTTTAGTTTCATAGCACTGTGGTCAGAAAAGATACTTGATATTACTTCAAACCTCTAAAATGTATTAAGAACTGTTTTAACATATGATCTATCCTGGGAAATTTCCACATGCACTTGGAAAGAACTTGTATTCTGTTGCTTTTGGATGGATTCTATCCATTTGTATATATTTGCAAAGTCCATCTGGCCTAACATGTCATTTAGGGCCAATGTTTCCTTCTTGATTTTCTGTCTGGATAATCCATCAATATATGGATTATAATCCATCTATCCACTAATGTAAGTGGGGTATTAAACTCCATTACTATGATTGCTATTTGTTTCTTCCTTTAGGTTTGCTAATATCTGCATTATATATTTAGTTGCTCCTGTATTTATAAATTTTATATCCACTTGTTGGATTAACCCCTTTATCATAATTTAACATCCTTCTTTGCCTCGTATTAGAGTCTTTATTTTATAGTTTATTTTGTCTGATATAAGGATAGTCACACCAGCTTTATTTTGGTTTCTATTTGCATGGAGTATCTCTTTCTGTTGCTTCACTTTCAGTCTGTGTGTCCTCAAATCTAAAATTGGTCTCTTGTAGGCAGCATACAAATGGGTCTTGTTTTTTATCCATTCAGCCACTTTATGTCCTTTTTGTTGTCTTGCTTTTCTTTTAATATTCTCTATGCTGTACCTTAACCCACGTAACTAATTTATATTATGATTGAGATATTGTGCCTCTATATCCCCTTCACCTGTTGCACCCACCCACCCCAACTCCTCCTCACAAGTCACTTCTCAGTGTCTATGAGCCTACTGATGTTTTCTTAGTTCTATTTTTAGATTCCACATATAAGTGAAATCATATGGTATTTATCTTTCTCTGCCTGGCTTATTTCATTTAGCATAATACCCTCTAGGTCCATTCATGTTGTTGCAAATGGCAAGATTTCTTTCTTTTTTATGGCTGAATAATATTCCATTGTGCATATGTATCACATCTTTATCCATTCATCTACTAATGGACACTATGATTGCTTCTGTATCTTGGCTATGGAAGATAAGGAAGATATGGAAGATTTGAATCAGAGGTTTGTTTTCTTTGGGTAAATTCCTAGAAGGGGAATTACTAGGTCATATGGTATTTCTGTTTTTGGTTTTTTGAGAAGCCTCCACACTGCTTTCCATAGTGGCTACACCAACTTACATTCCCACCAGCTCTATGTCTTTTGATTGGAGAATTTACATTTGAGGTAATTATTTATAGGTATGTACTTACCATCATTTTAATTGAATTCTGGCTACTTTTTAATTCTTCTATGGCTCTCTTCCTCTGTGTTTGATGATATGCTTTAGTGGTAGGCTTGGATTCCTTTTTCTTTATTGTTTGCATATATAGGTTTTTGCTGTGTGGTTACCATGAGGCTTATATAAAATATCTATAACAGTTTAGTATAAGTTGATAACAACTTAAGATTGATCTCACTCTAAACTAAACATTTTAACCCTCTCCTCCCACCTTTTCTATTTTTGATGTCACATTTTATTTTGTATCCCTTAATTATACTCATAGTTATTTTTACTACTTTTGTCTTTTAATCTTCATACTGGATTTATAAGTGGTTAATCCATTATCATTACTGTATATTTATTTCTCCAGTGAGATATATTCTTTCATGTTTTCTCATTACCAATTAGTGCTCTTTTTTCAGCTTAAAGAAGCTCCTTTAGCACCTCTTTTTATAAGGCCAGTTTAGTGGATGAACTCCTTCAGCTTTTGCTTGTGTGAAAAACTTCCCCTCTCCCTCAATTCTGAATGATAAGTTTGCTGGGTAGAGTATTCATGAAAGTTTTCTTTCTTTCAGCGCTTTAAATGTATTGTGCCACTCCGTTCTGGCTTGCAAAATTTCTGAAAGATCTGCTGATAGTCTTATGGGGAATCCCTTGTACATAACACTCTTGCAGCTTTTAATATTCCCTCTTTGTCTATAACTTTTGATATTTCAATTATAATGTGTTTTGATGTGAGTCTCTTTAGGTTCATCTTTTTTGGGACTCTCTGGGCTTCCTAGATCTGGATGTCTGTCTCCTTCCCTAGGTTAGGAAAGCTTTCAGTCATTATTTTTTCAAACAAGATTTCTGCCCCCTTTTTTCTTCTTCTCCTGGGATGCCATAATGTTATTCTGTTTGATATTTTTCCAGAGGTCTCTCAACTTATTTTTACTATTTTTCTATTTTTTTCCTGCTCTCATTGTGTGACTTCCATTGCTTTGTCTTCAAGTTGTCTGATCCTTTTTTCTACTTTATCTTG
Organism: Smutsia gigantea; assembly: GCA_032199065.1. Classification (NCBI taxonomy): domain Eukaryota; kingdom Metazoa; phylum Chordata; class Mammalia; order Pholidota; family Manidae; genus Smutsia; species Smutsia gigantea. The sequence continues at coordinate 519,267 of JAVSCE010006420.1, forward strand.
TCTTCTGTTAAACTCCATTAGCATATTTTTTTCTTTTGCTTCAGTTACTGTATTCTTCAGCTCTGTGACTTCTATTTGGTTCTTTCTTTTTTCACTCTTTAAGTTTCCACTATGTGCATTCTTCTCCTCAGTTTGTTGAGACTCTTTGTGACCATTACTTTGAATTCTTTATTAGGTAAACCACTTATTTCATTTTTTTTCTGTTTTATCTTGTTCTTCCACTTGGATCATATTTCTTTGCTTCTTCGTTTTATTTGACTCTTTGTGTTGGTTTCTATAGAGTAGATGAAACAAACATCTCTTTCAGTGTTGAAGGAGTGGCCTCGTGTAGGCAGTGAATCTTGTCATTCAACCCTGCCCCAACTCTTTGTCATGTCTTAAACTTTTGTGCTTCTCCAAGCAGCCTATTATATTTTTAATAGCTCCCAGTAGTTGAGGATGTGCCAAGACCTGTCAGTGTCCCAAAGGAGAGCATCTCAATACCTGGGTTCAGGCCATTAGGAAGCCAGACCCTCAGGAGCAGCTTTTAAAAGTATGCAAATATGCAAAGTCCTGAGGTATCACAAGCATAAGCCCTACTGGCCAGATGATCTGGCTATGTCTTCTGAGTAAGAATCACAAAAATTAGGACTCCAGATAAGTGTATAAGCTCTTTTCTGGGAGATATGGATGGCCTGGAGCAAAGCAGAAGGACAGAAACAAGATGGTGTCCACAGTTTACATTCTAGAGAGCAGCTCTGTAGTTTATGAGACATGTACCAAACCTGAACACTGCCACTCAGACCAAAGGTCCAGGACAAACCAAGAGGCCTCCTTTCCAGAAAGACTGGAGCTTATGCCTCAATCTGCTGTCTGCACAGCACCCTGGGTGGGCTGAGGGGAGCCTGCCAAGAACTATCTCTTCAATTGCCACAGTCCCGTGGGAGCCAGGAATGCAAACCAGAGCCAGGCAATCAAGGCCTATTACCAAGGCACAGCTGCAAAAGCCAGGACAGCAGACAAAAGCCAGGGCACCAGTTCTGTGTAATGCTCACCTCCAGGAAACACTGGCATTCTGGAGCGTGGCAGACAGAGAGCACAAAGATAATGCCTGCCCTCAAGTCTCTGGAAAGGCTATGTATGTGTTTAATTAGAATCCTGCCTTTCAGGCTGCAGCCATGATGATTAGCTAATAGGCCTCCTTCAGAGAAAGATCAAACTCCTGGGTGTATTGCCTCTTGCTGTGGGGTAGAAGCTGCTTAAGAATTTTTTTCTGTTGGTCACACTCCTGTGGGACCTGCTAGTATAAGCCCCACTGACCATGAGAGCCACATGATGTAGAGGTGTTCCCTGGCAGTGGCCACAGAAATCAGGACACCATACAGGGGTGGATGTGAGCTCCTTTCTGGGTGAATACATGCTCACCAGACCTACAGAGCCAGGCAGTTAGGAGGCATCCTCTGGGTGGCAGCTGTCAAGATCAGGGCACTCGATTATGTAAAAGCTCTTTTCTGGGAGATCCTGGTGCTCAGGAGCATGGCAGAGGAAGAGGGGGAAGAGGGCATCCACCAGTTTCCACGCCCAGAGAGTATTGCTGCACATGCCTAGATGTGTGTGTTAAATTACATGCCTACCTTTTAGGCTGACTTTCATATAAGAGATGGGCCTTCACTTTCTGTCTGGGTGCAACCAGCTGCCTCTGAGCACACAAGCCTTTAAGAGCAGTTTCTCGGTTTGCTACAGCCCTTTGGGTCTTGTTAACACAAACCTGTTGATTTTCAAAGTGAGATGCTTTGCAGGATTGTCTCTCAAGTGCAGGTCCCAAAAGTTGAGATGCCTGATGTGGGGTCTGAACTGTCCACTCCTCTGGGAGAAGTTCTGGGTTTTGCTGCCTCCCTGTATGTGGGCTGTGCTGCACTAGGGGTGGGGTTTATGGCAATCTGTAGCCCAGACTCTCCTTCCCGCTTTGACTTGGTTTTCTTCTCATTGGCCTGATGTATAGTCATCACTCAGACAGCCTTTAGGCTTTTATTTAAGATGGAATTGTTCCATATGGAGCTGTAGACTCAGTGGGTCCATAGGAGGATGTGAGTTTAGGATCTTCCAAAGTCACTTCTTGAACTAATCCCCACACAACTTTTGAAATATTTCATTGCTCTGCTTACGGTGTTTAGTTTCTTTCCTAGCTCATCATTCTGGAGGAAGTTCTGCCACTGCTCTGACCTCTCCTGCTTGCTTTTCTCTTGCTGATTTCCCTTAAGCCATGGAAACCTGGGAGAGATGTGTAAGGCAGGTGAAACTTTGCCTGGCATGCCACAAGACTCCTGTTTTCCTTTAGAGCTGATTTCTTGGTTTGTCTCTTCTTTCTTACGGAGCTCTAGCGCTGCTCTGGTCCCTCAGTCTTGACTCCTTTATGTAATAGACACTGTTGCAGCTAAATGACTGTTAAACAATGGTTTAATTACCCTAGACTTTAATAGCCTTCTTTAGGAAACTCCAGTTCAAAAGCAGATTCTTAATGGCATAAAAATTACAACCAAAAGAAAAACAACATAAAATGGCTTTAAAAATCAAGACTGAAAGTTACTTCATCACACTGTGGTTAAAAAAAAAATCACAATATATTAGTACATCTTCAAAACACAAAAAGTAGTTTTTCCGTTTTCACTGCATGACAGACTTAGTGTACATTCATTTAAATTAATTTTCATATCAGTTTTACTATCTGAGGTAACAGATGCATCTAATAATGATGAGTGTGTTTGTATTCCCAGGATGCAGGTAGGAAAGAGGCTGTACCTAACAGTTTAGCGCTCAGCTGTGGTTTAGGAGGTAAAGAAGAAATTAGCTTTGGAATGGCAATAGTCTATATTAGATTTTAAATAGACATTTTTCTAATAAACATCTGGAGGTAGACTGTTATAAAATTATCAAACAGACTCAACTGAGACATTTAGCAGCCTGACCCTAGGTTGGGTTGCAAGCCTGGCTGGCCTCTGGGGCTTCGTTCTGCGCATTACCTCTGTGGTCCTGCTGGTTGACATTTTCTTTAAATAATTTATTTTGGTATCATTAATCTACAATTACATGTGCAATATTATGATTATTAAACTACCCTCTTCATCACGTCCCCCGCACCAACCCCATTACAGTCACTGTCCATCAGCGTAGTGAGATGCTATAGAGTCACTACTTGTCTTCTCTGAGTTGTACACACCTCCCCGTGCACCCCCAACATTACATCTGCTAATCGTAATGCCCCTTTTTACCCCTTGTCCCTCTCTTCCCACCCATCCTCCTCAGTTCCTTTCCATTTGGTAACTATTAGTCCGTTCTTAGGTTCTGTAAGTTTGCTGCTGTTTTGTTCCTTCAGTTTTTTCTTTGTTCTTATACTCCACATATGAGTGATATCATTTGATATTTGTCTTCTTCTGGGTGCCTTACTTCACTGAGCATAATACCCTCTAGCTCCATCCATGTTGTTGCAAATGGTAGGATTTGTTTTCTTCGTATGGCTGAATAATATTCCATTGTGTATATATACCACTTCTTCTTTATCCATTCATCTACTGATGGACACTTAGGTTGCTTCCATTCTTGGCAATGCTAAATAGTGCTGCGATAAACATAGGGGTGCATATGTCTTTTTCAAATTGGGCTGTGGCATTCTTAGGGTAAATTCCTAGGAGTGGGATTCCTGGGTCAAATGGTATTTCTATTTTGAGTTTTTTGAGAAACCTCCATACTGCTTTCCACAATGGTTGAACTAATTTACATTCCCACAAGCAGTGTAGGAGGGTTCCCTTTTCGCCACATCCTCACCAATATTTGTTGTTGTTTGTGTTTTGGATGTTGGCCTTCCTCACTGGTGTGAGGTGATATCTCATTGTGGTTTTAATTTGCATTTCTCTGATGATTAGCGATGTGGAGCATCTTTTCATGTGCCTGTTGGCCATCTGAATTTCTTCTTTGGAGAAGTGTCGATTCATGTCCTCTGCCCATTTCTTAATTGGATTATTTGCTTTCTGTTTGTTAAGGTGCATGAGTTCTTTATATATTTTGGATGTCAACCCTTTATCAGATACGTTTTTTATGAATATATTCTCCCATACTGTAGGATGTCTTTTTGTTCTACTGATGGTGTCCTTTGCTGTACAGAAGCTTTTCAGCCTGATATAGTCCCACTTGTTCATTTTTGCTTTTGTTTCTCTTGCACAGGGAGATATGTTCATAAAGAAGTCACTCATGTTTATATCCAAGACATTTTTGCCTATGTTTTGTTCTAAGAGTTTTATGCTTTCATGACTTACATTCAGGTCTTTGATCCATTTTGAGTTGACTTTTGTGTATGGGGTTAGACAGTAGTCCAGTTTCATTCTCTTACATGTAGCTGTCCAGTTTTTCCAACACCAGCTGCTGAAGAGGCAGTTACTGCCCCATTGTATATCCAAGGCTCCTTTATCATATATTAATTGACTGTATATGTTTGGGTTAATGTTTGGATTTTCTATTCTGTTCCACTAGTCTGTGGGTCTGTTTTTGTGCCAATACCAAATTGTCTTGATTACTGTGGCTTTGTAGTAGAGCTTGAAGTCAGGGAGCGTAATCCCCCTGTTTTATTCCTCCTTCTCAGGATTGCTTTGCCTATTCGGGGTCTTTTGTGGTTCATATGAATTTTAGAATTATTTGTTCCAATTCATTGAAAGAAACTGTTGGTATTTTGATAGGGATTGCACTGAATCTGTAATTGCTTTAGGTAGTATAGCCATTTTAACAATATTTATTCTTCCTAGCCAAGAGCATGGATCAATTTCCATTTGTTAGTGTCCTCTTTAATTTCTCTTAGGACTGTCTTGTAGTTTTCAGGGTACAGGTCTTTCACTTCCTTCGTGAGGTTTACTCCTAGGTATTTTATTCTTTTTGATGCAATTGTGAATGGAATTGTTTTCCTGATTTCTCTTTCTGTTAGCTCATCGTTAGGGTATAGGAAAGCAACAGATTTCTGTGTGTTAATTTTGTATTGTGCAACTTTGCTGAATTCAGATATTAGTTCTAGTAGTTTTAGAGTGGAGTCTTTAGGGTTTTTTATGTACAATATCATGTCATCTGCAAATAGTGACAATTTGACTTCTTCTTTACCAATCTGGATGCCTTGTATTTCTTTGTTTTGTCTGATTGCCATGGCTCGGACTTCCAGTACTATGTTGAATAACAGTGGAGAGAGTGGGCATCCCTGTCTGGTTCCCAATCTTAAATGAAAAGCTTTCAGCTTTTTGCTGTTAAGTATGATGTTAGCTGTGGGTTTTTCATATATGGCCTTTATGATGTTGAGGTACTTGTCGTCTATACCCATTTTGTTGAGAGTTTTAATTATGAATGGATGCTGAATTTTGTCAAATGCTTTTTCAGCGTCCATGGAGATGATCATGTGGTTTTTGTTCTTCTACTTGTTGATGTGGTGTATGATGTTCATGGACTTTCGAATGTTGTACCATCCTTGCATCCCTGTGATGAATCCCACTTTATCATGGTGTATGATCCTCTTGATGTATTTTTTGAATATGGTTTGCTAATATTTTGTTGAGTATTTTTGCATCCACGTTCATCAGGGATATTGGTCTGTAATTTTCTTTTTTGGTGAAGTCTTTGCCCGGTTTTGGTATTAGAGTGATGCTGGCTTCATAGAATGAGTTTGGAAGTATTCCCTCCTCTTCTATTTTTTTGGAAAACTTTAAGGAGAATGGATGTTATTTCTTCTCTATATGTCTGGTAGAATTCAGAGGTGAATCCATCTGGTCCGGGGGTTTTGTTCTTGGGTAGTTTTTTGATTACCGATTCAATTTCTTTGTTGGTGATTGGTCTGTTTAGTTTTTTTGTTTCTTGCTTGGTCAGTCTTGGAAGGTTGTATTTTTCTAAGAAGTTGTCCATTTCTTCTAGGTTTTCCAGCTTGTTAGCATATGGATTCTCATAATATTCTCTTATAATTCTTTGTATTTCTGTGGGTTCCGTCGTTATTTTTCCTTTCTCATTTCTGATTCTGTTTATGTGTGTAGATTCTCTTTTTCTCTTAATGAGTCTGGCTACGGGTTTATCTATTTTGTTTATTTTTTCAAAGAACCAACTCTTGGTTTCATTGATTTTTTTCTATTGTTTTATTCTTCTCAATTTTATTTATTCTTCTCTGATTTTTATTATGTCCCGCTTTCTGGTGACTTTGGGCCTCATTTGTTCTTCTTTTCCCAATTTCAGTAATTGTGTCTTTAGACTATCCTTTTGGGAATGTTCTTCCTTCTTTAAATAGGCCTGGATTGCAATACACTTTCCTCTTAGAACTGCCTTTGCTGCGTCCCACAGAAGTTGTGGCTTTGTGTTGTTGTTGTCATTAGTCTCCATATATTCTTTGATTTCTGTTTTGATTTGGTTGTTAACCCATTGATTACTTAGGAGAATGTTGTTACGTCTGCATGTATTTGTGAGCCTTTTTGTTTTCTTTCTAAAATTTATTTCTAGTTTTATACCTTTGTGATCTGAGAAGTTGGTTGGTAGAATTTCTATATTTTTGAATTTACTGAGGTTCTTTTTGTGGCCTAGTATGTGGTCTATTCCGGAAAATTTTCCATGTGCACTTGAGAAGAATGTGTATCCTGTTGCTTTTGGGTGTAGAGTTCTGTAGATGTCTGTTAGGTCCATCTGTTCTAGTGTGTTGTTCAGTGCCTCTGTGTCTTTACTTATTTTCTGTCTGGTTGATCTGTCCTTTGGAGTGAGTGGTGTGTTGAAGTCACTTAAGATGAATGCATTGCTGTCTATTTCCTCCTTTAATTCTGTTAGTATTTGTTTCACCAATGCCGGTGCTCCTGTGTTGGGTGCATATATATTTAAAATGTTTATATCCTCTTGTTAGATTGACCCCTTTATCATTATGTAATGTCCTTCTTTATCTGTTGCTACTTTCTTCGTTTTGAAGTCTATTTTGTCTGATACAAGTACTGCAACCCCTGCTTTTTTCTCCTTGTTATTTGCATGAAATATCTTTTTCCACCCCTTCACTTTTAATCTGGGGATATCTTTGCATTTGAGGTGAGTTTTTTGTACGCAGCATATAGATGGGTCTTGCTTTTTTATCCATTCTGTTACTCTGTGTCTTTTGATTGGTGCATTCAGTCCATTTACATTTGGGGTGATTATCAATAGATAAGTACTTATTGCCATTGCTGGCTTTAGATTTGTGGTTACCAAAGGTTCAAGGGTAGCTTCTCTACTATCTAACAGTCTAACTTAACTTTCTTGTTAAGTTATTGTAAACGCAGTCTGATGATTCTTTATTTCTCTCCCTTCTTATTCTTCCTCCTCCATTCTTTATATACTAGGTGTTTTATTCTGTGTCTTTAGTTATTATTTGGATGGTCTGTTTTCTTTGCTATGATTTTATTTTCTCTGGTGACATCTTTGTGTCCTTAGGAGTGCTTCCCTCTAGAGCAGTCCCTTTAAGATATCCTGTAGAGGTGGTTTATGGGAGGCCAATTCTCTCAGCTTTCATTTGTCTGGAAATTGTTTAATCCCTCCATAAAATTTAAATGATCATCGTGCTGGTTACAATATTCTTCGTTTGAGGCTCTTCTGTTTCATTACGTTAAATATATCATGCCATTCTCTTCTGGCCTGTAAAGTTTCTGTTGAGAAGTCTGATGATAGTCTGATGGGTTTTCCTTTGTAGGTGATCGTTTTTCTCTCTCTAGCTGCCTTTAATACTCTGTCCTTATCTTTGATCTTTGCCATTTTAATTATTATGTGTCTTGTTGTTGTCTTCCTTGGGTCCCTTGTGTTGGGAGATCTGTGGGCTTCCGTGGACTGCGAGACTATTTCCTTCTCTAGCATGGGGAAGTTTTCAGCAATTATTCCTTCAAAGACATTTTCTGTCCCTTTTTCTCTCTCCTCTTCCTCTGGTACTCCTATAATGCGAATATTGTTCCATTTGGATTGATCACAGAGTTCTCTTAATATTCTTTCATTCCTAGATATCATTTATCTTTCTCTGCCTCATCTTCTCTGTATTCCTGTTCTCCGATTTCTATTCCATTAACAGTCTTTTGCACATCATGCAGTCTGCTGCTACGCCCGTTGATCACTTGTCTCATTTCTGCATTGCCTTTCTCACTTCCCTCACTTCCTCCCTCAGCTCTTTCATATTTCCCTGTAGATCCATCAGTATGGTTATGACTTATATTTTGAATTCTTTTTCAGGAATATTGTGCATTTCCATCCCATCACTCCCTCTCTGGTGTTGTCTGCGTCTGGGTAAGCTTTGTTTGACCATATTCCTCTGTCTTTTCATGGCGATAGAAGTGGTCGCTGGTAGATGCCACGTTTGTCAGCTGGGCCTTTAAGACTTTTAAAAAGAAAAAGAAAAAAAGAGAAAAAGGGAAAGAAAGAAAAGAGAAACAAAAAAAAAAAAAGAAAGAAAAGAAAGAAAACAAAAACAAAAGAAAAAAACGCCTGCCAGGGGTAGATTCTTGGAGGATGCTGTAGGTGGCTCTGCTGCTCCACTATTCCGCAGCCACTGCTGTATCGCTCCACAGGAACCTTTGTAGCTCTGGTCTGGGCGGAAACAATTGGGAGGCTACTGATCTCTGTGGAAGTCTCAGTGCGGCTACTTTTTCCCATTCGCCAGCCAAGGGGTCCGATATTCCCTAGGACTCCCAGCCTGCTGGGCTGAGTGTGCCGGGGCGATCCTGCTTCTCCGTTGGGCCCCTGTCACTTTAAGACCGCTAAAAAGACGCACACTTTTCTTTTGTCCCTGGGAGCGGCTGAGAGGACCTGGGTGTGTTCCCCGGCTCAGATCCTGCACCTCTGATTCTCCAATCTCCAATACACCATACCATGTGCGTCAGTGCTCCCGGTGCAGATTACCAGGGCTGGTTATTTTGCGGGCCTGTTCTTCCACTCTCTCCCCACCCTGAATCCTCTCCTTCCACCAGTGTGCTGGGGTTGGGGAGTGCTCGGGTCCTGCCCGGTCACGGTTCCATATCTTACCCACTTCGCGGGGTGCCGAGTCATGTCAGGTGTAGCTGCAGGCTGGGTGCCATCCTATATCTTCTGGTCTCTCTTTTAGGAATAGTTGTATTTGTTGTATTTTCATAAATATATATGGTTTGGGGAGATTTCTCCTGCCCTGCTCACACCGCTATCTTCCCGGAAGTCTCCCTGCTGGCTGACGACATTAGATGTGGTGTCTGGGAAGGGGAAGGCTCCCAGTTTGTGCTCCAAGAACTGGCAGCCACTACAGAATAAATGCCCATGACTTAACTGCTTGATGGACAAGTTTCTACCAAAAAAGTGCACTTTCACTAAAATAATAACTTATGTGTAAAGATTTAAAAATAATTTCAGGCCAGAAGATTTAAAGAAAAAAAAAATTACACCGGCACTATTGAGTAGACTGATGTTATTAAATTGTCAAAACCCATTTAAACAAATATTACTTTATAAGCTTACTTTGACTTTGTTCTTTAGACTACAATCTGAGGCCTTACTGAATTCTATGCTCTGTAGTTCTATTTTCTGAATGTAGAGCTTGACTGTGAGAATTGTGGCATAACAATGCTAAGTTTTACTGCAGGTAACGTTTACTGAGCAGTGGCATGTGCTTCAGTGCATCACCTCCCTCACCGCCTGTGCGATGCTATGAGGCGGATGATGTCATTGCCCCTTTTTATAGAGGAGAAAAATGAAGGCTGAGAGTTTAAATGGCCTAACTGTTTGAAGCAAAAAACTGGCTTGATGAAGTCATCTTATTCCTTATAGTAGCCACTTTTTCTTCATTTCTAGACTTTAACGAGAATGGTCAGTTTAAACTTTAAACCGGGTTGTCTAATTGAAAGGCCGTGACTCACCAGGAACGTTTCAATTTGATCCTGCCATAAATGTTCTCTGCAGCCACTTTTTCCTTTAGCTACACACTTTAATATGATTGTTTTGAAGTTTTTGTTGTCTAATTGAGAGCCCTTGCCTCACCAGGGGTTCCAATTTACTTTCTTCTTAAAGCCCTAAGATTTCACCTTTTTCTCCTAGGTCAGAGAACAAAAGAGGAAAAACAATTCAGGGTCTTTTTCCCTCCCTATAATTAAGGCACTAAAATCTTTAAAAGCCAGTCAAAGTCTTATTTTTTTGCAAGAACACTTCAGTGGGGGGCTGATAAAACTTTCATGTCATTGTCTCATGATTAGCAGCCTTTGATGGTCTCTACCGAGATATTTCATGAGGGGTTGCAGAATAATGATCTAATTCTGTTACTGTTTTTAGTTTAAGAACAACTTGCTTCATCAACTATTTGGTTAGCTTGAATTGCATTTCATATATGAAAGGTACAGCAATTGATATTTTTCCCCTTCATTAACTAGTTTTCAAAATAATATCTTGTTTCCCATTAATTGATACCCTAATCCAAAGGTTAGGTTTTCTGTTGTACTTTGATTATCATTATGAATGCATGGATTTAAACTCAGTTGACCTGTTTAACACATTACTGTTATTTTTCTTATTTATCCTCTAATTGTCCCATCTTTAACCAGTAGTAGCCTCTTTGAACCGTCTCCTGAGTCCTGCTAATATGAACTCTGTGGCCTTCAAGAGTTTCCTTTCTTTCTGGTATGGCAAAATGCCTGGGTCACCTTCTACTTTTCCTGACCCAGACTTGGAATCAACCCTAGTTTCCTACAGTGAAAAATGGTATGTAGAGGCCAAGTCTGGGTACTCTTCAGGGGTGCTCTGTAGGAACTACAAGTTTCTTCAACATTAATAAACAGAGAAGTGAGGAGAGAGGAATAAGAAGAAAGAGAAAGGCAGAGAGAGAGAGAGAGAGAGAAATTGAGAAAGAAATGGAACCTACAAATTATGAGAGACCAAACGAATAACAAAATCATGAGACAAAACAGGCAAACAGCAAAAATTACTAGATACTTGGTGACCTTAAGCAATTATTATTATATTCATTTTAAAAATATTGCTCTTATTGTCATGCTTTTAAAAGAGTCTTTTTTTATGGATGTGCATTAAACTGTTCATAGACGTATTGATATGATGTTTGGATTTGATGAAACTAATTTTGGGGTAGAGAGTAATGAGGGGTGTGGTATAGATGAAGTAAGGTCAACCACCAGTTCATTATATTATTCTCTCTACTTTTGTATGTTTCAAATTTTCCATAACAAAAAGATAAAAACTATTTCGACATAATTTTATGTAATATTTAAAAATGGAAGCTAAAACTAGTTTTCATTATCTTATGTATATATTTTTATTTGGGAGAGGCTAGAGATGTTTGATTAATCAGAGTGGAGAAGCACTGATTACTGGTTAGGTGGAAAGACTACATTATCAAGAACATTCAAAACTCATTTTAATAAAAGCTAGAGTTAGAATAATGATTAATCCTATAATCACATTAATGATTAAAACATTCTAAAGGCTGTTCTTATGAAAGGAGAAATGAAGAAGCAATGTTGAAAAACTCTCAGAAGTCAGTGAAAGTTAATGGAACAATCTAACAGGACACCTATTTAATATTCTCCATAAATAAAAGGCATATTATGAGCTTGCACAATTGGAAATGCACAGCTAACTAGAAGAGGGATAAGTATGGCCCTCTTTTATCTTGTTATAGCTTATGAAAAAAATTCACCATATATTCAAATAAAGGAAGTGTCCAACCAACACTCTGTGACTTAATAGGGCCAAGAAAAAGATCTAGAAAATCATGACTTGTAAGGTAGGAAGCTATTTTTCAGATGACAAAACTTATCTATGCCATGTAGCTGGAACTGACAGGCCCTCTAGCACCGAGCAGGGAGGAATGCCTGTGCCTGCCCTGTGCGTGATGTGGAGTGGTACCAGGGGAGAGCATGAGCACATGTCCATCTGTCTGACAAGTACAGCTGCTATATAAGGACAAAAGCATCTTGTTACTCTTTTGATATAAAAACAGAAACAGTTTTTAAAGAAATCTTCTGATAATTAATTATAAAGATAAATAATAAATGTCAATGTCCAACCATCTAGCAAATACATCTGTAGACCACCTGTTTGCAACCTCTGCTATATTGCATGAGAATCCTCAAATTTGCTCCCCTAAAGGAATTTGCACCTAGCTAGGATACCGCTACTCAATGTTGGCGTGCATAAGAATCATCTGGCAAGTTTGTTAAAATGCAAATTCCTGATTTCAATGATTCTCTAGTGCATCCCAGAAATCTGAAATTTTGATAAGCACTCAGGTCACTCTGAAGCGTGTGGTCTGTGGTCCACAGTTTGAAAAGAATCAAGTTAAGAAAATGGTAAATACTGTATCTAGAGAAATGTAAGGCAATATATAAATTCCGAGTAAGAGGATACTGGTAGAGACCATGATTGGGAGTAAAGCTCCATGGCTGAAGACTGAAGACGTAGGTCATAAAAGATGAAGGCAGAGAGCTTTCAACTGTGAAGCATGCCTGCGATGGTCCCGGGTAAGGTGATCACAGAACTGGTAATAGCAACAAATTGTCTAGCAGGCTTGATATTTCAAAATGGTAAATGCTTTTTAAAAAGTACTTGATGCTGACTTCTCCCAGCTGAAATATGAAGAGGCTAAGGCCCAGAAATCTCACAAATGCTGAACCTAAAATGACTATGCAAGAAAAGAAGAAATAAATTCCATAGTGTTCCAGAGGTCTGTCAACAGTCATGGCACAATTTATGACAGCCATTAATTTCTTATCACTTATAACTGTTCTGAGTGTTATCTAAGTTCAGGTAGATATCTAATGCACACATCGGCTATGTTCACAGGTTTATATTTATTACATTTTAAAGCCAAGATGTAGATGGAAGTTCTGTTGAAAACTAGTGATTCAGTGACATCTATAAACAACATTTGCTCATCCCATTAAGGAATCATGGAAATTGGCTATATATGCAAGAAAACCATCAAAGTCAATTTTCTGTTGTTAATGGCAAACCACAGGAATATGTTTTTGCTTCATTAATGTGTATTATTTACTTTCCAGTAATGGACTAGGTGCTTTCAAAGACTGAGTACAGGTCAGACTATATACTGTGTAAGATCACAAAAGCAAGGTAATGGTGGTAAGTATTTGTAATTTCCTGTGTAAGGATAATTGTATATTTCTAATGGAAATAATCTACAGACTTCTTTTAGCTATTATACCAATGCTGTGCTTCACTGTGCTGCGTCAACTGCTAAAAAGACAAAGAATCTCCTGTAGTGAATGCTCATAGTTTAATTCACACAGAGATTAGCTGCCATTCTGCTAAATGGCTTGTTCTCCATTTCTCTACTTATCTGCATAGTGTCATTTCATACCACACTACCCAGTATCTAGCTCTGAAAAGAAGTGATGATTCAATTGGCAAGAGCTAGTGCTGATGGAGGGTAGAAAAGGAGTTGCTCTCAAGATATGCCATACTCTAAAAGCAATCAAATAATGTGTACATTACTTTGGTAGTTATTACAGTGAGGATGAGGAAGAGTGCATCGTCTTATAAAGTGAATCAGCAGTAACCCAGAAATGTAACAAAAGAAGAATCTATTATGGGGTTTCTGGTAGTGGGTAGTTGGGGTAATTTCCCCGTAATATGTGGTATTAAAATATCTAAGGCTTTTGTGTAGTTAGCTGTGTGACCCTAAGTGCACTTCTAGGTGCACAATTAAAAGGAGCCACCATCTTGAAAGAAATTAGAGGCTGGCAGCAAATATATGCTCTAAATGGGGCCTGATTTGCCACAAAGGGACTTGACTGTTTGTAGACAACTGTGTGGGGCAAACAAGGGAAGGCCAGAACTGAGCGTATGAAGGTTGGCTCTGTCCACGGCAAGACGGGCTGAAATCCACCGGATGCTCTATGGCTCCAAGTTCCTAGAGAGTCATTCAAGAGATCTGTGTATGTACATATATATTTGTACTTATACTTCTATCTATCCTATTTACTTATGGTTTTTAAGAATAATATATAGCTTAGACAACAAGGAGGAAAACAACTCTTTACCTATCTTTCTTCCCTCTTCCAGCCAAGAAAGTTAGAGAGTCTATCCTGTAAGTCACCTCACATTTCACAGATGTGAAATTGTATTATTAGAAGATAAGCCATTATTTAAAAGGGTGAGCTGTGCAAACCACATAGTGGAAGTGCACACAAACAGAAAATGCCAAAACCAAGTGCACTCAAATCTACCAAAGTAATATTAAAATTGTGTTTGTTGAATCTAAACTCTGGTGATATCTCTCTGTTATTGAAAATATAGCTGCCCAGCTCTCAGCTCAGAGCCATTAAAACAGAAGGCCCATGCAGGGACCGGTCACTTCTATATATGGAAGTTTCATCATTGATAATGCTTCACAGCCACAAAAAGAATCCTTAGCACAAAATATCAGGGATTTTGGTTTATTTTTGAAGGATCTGATATTCTTCAACTCCAATAAAACTGATGCACTGAGAAAAAAATTTTTTTTAATGCAAGAACCACATAAATGATTTATTTATTTGGTGTGAAACTGTCTACAATAACATCTTTTGCAGAATAAAAGGCATGCAAGAAAAAGTGAAACAGTGTTTGAAAGTGAACAAAGGAAGAATCCACTCCAAAACTACTAGATATAATATCTGATTTCAGCAAAGTTGCAGGATACAAAATTAATACACAGAAATCTGTTGTATTCCTATACACTAATGGTGAACTAGCAGAAAGAGAAATCAGGAAAACAATTCCATTCACAATCGCATCAAAAAGAATAAAATACCTAGGAATAAACCTAACCAAGGAAGTGAAAGACCTATACTCTGAAAACTACAAGATACTCTTAATAGAAATTAAAGAAGACACCAATAAATGGAAATTCATCCCATGCTCTTGGCTACAAAGAATTAATATTGTCAAAATGGCCATCGTGCCTAAAGCAATCTACAGATTTAGTGCAATCCCTATCAAAACGCCAAAAGCATTCTTCAATGAACTAGAGCAAATAGTTCTAAAATTCATATGGAACAACAAAAGACCCTGAATAGCCAAAGGTATCCTGAGAAGGAAGAATAAAACAGTTGGAATTATGCTACTTGACTTCAAGCTCTACTACAAAGTCATAGTAATCAAGACAATTTGGTACTGGCACAAGAACAGACCCATAGACCAATGTAACAGAATAGAAAATACAAACATTAACCCAAACATATATGGTCAATTAATATATGACAAAGGAGCTATGGATATACAATGGGGAGACGACAGCCTCTTCAACAGCTGGTGTTGGAAAAACTGGACAGCTACATGTAAGAGAATGAAACTGGATTACTGTCTAACCCCATACACAAAAGTCAACTCAAAATGGATCAAAGACCTGAATGTAAGTCATGAAACCATAAAACTCTTAGAAAAAAATATAGGCAAAAATCTTTTGGACATAAACATGAGCAACTTCTTCATGAATATATCTCCCCAGGCAAGGGAAACAAAAGCAAAAATGAACAAATGGGACTATATCAAACTAAAAAGCTTCTGTACAGCAAAGGACACCACCAGTAGAACAAAAAGACATTCTACAGTATGGGAGAATATATTCATAAATGACATATCCAATAAGGGGATGACATCCAAAATATATAAAGAGCTCATGCACCTCAACAAACAAAAAGCAAATAAGCCAGTTAAAAAATGGTCAGAGGAGCTGAACAGACACTTCTCCAAAGAAAAATTCAGATGGCCAACAGGCGCATGAAAAGATGCTCCGCATCGCTAATCATCAGAGAAATGCAAATTAAAACCACAATGAGATATCACCTCATACCAGTTAGGATGGCCAATGTCCAAAAGACAAACAACAATAAATGTTGGCAAGGATGTGGAGAAAGGGGAACCCTCCTATACTGCTGGTGGGAATGTAAATTAGTTCAACCATTGTGGAAAGCTGTATGGAGGTTCCTCAAATAGGTATACAATTTGACCCAGGAATCCAACTCCTAGGAATTTAGCCTAAGAATGCAGCAGCCCAATTTGAAAAAGACAGATGAACCCCTATGTTTATCGCAGCACTGTTTACAATAGTAAAGAAATGGAAGCAACCTAAGTGTCCATCAGTAGATGAATGGATAAAGAAGATGTGGTACATATACACAATGGAATATTATTCATCCATAAGAAGAAAACAAATCCTACCATTTGCAACAACATGGATGGAGCTAGAGGTTATTATACTCAGTGAAATAAGTCAGGTGGAGAAAGACAAGTATCAAATGATTTCACTCATCTGTGGAGTATAAGAACAAAGAAAACTGTGAAGGAACAAAACAGCAGCAGACTCACAGAACCCAAGAATGGACTAACAGTTACCGAAGGGAAAGGGACTGGGGAGGATGGGTGGGAAGGGTGGGATAAGGGGGCAAAAGGGGCATTACGATTAGCACACATAATGCAGCAGTGGGGAACACGGGAAAGGCAGTATTTTATAGAGAAGACAAGTAATGATTCTATAGCATCTTACCACGCTGATGGACAGTGACTGTAGTGGAGCGTGTGGGGCGGACTTGATAATAGGAGGTCTAGTAACCATAATGTTGTTCAAGTGATTGTACATTAACGATACCAAAATAAAAATAAAAATAAATAAAAAATGAAAAGTGAACAAAGGAAGCAGAGACAGAGAGAATATTTAGTATTTTTCTATTAAAATGCATTATTTGATTCTATGCCTTGTAAGGCTACACATCGGTTATCTAAAAATCTTCACTAATAGAGAAACCCTTTCTAATAATATCAGTAATAATAACTAACACTTATTGTATTAAAAAATCCTCTGAGCAATGCTAGGAGGCCAGTATGATCAGCATCTCCCTTTTATGTAAGGAAACTGAGACTCGGAGACTGGATGATTTGTGCTGGGTCAGAGAACAAGAGAACTGAGCGGCTGGGTCAGTGAGTACTCTTCACCACCACACATACTGCCTCCTCCTTATGAAACACATGGGGGGGGGGGCAGGACAAGGAGGAAGAAATGGGAAGGAGATGAGGAAAAAGAAGAAGGGATAAAGGAAAGTGGAGGTGGTGGAGGCTGGAGATGACCTTCCAATGACAGAGGCAGAGAAAGGCCCTGCCGTGCTCTCACCCGGAGTTCTCTGGGCCCTGCTGTCTGACCACTATCACTCCGGTGCTCAAAGTCCCAGGGCCCTGCTCTGGCTCCACTCCCCTCAACTCTCCCCTCCAGAAGCCTATCTGTGTCAGCCTGCGTCCCCGGACACTCTTTGCTGCTTTTTAAATCATCAGCAAAAATAGATCACTGATGGGAACTGATTCATTGCAAGGGAAATATTTGAGTTATCTGCTGTTAACATTTAGCTTTGAACAAGGACATTTTGTGACAATGTTCTCGCCCTAAGGTATTTAGAGTTCATGCTTAGATGATATTCTCAGGTAGGCAGGAGAAAGAGCTTGGGTCACACCAAAAACCTCACCATTTAATAGAGTGACAATTTTAACCTTTTAGAATAATAATGTTTGCATTTTAAAATTCTTTACAAACTGTAAAATGTCTTAATTTGAAGTGTACCTATCTCATACAATTCTACAAAGGTAATACACTCCTGTTTTACAGGTAAAGAAACCAACTCAGAGATAGTAGAGTTAGGGTTACCGGGTGCAAAGCAAATACTTGAAATCAGCCATTGTGACTCCGAATATGGTGCTCTCCTATCACTGCTTTCCTAGGTATGGACATAATCTTAAAAGCCCATCATGTGTCTAGTTTAGGATCAAACACCAAGTTGCTGTTAATGAAATAAAGCCAACAAGAAATAGAGTGTGGGGTCATCTACCACTACTATTAAGTAGTGGTAATGAATTTATCTATTTTTTTAAATTTGATTTCATAATGAAATAAAGTTTATCTACTCTTTTCAGGCTTACTGACAAACACCAACGGCAACTGAGTCTGTCTGCAGCACTCTAAAGCCAAACTCTAGACTGGAAGCAATGACATGGTGTCAGAAACCTGGACGATGAGTTCATGTAAAGAACCCTAGTAGAAAAATATTTCAGAGCATCCTGTAGTACCCTTTTTATTTCACTCTCTCATCTATTCGAAGTACATGTTAGCACTTGGAAATTCCATTGTGAAAACTGTGATGGAAACTTATCTCTGAGCCTGCATGGGATATGTATTTGATTAGGGTTGGTTGCTAAGGGCCTAAATCAGAGTTCAGTCCCCACAGGAAGTCAATTTCATTCTTTTCCAAGATCCACTGTTTCCCTCTTAAAGCCCTGCCAACCATCTTGTGCAAACACAATATTTGTTATAAGGGCTGCCTGAATAAGGTGAGAGGACAGGAGCATAAGTGCATGGCCACCACAGGGAATGCTCTGTGTCCCTGATCTCGAAGTGCTTACCCTGACTGGAGCATTAGCATCACTGAGAACTGCTCAAAAATGCAGATGCTCCCCCCGCCCAGACCTACTGCATCAGAAACAGCCCTCCACATGCTCTATTGTAGGATAAGGTTTGAGAACTACTTATGTTCATCACTACAAAGCATACATTTCAGATTTAAAACAGACATGATTTTACACCAGACATGGGGAGTTGATGTCAAGATGAATCTATACAAACAAATCATTAATTGTAACAATACTGGTATACTACAAAACTTGCATGAGAAAGTGATTCCTTACCACATGCCCACATATCCACTGGCTTTCCATAAGGATCTTTACGTAAAACTTCTGGAGAAAGATACCCAGGTGTGCCAGCAAAACCTATGGAAAACAGAGGTTAATGAGTAGACAAAACCAATAGGAAATGGAAAACTAGGAAGAAAACAATTTGGGGGCATTTTTTTTTGCCTGATGATGTATCTGTCAAAATAGAACAAGTAAAACAAGGCTCTCAGAGTACTAAAGTAATGTGGACTAGTTTCTCTCTATAGCAATAGCAACACAAATCTGTCCTGCTTAGTAGCTTTTTAGAAAAAAATAGTGTTTTACAGATATGAAGGCCACTCTGTTGCGCTATGTAGTCAGTGTGTATGCTTAAGGCCACTTGGTTAGCAGTTCTTATTCTCACTTAACTTACATGGGAGTTGAAACTAAACTTGTAAGTGGAATGAGAACATGTCACCCCAAAACATGCCACTGTGGCATATTGATTATTTTGAGCTGAAGGCAACTGAGAAATGACAGATGCAGGAAGAGCTCTTTCATCTCCCTTCAAGTAGGACATGAATTTCTTGTGAGAGGGGTACCCTCTTTGTATCAGAAAGAGATGAACTTTCTTATCACCGGACATGGGGAGCTCATGTCAAGATGAATCTATACAAACAAATCTCACTCTCACTAAAGTAACCCTGATCTTCTGTTAGTTTCCTCCATGTATTTCTTAGTTGCTTCCCCACAATTTAATGCCCTGAGCCTAATCTCTTTTTCCAGTGTCCTGCTTTATCTCCACAATTTATCACTCTTTGTTAAAATGAGATACAAGTCCTTGGGTCTAGCCTTTCTTTAAGTTTTCATTTCTTTTCAAGGAAGGCCTCTGTGTACATGTAAAAAATAAGATATTAACATCAAATAAAATTTCTATACTTTTCTCCTGTAAATTTAACTTTTGTCAGTTCAACTCACAGTCTCCAGCCACAGACCTAAGAGGGGAGATGAAAAGACTTCCCTCCCCTACACCTGGAAAGAAGTGGACAAAATTGAAGCTAGAGTTTGAACCTTGCCAAAGATGATAGTTAATGAGAAACCTACAGAACTATATTATAGGAATCATTCACTTATAAAATAGAAGGACCCAAAACATAGAACCCAGGGACAAATTTAAAGTAAATATTTTTGAAAGCAAGGTAGTGTTGTCGCATGGGGGATGGGCTGAGAGTAACTGAAGAACTCACTAGGAGAAGAAATAAGCCCAAAATACATCAGAGATTCACTGTGTACTAATAAATGGTTTGTGTGTATTTATAACTGGAAACTAAAGAGGAGATTCAGGAATATTCAGATGAATCACCATGGAACAAGTATCAACTAGCCTTTTAAGAGATGAGGCAAGAGAAACCAGATGGCAAAAGAAAGTTTTGTATTATAGCATTCAATACAGAACCCAATAAGGTACAATTTATAGTGAGAATCTAGAGTAAAATATTTCTTATTTCTGAAAATAATAGTTTTCAAATAAAAGTATTTAAGAAAATATCAAAAATAACTACTCTCATTTTCTCATTTGGAGGTATTTTTTAAAGGCATACTCAAAAAATGGAAAAACTCCCTTAAAAAGAAGTATAATCAGGAATTCCTCTGACCACAAATCAACAGATGAAGCATATTATGTATTTCCTGGGATGCAAAGTGCCCAAAAAGGAGCCTCCCCCTCCTCATATTTGTGACAAATGTAGATGCAAACACAACGTGCAAAAAACGTATAAAAACAAGCTTATATATGATAGCATGTTACTTCTCTGAGTTCCTTCAAAGTTACTTCTCTGAACAAAATCACAGTAGAAAATGAGGCAAATGATTTTGGACACCCACTCCCTTCATTACATTTCCTTTTCTTTGTTTTGGAGGAAGATGGGGTAGACAATGAAAAGAGACTCTAAGAAAAGACCTGTGTGTTTTTGTTTAAGCTAACATGGGCCATTATGGACCTACTTCTACCTTGAAACTGACTTGAAAGAAACATTTGCTTGGTAGTTGTGAGGGGACAGAATCACTGAGCAGGAATCTACTGCCTAAAGTTCGAGGATGACTTCAAGCAGTGATACGGTCAGGATGGCACAACAATTCTAAAGGGCTTCTGGTGTTTCTGGATGCCATTCCTGCTCTTACTCTCTTCTCATTCCAACCCCTCTCAAGTGGAGACACAGACAAAGAGGGTCCAAGAGGAACTGATGCCACAGTCCAGATTAAAGACCAAGGTCTGAGCCTACCCTTTAAGGTCCTGTATCAACTGGTTCCCTTCCTTCGTCCAACCTGATTCCTTTCTACTCCTGAGCACTTGCCCTGCTTCATCTATTTAAATTCTCCTGCAAATAGTCCTGTCATTCTTGTCCTTGAGGTTACTTTTCTGTTCCTTAAACCTTCGATTTTTTTCTCTACCTTTTCTCTAACAGAGGGTGGCTCTAAATCATTTCCATTTTAGAGTTCTTCTTAGCTAGCTACAGTTCTCAGTGTTCCTTTCATACTCTGAATTTCGACAACACTTTTATATACAATCTGAACCTTCTATCTAGAATTACTAAACTTTAATGTATTTTTAAAAATAACAGTAGAATACACAGGTTAGAGGAGGAAATGTTAATGATATTTCATCTAGTTAGAAAAGAGGGCAGTAAGTTGCTATGTGAGTAAGAAAGGAAAAGATAATCTTAAATGTAAATTATTATTAGCCTGTTCTGGAAACTAAAATGCTAAGAGAACAACCATTACAGTTATTCTTATTTAGGACAACTACCATCCGAGCAGCTAGTGGGGTCCTTATCCATAAGAATACAGAAGCATACAACTAAATGCACGAATGTTAAAAAACAATATGCTGTACACTATGTTCTCATGAATACAGAAATACTAAGGGTAAAATAGACAGGGTCTTCTTTGGCAAATTAAGCTCTTGAGATTCTAGTTTATCATGATATATGCCACCCGCAGGGAAATTAATGAGAGCTTGCCTTCTTTAGAGATAGCATGTGTTTCTTACTCTGAAAATCTAACAGGAATACAAAGAAAATAGAATTACTTACTGTTGAAAATGTATCCATTGCAACAAAATGCCATTAAAAAAACCTTAATATTTAAAAAAAGAGATGTGATAGCAACCAAGCAAAATAATTCTTCTATGAAGCAAGATGGTGGTAGTTATCCTTTTTTCCTAGAGGCAACAAAAACTAGAAACATACTGCAAGTAGCATTTCGAACCCCACACAAGAAACAAGCTGTATTGGGATAGTTCTCTTTGGTATGTTTTCTGGCCATCTTAACAGGTATAGTGACATAGGGTAATATTTCTAGCATTTTTGGCTAGTATTCAAATAGATTAGGGCTGGGAGGACAGAAAAAAATGAACATGAGGAAAACAAACATCTGGACTTGAAAATGAGAATTAAAAAAGATTAAACACAATAAGCTTCCACAATGCCTTGTATAGTTTTTTTTCTTATTTGCAGTAGACTTCATATTTGTTAAAATAAAATTATCTGAAAGCCTTAAACTATGGAATTATGCCTAATGAAGAAAGAGTTCTGTTATTTTCTTATTAACATACAAGGGTTTCTCTTCCCCCAACACTGATACTACATTTCAAAAGACAAAGTTAATCAGCCAAATACATAAGACTAAGATGACAGATAATGAATAAGTACCAGGACAAGTCATTCATACTAAAACATACCTTTACTTCTAAAACCTAAAATATATCTGGCAGTACACCCAAAAGAAACGTAGTTTCTTAGGATACCATTAAGATCCACTTGAACTTGAGTAGAATAAACTAATAAAGCTAAAGAAAAACAAGAAACATATGTATTCTCTTGTGCTTAGAAACTATGTTCTACATTTTTGAAATTCTGAATTTCCTTAGAACTTAAATGCACCTCTTAAAAGTCATTCTCTAATAGGTACTTTAGCAAGAACTCAACTATTGATAGCACCACACTGAAGAGGAAATGGGAATTTTGATTCCTGATCTGTCATTATTCTCTGGGACCAGCTTGCTTCTAGAAATGAATGACCACAATCTGAGAAGTTGTGTACTTGTATGTGGATGTTACTGCTTTCACTAACTTGATACTCAGGCTTTCATTTACTGAGTCACTCAACAACTTCCATTGAGTAGGCAGAGAACTGTGACAATGTGTCGCACACTAACATGGGTTTGAAAACTTATTCAATATCTTTCATGAGCCCCAGGCATGTTCCTGTGGACTTATAACAGGCTTGTGAAGCAGTGTTTCTTGTCTTTGCTTACAGAGAGGACATGAACCTCACAGAGTTAAAGTGACTTGCCCAACATCACACAGCTATTAAATATCTGTATCTTATATCAGGATATAAGATCAGGTATTCTAATTCAACAAGCAGATTTTTACACAGCCCTGCCCTCAAACAGCTTGTGACCTAGTGAAGGAGATAAAACATAGAACTTAACTCCATCATTCTTATAAGCACTAAGCCAAGTTGCTGATGTTAATTTTGAGCCTCAGCTCCGATATTAAGGCCGGCCTTATTCCTGATACCCGGTCAGCATCTTGTACCCTGTGCTGGAAAGTACATCCCTGAGCCTCCGTCCCTATCTTGGAATCCTGCTTCATACCCCAAATTTTGCGAAGTAGGGTCCTGTTTCACTCTAGACAGGATTGCAGTCCTATCTTTGAACCCAACCTCTGGGGTTTGATTTCCTCTAAACAGACTCTGGTAGAGTTCAGGGTCCCTGTCCACTCTGCATTTGTGTCTGGAACTTGCTTTTTCCTATTTTAAGCTGTAATCATGCATAATATGAATTAATGCATTAGCCTAACTGGTTCCTTGCCTTCAGGGTAACTATCCTTATGCCCCCTTTCCCATTGGTACCCAGATCGCTAACATAACATAACCCAATTATGTCCCTCTCTACTTAAAATCTTTAACCAGGTCTCTGAAACTGCTAAGACAAAAGCCTTTAAAAGGACATAATGTCCTTTCCTACCTCATTACGACTCATCCCAGTATACTTTTTACTTTAGCTATGTCAAATTTCCTACTGTCCCTGAAATAGAAAAAATAGTTTGTGTCTGGGCTTTTGCAGGTCTGATTCCCCTGACCAGTGTGCCTTTATCTCCTTGCAGATGAACAAACCCTCATTCACTCATTAGGGACACAGAGGTGTTACCCAAAACAACTGAAACTCCCCAGAGGCAGAATTTGATACTTCTCTTTTGCTCCAGAGCACCTCATGCATGCCTCTGTTGAGGTAGTTATTGACATGGAAATGTAAGACCTCTTATTTATGTATCCCATTAATGGCTCTGCCTATCTCAGTGATAGCCTGCTACTTCGTGGTGGACCCCAACTCCTGTTATTGTATGTTCCTTATCTGTGTCAACCATGCTCTTACCCAGGATACAAAGGTGTCTCTGAATCTTCAACTTACAGAATTCTAGGTCCTGCCCTCCTGTTTGCAATTAACAGGAACAAGCTTATTCATATGTAAAAATATGCAAACCTAATGCCAAGTTTGGAGATACTAAACTCATCTGGTGGGTAACAAGAGACAACATAAAAGGCAGTATGAAGCTTGGGAGGAATCACAGACAAGGATAACAGTCAGTTAGTCCTGAAACAGCATGGGAAGCAGAATATGAGGTCCTAAATTAAGCTGCTGGCAAGGGAGATGAGGGAGGCTGGCATGCCACCCACTCCAATTAGCGAGCTGGGGCAGATTAGACATATGTTGAGTCCTGGGAGCTCTGTGTACATTTTAAGAGATGTGTATGTTTAGGGATACAGAGAAGTGTTTGCAGATAAAACAAAAGAACTAACCATTTTTTGAGTTCGCTTTCTTTCGTTGTTCAGAGGAAAAGCAATTAGAAGTGAAGGACATTGAAAAGAATTACCTAATCTCAATACATTGAAAGTCAGAAAAGGAATAAGACTGAGGCATGGGGAAATGTATTTCAAGACATGGCATGAAAAATTGGTTAATACTAGGCAATGGCAGAAAGAGAGGCATGAGAAAATCAGTGGATAAAATAATTTAATAGGTTAAATATTGAAGTAATCCATAAGCCAGGTTAGAAATACTCTAAATTTATTTAGAATTAATTTCTTCCTTGATTGTAAAGAAACAGAAATTTCAAAATTAAAAATTTCAAAAGGAAACTAGCAGTTTAGAGAAATAGAATATAATTAAGATGAAACACCATACATATATAGATTACATCTATCTATCTATAGATACATTTAAAAAATATTTTTAAAAGCTCTAATTTGTTACTCATAAAATATGTGAAATATTCTGTATTTCCTGAGTATCTACTATTTACATAGCAGTTTTGGATACCAAGTGAGATTGTAAGTGAACAATCCATTTTCTCTCAAATAAATAAAATACTCTTGGAATACTGCAAACCTCCTATTAATTCTTAGTATAGGATCTATTTTCTAATCCACTCTTGAAGAAAAAAGTCTCTGTTATTGCTTTCCTGTTAATATCATCCCTTAAATAGTTTCTACATTATATACCCTTTAATGTCAATAAAATTAAGTAAGTGCTTATAAAGGTCCAATATCTTAAAGTTAGTCAAATTGGTGCTAGAATGAACATTTCTGTTTTATTCTGGCTAGGAAGTGGGATCTGTCTGGTCCTAGCAGAGTATGAATAGCATGAAGGAGAGAGAGGCCCGACTCACCAAACCATGCCTGCTGGTCTCCTTGAACTTCTATGGCTAAGCCAAAGTCTGCCAGCTTCACAGCTGCTCCCTTGGATTTGCTAGCTAAAAGCAAATTCTCAGGCTTTATTTAGAAAGAAAAAAAGAAGAGACTGAAGTGAGAACCTATTTTACGTGACCATTCAAAACTAACACTTTATAACATCAGGGAAAAAAAGTCATGCACTGTCCTCTTTCCCGGAGACTGTCATTCCTAAATCCCAAGGAAAATGTGGTTAGAAAATGATTAAAAATTAGCATGTGTGCAGGCTTCAGACAGCTGCATACATGTACTGGGGGGGGGGGGATACAGGGCAGAAGAGAATGAACTTGGGGAGATCAAATGAATGGGAGCACCTGTCTTGACCTGCTCACATGTTTCTATGGACCACTTGAGGTCCAGACTTGGCCAAAGACATCCCCTTAGAAGCCTAACAGAGTGCAGACATTTTCAGCAGAAGGAAACTTGGCAAAATGATAAGAGTTGGACCAATCTACAGACATTTGGCAAATGAAACTGTGCAAATTAAATCTTAGTTGACTTCAAGAGTTTGGACCCAAATGTAGTGATTTTGATTCTTCAATGTTTCCAAACAATTTTTGACAAATTTTGGACTCTTATTCTGAATTATGTATTACAATTGCTGTCTTTAAGAATTTGTTTATTCTTAAAGGCAGAGATATATACTACTATTTGCCAAATGTTATAGTTAGCTTTTTTTCTTCGGAAGCCAGTTCTTAAAACATAATTTACGTGTCTACCAAGTGTGTTTTAAAGCATTACTTATATATTTATTCTCACATCTCAGAATACTTTGAGAAAGATACATTTTTATTTTCTTGGGTACTTATCATTACTCAAAGACTGATAAGTCAGTCTTGGAATAAGGCTGTGTCTATATCACTGTTTCCCAACCAAGGCATCGAGACACAATAGCACTTTGAAAAGAAGCATCAGGGCAATCTTGGATTTCCTTGGAACATTTTTATGGGTTTTAAGAAATGAAGGGAGAAGGTTAGGAAAAGAAGGCCAATTACTACTATAGTGAAGTCTATCATTTCCGAGTATCTGGAAAAACATATGCCTGTGTTGGTATATACATAATGGGAGAGTCGCTCAACATCTTACCTTGGGATAAGACCCAGGAAATTTAGAGGTGTGTCTCAGACTGAAAAAAGTTGGGAAACAACGGACTCTACAAGTGCCAAAATGATTGTCTGATAAATCTAAAATTCCAATCAGTCAAATTGGTTTTGTTTCTGTGTTGGTAAACTACAAATATTTTTTCGTGAAATTGTCTACTTTTTTCTTATCAATCAGTCAATTCTGTTGGTTGTTTTGACCTTGTATAAACACAGCCTAAACCAATATTTAATGTATTAATTAAGCCAGCCATGCAAATTAGCAAAGACTCATAACCAGAACTTGGAAGAAATTAGGTTAAGTCTAAAAGAAATAAAAGAGTGTAAGCAAATAAGTTTTAATCAAGTACCAGAATTCTTTAGGCTATTGCTGCTCACTGCCATCAGATTCATTGCTATTATGAGAATTGGTAATTTCAAGGAAAACTTTGTTATTTTTTTGGGCTGGTGGGGTTTTTGAATTACCTTAACACTAAATACATGATAACTTAATTTGGACACTGGGATGATGATGTCTCCAGAACATGAAAGATCTCCATGCTGAAATAACTTTTAGTAAAACCTAACATTTGAAATTACACTTGGGTCTCTAGTTATCTATCAACATACTATAGTATATAGCCATATTATATTATTAATATTTGATTTTATTTTCACATGGTCTACTACATTCATGCATTTTCTAATTTAATCAAGAAGTGATCTCCAGCTATTAATTAATGTTATAAATGACTTGGAAAAACCACATCAAACTGTTGGCAATAGTTTATTTCTTTGTAACCTTCACGTTCAAAAGCATTGAGATGTCAGAGATCTCTGCTAATACCCATCTCTTCTAATTTGTCAACCACAGACTCATTGAAGGGAGTTCCAATACTTTACAAATCACAATCATTTTAGGTCTTTTAAATGAACTGGAACTGAAGTTTTTTCAGCAAATGCCAGTGTCATCAGTGAATAAACTTTTAAAAACCTTAATGTGCTTTTATTCTTATCACTAAATCCAAAAGCTTCCGGGCAGTGCTGTGTGCATAATGCCCTGAAACACCAAGTCTCTACCAATTCAGAAGAAATGGGACCCCTTAGAGTTTTATCATGCATGGCTTCTGAATTACTGGGGCAAACCCACACCTAGAGACAACCTAGAAGACCTCTCTGAAGGGCCTTGTGAGTCATCCAGGAAAATAATAAGTCCATCTGGATCAGTGTTTCACCTTATAACCATGAAGACTGTTCAGCTGCAGTCATGTATAGGAAAAGGCAGGGATCTTTCAAGGTTACTTTAAAGTTAATTTAAAAGTTAATAGCACTGAAATGGCTTCATGTTTACATACATCTTTTAGGCAAACCTAAAATATAGGATTATGAGAGGCAAACTGAAAAATTAAGATGATTGTTGACTTTGTTAAAGGATTACTTGCTTTTTAAAATGTCTCATTACAAGCTTGCTTCTAATGACCAGCTTCAGTGAGACATTCAAAATATCATACAAATTTGATTTTTATACAACTCTTTGGAATATATCCAAAGTTTGAATGATCCTATTATCATATTCCACCATTCATGTAGCCTCCAATTTAAAAATACACTGTATACAAAAGTTCATTGGCAAGTAGGTTAGTTGATATTCTGAATACCCATAGAAGGAAGAAAATATGTGGTTATATTCCACAAAAGCCTAAATAACAGAATCTCTCAGCTAATCAGTGGCTGCTTCCTTAAAAAGGATCACCACTATACTCTTATCTGCTCTGCTACTATTCAACTATTTTGAGAAAGGCAAGATCAGAAATACAGGTGTTCCAATGCAACTAGTTGAACATGGGGGGGTACCACTCTCAGGGAGTGGGAAACATTATCTAGAAAGAGAGTGAAGATCTAGGCTTATGTCTAGGGCCTGTTATTGACCATGTGAACTTTGGAAACTCATAGACTCTTGGAGCTAATTAGTTTCTTCATCTCTCAAATGAACACTACAGGTACATATTGGATCTCATACCAGTATACATGCAATTATAAAATCTCATTCGATTTATCACAGAAACTCTGTCCTAAGAGACAGTTTATAAGGTAGTGATTAGCAGTTACCCACCATTGTAGCCGGTCATTTCAATGTGCAGAGCATTGAATATTTGTAATGCATGTTCATAATTTGATGAATGTCTC
This sequence comes from Smutsia gigantea, assembly GCA_032199065.1. Classification (NCBI taxonomy): domain Eukaryota; kingdom Metazoa; phylum Chordata; class Mammalia; order Pholidota; family Manidae; genus Smutsia; species Smutsia gigantea. The sequence continues at coordinate 547,979 of JAVSCE010006420.1, forward strand.
CATTCCTAAATTTAATGCAATCTATATGCTAATCTTTATATTTTGAGATCCTCTCTAAATTCTTTTAATGCAATCACTTTTTAGGTTGGTTTTTAAATAGATTCTACTGCCGTTCTCACACTAAAGTTCCTTCCCCACCCCATTGCTTCCTAATGATGCAGGATTTTCCATGACATCTGGTCCTAGTGTCAACAACCATTTATAGCATATCAGCTGTAATGAGCAGCAACTGTTTGCAAGTTTTGTTCTGTACTTCCCTATGGGCACAATGGCAACTTTTTTCATTGTGATTTGAGATTTTCTTGAAACTATTCAGATATCTCAAAGTACCTAGGCAAGTTTTTAGGATCACTTTCAGGACCGGAAGAGACTTGGAAGATAAAATAACTCAGACTCCTCAGTTTCTAAATGAGGCAGGGAGGTCCAGAAAGATGAAGCTAGGACTTGAAGCCAGATTTCCTCACTCCTTCTTTTAAAGATGTGATACTGAGAAAACTCCTCTGATGGCATAAAGGTGGTTCATTTTCAAAAGGTGCTCCATTCAGCAGATATTTGTAGAATTTGAAGTATACTTCCCCAAAGTTTCTACCCATATCCAAATAAAACAAGGGGAAAATTTATTAAAAAAAGACATAGTTTTAATTTATTTCTCAAAAATCCCATGAACACATCATAAGAATTTCCAAATTAGTATGATCTTTATTAAGGAATGATATGGCAAAGGTGATAATTATCTTCAGCATTAGTCTTTGTGCAGATTTATCTGTGCACATATGGGGTAACTATAGAGCTAAAAAAGCTCAAACATTAGGAACATAGATGTGGGCAGTTAAAACATGTTTTACTTAATTGTTATGCTTTTCTTCATGATTATAATACCAAGTTACTAGCTTTCTTATTCCGTATCTTACATTCCCTCGGATATTGGTTGTTAAGTGAAGTTCTTTAGGACTTCTTTCCTTTATTGGAGAGTCTCCATATTTCACATGAAGTCAACCACTCTGTGCTGTGGTGTGTTTGCAGTCACTTTTCCTTTGCCAAAGAAGGTGTGAACAAAGCTCCTAGAAATAAACTTGATGAAGTTTTGCATGAATTGAAAAGCTTGAATATCAAGCTCATTCATGCATATGGTAGAAGTTCTTTTGTGCAATGGTACAAGTGACTTTTGCTTTTATTTTTATATGGACTGGATGCCTGAATTTATGTACTTAGGTTAGCATAGTTTTCAGCTGACTCACGTGCTGTAAGTTTGTGATTAGGAAGTTCTATTTTTATCACCATGCATGTATGAGAAAGTCTGTAAGAAATCACTCTGTATTCTGTTTCTTGATTTATTCCTACATTAGCAGCATATATTATCAGGTGGATGAAAGCACCAGAGTGTAACTAGAGCGAGACTGTTCCCAATTACCTGCTGTTTTTACACAGCCTGGCACACTGGGGACTCAGTATAGCAACACTAGAATGATGACATGAATTACGGAATTTATCACATATGTAGTTGTTTCTGAAATACCTAGACATATATTATATGCAAATGATAAGTTCTTTAAACTTTTATTTAAATATAGTTCTGAGAAAAGTGGAATAATTGTGGTTATGTGATTGTTTACAATGTATAATTCAATTTGATAAATCTACTACCCACAGTTAAACAAGAATTTGCTGCATGTGTGTTGTATCCTTTCCTACCCTCCAACCAAGTCCTTTCTTTTCTGGCTATAAATTTAATTTTATTCCTATGAAATAGTCTTTAAAATACCCCCAAATTTTCAGAATTATGATCTTCATCAAAATCTATCTATCCATCCATCTTGTTCACATCCATCTATCCCTTTAATGATTTTTCCATTAAATACTGTTGTTTTTCAGGGGTTAGGCTCATAAGAAAAGCAGCATTCTTTGCTGAGGCCATGCACAGGTGCTGATGCATCCAGACTGCTGTTCATGAAGTAGTTTAGTAACCATTTCTGACGTAGTCTGAACTGAAGACATTGTACTGTTTGAGTGAAGTATAGCAGCTATTTGAAAAAGCACAGCTATTAACTACCTCCTTTTACCTGCTTCTGTCAACTGGCTCACAGAAACTGTGTTCTCCAGGCTCTTAAGTGAAAGAACACACCTGACTCGTTATTCCTTTATTTCTTGTGATGTCAAGACCTGTCGCTTGTTACTGCAACTTCTTCTTGACCTGGCAACTGTTTGGAGGCAGCACCTATGGGATGTACTTCTTTCTTTCAGGGAGGAAAGGCATTGACCCATTTTCCACATATTTTCAAGGGATCTTTTCAGTGGCCTGCAGGTTCTCTCCACATGAGGTCTGTTCTCGTTCTGCTCTGTTGTTTATGCCCACAGCTGACACAGTGCTTTAGTAGGTGCTCAAGAAATGTTTGATGAGTGTTTGTTCTGCTCTTTATATCTGAATTTTCAATCATCAGTTCACAAATACCCAACACTGAGTTAACAGTAATCCACTCTATATAAGCAATCTATTTTAAGTATTCCAAAATGATTGCCTTGGTGTGACATAAATTAAGCATGGCAAATACATTTCATTCTTCTCTATGTCTCATTTTCCAAAGGCTGTGGTCAATGCCACCTTCCTGATTTCCTAAATCAGAATTTACTCCATACATCAGTCTATTGCCAAATTACGCTGCCCCCCTACTCCACATCTTATCTTAAATATACCTTTTTTTCTTATTCCTAATGATACAGGTTTTGTACAGTTCTGGAAGACACATAGGAAGGACTATTTTAATTTTTTGATTTATTAAACTTTGAACCATTTCCCAAACAGTTGTTAATGTTGCTGGCAAAATTACTTTCCCATCATTGTTTGACCTATTCTTTGGTCTCTGTAAAGGTTTTCAATTTATTAAACTAACTGGATTGAGAAGTGGTAGCGATCGAGCGCGCAGACCCTGGAACCAAACTGCTTAGGCACAAATTATATCTTACTAGCTGAGTGGCCTTCGATAAGTTCTTTTGCTTATAGTTGCTGAACCTCCCCTTAGGCAACACGGTACCATCAAAGCACCTTCCTTGTAAACTTGTTGTGAAGCTTCATACAATAACACAATGCAGGGTACCTGTAACTGCTTGAGAAATGGCAGCTATTACCGTTTTTACTAGTAAGGTCCTGCCTTGCTCCAAACCACCCCGAAGACTACAGTCACGTTGCTGAACTGTAGTACTATAATAATGCCACCACTGCTAGATCTCCTTAATACTGCTTGGATCTCCATCTGTTGGCCTGACGCTGGATGCACCTTAGACAAAAGGTTGTGGTTCATGTATCTGCTGGATACTGCCTGGTGCTGGCTGACGTATTTCCTTGATGCTAATATCCCACCACACTGAACGTTTTCCTATTGATTGTTTCTGGGACATCCTCCAACTGCCTCAGCCTTGTCTCTAGGTCCTGGTAATTTTTCATCTAATAAATTCCACTGTCTAATTAGCCCCCAATAGTGGCAGTTATTCAAATATTCAAATAATGATCTTTATGCTATCAATATATCAAAGAGGATATACTTATGCTCTTTATTTTATTCAACATTAATTAACATACATAACAATCTATGTTATTCAATGTTGCTTATATATTATAAATGTGTTTCAGGTTGAACTTCATTCATTCCTAAATTGAATGAATATGCCGCAAGTATTTATTAGGTAAGAGGTCCCATTAGGTACTGCAGAGTAAGGCAGTATGTCAACAACAATCGTTCTAGGAGCAGCTTATAAACAGATTGTACAGCACTTATATGCTCATGGGTGCCTCTGATGATGATAAAACATAACACGTCCTGTGTTTTGCTCTCATTGATGGATAAATTAAACTGTGAATCAAACACTTCTATTGTGTATGAATTAGCATATGAGTCAGGATATGGAAAAAAATATATATGGACTAAGAATAGTAAGGACAACATTTTGTTTAAAACCTGGTGATAAGAAATTTCAGCCTTTGATCTTTTTTATTTTAATATATTGGTAAACATGTTATTACAAGCAGTGTATTTATCAGATAGTGTATACATGGTGGTATAAAAGACGCGAAACACAGCCAGGGATTTAGCACACTCAAGGTGCGCATAAGTTGCCTCTAATACACACGTTTTGGACTCAGTGTGTTTATGAAATGGCCTACTGAAATAAGCACTGAGAACTAGACTCCACTGAAGTCTACACAATTTGACAGAAGTCAGCAATTTGACAGAAACTAAGTTATTGAAATTGCAACACCATCTATCAAAAGTTCATCTCTGTCCTCTCCTAAAATCAGAATAAGAATGGAAAGCAAAAACACTTACCCCTGAGAAAGAAATCTGATAGGTGATACAGCATGTTATTTTCTTCTGGTAGTAAGCCTCCCTGGAAATCACCTGCCTGAGTTTTTAGTGTCTTTAGCTCATATGTCATTTTCCTTCACAGCTCATACCCTTGGCCCATGTTATCTCTGATTGACCTTCCAGTCTTTGAAGGGCACAGTTGTGTCTGCACACTTACAGAAGTCTAATATCATGACCCCACAAGAAATATTTCAAAAATCATGGAAGAGAATTCATTTTTTTCATCTTTGGTTTTTTGAGTATACTTACAATGACCAAACATGGAGTAAAAATGTTTCAAATGATAAACTTATTAACTAGGGTATCTGATGAAATAGCACAGCACAAATTATATGCATGTCCATGTATGTTCACTCAAAAAGGAAATAGTACTGTGAGTTCTGAGAAGTAACAAAAGGGGCTCTGTCGACACATGGCTAGAAAGGAATTTTTAGGTGATCACCAAAGATGTGAATTTGCAAAGGAACATACTGTTTTTCCTTTATCCTGATGGGTACATTTTGGTGTAAGTGTTGCACATGAGCACATTCCTACTTGGCTCTCCAGAAGATAATGCCGTTAACCATGCCTTTGCTTTTGACATTTCAAACTCTCAGACTCAAACTAAAATCAAAGGAAGTTCCAGTGAACTAAGGCAATGTCTTGCTTACAAAGCACAGCTTCATGTAACTTGCTGTGGATCTTTAAAGATATACTTTTCTAGAACACACTAAATGAAGGGAAGCTATAGATTTACAATTTATTACAACTAGAGAAGTCTGCACTTGAGAAACCAGCCTAGGTCTTCCCACTGAACACAAAGTTCAGGACATTCTACTCTTTGCCAGCTTTCTGCTAATGCCTGGAAAAGGCTTTGTTTCAGACAAAGAATCTCAGCTACACAGTGTTCACATTTGCTACTTTGCCCACCCAGTAGTTTTTTCATTTACATTTCTAGGCCTTCCCTACATCTCTGAAATCCCATAAGTAAAACTAGAGTGCTCAACCAAGGCGACAGAAAGTTAAAAAAGAGTAGTCCCCTGAATGATTACATCTCCGAAGGATCAAGCAGTTCTCGTCCTTGATGGTATCAGAAGCTGTGTGAAGTCTTTAAAGTATTGGTATGTATAAATGTTACGGAAATGTTATTTGATAATAAAATTTGTTTCACTTTTTTTCCCATCTGTTTTAAAAGGCACTAGTATCTTGGTCTCTATGAATATAAATAAGTAAAGAACCAGGAGTTCCCAATGTCCTCAGAATTCTAGGGACTAACGGCAAGGGAAAGAGACTTCACAGTCCAAAATGGGGGTCTTCAGCATCAATCACTTGGGCCAAAAATCTACTTAATAGCTTTACCTCGAACCACTCTATAATTTTGATAACTATTTACATAATATTGGGTATATGTGGTATGACTATAAACTGTTTGATCAAGGTCCACAGAATAGGTTTAGAATAAAGAGGTCATCAGTCCTACTCACAGTCATACTGTAAGTGCTCTATCCATACTGAGGAGGAAGTAAATATAGCAGCCTATTTATTGTTAATGTCAGGAAATTATTTTTCTGGATGAAATGGGATTTATATAAGTCTCAGGTGTATATTAGAGAAGAAGATGAAATAAGAGATTGTGGTGAGGGAGTGTTTTCATAATGTGTTGGAATGAGTTCACACAACTTTATTGCTCATATTGTCGCCTTTACAGGCATAACTGCAGCTGAACAGTCATTAGGAATTCTGTGGTGGTTTATCTTCTCCAACAGCATTACTCACCTTCAGGTCCCGATGGACCACGCCCATCTGATGGCAGTGTAGCACAGCCTCCAGGATCTGCTGAATGCAATGACTGCATGCAAACACCAGGGGGCGTGTGTTAGTTCCAAGCTTACACTCACTATCTGTACACCCTCAGAGAGACTGGGTTGAAGTGCAAAACTAGCAGACAACTGGGGTTATATTTTACCATCTTCAGTAACGTAGACATATTGCTCAAATAGAGTGACTACCACCCCAGAACAATCAGGACCTTGCCAGATGTGGGCCAGAATGTGGATTCACTTGTTCTAGAAAATCCATCTTAAAAATATTTTTCAGAAGCTCATTTCCTGCTATAAATTCTTATAAGAAATGAACTAGAACACAAATATAATTTTTATAGCTGTTGTGATTTACCTCCACCCCCACACACAAAAAAACGATTTCCTTATTCTCTCCCATTTTTCTAGTACTGTTCCAAAGCTGTCACATTAGCAGCCAAGGCACCATTAAGGGTAAATTAAGATATGTAATGATTTTTTGATAAATCATTAACTTCTTGTGCTTTCATTTAGCTGGCAATTATTATCTCTTGCCTGAGGGATCATCAGACTCAAATGGAGCAATGTGTAACCAGTTGTTTTGCTACAGCAACCCATGGTCTCAGAACAGAAGTGGTGTTTAAATCTACAGGCGGACATACATCACAGGTCCAGTTTATCTCCAGGTGAATGCTGGCCATTTCAGGAAAGCCTGAGCCCAAACCACCTCTGGTGGCTTACTGCTTGGAAACTGAACAGCCTGTGTTCTTAATACTGTCCTTCCCTTTCTGCCATGATGTATATTTAGCCTGTAGATGAGCAAACTGAAAGAGGCATCATGCATTATCATTTCATCACTTAGTCATTTTAAGGAAAAGTTGGGAAAGGCAAGGGAGCCATTTTAAGTACCCACCCTCTGCCCTTTCCCCAGAGAAGAACAAAACAAAAGAACTCCTTGATTCAGATTTATGGACTCCATATACTGACCTTTAGGTCCCTGTGAACTATGCCATTTAGGTGACAATGATTTACACTTTCTAGAATCTGCTGTATACAATGACTGTAAAGATACAAGGGCAAAATGGAAGGGAGAACATTTTAAAGGTACATAGTCACATTGAATATAAAATAAAATGAAAGTTCAAATGAAACAAACAAACAAAAAAACTTATATTATTCACTTTTTTAGCTTTACACTGTAATTAAATAATGCTGAATAAAGCTAATTCTGGTTCTAACAAAAACGACATCCAACATAGAATTTGTGACATGTTCAGACAAAACAATTTGAGCTGTGTTTTTCTCTTTTTTTAAAAAATTAAATCACTTGTTTACAGAAGTGAGAATTTCCATATTCGGGGAGAAAAATTTATAGATAATTTCCATAATGTTCTCGGGAAATTCTTCAGAGATATAAAATTTATGGGTTATTTCTCATACACATCTAAACTGTTTAAAATCTGAGGTCACAATTAAACATAGGTGTTGAAACAAGAGGGTAAACACAGATGAGGCGGCAGGTGAAACACGGGTTAAATAAAAGGAGGGACACATTTATCATTTTGACTTAGAAATGGTACTTGTATAATATATTAAGAGGAAAACTAATGCAAGTTTCCAATGACAGAGGGAGAATTCAAAACAAACGACATAAAATAAACCCTCTTCAGAGTAGGCGTACTGTGGGGAGAGGCTGGGAACTTGCTACATAAATAAATAAATAAAAATTTAAAGTCCCCTATAGTACTGGTAATTGTTAAACACATTTCCATATACCTCAGTGAAGGAAAACTTTTGCTTATTACTAGATCGCAATACATAATTTATACTATTTTTATTAAAGGCTCATGTCAAATAGACTGCTAATGAAATTAGAGGGGAGAAATCATTGATTGGCACCTATGAGGTCCCATGAACTGTCATCTATCATACAGTAACACAGAACATATCACACTGATTAATTTTGTACAAATTCACTGTGTGATTCAAATGCAGGTATATACAGAACTACATTTATTCATTCATTTAAAGATTAAGCAAACATTTTAGTGAGGACATTTTCAACCATTTAATGTATAAAATGACATGACTCCGAAGTAAACTACTGAATTAAAAAAGTAATCACCATCTCTTTTATTACAATGTACATGTCAAAAAAGTAATCATGACTGATTTTCTAGCTTTAACTCTATTAAGAGTACCATAAGAAGCACCTCACATTGGTTGCTTTTGACTATATATAGCTTGAGTGTTGGTAATTATTTTTTAAATCATATGACTTTTTCCTTCTACATAATATCTACTTTGAACGATTTTTAGGAATATTTCACTTTCTCTTCTCAAGCCATATGTATAAGTTATTAGGCCTAATCAATAACAGAAAATAAACAATTCTTTTTAAACAAATGTCACCATTTTTTACTAGTGAGAATGGATTCAATTCTTCTTGAGGAATAGTAAGAAAACACACTTTTACAAATTATTTGTAGAATATGCTCTTTACACTTGTAGTTGGGAAGAGAATGATCTTCTCCTGGGTTTTGTGTGGGAGCTATCCTAAAACATAACCTGTAGCAAACTCCAAAACTTAATATAAGCATGTATGTGAAGTGATCCAACCCTTAGGGTCTACCCTGTTATCTGAAGGGCTCTTGGATTATAAAAGAGGTCTCTATTTTAATTTCAACCAGTAATTTTCAAACATAATAATAGCCTGTTTAACATCACTTTGAAAGGCAAAATAAATAAATAAATCCCTTAACTTGTTTACTACCTTAATTAAAATTACTACTCTTGTGGCAAGCGGGCAGAATAGCTACTTCCAAGCTGCTCTGAAGCCCGTTTTCAGTAGCCTATGGTAAGGATTTGGGATTATTGAGCAAGTAATGATTCACTCCTAGTATAAGTGACAGAAAACTTTCTATATGACTGTGGCAGTAAAAATTCCATTAAAAAATTAGAGTGTAGTCATGTACCGATATGGTTTACAGAATGTCATAAACTGGCATTAAGCCAAAAAGATGAATTAGAGATTTACAGGTGAGCCTATGTATACATGTACTACTTTGGAGGGGAGGGAACATACTGTCAGCTGACTATATGCTGAGAGCTACAGTGGGATTAGCAAGCTTTAGGAAGCTCTGAAAGCATTAGAGGATGGAGGCAGACAAGTTTCAAAACATCTAATTAACCTTGCTAATAATGAGCCAAATGCTCATGGCCAGATTTCTCAAAACAAGTGCCAACTACAGAATATATAGATAGATAGATATAGATAGATAGATAGATAGATAGTAGATACAGATATATACATCCCTAAATATATAAGGAATGCCAAGGAAAACTGACATCATACAGTCTAAGTAATTCCTAAGCAAGAGGGTTAATGTTACTTCACTTCAAAACATTGCTTTTGTGTAGCTCAAAAGTCTTAAGTTGACAAAATGTCAACCATTTTTAACTTTGGTAAAGATTTTGCCAATTAACAAATTGGGAAATTCTCTTGAAACCTCTGACATACCTGAATAAATGTTTCAAGTGAGGATTCCAGGGCTTTAATGACATTTCCAAAGAGTTAAAGAGCTAATGATGCTTTAAGACCATGGGGGTTTTTGGAGTTTGTTTCTTTGTATGGTCTCTGATTAGACATGGACTATGTAGTGGAACTTTCTGTGAAGACGAAAAAGCTCTCTGCAATGGCCAGTCCATAGCCACTAGTCACCTGTGGCTGGCTATCAGGCACCCGAGGGTGGCTAGTGCAACTGAGGAACTGAACTTTTTATTTTAATTAATTGCAACTGAAATTAAAATAGCCATAGGTGACTAGCAGCTGGCATACTAGGCAGCTCAGGATCTAGAGACTAAAGGATCCTACTCTTTGATCTCTTAACTTTGCTAAAAAAAAAAAAGGTCTGTTTCTTTAGTAGAAGTCTCTCCAGTTAGGCTTTAAAAAAAAAAAGCACTCTAACTATAGAGGCTACATAAAAACAAAATTTTGACCAGATTCATAGATTTTTTTTCTTCAAAGAATCATCTTGGAAATCCTCGAGAGAGAGAAACATCAATTGAGAAATGAGAAATATCAAGCCTCATTTGAATGAGTCTCGTATCTTGCCCAGGGCAAGTCACTTACCTGGCATCTGCTTCACTGTAATATTCTCTCGCCACTATGTCTTCAAACAGCTCACCTCCAGTAACTCTATGAAGACAAACAAAATATTCCATTAAAAAAGAAGAAAAGAATTAGGCACCAATAGAGTTGCATCAGTGTTCATACAGATTTTTTATCTTCAGATTCTTTTTAAAATTATCAAAACATAAAGTACTTTAAAACATTGAGACATAGTTTTCATAACAGTCAATCTACCTTAATCTAAACATCTCCATCTTTTCTATATGTGTTTTTATCACTAGATCCTAGGACACAATTTTTTGTAAATCCATAAATATATTCAGTGGTACCTCTTACAGAAAATGGTACCTATGAAACTCATTTCAATTCTCTCCAAATATTAACGGAGGTCTGACAAAGTGTGTGGAACAATTTAGAAACATTTTCTGAAGAATGAGATGATAGATATCATGGCTACGGAGTATGCATTTGCAGACTGTATCTCTTTAGAGGGGCTCACTTTATAACTGTAGTCAACATGCTTTTATGGGCTGGAGATAGCCTTCCAAAACACATACTGCTTTTGGGCTGGGTGCTTGATATTCTTTGTAAAGCACCCCAATTTCCTTTAAGTTCCATATATTTGCCAGTAAACAAAGACTTAGGCGTTTTGGCAATATTCTGGGAGGCAGCAGTCATAGGGAGAAGCCATATCTGTCTGCTTTCTTTAAATGAAGACTTTCCCACAACTGGATGCACTTATTCATTCAACCCACAGCTTTCAAGGCTCTCTAAATAAGAGATGTAATTATCTTGGGTATTCATTTCTTCTCCAGGTCTAAAAGATTACTGTTTTGGGGCTAGAACTCCCTAATTAGAAATTCTCTGGCTTAGGTTTATTTTTTCCCCTAAAAAAACATGTTTTAAATTTCAAAGTAACATATATTTTGCAGTAAAACTCAAAAAATATGGAAGTGTAGCAAGTACTCCCCTATCTTTCAACCCCAATTCCACTCTCTGGAATAAATTAATTTTAACTTCATGCATTTCCTTTCAACTTTTTGTATATCTTTAAACATTTATACTTTTCCCCTTGCAAGCATGAAGAAACACATATTTTTCTTGCAAAAGTGGGATTATGCAGTATATATAAATTATTAGGCTAATTGGGTTTTTCATTTTACATTAAATCCCAGGCACCACTTCATGTCAGAAGCATTTTTCCCTATTTAAAATAAATAATAATCAGGGAATATGTGTGTGTATGAAGACAGGGCAAACTGTCTCTAAATTGTGAAGGTGCCCAGAGGCCCAGATTATTACTAATAATGGTTAGTATTGATAAACAAATGTGACTACTTAATTGGAAAAAATTTATCTCATGTTACCAAGAATTTCTTGGTTATTAGTGAAGTAAAATATTTTCTCATGTATTTATCAGGCATTTCTTCCTGTATTACAACCTGGCTTGATTTTGAATGGAAATTTCAGCTTTGGTGTTTAATTTTGTAATAGCTAACATTTGCTGAGTACTTACTATGTGCCACACAGTATACTAAGCATTGTTTTAATTCATAAAATTTTACAGTTACTCTATGAGATGGGTTTTACCACTGGCCTAGTTTATTGATGAAAAAATGGAGGTACAGAGAAGCTACATAACTAACCCAAGATTACACAGCCTTAAGTGGCCCAGGTGGGCCATCTGCTCACAGACCACACTCTCCATTGCTACAGGGTGCAGCCTTTCCAATAATAACACTGCCAGTCTTTCCAGAAGTTTAGAAGGCATGAGTCATTTGGAAAAGCACTGGGCAAAGGTATAAACCTTGCTGTATACACATTCCAAAGTAAGATAAAGTTACTCTTAAGAGAGCATTTTTGTTCTCATTTTTCTGTGTTTTAATAAGTTCTGAAACATCATCAAAGGATAACATGTTCAAGATGACCAGTCATCGTTCTTTTCTATATTCTCTTTTCCTAAAGGAAAAGATGTGATACTAGAAACTAAATTTGTCTTAAAATTTTTTTACCTACTTCTCTCCATTGCATTCTGGATACTTATAAGTCCTCTAACACTGGAGTCATTATTTCCAGTCCTATTGTTCTTACATATAAAATGTGCATCTAAAATTATCATTGAAGGCATTATATGGACTTGTTCTGAAAACCATGGTTACATGTAGAGGTAATTTCATTTAATAGCACAGCTTGTTTCTTTTTTCTAATTAGAATCTATATTAATAATGCAATCACACAATGTACCCTAAATTATAATACAAAATAATTAGATATTAGAAAGTACTTCCAGATCATGGCACGCTGCGTGAGGGAGGAGGCTGAGGAAGCCAGGCAGATCAACGATGAGAGACAGCGGCAGCTCTGCAGGCACAAGCGGGACGCCCACTGGGAGCTCAAGCTGCTGCTACTGCTTGCCTTTTCCATTTTACCAGATGAAGAAATACCGAAATTATTGACTGACTCATAAGTGGTCACACATCTGTTTGATACCAAGCCTGCAATCCTTTCACCTTTGTTACGCAGGAAAATAGATGTGAGTGGGGTGGAAACACAACAAGAATCAAGTGAGATAGAGAGTTCCGGGAAGATGGCGTCATGAGCAGGGCAGTGGAAATCTCCTCCCGAAACCATATATATTTATGGAAATACAACAAATACAACTATTCCTAAAAGAGAGACCAGAAGATACAGGACAGCACGCAGCCTGCAGCTACACCTGAGAGGACTCGGCACCCCATGAGGCGGGTAAGATATGGAGCTGTGTCCCGGCGGGACCCGAGCACTCCCCCACCCCAGTGCACCGGCGGGAGGAGAGGATTCAGAGCCGGGAGGGAGTGGAAGTACAGGCCCGTGAAATAACCAGCCCTGGTGATCTGCGCCGGGTGCACTGACACACATCGCATGGTGTATCGAAGATTGGAGAGAGAGAGGGTGCAGGATCTGAGCTGGAAACCACCCAGGTCCTCACAGCCGGCTCCCTGGGACAAAAGAAAAGTGCACGCTTTTTTTAGTGGTCTTAAAGAGATAGGGGCCCAACAGAGGAACAGGATCGTTCCGGTACACTCGGCCCAGCACGCTGGGAGTCCTGGGGAATTTCGGACCCCTTGGATGGTGACTGGGAAAAAGTAGCTGCACTGAGACTTCCCACAGAGATCAACAGCCTCCCATTCATTCCTGCTGCGGCCAGAGCTACAAAGGGCCCTGAGGAGCAGTGCGGCCACGGCTGTGGAATAGAGGAGTAACAGTGCGACCTACAGCATCCTCACAGATTCTACTCCTGGTGGACATCGTTTTTTTTTTTGTTGTTGTTGCTGTTGGTTTTTCTCTTTTCTTTTTTCCTTTCTTTCTCTTCTTTCCCTTCTCTTTCTCCTCTTTCTCTCTCTCTTTTTTAAAGTCTTAAAGAGCCTAGCTGACATATGTGGCACCTACCAGTGACCCCTTCTATCGCCATGAAAAGACAGAGGAATATGGTACAAACAAAGCTTATCCAGACCCAGACACCAGAGAGGGAGTCTGAAAGATGGAAATGCACAATCTTCCTGAAAAAGAATTCAGAATAAAAGTCATAACCATACTGATGGATCTACAGAGAAATATGCAAGAGCTGAGGAAGGAAGTGAGGGAAGTGAGGAAAGACAATGCAGAAATGAGACAAGCGATCGACGGGCTTAGCAGCAGACTGGACGAGATGCAAGAGACTTTTAATGGAATAGAATTCAGAAAACAGGAATACAGAGAAGCTGAGGCAGAGAGAGACAAAAGGATCTCTAGGAATGAAAGAATATTAAGAGAACTGTGTGACCAATCCAAACGGAAGAATACTTGCATTATAGGAGTACCAGAGGAAGAAGAGAGAGAAAAAGGGATAGAAAGTGTCTTTGAAGAAATAATTGCTGAAAACTTCCCCATGCTGGGGAAGGAAATAGTCTCACAGTCCATAGAAGCCCACAGATCTCCCAACACAAGGGACCCAAGGAAGACAACACAAAGACAAAGATCAAAGATAAGGACAGAGTATTAAAGGCAGCTAGAGAGAGAAAAAAGATCACCTACAAAGGAAAAACCCATCAGACTATCATACAGGCCAGAAGAGAATGGCATGATATATTTAACGTAATGAAGCAGAAGGGCCTTGAACCAAGAATACTGTATCCAGCACGATTATCATTTAAATATGACGGAGGGATTAAACAATTTCCAGACAAGCGAAAGCTGAGAGAGTTTGCCTCTTATAAACCACCTCTACAGGATATGTTAAAGGGACTGCTCTAGAGGGAAGCACTCATAAGGCTAAAAAGATGTCACCAGAGAAAATAAAATCATAGCAAAGAAAGCATATCATCCAAATACTAACTAAAGGCAAAGAATAAAACACCTAGTAAATAAAGAATGGAGGAGGAAGAATAAGAAGGGAGAGAAATAAAGAATCATCAGACTCTGTTTACAATAACTTAACAATAAAGTTAAGTTAGACTCTTAGATAGTAGAGAAGCTACCCTTGAACCTTTGGTAACCATAAATCTAAGGCCAGCAATGGCAATAAGTACATATCTATTGATAAACACCCTGAATGTAAATGGACTGAATGCACCAATCAAAAGACACAGAGTAATAGAATGGATAAAAAAGCAAACCCATCTATATGCTGCTTACAAGAGACTCACCTCAAACCCAAAGATATACACAGACTAAAAGTGAAGGGATGGAAAAAGATATTTCATGCAAACAACAAGGAGAAAAAAAGCAGGTGTTGTAGAACTTGTATCAGACAAAATAAATGTCAAAACGATGAAAGTAGCAAGAGATAAAGAAGGACATTACATAATGATAAAGGGGTCACTCCAACAAGAGGATGTAACCATTTAAAATATATATGCACCCAACACGGAGTGCCGGCATATGTGAAACAAATACTAACAGAATTGAAGGTGGAAATACAAACCAGTGCAGTCATTTTAGGAGAGTTCACCACACCACTCACTCCAAAGGACAGATCAACCAGACAGAAAATAAGTAAAGACACTGAGGCACTGAACAACACACTAGAACAGATGGACCTAACAGACATCTACAGAACTCTGCACCCAAAAGCAAAAGGATACACATACTTCTCAAGTGCACATGGAACATTTTCCAGAATAGACAACATACTAGGCCACAAAAAGAACCTCAATAAATTCAAAAATATTGAAATCCTACCAAACAACTTCTCAGATCACAAAGGTATAAAACTAGAGATAAATTTTAGAAAGAAATCAAAAAGGCTCACAAATACATGGAGACTTAACAACATTCTCCGAATTAATCAATGGGTTAATGACCAAACTAAAACAGAAATCAAAGAATATATGGAGCCTAATGAGAACAACAACACAAAGCCACAACTTCTGTGGGATGCAGCAAAGGCAGTCCTAAGAGGAAAGTATACTGTAATCCAGGCCTATTTAAAGAAGGAGGAACATTCCCAAATGAACAGTCTAAAGATACAATTACTGATTTGGAAAAAGAAGAACAAATGAGGCCCAAAGTCACCAGAAGGAAGGACATAATAAAAATCAGAGACAAAATAAATAAAATTGAGAAGAATAAAACAATAGAAAAAATCAATGAAACCAAGAGCTGGTTCTTTGAACAAATAAACAAAATAGACAAACCCCTAGCCAGACTCATTAAGAGAAAAAGAGAATCTACACACAAAAACAGAATCAGAAATGAGAAAGGAAAAATAACGACGGACCGCACAGAAATACAAAAAATTATAACAGAATATTAAGAGAATCTATATGCTAACAAGCTGGAAAATCTAGAAGAAATGGAAGACTTCTTAGAAAAATACAACCTTCCAAGACTGACCAAGCAAGAAACAGAAAAACTAAACAGACCAATCACCAGCAACAAAATTGAATTGGTAATCAAAAAACTACCCAAGAACAAAACCCCCGGGCCTAATGGATTCACCTCTGAATTCTACCAGACATATAGAGAAGAAATAACACCCATTCTCCTTAAAGTTTTCCAAAAAAATATGAGGATGGAATACTTCCAAACTCATTCTATGAAGCCAGCATCCCTCTAATACCAAAACCGGGCAAAGACTTCACCAAAAAAGAAAATTACAGACCAATATCCCTGATGAATGTAGATGCAAAAACTCAACAAAATATTAGCAAACCGAATTAAAAAATACATCAAGAGGATCATACACCATGATCAAGTGGGATTCATCCAAGGGATGCAAGGATGGTACAACATTCAAAAATCCATCAACATCATCCACCACATCAACAAAAAGAAGAACAAAAATCACATGATCATCTCCACGGATGCTGAAAAAGCATTTCAAGAAATTCAGCATCCATTCCTGATTAAAACTCTCAACAAAATGGGTATAGGTGGCAAGTACCTCAACATCATAAAGGCCATATATGACAAACCCACAGCTAACATCATACTTAATAGCAAAAAGCTGAAAGCTTTTCATCTAAGATCGAGAACAAGACAGGATGCCCACTCTCTCCACTGTTATTCAACATAGTACTGAAGGTCCTAGCCACGGCAGTCAGACAAAACAAAGAAATACAAGGCATCCAGATTGATAAAGAAGAAGTCAAATTGTCACTATTTGCAGATGACATGATATTGTACATAAAAAACCCTAAAGACTCCACTACAAAAGTACTAGAACTAATATTTGAATTCAGCAAAGTTGCAGGATACAAAATTAACACACAGAAATCTGTTGCTTTCCTATACACTAACGATGAATTAACAGAAAGAGAAATCAGAAAAACAATTCCATTCACAATTGCATCAAAAAGAATAAAATACCTAGGAATAAACCTAATAAAGGAAGTGAAAGACCTGTACTCTGAAAACTACAAGACACTCCTAAGAGAAATTAAAGAGGACACTACAAATGGAAATTCATCCCATGCTCTTGGCTAGGTAGAATAAATATTGTTAAAATGGCTATACTACCTAAAGCAATCTGCAGTTTTAACGCAACCCCTATCAAAACATCACTAGCTTTCTTCAATAAACTGGAACAAATAATTCTAAAATTCATATGGAACCACAAAAGACCCCGAATAGCCAAAGCAATCCTGAGAAGGAAGAATAAAACAGGGGGAATTACACTCCCTGACTTCAAGCTCTACTACAAAGCCACAGTAATCAAGACAATTCGGTATTGGCACAAAAACAGACTCACAGACCAGTGGAACAGAATAGAAAATCTAAACATTAACCCAAACATATAGAGTCAATTAATATTTGATAAAGGAGCCTTGGATATACAATGGGGAGATGACAGCCTCTTCAGCAGCTGGTGTTGGATAAACTGGACAGCTACATGTAAGAGAATGAAACTGGACTACTGTCTAACCCCATACACAAAAGTCAACTCAAAATGGATCAAAGACCTGAATGTAAGTCATGAAACCATAAAACTCTTAGAAAAAAACATAGGCAAAAATCTCTTGGACATAAACATGAGTGACTTCTTCATGAGCATATCTCCCCGGGCAAGGGAAACAAAAGCAAAAATGAAGAAGTGGGACTATATCAAGCTGAAAAGCTTCTGTACAGCAAAGGACACCATCAGTAGAACAAAAAGATATCCTACAGTATGGGAGACTATATTCCTAAATGATATATCCGATAAGGGGTTGACATCCAAAATATATAAGGAACTCACGCACCTCAACAAACAAAAAGCAAATAACCCAATTAAGAAATGGGCCGAGGACATGAATAGACACTTCTCCAAAGAAGAAATTCAGATGGCCAACAGGCACATGAAAAGATGCTCCACATCGCTAATCATCAGAGAAATGCAGATTAAAACCACAATAAGATATCACGTCATACCAGTGAGGATGGCAGACATCCAAAACACAAACAACAACAAATGTTGGTGAGGATGTGGAGAAAAGGGAACTCTCCTACACTGCAGGTGGGAATGCAAATTAGTTCAACCGTTGTGGAAAGCAGTATGGAGGTTTCTCAAAAAACTCAAAATAGAAATACCATCTGACCCAGGAATCCCACTCCTAGAAATTTACCCTAAAAATGCAGCAGTGCAGTTTGAAAAAGACATATGCACCCCTATGTTTATCGCAGCACTATTTAGCATAGCCAAGAAATGGAAGCAACCTAGGTGTCCATCAGTAGATGAATGGATAAAGAAGATGTGGTACATATACACAATGGAATATTATTCAGCCATAAGAAGAAAACAAATCCTACCATTTGCAACAACATGGATGGAGCTAGAGAGTATAACGCTCAGTGAAATCAGCCAAGTCGAAAAAGACAAGTATCAAATGATTTCACTCATATGTGGAGTATAAGAATAAAGAAAAAAACTGAAAGAACAAAACAGCAGCAGAATCACAGAACCCAAGAACGGACTAATAGTTTCCAAAAGGAAAGGGACTGGGGATGATGGGTGGGAAGAGAGGGATAAGGGGGAAAAAGGGGCATTACGATTAGCAGATATAATGTTGGGGGGACACGGGCAGGGCTGTACAACTCAGAGAAAACAAGTAGTGATTCTATAGCATCTCACTACACTGATGGACAGTGACTATAATGGGGTTGGTGGGGGGGACCTGATGAAGGGGGTAGTGTAATAACCATAATATTGCACATGTAATTGTAGATTAATGATACCAAAATAAATTAAAAAAAAGAAAGAAAGTACTTCCAACATATCCATTACTTTCTTTATAACAAGAACAACAGTCTTGTGGGTTTTCTTCCTTTGAATGTAACTAATGTAGACAGAATACTTATTCACATTTATCTTTGTTTTTGTGCAGAAGTACTTAGAAAATATGTGTCACCAACAACTGAGGATGGTTAAATTGTATAAAAAATATTGATTAAAAAGCTCACTGTCATAAATAAAATTGCTGCTTCTTATAATAGCTCCACAATATACTGTAAACCCCATGAGGATTTTCTGATCCTAAGTCACTGGGATCGATCATGATTTACTGATCTTTGTTACCTTAGCACTTAATCTAGCACCTAACACATGATATTTGTTCTATTAATAAGTTGAAACAATGGTTACATGAATTAACCAAGCCAGAAAACAATGCTATCCATTTACTGCAAGTCTGGAGTTTACATGCACTTAATAAGGAAAAAGAAAACATTAGAATTTAGCTATACATGACAATAGGTTTTATTTCTTAAAGAGTCTCTGTTTAAAGAAGAATATTAAAAAGTCAGAGGGTTTCTCATTCTGGTAATTTTCAATTAAGTGTTATAGGTATTAAAGGGGTATAGAATTTTATGGGGTATATTTAGAGAATTATGGTGTGTCTTAGATTTTGTAGTTCATTGTCTCTGACAGCACTCTTTCTCATTTTCTAGCATTCATTCTTCCATTATTTAAAAATATCTCGTGCAAATGAAACCATTTTATCATTTTTGCTACATGTATGATAAATATCTAGGAAGAGAGAATATGGAGTCCTAATAGAACACAATGCCTTAAAGGGAAACTATTGAATTTTCTAACTTTAACATTATTTCTCTACTCACATTATTGCTTAATAGGGCATAGAATTAAGCAGTAGTTATTAAAGATTTAAAAACATTTTAGTGTGCTATATGAAATCTTATAGTCACAAATTATCAGTCTCATGAATAAGCTGTTATTAACTAATTAGAGAGTTTGTGAATAAATTGATGGTAGAGTTCTATGATATGAAGAATATCAATTATATATTTGAAGCATTAATCACTATTTATGAATCTCTAGAACACTAGGGCTTACAGGGAAATAAAAAAGATATTTCTGGACCCTGAAAAGATGAGGTTAAAAAATGCATATCAAAAAGAGAAATATTTTTGTTGGTCCTGTTATTTATGGGAATGTTGATTCATTCTGTGTTATCTAGTAGAATGAACTGTTCTTTTGTTCCCAGTCTATACATTTGTGACATATCAGAAACAATTAAATGTGGTTTCATTATAAACGAAATATTTATAAAATTTCATGAGGATCACAGCATTGACTATGAGGCTAAGCAGCTGGTAGAGTCTACGATTAGACTTTGAAAGATAAAATGATGCCACCTTAACCGAGGAATCAGCATTGACATAGAGATTAGAGCCGGTGCCTTAGGTGGTGGGAAAAACCCAGGAACCGCAGGCTGCAGCCCAGCGGGAAAAACACTTGGCAGCTAATCACAGGGAGAGTGCAATCTGCCACAAAAGGGCCAGAGATGTCCCCTGGAAAAGGAGTAATTCCTCCCAAACCAATACAAAGCTGATGAGCAAACCCAATGAGAGGAGGTCACTAGACCTAAGAAAGCAGTAGTCCCAGGCTCTGAGCAGAGGCAACAGGAGTCATGTTAGCAAAGAACCACCACAGTCAGATTGGTGTGTGTTTGTCAAAAAACACACTAGGTGCTGGCTTGCACTTGGGTGGCTAGTATGCCTTCTTCCAGCAATGTCCTCTAGGGCAGAAGTTGTGCTCGTGATGCACTCATTGGTGGTACCTGCATGGTGCCCAGCACACTGCCTTCCATGCTGCTGAACAGTAATAGCCAGTATCTGTTGGGTGCTCCACGTGTCAAGCTCAAGCACTGTTCTAAGTCCTTATGGGTTGTAACAGAACAGCCCCATGAGATGGATACCAGTGCTGTTTCCATTTTACAGATAAGGAAACTAAATTAATAAAGATGAAGGACTTTTCCCAAGAACACACAGCACAAGACAGACAACGGTTTGTCTATTCTCAAGTGTGCTGCTTTAACAGCCACGCCCTGGACACAAGCCCAAGGGACCATGTGGAAAGACTGGGAAGAAAACTCACCCTTAGGCAGATTCAGTGCTCTGATTAAAGTCAGACATAGTGCTGGCGAGGGCTGGAGACAAGTCACTGTCAGAGTGAAGCTGACCAGGGTTCGTTAACAGGAGTGTTACTGGCTTTTGTTTTGCCAAATGGTCCTCACCATATGGGTCCGTCCCTTGCATGGCAAGACTGTCAGCACCAGAGCTTACACGAGGTGCCAGCGGCACTTCCCGCATGCCAGTCCCATCATTCCCCATCAGCCCAAGAGCCCCCTAGGAATCCCTGATGAGGACCATGGAGCTAATGGAACAAAGGCTATGGAGATACCATTAAGAATGCAGGTCTTGTTAGCACCATGTTCTAACATACACAGTCAAGTCAAGCACTGGTGCAAGGATCCTTCTAGCAAATATCTGTGGGGCAATGCTTTATGTTCAGTACCTTACAGAAGGATGCAGAAGGAGCTTAATCAGTCTTTGCTGAGTGAATAAATGATTAAATAACTAAATGGGTGAATGAAACCATAAGCATCAGTCCACAATTTTATGGTTTAACCTGTGTTTAAGCTAGAATCTGAGGATGAAGAGGCTTAACTATATTTCACATTAAGACCAAACTCTAGTAGTCAAATCCTGTTGATTATACTCCCAAAGGCACCTGGAATCACT
This sequence comes from Smutsia gigantea, assembly GCA_032199065.1. Classification (NCBI taxonomy): domain Eukaryota; kingdom Metazoa; phylum Chordata; class Mammalia; order Pholidota; family Manidae; genus Smutsia; species Smutsia gigantea. Next base: position 569,728 of record JAVSCE010006420.1, read on the forward strand.
TCTTTCTGGCTCCACTACAGTGTCACCAGCCTGGGTCACTACTGTCTGCACCTGCACTGTGGCAATTGTCTCCTAATTGGCCTTACTTCCTCTCTTGCTCCTCTGCCATCCATACTCCAGAGGACAGCTTTAAATGCACTACAAATTCTGTCTCATGCCTACATGAAATTCTTAAATAGCTGTCCACTGCCTTTCCTGGAAAAATCCTTCCATGACCTATGTCTCTGCCTAATTAGTGCTTCGCCTGTCTTCTGACCCTCTTAGGTGCTCCTCTCCGTCCTGCTCAACCACAGTGACCATCCTCCAGTTCAAGTGTACCTAGCTCCTTTCCATCCCTGGGCCTTTGCACATGCTCCTCTTTTCCAGAACACTTCTAACTGGCCAACCTCTATTTGGTGAGTAAATCCCTCTGATCCATCAAAATTTGGCTTAAATTTTTTATCATCAGATCCCTACTCATTTAAGTTATCTTATCCCCTTAGAACCCTGTGTTATAATTATGTGTTTGTTTGTATACTCATTTGTTTAGTGTTTATATTTCTATGATGGTAGCTCTTGGGAGGGTAGAATCTGTTCCTGCTTTTTCACTGTAAAATAACCAGCGCTGAGTCAGTTCTGTGACAAGCTCATTAAATGCTTGTTAAGTGAGTGATCCCAGAGTTTTATTTCACAGAAAAGCCAGACGTGTGGGATGATCACATGTTAGTGCTGTAATGTTGATATTCCTGATATGACATCATTTACATTTTGCTAGGAAGATAAGGATCTCTCATGCAGTTTTCCCTAGACATCATATATTTCAGTTTTGGATCTTGTAGTATCTTTCCCATATGACAGAATTTGTCTATGAATTAATCATGTCTGATCATAAATACAGGAAGTACTTATTGAATTCATTATAAAGCACATATTTGGATTAGAGATTGAGAAGGGAAAAAAAAAGCATGGTGTCTTATAATCCTGGGAAGATAACTAGCTATGTTTATGTTTCATTTTTTGAAGAACTGAACACATGATTCTTTTTCCTATAACTGAATACAGAGACCAAGAACATCTCCATGTCCAACTTCTAATTGACACTGTGACTCTCTCATGTTTAGAAACTTCCAAAGTTCTCAGTGAATGATCTGAGTTTTAAGATGAATCAAGTACTGTGACCATGACATGAGCCGAATCAAATGTGTCAGCCAGTCCTGTTAAAGTTGCAGTTGCGGGCATGGGGGCAGCTGATGCAAACTGGGGATGGAGGGATTCAAAACACAACTCTGGCTTCGCTGTTAATACAGTTTCTGGTGTAAGTTGTTTTCTAGATGAATACCTAGTATTTGATGACACCCTCTGAAGTAGTGGATTATCTGAGGTTGGCCAGAAATGATTTCCTGAATGGATTCTAAATTGGATGATGGAAATCAGAAACAGCTGAGTTGCTTTAATAGCTGGTCCAAAGAGTTTCTCATTGATCCTGATGTAGATGGATTTGCTGAGTCATACTAAGAATTACAGTCAAGATGATAAAACTGACACAGGCCATTGGAATTGTTCCATTCAATCTCCTGATCCAGGTCAGGAGAGAGACAACACATTGGAGGAGACACCGTGTGGGATTTTAGAAGCAGGGCAGTATATTCACGGGTACTGTCTAACCTGTGGCTATGAAGCAGCATGGGGAAGTAGAGCTGGGTGGCAGTGTCCAAAATTCCTCAGAGGAGCAATTACTTTATTCTTGCTTTTCTGCCTAATCTCTGCTGAATCCAGCCCTTCAATAGCATTCTGGATTTTACGTTCTCTCGCCTTACTCTATTTTTTATCCCTACTGTATCTCCCATCAATTCTAAAATTCATGTCAATTCTACAGTTCCCTTCTCATGCCATCCGTCTTTCATAAATGCATGTGAAATATATGAAGAACTAAAAAGTTCAGATTCTTAAAATTGTTTTTCCTATTCTATAGCTAAGAGAAAACATAGAAGAAAACAGCACTGTTAACCATAATTAATGGAACATGGAATAAAGCAAAAACCAAAAGGAGGTGGGTTATTTTTGTTCTTTTATTATTACAGGCCTCCTCAAGTGAACAAATGAGCCATTAAACTTATTATATAATATTTGTGTGTGTGTGTGGTTTAACAAGAAGGTTTAATCTAAGATTAAATGCTCAGGCAATGTTTTTTACAAAGATGTGCATGCCAAAACAAATGCTTCCTGAAGGCAAGGAATAGACCTGCAATGTTATACATTAAAAACAAAAAGTTTGATACAAATTAACACCACAGTGAGATACTGACTCATACCTATAGTATGGCTACTATAAAAAAAATGGTGAGGATGCAATGTTTGTGCATTATCAGTGGGAACGTAAAATGGCACATATGCTGTGAAAAATATGACAGTTGCACCAAAATTAAAAACAGAATTACTATATGACTCAGCAATTCTACTGCATATAGAGCCAAATGAATTGAAAAGCAGGGTCTCAGAAAAAAATTAAAATAAAGAAAGAAAGCAGAGTCTCAAAGAGATATTTGTACACCCATGTTCATAGCAGCACTATTCACAACACATAAAACATGGAAGCAATTCAAGTGTTCATCAGATGAATGGATAAGCACCATGTGGTATATATAGACAATGACATATATATAGAAATCCCAAAGGAGGCTGACACACAATACAGCATGGATGAACCTGGATGACATTACGCTAAATTAAACAAGCCAGTCACAAAAGGGCAAATACTGTACGATCTCACTTATATGAGGTGCTTGGAGTAGTCAAAGTCATAGAGACAGAAAGGAGAACAGTGGTTGCCAGGGATTCAAAGGAGGGAGAATCAGGGGGCATAGTTTCAGTTTTGCAAGATGAAAAGAGTTCTTTGTGATGTTGTGCTTCTCACACAACAATGTGAATACATGTAATTCCATTCAACTGTATGCTTTTAAATGCTTACAATAGTGAATTTTGTTACAACTATTTTATCCCCTATTTTTTTCTAATCAAAACAAAATATTTGATGATAATGATGAAAATTGAAAATAAATGAGTATAATCTATAATCTAATTAAGACTAAATAAATATTGCAATTTCCTATCTTTGCAGGTTCCACAGGGCATTGGAAAATTATCCACCCCATAAACTTGAAAGCTAATAAATGGTTCTACGTCAGCCAGTTATTAAAACTGATAACTTGTTTCACTTTCATTTTTCACTTTTGGGAACCATAGTCAAATAGAGAAAGAAGTGGACTCAACTTTCTGGCTTGCTATTAGCTTAATGTGTGAAGTCAGGTCAGGTCAAACCTTTTCTGTGTTGTATTTTGCTTATTCATAAAATGCAAAGAGAACAGACAGCATTTCTGCCTTCAGAGTACCAGATAAGGATTGTACAATTTGTGTTGAACACAAAGGCGCAAACCCAGGGGGCAAGGGAGGGCTATAATCCAGCCCTATTCTCTGTAAGCAAAGTGCCACACCAGAAGCTTTTCCTCACGGCACCGAAACACTGAACAGGCTAATGGTGGCTGTATGCATCCACAAAGTTCTGTGAGTAATTCAGTGCGTATTGCCCCTTGCTCACCAACAGTGACCACCTCAGCCCCACAGAACCGCTCTGGAATACCCAAGGAGACTCCCTGAGGCAGCCAAACTGCCCCCATCCTGGGAATACCAAATTTGAAAGTGAATGGTTTTTCTGTAATATCTGTGAGGTGTGAGCCATTTATAGGCTCCTTTTTAAGTCCTTATGCAAATCTTAAAGATGAATTTAGGGCTGTACAAGCTGTTTTGGACCAGCAGAATTGTTTGCCTCTCTCATGTCTTATCATGGTACTTATCTTTTTTGACTTGGGGGTGGTCTGCTAAGGGGCAACTCATGAGTTGCGTTACTTTGCACAAGTCCTACTCTAAGCTCACCAAAATCCTATTGGGCGCACACACGTTTATCATGAGGATGATAAACTGATAGAGTATCCACTCAGCTCATCAGAAGGAGACACAACAACTGACATCACAGTGCCTGTGTATATACAAAACAGAAAGACAAAAAAATTGATGACCCATCTGGATAGACTGTGGTGAGTACCCTGCTGAGGCATTAGGCACCCCTGCCACACAGGGCTCCGGTTCCTTAGACTTCTAGTCCCTGGAGGTGAAGCTAGGTCCAGACCCAAATGTGTGAGACAGTCTTTTGGAGGCAAGTGATTTGGCTGAAGAGAGCTGGTTACAGCCTGGAACCATGGCTGGAAATAAAAATCTTCAGTTAAAGATGTGACACCAAAGGAGAAATACGCTTCAACATGCTCAGACAATTTGCAGTGTAAATAAACCATAGGGAAATTCCATGCTTATAATTTATTACATAATTTTCTGCTTCATCTATCCAAGCTAATTGCATATCCTAGCCACATTTTTAAAAGATGTTATTTTTTATTTATATTTATAGTGTTTTTTAACAGTGAATTCATCGATCTTTATTTGATGATCTCAGTATTTTTAGTAACCTATCATTACATATTACATATGTGTGTATATATAGTGCTTGTTTTATATATAATATTGTATATACAGAATCTCATAGAAATGTGGATGCTAATTTTAAGAAGTGAAAATTTCTAACATATATCAAATATCTCAAGATACCTGATTCCTGTACTCTAATGTGCATAAAAAAATAAAAAACAAAAACAGAAGAGCAATCACTATTTATAGATTTACAAATACTACAGATATTCTAAAGAATCACAAGAGAATATTTACAAAATATGTTTTAAAAAGAGTGGAAAAGTCCACCTGATTAGAAACAACTTGAATACTATGGAGAAATTATCTATTAATTTGCACAATTGGAATGCAGTAAATCAGAAGTACTGCTACATAATAAGCTAAAACTTTGTTTGATACCTGTGCTCTTGTCATTCACTAGACTATGTCAAGCAATACAATATGGACATGATTATTTTTAATTTATTGGCATATTAAAATAGTTGCCATTTAAAAAATACTTTGCATTACCACAATTTTTGCTATTTTGTTATTTATGATGCCTGGGTAACCCTTAAGAGAAAAATTATAATCACTTTAAAAAAGAATACCTGTCATTATGTTTCTGATGAATGTTACTAGCTGATTATCATCAACTTATAAACTACAAATCATTAATCCTTTTACTGATTACTGAGCACCCTAGAAGTCCTAGCAAGGTCATGCTGAATCTTCCTGTGAGTAGAAGTTTTCATTGTTAAGGCCAAGGCAATTGTCTTTGACTGAAATTATCACTGCAGCTAAATTTGTTTTTCAAGTTAATACAGAAACAGTTTCTGTATTTCAGTAATTCATCTACAAGTTGGCTTTAGTCACCAGAGGAATAATCCTGTATTTAGCCACAAAATGTTCAGATGATATGAAAGCAGCAAGGCCACTGGAAATGATGGGCCAGTGTATACTCCAAAGTGGAGACTCTAACATATTTCTGACAAACAATACTCCAGAAAGAATCCTGGCATAGAGTGACAGGTGAGTGAAGCTTGTGATTCGATGATACATTCCTGTAAGACATCAGGTTTTCCAGGTTCTGGAATGCTGGAGTTTTCCAAGATGATAGGCAGGAGGAGATCCTACCATTTATCAGTCTTGAATATTCAGGTGACCAACAGACTCTATTGCAGAGGACATACTGTTATTGTTGAACCCTGCAGGTGTACAGATGTTTATAAAGGACAGGCTCAGGCTGTATGTGGCTGTGATCTGTTAACTGGTGCTAGTTTTGAGAATTGGGGGATAACAGGAGTACCCCCCACTAAGTTCTCCTGTTAAAGATGCATTTGATCCCTGGCTTTCTTTCTGAAAATACATATACTAATTCTACAAATATTACTGAATTGTATTCCTAATATATGAGGCTTGCACATACTATCAGAGATATAAAGAACAGAGTTGTAAGTTCTATCATCAAGCATTTGCAAAGTGGAGAAAGCAGAAACACAAATAAAAAACTATGTTCCTGTGGAACATGTTTTGACTAAAGCATAGGTCTGCTTTTAAAGCCAGGATCCTTATGACCTGGCAAATTCTTAGTAATAAGGGAATCTTTTCATTTACAGAGGACGTATGTGCACCTGTAGTAAAATAGTTTCGCCCAACACTCATCTTTTTGGCATGATAAAAAGAAAAATTATCACGAATGTGACATATGTGGACTTTATAAGAGTTTACTGATGAATAAATAGTAACATCCACACGGGAGCATTACCCAATCAATGCCCAGTGCCAGTAAGGTCGGGAGTCCTTTTCCATCCTGTCACCTACTGCAGTTTGAGGAATTCCTGCTACTTTCTTCATTTCCTGTGCTTCAGAGTGCTCCAGAGACCACTACTACATTAATTTAAAAGTTACACTGTTTGTACAAAGGACAAGCAAAAAGAGAGGAAGGAAAACATTCTTTCGGAGCCAGGGGTGCAGAGAAACCTTTACAGAGGAGATGCTGTTGAAGAAGGAATTGATGTAAATGGGAAGAGTTGGCCAGGAGGATACATGGAACAGGAATGTCCAGGCAGAAATGGGAGTTTCTGAACTGGAGAAAGGAGAGAGAAGCGAAAAGAATGGCTGAAGCAGGAGTCTCAGTCTCTTATTTGGTACCAATATTATTTCTTTCCATTCTTCACAGTAAATACACAGGATATTCCTTATACTAAAGGGATGTCCAGAAACTACCTTCTCCCAAATGCCATCTACCATCTATAATCTACCAGCATTCTTTTGGTATGCTCTATTCACTATGAAACTAGTCACTGGAAACTAGTAGTAAGTTAATTTCCAGTATCACATTTCCCCAAATATCTGAATAATGATCAGACAAGAATCAATCCAGTGTTTTTTTTTCTAAGATGATGTTAACTACTTTTCACACAGCGTTTCAGAAATAATACTTCTTGAAGAGATGTCTAACAGAGTAGCCTCATTTTTAAAAATATCAAACATTAATCCTGGTTTTACTCCCAAACTTTTTTGATTTAGTCAATAGCAAATAATTTAGTACGTGTTTCTAGGTTTAGCTTCATCATCATAAATTCCTCTCCAGGCTTCAGCTTGAGTATTCTATTGCCAATCCAATACACTTATTATCAGTCATCAGATTTATTTTTTACTTTCATTTTTAGTTGGGTCTCTAGAATATTACTGAATAGCTTATTACTGAATATGCACTGAATGGCTTATGCATACATTTGCACCACACCCACTTACTTAGAAAGGGTGAAAAAGCACAGCCCCACTCACTCTGTAATTTTACTTAACTTTTCAATGTCAATGAATTTCAAAATAAAAAATAGGCTTTAGAGTAAAGCTGTAGTAATTCATATTAATAGGCCTGAATAGCCATATTTCTCTTTTTTTAAATTGAAGTATAATTGACATACAATATCCTCTCAGGTGTATATCACAGTGATTTGATATTTTTATACATTACAAAGTGATCCCCTTGATGTCTAATTACCATTTGTGACTATACAGAGTTATTATTATATTATTTGCTATATTCTCTATGCAGTACACTATACATCCTCATGACTTTATTTTACAACTGGAAGTTTGTATCTCTTAATGAATAGCCATATTTCTGGCTTATGGAATATTTTCCTAAGGGAATGAAGCTGTACATTTTATAAATAAAAGTTAATGAAGCCTTCTTTGACTCCTTTGCAAATCAGAGGTTCGGCCAGAGCACCATTAAGAAATAGCTAAGAAACTTACATCAGCATGCTACAAGCAAATTTTTGTTAAGCACTTACTTGAAATTTTATTTATATTCACTTTCTTAGCTTATTGCCTATCTACACTAGAAGACAGACCTAGGCCTACATCATTCAAGTTTAATTAATTTGAAAAAGGATATAAAAGATATTCATTATTTGTATATTACTTATACCACTGTCCAAAATGGAGGTGAGACAGCTTATTATGTGCCAAATTACCTAAATTCTCAAATTTCCTCACCTGAATTCTAAGTGCATACACCTATGTTTCTTATTCAGGCTAACATACAGAAGAAGGAATAACAAATTTGTACTTAACTGCTACCTACAAAAGCCTATATGATCAATTAGATTGCCCTCAGTTTATTTTATTTTATTTTGGTATCATTAATATACAATTACATGAGCAACAATGTGGTTACTAGATTCGCCCATTATCAAGTCTCTACCACATACCGCATTACAGTCACTGTCCTTCAGTGTAGTAAGTAAGATGCTATAGAGTCACTACTTGTCTTCTCTGTGCTATACTGCCTTCCCCGTGTACCCACCCCTGCTACATTATGTGTGCTAATCATAATACTCCTTTTTCCCCTTATCCCTCCCTTCCCACCCAAACTCCCCAGTCCCTTTCACTTTGGTAACTGTTAGTCCATTCTTGGGTTCTGTGAGTCTGCTGCTGTTTTGTTCCTTCAGTTTTTTTTTTAATATAATTTATTTTATTATCATTAATTTACAATAACATGTGCAATATTATGATTATTAAACTACCCCTTCATCAGGTCCCCCCCACCAACCCCATTACAGTCACTGTCCATCAGCATAGTGAGATGCTATAGAATCACTACTTGTCTTCTGAGTTGTACTGCCCTCCCCGTGCCCCCCCAACATTATATCTGCTAATCGTAATGCCCCTTTTTCCCTCTTATCCCTCCCTTCCCGCCCATTTTCCCCAGTCCCTTTCCCTTTGGTAACTATTAGTCCGTTCTTGGGTTCTGTGAGTCTGCTGCTGTTTTGTTCCTTCAGTATTTTTTCTTTGTTCTTATACTCCACATATGAGTGAAATCATTTGATACTTGTCTTTTTCGGCTTGGCTTATTTCACTGAGCATAATACCCTCTAGCTCCATCCATGTTGTTGCAAATGGTAGGATTTGTTTTCTTCTTATGGCTGAATAATATTCCATTGTGTATATGTACCACATCTTCTTTATCCATTCATCTACTGATGGACACTTAGGTTGCTTCCATTTCTTGGCTATTGTAAATAGTGCTGTGATAAACATAGGGGTGCATATGTCTTTTTGAATCTGGGATCCTGCATTCTTAGGGTAAATTCCTAGGAGTGGAATTCCTGAGTCAAATTGTATTTCTATTTTAAGTTTTTTGAGGAACCTCCATACTGCTTTCCACAATGGTTGAACTAGTTTACATTCCAACCAGCTGTGTAGGAGGGTTCCCCTTTCTCAGCATCCTGGGTGGCATTTGTTGTTTGTCTTTTGGATGGTGGTCATCCTAACTGGTGTGAGGTGATATCTCATTGTGGTTTTAAAATCATTTCCCTGATAATTAGCGATGTGCAGCATCTTTTCTTGTGCCTGTTGGCCATCTGAATTTCTTCATTTGAGAAGTGTCTGTTTATATCGTCTGCCACTTTTTAATAGGGTTATTTGCTTTTTGGGTGTTGAGGCATGTGAGTTCTTTATATATTTTGGATGTTAACCCCTTGTCAGATATGTCATTTGCAAACATATTCTCCCATACTGTAGGATGCCTTTTTGTTCTGTTGATGGTGTCTTTTGCTGCATAGAAGCTTTTTAGCATGATGTAGTCCCATTTGCTCATTTTTTATTTTGTTTCCCTTGCCCGAGGAGATGCGTTCAGGAAAAAATTGCTCATGTTCATATTCAAGAGATTTTTGCCTATGTTTTCTTCTAAGAGTTTTATGGTTTCATGACTTACATTCAGGTCTTTGATCCATTTCGAGTTTACTTTTGTGCATAGGGTTAGACAATAATCCAGTTTCATTACCTTGCATGTAGCTGTCCAGTTTTGCCAACACCAGCTGTTGAAGAGGCTGTCATTTTCCCATTGTATGTCCATGGCTCCTTTATCATATATTAACTGACCATATATGCTTGGGTTTATATATGGGCTCTCTTGTCTGTTCCATTGGTCTATGGGTCTGTTCTTGTGCCAGTACCAAATTGTCTTGATTACTGTGGCTTTGTAGTAGAGCCAGAAGTTGGGGAACGTAATCCCCCAAGCTTTATTCTTCTTTCTCAGGATTGCTTTGGCTATTTGGGGTCTTTTGTGGTTCCATATGAATTTTAGAATGATTTGCTCTAGTTCATTGAAGAATGCTGTTGGTATTTTAATAGGGATTGCATTGAATCTGTAGATTACTTTAGGCAGGATCGCCATTTTGACAATATTAATTCTTCCTATCCATGAGCATGGAATGTGTTTCCATTTATTGGTATCTTCTTTAATTTCTCTCATGAGTGTCTTGTAGATTTCAGAGTATAGGTCTTTCACTTCCTTGGTTAGGTTTATTCCTAAGTATTCTATTCTTTTTGATGTAATTGTAAATGGGATTGTTTTCCTGATTTCTCTTTCTGCTAGTTCATCATTAGTGTATAGGAATGCAACAGATTTCTGTGTATTAATTTTGTATCCTGCAACTTTGCTGAATTCAGATATTAGATCCAGTAGTTTTGGAGTGGATTCTTTAGGTTTTTTTTATGTATAATACCATGTCATCTGCAAACAGGGACAGTTTAACTTCTTCCTTGCCAATCTGCATGTCTTTTATTTCTCTGTGTTTTCTGATTGCCTTGGCTAGGACCTCCAGAACTATGCTGAATAAAAGTGGGGAGAACGGGCATCCGGGTCTTGTTCCTGATCTTAGGTGAAAAGCTCTCAGCTTCTCGCTGTTACGTATAATGTTGGCTGTGGGTTTGTCATATATGGCCTTTATTATGTTGAGGTATTTGCCCTCAACATAATACCCATTTTGTTGAGAGTTTTTATCATGAATGGATGTTGAATTTTGTCAAATGCTTTTTCAGCATCTATGGAGATGATCATGTGGTTTTTGTCCTTCTTTTTGTTGATGTGGTGGATGATGTTGATGGATTTTTGAATGTTGTACCATCCTTGCATCCCTGGGATGAATCCCACTTGATCATGATAGATGATCTTTTTGATGTATTTTTGAATTTGGTTTGCTAAAATTTTGTTGAGTATTTTTGCATCTATGTTCATCAGGGATATTGGTCTGTGATTTTCTTTTTTTGTGGTGTCTTTGCCTGGTTTTGGAATTAGTGTGATGCTAGATTGCCCCCATTTTTTATCACAACTGCTAGGCAAAACAAAATGTGCTTGAAGTTAATAATTAATTGTTCACTGAGTCAAATGTATTTATTTGTGGCTTATTGTATGCAGGCCACTGTGTTAAACAGTTGATTTACTGAACCTTGGTTTAGTTATTTGGTTCAATGGCATTTTAAAAAATAGAATTTAGGTTCTCAAGAATGAAAGCTTTATTTAATTCATTACTTCAGAACTACAAACTCCCAAGTCACAGTTAGTACTAGTTTTAACACTATTCAACAATAAGAAAAAAGGTGTTTAGATGTTAATTTAAAAATAAAATATACTCTTACATATGTATTTAACACAATGTTTGTAGGTATTGATGCTGATAGCAATCCATCCCTGGAATATAAGTTAAGGTAGTGTAACAAAAATCCGATTTAGCATGATGCCAGATGTAAAGAATGCTCACATGCTCTGGATCTGGGTGTCTAAAGTCCACTGTGAGTTTTCTTTCAATGAAAGCTTTCTTTCACTTTGTCTCTCAGGGAAGTCTCACTTCTGGTTCCTCTTGTATATTTTTCCCCTCTCTGTGCCTCCAACCCTGCAGGGAAGTGGCTGTTGCAGACATAATGGACCATTTGGTGGGACCCTAAAAAAGGAAACCCTAGGGTGTTTCAGTGTTTTATTGCATTTCCAACTCTAAGGTGGTGGGTTGCCAGATGGATAGATTGATAGATGGTGCTATTCTGCAGATGCCTAATGTTGGAGAAAGAAAGATGATTCTCTAAGAGGCATTTCTTAGGATCAAAGGGAGAAGAGGTGGTGGGAGAATTCTATTTTAATTGATCACGTGGAGGTTGTCTATTTAACATTACTGAAGTCTGGAGTATACCTGGACTCAACTCCTTATCACATAAAGAACAGTAAAAATAAAAAGTCAGCACAATATCCCATATCTCCAATTACACTCAATATCGAAATTTGTATTTTGGTTAAGCAAATTTTTAACAGGAGCAATCCTTGGGAAAGGGGTAGGAGAGAATTTAGTGAAAAATATTACAGATTGTGACAGTGTAAAAGGAAGTTGGCCAGGAATTTAAAAGTTCCTTAGTGAATCAATGCAATAGAGATTCTTTGTGAAGATAACTAAGCTTCTTTTAAACTCCCATTTGTATCTATTAAATGTCTACTTTTCCTTTTATAAAATGTTTCCTATGAATTATTTTTATTGAGGCAAACTTACTGCTTGGTACTAAACCTGGAACAGCTGGACATCAAATAGGAAGGCTTTCACACCTAATAGATTCTTACCTTCTTTTTAAGAAAAACATCTTTTTCCCCCCTGATCCTTTGAATTTGAACATTCCAAGTCCTTACTTTGCATGTGATTTTTTTCTCTGTGCACTTTACTCTTGTCAGCATCCTTGATTCTGTGACTTGAATCATACTGTGCTTAGATTATCATTTGTTAGATAAAAATGGGGCTATTAGATTTACAAAAGTAACTTTAAATGATTGTTGAATTTTCCCATTAGGAATTTACATTTTATGATGCTTGACAAGCTGAAAAATCACTAAACTCTGCATTTGGATTAAATTAGACATTCAAAGCTGTATAATAAGAGCTATTTAACATAGCATTCATTATCCCTAATAGCAAAAGTATAGAAACAACCTACATGACCATCTTTGCAAGAATGGGTCCATAATTATGATGCAACCATAAAATGAGATGGTACACTGAAACTAAAATTATAATAATGAGGATGATGTGTGAACATGAAAAATGTATTTATAGTATAAATTAAACTATTAGAACACAAAATAATTAGGTACGTGCATACAATTGCACAAATGTAAATCACATTAATTTTCTTTCTTTTAACTGTAGAAGACCATTCTCCTTCGAGGCTTATGTCACCTGCCATATTACCATCCATTACCCCTCATGTCTGTTACCCTTACCATTATATGTGGTCACCTCCAGCCCCCTCTCCCCACGTCCCACTACCTATTATTTTCACTGACTGCACTGTCCATTTGGTCAGCCCTTCCCAAACTCTGCCCTTTTAGTTCCTTGAAGCAGTTTTGGGAGATGACGAGGCCAAAGGTGTGACCAAGAGTATGAGCAGCTGACATGAATTTTAAGTAAACGTAACTAAATACATACACCAGAGACTGGGTCTCTTCACTATGTCTGACATACTCTGTTCTTGGGAATTTTCTTCTGTCTCATTCGTGGGCACTCTTTTTTCTCAGGTGCTTCCTTAAGCTTTTGACAAAAAGTAATTCCCTCATGAAAACGATACTTCTTATAATTTAAACTGTCATATGCATGCCAATGAATATGGAACTGGGATGTCCCATGAGCACCATAAATTCAATTAACTTTGCTGTCTTTATCCCAAGGCCTGTATCTCTTACCATATCCCAAATCTTATTTAACAGTACAATAGTCCACAAAGTCAACCAAGCCAAAGTCCTGGCCAACTATCCTTGACTAATTTTACCTACTTTTCACTATCAAGTATTAATTCTGTCTTTTAAGTATTTTAATTCACTCTACTTGTTTTCATTCCTCTGCTGCTGCCATGGAGACATACTCTCTCAGATGGAGAAATATATTGTTTTCATGACTGATCACCCTCCTTCCAATTTTATTTTCCCTCCACATTGCAACCAGCATGATTATGCTAAAAAGCAAGTCTGACCATGTGACTTCCTTGCTAAAAACACTTCCATTTCTACCATCACCTATGCCAAGGCTCTTACTGGGTCCATTTTGCACATATACACTTCAAGTGCAATGTCAAGGCATCAGTGACCTTCTCCCATAAACTAAGACTCATTGGCCTGGGGAATATAGTTTCAAATCCTTACCATGATATACACAGACCTTCAGGACCCAGCTCTTACTTGCAGAGATCTCATTTTTATTCCAAATAAATTGTCTTGGACTTTGGCTACTTGCATTATGTCTCCATGCATTTTTAATATGATTTTCTGCTGACAATGACTAGTTAGTATTGATTTTGCTTTCTTTGAGCTTACACTTTCTTCAAGAGAGAAGTATAGGAAGCCACTCACAACACACTGTGCTTGTTTGATTTAAATTTCACATGGCACTGAGACCATCTGTTATACATCGAAATCCCTAACTATACTACAACGTCAGGGCCGGCAGGATCATGTATTGCTCATTTTGTTTGTTTGTTTCCCCTATGCCTAACACAATGACTGAGACATACTAGCAGCTCAATAAACATTACTTGAAAGAAGCAACTCAATAAACTGAAAGAGAAGATGTAAATATGAAATCAGTTAAAACAGGTAAGTGGAATTATGGATAATTTTTACTATTAAAATTTTCCTTTAAAGGGGGATTTAAAACTCCTGTCCTTCTAGCCATTTGCACATTTATCCTTTAACAAGTATTTACCAAGTGTCTATGTATTAGAGCCTATGTTAAGTGAGGTATAAGATAGCTCCTTACGTTAGAAAAACTAGAAAACATATAATATATAATAAGACATCATCAAGGATAAGCAAATATTCATGTGATATATAAAAGGGTATCAATTCAACATTTAAAAAGCATAAATATTTAGCTATTACTACAAATATGTCAGTGGAAACACTAGATGAAAGTAATTATGACAGAGTCTTCAAAAAAATAACATGTAACCATAGGATGTGGTCAATCCCCAGTCAGACCACAAATATCTTGCCACTTAGTCACTAGGTGCAGATAAGCCTATGATTACAATTGTTTTTCGCCAGTGTCCCATTGTGCTGGCTTGTGAAAAAGAATCACTATGGTATGGGGTTGGTGATTAGATAGGGTCATGGTCCCAGAAATTTATACAGTATAACAAACTAAAAAGGGTCCATGTCATACTGTTGTTTTTTTTTGCTGCCAAATGCCTAGAAGAATGTCTTTCACACAGAAATTATAGGACGAATGAATACATGAACGTGTGCCTGCAAGATAAATGCCACTGGTCATGATCTTTGCCACCTGGATGATAGAGTCACTTTAATTTGAGGTGTAAATCACTTCTAGAATGTTGAAACATTTCAGGAAAGATAGAGAAGCAGAGAAAGGAGCTTTTCTATTTCTGCAGAATAGCAAAATTTTAGCAAAGACTGGTAATGACCCCAGATGTCCCTCTGGAAGATTCAGTTGTGCGATTTGATATTCTGAAATACTAAACATAATTTCCTCATTGTAAAATATGTTTTAATCTCTATTAGTGATTCTGTGAGTTGTCACATTTTCCTTCGAATATTACCTTCAGTTCTGACTACAAATAGGAGAGATTCAGTCAGAAGAGGGAAGGGAGAAGGGGAAAGACCCTCCCCAGGGAAAAGTAATTAAAGATGTCATCTTGTAAGAGTAAAATCAGCTCTGAAATTCTGGCCCAGTATAAGGAGCAGGAATCCCTTTTGTTTAAATCCATATATTTTCCTAAAGCTCTGAATGTGCAGTATATTTAATACATTTGTGATATATATGTACAGTTCATTTTAAAAAGTCCAATTTATCTCTTCAAGATGATACTTAAATTTGTCTTCTCACCTACCCACTGCAACCCTTGCCCAAATCATGATCATTTTTTTTCTTGAACTCCTGAAATATCCATTTTCTCCGCTTCCATTCTGGTCTCCTATAATCTCTTCACCACACCACAGCAGGAGAGCACTTTGTAAAATGAAGTTAGATCATTTAATTTCCTGGCTTTAACTCTCAGTGGTTTCCCACAGCAGATAGTATAACATCCAAACTCCTTTTTTTGGTCTACAAGGCCTTTTGAGTTCTGGTCCCTACTTATGTGTCACTTGACATCCCTGTCTCTCAGTCCTTGTGAGGTGTTAAACCACCCTGGCCTTCCTTCTGCTCCTCACCAGGGCACTCTTTTTGCAGCTGTACCTGATGTTCACAGTGGGTGGAATCTCTGCTTCTGGATCTTTCCAATATTTAGTTTTCTGCTCCTGACACCTTGCAGTGGCCCTTCCCTGATCTTCCCTTAAACCAGCCAGCCATCAGCCCCTCTAAGTCATTCACCATATACCATCCTGTTTCCTTCACAGCACTAAAAATGATGTGACATGATCTTGCTGGATTTACTTGTTTACTTACTTATTTTCTATCTCCTCCTTTCCTCATTATGACAGTGTAAGTTCTATCTTGTCCATCACTCTGTTTCCAGGGCTTGGAAGAGTATACGTGTATTGGAGGCATGAAATATCTGATTGATTTCATGGATGAAAAATCAAATTCACATCCAGTGTTAGTTTCTCATCTTTTTGTTTATTTTCCCTGTGAAAAATGAGCTCCACAAAGGCAGGGACCCAGCCCCAGCGCCTTCCCTCTGTCAGCTAGGGTAACGCAGCGTGGGAGTGCAGCTGTCTCAGGGCTGATGAGTGCATCCACACGTACCTGCCTGCCTCCACATGCAGCCCTGGGGACCACATGCTCAGTGTGGTGAGTACAGTTAACAACACTGTATTGCATCCATGAGAGCTGCAGAGAGAGTAGATTTAAGTGTTCTCACACACCACACACATACACACACACACACACACACACACACACACACACACGCACACACACACGCGCACACACACACACGCACGGTGATGGAGGTGTTGATCAACATGATGGTGATGATTACTGCATCATGCAGCCAAATATATACAGTTTTCATTGTCAGCTGTGCCTCAGTAAAGCCAGGAGAGGTGACAGAGCACTTCCCTGCATACCTCAGACTGTGATGGACATAGCCACTCTCATTGGCTGCTGTGCACCCAGCGCCTGGTTCAGGGGTCAGCCTTCAGGGGCTCTCAGTGGGCACTCCCTAAATGAGTAAGAGAATGAACTATGGTGCCATGGATGGCATGAGGTCTTTCACTGGCTTTCAGGCTCAGCCCCTGCCATGACCGGAATGCCACCTTTTTCATGCTGCAGTGAACAGAACACCAAGGAACACCAGTGGGAAAAAATGAGGGACAAACTCCCCACCTTTCCAAATGTATATGAAAAACTGGAGAAGTCCCACAGTAGTAAATACTTTTGGCTCAGGAAAAAAAAAATTAAATTCACTGTCCTTAAGATAAACCAAAAAGCAAATCAGAGCTAAAGAATGAACATTATAGCAAATACTCGATGGTATTTGAAATTGGTTAAATGACAAGTTTAGAAGTTAGCCATCTTGTGTTAGAATTGTGGTCTGTACTAGCTATCAGCTGTGTGACTTACGAGAGTCACATAACCTCTCTGAGCTTCAGTGTCCTCATCTATGAAATCACAGAAAGCAGTATGATAGTACTGGTGTCAGCATTAGAGGAGTTAAAATAGTCGAAGAACATAAACAGTGTTAGGTGCACAGTAGGTTCCCAATGCATATTAACTATAATTAGTATGTCAATCAGGTGAGTCCACTTTGATTAATATAGATCAACAACATAACAGGCATCATTATACTGGGAATCAGGTCTGGAAATTTAGAAGATTAATAATAACTTGATACTTAAACCACAAGATTTATAAATAGAATATATCCATGCAGTGTGTTTAGAAATCTCGAACAATTTTTTAAAGGCAAAGTGATTTTTTTTCATTGTGGTAAAATACACATAACATAAAATTTGTCCTTTTATCCATTTTCAAGTGTACAATCCAGGGGCATGAAGCACATTCACAATGTGTGACTGTCACCATTATCCATTTCCAAAATTCTTTTATCATCTCTAAAAGAACTCAGTATCAAGCAAAAACTCCCCGTTCCCTCCAGCCCCTCAGGCCCTGGTAACCTCTACTTTCTATTCCTATAAATTTTCCTATTGGAGGTACTTCATATAAGTGGAACTATATAATATACTCCTTTTGTGTCTATTGTATTTCAATTAACATGTTTTCACGGTTCATTCATGTTGTGGCATGTATCAAAATTTCCTTTCTGTTTCAGGCTGAATAATATTCTATTGTATGTATATAAATGATTTTATCCATCCATTTATATACTGATGGACATCTGGGTTGCTTCCATTGTTTAACTATTGTAAATATTACTGTTATGAACCCTGGTATATAACTGTCTTACCCTGCTTTCAAATTTTTTTTGGTATATACCAAAAAGATAAATTGCTGGATCATGTGGCAATTCTATCTTTAACTTTTGAGAAACTGCCAAATTATTTTCCACAGTGGCTGCACCACTTTACATTCCCACCAGCAATGCACAAGGGTTTCAAATTCTCCACATCCTTGACAGCAGTAGTTATTCTGCTTTGTTACTGTATTTCTAATGAGTATAAAGTGGTATCTCATAGTGGTTTTGATTCCTATTTTCCCTAAGGATTAGTAATGCTCATGTGCTTATTGGTCATTTGCATATCTTCCTAGAAAAAAATGTCCACTCAAGTGATTGGCCCATTTTTGAGTTAGGTTGGTTTTTTGCTATAGAGCTTGTAGGAGTTCTTTACATATTCTGGGTATTAATCCCTCATCAGATACATGATTTGTAAATATTTCCCCCTTTTCTGTGGGTCTTATTACTCTCTTGATAATATCTTTGTTCTGTGATGCATAAAAGTTTTCATTTGATGAAGTCCAATTTATCTGTTTTCTTTTGTTGCCACTGCTTTTGTTGTCATATCCAGGAAATCATTAACAAATCCAATGTCATAAAGGTTTTCTCCTGTTTTCTTCTAAGACCTTTATAGTTTCAGCTCTTATATTAAGTCTTTGATCGGTTTTGAGTTAATGTTGAGTTAATACAGTATAAGGTAAGGGTCAACTTCATTTAGTTAGCATGTGGATATCTAGTTATTCTCTAATGATTTTGGTGTGATGCAAGAAAATGGCTGAAAGGGCCATTAAAATTTGTATAGTCCATAGAGATTAATTTAAAATGCTTTCAAAGTTTCCTTTAGATATAGATTATAAACTATACAATATAACTGTTACCAGAATTTTAAGCAATTTAATTCTAAATATCTCAGACAATAACTTGGGAGAATTGGCTCATATTTAATCTTAACCATTATAACCCAAGACCCCTTCTCCAAAAAGAATTCATGCAATTCTACCCTCTCTAGGCTGTCTCTATAGGCAATATTAAATTGGCTTTTATATTGTTGAAGTTTAGAAAAACCATCTGTAGCAACAATAAAATACACATGTATAGAGTCTCGTAAATTGTAAATATTTAAAAATGTACCAGTGAAGTAAGTTTATTCTGTTTTTAGAGTGAATATAATCTAATTAGTTAAAAATGCATTTTTAAATAGATCGGAAAATTCCCTACTCATGCATATATATCTATTTTCCCATAATTTACTATTTGAAGCCTAGCTCACAATTCTCCACAATTTCAAAAGAGCTGAAACAACTTGCTAATATAACAAGGTATACATCCAACCTTGTCATTGGATGAATTGCCCCTATTGCAAACTTAAAGGTATACTGTTAAGAGATCCATAAGTTTCCACCCATTTATCTCTTTACAGGGCATTAAAATATTATAAAAAATAAGGCTGTGATATTCCATTCTCTGTAATCATATTGATTTTGGGATAATGTTAATCACTTTTTTATGAAAAGATTTTAAATAATTATTCCAGTATGAATAACAAGAGAATCAACACCTATTTTGAGATGTTTTATGAAATGCAGTGCTCTCTATTAACTAGGAGAAAGCATTCATGTTTAGAGTGACACAAGTTTAAGGAAGAATTGAATAGAAAATAACAAGATGAATGCAATCTAGAAATAACCCAATAGAAAGACTTAAGATACCCTGAGTGGTATACAGAAAAATGTTTGTCATCCATGGCATACAACTCAGACTTTGAATTTTTGCTCTATCATTTACTGTTTTTGGGGAAGTTTAACTTCTTTATCCATCATCTATATAGTGATGAAACCAATAGTTAGAGTTTACAGATGATAAATCTTATACTCAGCGAAATACTTAGCATATATTAAAACTCAACAATGTTATCTATTTTTATTATTATAATAGAAAAGCATGGACTTCTGCTGTGTCAACTGTTATTATGCCTTGCTTCTATTCTCGAAGGCAAGAAGCATGAATAGATATTTGCAATAAAAAGCCTATGTATAAACTGAAGAGAATACATTTGTGTGAAAGAAAGATTGCAAAAGAACATTGTATCTTGTTCTAGATAAAAATGCAGAGAGCTATACATTTTTAGAGGTTTCACTTGGGATATAACTTATTCCAATTGCCTTATTTATTTAGCTAGAGTCATTATTTAGTGAGAGGCACAGAGATGGTACATCCAAAGTCACATAAATAGGCTATACTAAGCAAATTTATTAAAATCTCAAGGTTTCAAACTTTCAGTCTTTTTTTTTTGGTCTCATTACTGCAAAATAACAGCAAAAATGCAAATGTTACACTTCCTGAGTTCCATAAACAAGGAAAATCATAAATAGATATACAAACTTGGTAATTTAAAGCATGCATTTCATAGCATAAGAATTCATCTTTCCTAGGTCTCACCATCATTGTTTTTTTTCGTATCCAACACTACATACTTGTATCCAGACACATCTTTCTGTTTTGTTCTTTTAAGACTGATCAGCTGCTGAGAGACAAGATGGCTTGAATGGTTTAAAAGAACAATACACCTGAAACTCAGTCTTTTGAAAATAGCCTCGTCCTGTTTCATTTGTCTTTGACCTACCTTTTGCATCCGTAATGGGAGAATATACATACTTCCACTCCCATAGTTGAAAAACTGAGCTGGAAATGTCAAGTATCAACTGTGACTTTGTACCCTGAGAATATCTGCCATAATAGGTGACATTTAAAGAAATAGATAAAACTTATCAAATACCTGCTTTGCTGAGCACTTTGCGAACCCTGTCTTATTTAATCCACCCAGATAATATTATGTCCATTTTGGAGATGAAAAACATGAAGCTTGGAACAGCTAAGTTGCAGAAAATCACATAGCTAGAAAGTGGCTGATCTGGGACACATACGGATCTGAATTTATATACTATATAAGAGCATCTCTTAACAATGCCTACCTACTGCATCCTACATGGTAATGGACTGAATAAAGCATATTTAGTTTTCGCCATATTTCTAGTCATGGATTGTTATCATAGGTTATATCTAATATTTATTTTATATCAACTATGTGGAATTATATTTGACACTAGAAAAATACAGAAAATAAAAAAGAAACAACTGTAAATGTGTCCCTCAAGTGGACACATAGGCAGAGAAATTATAGGACAGTAACGGGCATTTATACCGAAAGCCTGAGCCAATCCCCCCAAAATTTCAAAGTCTGAAAAAGAGAAATAAAAAGTAATTATCTATCAAAGGTCTACTGTAAACAAGATTTCTATATAGTTTTGCTCATGTTTGGGGAGGGACTTTGGTTTTGGAAAAGAGGACATGTAAAGAAGGCTCCCCAGTCTTAGCTATGGGTGATTTGCCTTTGAAGGTGAGGTTGATTTTGACAACCACCTGTTCTTCAACCCTCCTCACTGGGAAAGCTTCTGGGTTTCAAAGGGACCACATGCCCAGTGACATCATACAGATATTTATTCTTTGCAACCTGTCTTGTTCCCTTCATTTTTGCAATGAAAGGCATATTTATAGAAACTTCTAGGTCAGTTGCTTCAAAGTTGCCTTGGAGAAAATGCCAGTAAGACAAACTGAAAAGATTTTGGATTCAAATCCTTATAGAAATAAAAATGAAAAATATACATTTGTACTTCGTTATAAATGAACAGAGATAACTAGTTGTTCTGAGATCTAGCCTCTGGTATCAAAGTGTCAATGTTAAAAAGGCTTACAATAATAGGAAAAGTAAGTTAATTAAAAGTCTAATTTGCATTAAAATGCCTTCCCTCATTAAATTTATTCTTTTATTTTAGGTAAAGAGCTCAAAATTGCTAATAGTTCATCATCTAAGCTGAGAGAGAATTAGAAAATTCAATCTGTAAACCTTCATATTAGTTAAAAAACAATCCTGGAAACTATATGAAGCTACACCAAATTAAAAATCACTAATTTCCCCAATAATATTCACAAAAGCAGAAATGACAAGCAAGAAAGTTATGTAATTTTAATATTTTAATTACTATTTATTGATAGGTTTCTGATTTTTTTTGTAAAATCTATTGAGAGCTATCTGCCTGCCTGTTGGTCTATCTATCTATGTTACACTTTTCCTATGTGAGATGTTAGTTCATAAATGTTATTAACAGAACACATACTGCACTAGAGAACTGTGAAAAAACAATTTGGACACAATATATTTAATTAACTCAAAAAATATACTCTTATAAGACTTCAAAACCTGTATCAATCTTGTTTATGTGGAAAGATATGTTGACCCTGATTCCTGCAAGATTATTTTACTTCAAGACAGGTAAAAACCAGGACTCTGACAACAGTCCTTGAATAAAAAATAAAAAGTCTCAATATTTGTTATTTTTAAAGAAATCTTTGGCTACAGTACCCTTTAGGAGATGGTCCCTTCTTCCTCTCCACAGTATGGGTTTCTAACTGGAGACTAAACTGTTTAAATACAGCACATTTACATATCAACTGTTTTACTATAAATGTTGGCAAGTAAGGGGAAAAGTGCCTGGAAATATATCATTAGCTGACAAGGACTGACTGATCTTCAAGTCTTATTTTTACATTGAAAGTTCTCTGAGACCATTTAGAAGATTCAGAAAACATGGTAAAAGTGGCCATATCTCATATAAAGAAAAGGATGCTTAAAATACACTGGCAGCAACTGCAACCTGATAGACTGAGATGAAATTTCCATTAACACACTCAGAAATACACCAAGACAAGTTCTCTAAGGAAGTTGATTTTATTACAGGAAACCAGATTGTCTGAGGTGATCTTTTGAACACTAATTTATTCAGAAATGACAACTATGTTTTTAATTTGTCCTAGCTGTTTGATATTGACTTCAATTCTCTTTTTCAAGAAAAACACAACATATGAGAGTTCAAAGGAATTACCAACCATTTCCTTAACTGAATTCAGTTCCACTTGGCTTACCCTGGACACTATAATAAAATACATTAGGCCTGTGGAGAATCTGCAGGTGAAGAGGCACGGAAATAGTGAAGAGCTTGGCTCAGCAGTGTAATGAACAGTGATCTCAAGTATAGCCTTTAGACACTGTATAATTAAGCAATCAGAAGGTTCCAGGTAATAAATTGAGAGGCTTTACAGAACTACCTGCATGAACTCCCTAACTCCTACATTTGAACTGATGCAAATCCAGACTTACTCTTCCCTCCTGCTTCAGAGAAAGAAGTCCTCCTCCTTTGAAGATTAAAGTGTCCAGCTATGATCTTACTTTGTTCCTGCTCTTTCCTTCTGAACCTTACTCTTCAGTTCCCCCTAAATCTTACCTCTTTTTCATGGGTCTTCAATATCCCCTTCTTAATTAGCTTCTAAATAGCCTACAAATTAGTCTCCCATCAAAATTTCTTGTCTACCTTCATTTGTTCTTCTGCTATTCACCTCTCATATTTTAGCTAGCTCTAGACAATGTCTCATGGACATAATAAGGGCATTTCAACTTGTGCAAAAATATATTCAGTTTCATCCATATCCTCACATTATAATGGAATCAGTACATAGCCCACACCCAAGTCAAGCTAAATTTCACCTTCTTTCTGTAGGCATCCAGCAGTTTACTGTCCTGCCAAATTATAGCTCAAAAACACTTTTGGGCTTGATCCCCTTCTCTGCATCTCCTAGCCCACAGTTTGTGTTTCACCATCTCTCATATAAACTACCAGACTGCTTTTTATCTCCAAATTCATCATCTCTCACTATAAATATATTCTCCACATTGATGCTACAGTTATAGTTCTAAAATTCAGTATGAGCATATTAGATCCCATGAATAGCATCTGAGTAAGTTATAAGGTTTCAGAGCCCAGAAAGGACTGCTGAGATAATCTCTGGTAGCACAGAATAGTAGAGTAATATTTCCAAAGGTATTAATCACTAATATCTAATGTTAGAATGCAAAGGTCCTGATTCCTCACTGTCAAAGCTTATTTCCAAGTTTGAATATCGGTTTATAAATTGAGACACTTATTTTTCACTTTCAAAACTATGTAATCATTAAGTGCACTTTCAACCATGTGTTTACATTATAAGGAATTTGTGAAGCAAAATATGCTCCAGATCTTAGAATGGTTTTGCATGGACAAAAGTGCTTCACCGGACAATTCTCATTGAGAGAATGGTATTTCTCTCTGTAGACATCAGTGGAAAAAACTCTAGGCCTATTTGCCAACCCTCAACCTCTGTTAAATATTAAATATGCATTCAATTATGGCTAGAGAACATTGTAAATGAAAACATTAATCCAAAATGCAGCAGAAAAGAGCTGTCATTCACAGCTACTATTCAAGAACTCCAGAAAAGTTCTTATAAACTAGTTCTATCAGGATATGCCTTCTTTTGTCAACAACATATGGTATGATACATAGGTGGAACAAGTTGGAGAAAAAAATAAACGGAGCATCTGTGCACTCACTTCTTCAAGTTTTAATGGCCAATTAGGATTTCTACAGTAATATTTATAGCTCCATAAAACTCAGGTAATAAATGGAATTATTTTTCCCCTTTGGAGAATATAGGCTGTTAAACTAGAGAGGTAAGGGGGTATATTCTTTGCACTTGTCTTAAGGAACTTAGAAGGGTAATTGTTTATTGGAAGATTATCATCCACTCTTTGGGTAGAAAGAAAATAGACAGACTAATGCTATGTGCCTGTATGCTAATTGCAGAGTTTCCATGCAACAAAATGTAAAACAACAATTAGAGAAACACCTCATTTGCCTGGCATCATTAGGAAAATGGAGGTATTTTCTTGAGACATTTTTCCAAATAACTAAAATTTATTCTTTAAGTACCAGAACTCTAACTATTTTGATGGACATATAAAAGTTTAAATGCCTCTGAATTCTTAATTTAAATATACAAAATATAATTTTTTATATGACTCAAGACATAATTATGACTATAGAATTCTGTGTTATACAGTTTTTGATGCTTAAGAACTACAGAAGCAAGCAGAAAACTTTGCTCTCACATGAAGTCCTCTCAAACCATGATGTTCTGGCTCTGAATTCTTCATTTTTCTTCTCATTTAAAATTTGCATATTTCTTCCTCAGTCAAGGCAATCAGCTTTCCTGGTTACTGCAATCACTCTATCAGCTTCCTAGTATTCTTTAGTCTGTATTTCTCATCTCAAATTTCCAGCTCTGATTTAGAAAATTTGGACATTCAATCATAAAACCTCTAAAAATATGTGAAAGTCAAAATATTCTGAGGGAGGTCTGACATTCTTTATGGAATAAAGTGCATGAGTTTTTGTGAATACGTTTTTGACAAAAATTTTAGTTACATAAAGACCTTTCTTGCTCACTGACTTCCTAGTAAGTGGGGATTTAGAACATTAATTGCTTTGTTGTTATACTCCACAGATGAGTGAAATCATTTGGTAGGAACAAAACAGCAGCAGACTCACAGAACCCAAGAATGGACTAACAGTTACCAAAAGGAAAGGGGTTGGGGAGGGAGGGTGGGTGGGTAGGGAGGAATAAGGGGATTAAGGTGTATTATGATTAGCACACATAATATAGGGGGGCACAGGGAAGGCAGTATAGCACAGAGAAGACAAGCAGTGATTCTGTAGCGTCTTACTACACTGATGGACGGTGACCGTAATGGGGTGTGTGGTGGGGACTTGATAATAGGGGGGAATGTGGTAACCACAATGTTGCTCATGTGAAACCTGAGCATAAGATTGCATATCAATGATTCCTTAGTTAAAAAAAATTAAAAATAAAAATAAATAAAGCATAAACTGTATTTTTTTAAGAGGAGTGCTGTGGGTCTCTAATAGGAATCTTCTAGCTAAAGTAAATAAATACCTAGACATCAACTACTACATTTTTTAAATATTTTAATGTGGGGCCTTTAAGAAATTATAGGAAAAAAAACTATATTCACAGCCTTACAAGTTTAAACATATTAATATATTGGCACATTTGCTTCTAATCTCTCTTCTCCATTTTTTAAAAAAGGAAAAAAAATCACTTGATTATTTTTATATAAAAATTAGATGTGCTCAGTATAGAAAATTAAAACAATGAAAATAGTGAAATAAAAAGTAAAAAGAAGAAAACATTCCAAATCCACAGACCAGAAACTGTGTGTGTATGTTCACAGGTGTGTTGCTCCAGAAGTATATACAGATGACAGAAACAGGGACATTTTCAAAAATGGGGTTTATCTGGTCATTAATCGTAATTTACAAAATACATAATTTGAAATTAATAGAAGAAAAAGTAATTAAATGAATCTTCAAGATAGCGAGTATATTTTTTAAAGATCACTCTGGAGTTTTTGAAAAACAAATTTGAAAAAAACTAAGAGACTATTATAATTTTTAACTGTATGTTGTAATTTAGATGGTATCAACTGATGCCCTACTTTCAAAGAAAGATGAGGGCATAAGCATTCTCATGTTTCCCTATAATTCCCCTCCCTCACCTGTCTAGTTTGTTAATTATAATTTTTAAATTGTCCAGATTTATACATTCACGTCCTCCTGGTTGTCAATGATTCCCAGGATTGTTTAGTGCTCCTGTCATCTCAGAGAGGATTAATTGCTCATAGCCAGACCTTTTA
This sequence comes from Smutsia gigantea, assembly GCA_032199065.1. Taxonomy (NCBI): domain Eukaryota; kingdom Metazoa; phylum Chordata; class Mammalia; order Pholidota; family Manidae; genus Smutsia; species Smutsia gigantea. The sequence continues at coordinate 596,528 of JAVSCE010006420.1, forward strand.
CCACAGCCTTTTTCATTTGTGAATTTTTGAATTTAATTGATCTGCCAGATTTTAATTTTTCAAGTATTTCCTGCAGCTCCATTCTCCCCATCCCAAAGTAAGAGCCCAGTGAATTTTCTATTTTTAGAGTTTTTCTCATATTTGAGAATTTTACCACTGTACTTTCACTTGGGTAGCATCTTGCTGTCTTGATGCCAAAATAATTCTTTCTTTATCTTATGAGTATATTAGCTTAACTAGGACACATCTTGGATTCATGTTTTGATTTAAAATTTCCTGGAACATATTGTGCTTTTTTAATATACATATTCAATTCCTTTTTCATTTTATAGAAGTTCTCTTGAGTTATATATTCTGTTCCATATTTTGGGTTTCCTATTCAGGAACACCAATTACTCTTATGTTGAATCAGCTACATCTCTGTTCCAATCTACTAGATTCTCTAAAACTATTCACACCTCTTTCATCCACATACACTTTATCACAGTCTTTTTTACTATGTCACTAATTAGGTAATTAGTCGTGTTTATCAACCTTATATTTTGTCAGTTACTTATTCAATAATGATGTCCATTTGGTCCTCAGTATGTTTCCTTGGATATATGATATACCTTTTATCTTCTAGGCTTCCGGCTCTTAATGTGTTATTATTAAGTTGTTCTTTAGTAGGAAGCAACTGCAAGATTTTCTTTGCAATATTAGTGTTACAGTTTTTTCTTTGGGTTTTTTGGCATATACTATGTTTACTTTCTCATTTAGCTTTAATAGGTTTGTATGTTTGTGTCAGTCCTGCACCACAGCACTTTTATTCTCCCACATGTTTCAGCATCTCCGTTAATATCTGTATTTACTCTGACAGAGTGTAGCGTGGTTTGAGTCTCTCCCAGCCATAAACAAGACCGAATGCTTTCCCTTTGACTCTGAGCCACTGATTAAAGGCTGACTGGTGTTTCACAATCCTAGCATCTTCCTGTAGCTTGAGAGACTGGTAAAGTGGAGAGGATTAGAATTTGGCTGGGTGGTGTGTATTCTTTCTTAGAATACCTGAGTTCTCCTCTGAAGTTAAGGTGGTTGCTTTATACCGAAGTTGAATCCACCTGATTGGGGAAAGATACTCTGTTCCCAAGAAAAGATAGCCTTATACTTTGGATCATTTTCCCAAAAATGAAATGCTGGTTCAACTGTGTCACAGTCAGCCCCTTTTTACACATTTCCTTTCATTCAATTCTCCTAGGCCTTTGCTTTTAATACTTCTAAGAAGCACAAAATGATGAAGACCCACTAAGTTTGTTTCTCTACAGATATGGGTATTTGGGAGAATTGTCAGGATTGGGTCAGGTATAGTTCTAAAAGTATAGAATGGGTTTAAGAACCAAGCCATACTACGTCTCTCTGTTCCAATACAGAATCACTTATTTTTTATATTGGAGGCAAGGTTTTTGGATATATTACTGTAAGTCATGTTGCATTGTTTATTTGGTTCATGATAGTTTTTAAAAAAAAGCTAGTTTTTCATATCTGGTAGGTATGCAGATGGAGTAGATAGACGTTATGGTACAGTTTCAGTATGCCACCTTAAGCCAGAAATTTTGCTCAAGGTTTTAAGGAAAGAATATTTCATAGATCTAAAGAAAGAATTAAAAAATATAAAGTCTTTTTCTTCTTTTTTTTAAGTACTTGGGGAGAAAAAACCTCTAAGGTATTTAACCAAGAAATTTAGGCAGAAATAAGAGTTAAAAGGCTGTTTTCATGTCAGCTCACATCTTCTAAAGTAGTGAAGAGTAATCTGAACAGGCTGTCCTTGCCATTCACAGACAGCAACACTGAGCTACGACTCGCTACCACTGTTAAGTGATAGTTTAATTACCATTGAAATCAAATTCTTCCATAAAACTGAGTTCATTTGAAGAATAAAAAGTAATTTTTTAAAAGAAAGAATATCTTAGAAAATGAAAAACCCCTTCCTCTGATAAGCAGGGAATGAACGCCTCTTAATTTTAATTATGGAAGAAACGGAAAAAGCAAACTACAAATCAGGATGCAGGTCTGAGAGTACCAACCACGTACATCCTCTGCCCTCCTAAATGTGGAGGCCAGTTTAAGGCCAGTTTAAATATATGTGTGCTCTCCATTGAATGTTTCTGGAGATAAGAGCTCTGAATGTAAACTTTTCTGTGGACAGGAATAGCTACCCAAGAGGTATCCAAGAGTTCTGAGTCTTTCCTAGAATTGTTTCATCTTTTCCAGGTCTGCCTGCTTCGTGTCTCTGGAATTACCACACCCATTCTTAAAGCTGCTTCGTGCTTTCCCTTTACTTCCTCCTGAGCTCTCCCTTAGCATGGAGGAAATAGCCTGACATCTTCAAATGGAACTTTATTAAAAGCCAGAAAATGTTTTCATTAAAATATTAACTGAAAATATAGGCACTATTTTAAAAAGTCAACTTCTCAAACTATAGGTTTCCCATCTTCAGATTGCCAGTTGATAGCACAGAACAGTTTTTCTTGATCTGACAGTTTCTTATCCTACACACAGTTAAAGCTACATACGACCAACATAGCTGCTAAAATACCTATTTTTTCCTTCCCTCCTTGGTCAGGAGACCCACACTAGAAGATACTATCTTATTTTTCAAAACAAGGGAGTAATCTCCTGGTCAGTTCATTGTATTTTAAGGTAAATACCTTAAAATAGTTATTAAATTTTTTTTCATTCAAGTTTCTTTGACATACTTAGCCAATTCAAAAACCAGTAGAGAACGGCATCTTTAATGCTCAATGAATAATCTAATGTCCCTTGGTTTGGTTCTTTAACTTGTGGGATACTCTATAATGCCAGAGATGATAAGTGTTCTCTAAGAATGTAGTTTATATACATAACTGAACATAAATAGAAATGGTCTTTCACATAGCATGTTCATTAAACTCTTATAACATATCAATATTTTAACCATACCATAGAGATAATATAAATTTACTACTGGTCCTATACAATTTACCACATTTTCTTCAGCCTGGATATTATGACCTCTTTATTTAGAAAAAGATTCAGAAAATATGTAAAATCCAGAGATAATCTGATGATTCTCTCCTTAGCTCTAACATATTTATATACTCTATATTGTGGTTAAGAGAGCAGACTCAGGAATAGGTCTCTTTGGGTTCAAATTCAGGTTTAAAAAATTTACGACTGTAGAGCTGTTAAGTAACTTCACCAGGGCTTATAGCCTGTAGAATGATAATAACAATTATTTCATCAGATTGTATGAGGATTAAATGAAATAATGTATTCAAGGCACTGAGTGCAGTGGCTAGCACATAATAAGCACTTAATTTAAGTTGGGTGTAATTAATTTTTAAAACTAGACTCCATTTTCTAGTGGAAGAATTTTTTAAAATCTTGTTTTATTTTTTAAAAAATAGATCAGTCATCAAAAAACTCAAGTGTGAGAGTAGAGGCAAAATAGTTTCTTCACAAAAACGATGATTTTATTAATAGAAGGAGCTAGAACCAATCACTATGATCTCTTTAACCTTTTTGTATCTAAATAGTTTTCAAGGAAGGAATAAAAAAATAAATCCCAAGTATCAAATTTTTACAAGGTACCTGATTAAAAAAAAAAGTTCAATTTCCAGATGAAAACAGAACTGACAGAAATAGTTCAGACTTCTGTAAGATTCCATTTCTCTTGGTCCTTCTAGAGCCATGCATGTTAGGAATAAAAGAGATGATGCTATAAAAAACTTGTTATTTGCCTAATAATTTTGGATGAAGAATATCAAATGTCATGGGGTAATCGTCTGTTCTTTATTTGAAAACCAGAACTCACACTGGCTATATTGAGTAAAAGTAGATTTATAGGGGAGGAAAGTCAGAGAAATCAATTACGAGTTCAGTCAAACCTCAGAGAAAGTGGGAAGACCTCAGGGGACTATGTCAGTCTCTTTTCCCATGAAGACACAAAGGTTTCGCTCAGCGCTTCTCCGCGCACCTGCCCAATCCTTCTTCTGCAATACCGACTTCTTTGCATAACTCTTAGTTTCTGAAACTCCTAACGACTCACTTGTCTGTGGCTTTCTGAGAACGTATTTTGACTCTGGCTCCAAATCTACAAGAATTTACGGCTTCAGTCCGCGTCTTGGTTCCAAATTCAGGTTGAGCTGCTCCAGTTGGGTGTCCACACCTAATCTGATAAACTGTGTCCAGAAGGACAGAATCATGTGACATGCACAGCAGCTCAGTCAGGGATGTGGGTGGGATTTGCTCTCCAAGAATAGGATGAGGGTAGGAAGGAAATTTGTATATAAACCATAAAACAAAGCATTTAAATCTAGGACACATGGTTTCATTTAGTATAGCTATCTCTCTGACCTGCATTTATCAAGGTATAATTTACATACAGTAAAATTCACCCTTTTTAGCATACATTTTATGAGTTTTGACAAACACATACAGTTATGTAACCATCACATGTAATTGAGACAGAGAAGGTTTCCATCATTAAACAGCATCTAAAATTTTTTGAAATAATATATTTTAAGGATCCCCCTTTTTGTTCAAGAAACAAGCTTATAAGCTACCATTTCCTAGCTTTCATTAAAAAAGCCTTGTCTTTAAGAAGTAATATAAAAATTATATATATTGATACTGGAACTTCAGCAATTGAATCATATGTAGACTGAAAACAGAGACTATTTCTACTCAGAGCCTACTTCAGGCTATTATTTAAATAAATAATGAAGAGACTATCTTAATCTAGGACTTCGTGAAACCTAGAAAGTATAAGAGAGCCCCAGTTTCTAGGGATTGACAGGATGTCTCCTAGGTGAAAAGTCTGTAAAGTATATACAGTAGACCCTATTGTTATAAAGCTTAAGACAATGTCTGGATTTAGACCACAGCTTGTTGATAAATATACACTATCCCATGGCACTCTGCCACTGGAAAGGTAGAAAAGCTTGGGAGATAACCAAAGATCACAGCTTTATTTAACACCATCACACACCCAATAGGAAGACAGGTATTCGCTTTTGGGCCAGAGACAGTGTCCTCCCGCGACTGCTCAGCCCTTCAGCAGAATCAAATCCTGCCTTTAAAAGGTGGGGCTCTCCAAGTAGGCTAAAACAGGTCTCATCTTTCATCAAGGGCTTCTAATTTTAAATTGCTGGCATGCTAAATTTTATCTTGAGTGTCTCCTGAGTCTCCACCCAGTTTGTTCAGACATATCACGAGTTTTAGACAAAAAGTTCCCAGGGCTGTGAATTCCAATCTATGTTAATACACAGCTTGCATGGGCACAAAACAATGCAAGCTTATTAGGAATTTGAATAAAATCTCATATATCAGTTTTTATATACTTCATATGGGTATAATTAAGTTAACTAACAAAAATGCTAATCTCTGTTGATATCACTCTCTGCTATCCAGAATTCACTAGGAAGAAAACAAAAACAACGATAATTGTTTCCCAGGAATCAAGTTAGAAGTCTTATTTAAATGCTACTGAGAAATGCACTGTAGCATCATTATGGGCTGCGACCTGGACTCAAACAGTAAAAGTAGGTAATCCTGCCCATTTGGAAGCTCAGTTCCTCTAAACCAGGATTACTATGCTGACAACCAACACATCTCTGGTGAGACTGCCAGTAGGAAAATCCAACTGATATTTGCTGTTAAAGCACTTATGGTTGGCAATGGGCCCATTTAGGAGAAAATGAAATTTCCAGTTTTACTTGCTAGAGCTAAATTTATGTAAGACAGGTGTATAAGCAAAATGAACTTATAAAGATATAGTTCATGTAACCAGCTACCTGTTACATTGTTTGCCATGTGTTACAGAATTCAGATTCCTTTACATAGATTTTCTTCACCTGAGAGTGCATTTTATTCCCATTGTGGACTAAGCTCCCAGAGGCTCAGTGTATAGTGAAGACAGACGAAATGCCTGACATGCTTGAATCAGGGCCACCACTGCTCTGAGGGTACATGCCAAATGTGCCTTTACAGACCTGAAAGACCTAAACTACTCCTCCATAAAGCTTAATCATTAACTGGGACATGGAAAAACCTAATTCTTGCATTTGCATTATAAAATCCAACTTCATATAAGAGTATACATGGGCATCTCAAATATTTCCAGCAATCTCTCTCCATTGTCTGTAGAAAGGAGGTCCTTATCTGTAGAATGGGGGTCAAGAGCTGCTGCAGTCTTTCATAGCTCAGTGGAATGTGTCTCCTGGGATCTCGTGCTCTCAGCATCAGAGCAGAGTAAGGCTTGTACAAAACCTCAGAGGAAGTAAGGAGGGACCAGGGAGTCTGGGGGTTCCTGGGGTGACTGCCCAAAGGGGAACTGGAGAGCCTACTTAAGTGAGTCAAGCAGATCAGAAGCACCAAGGCCTTGTGAGTTGTAGGATGTGGGGGGTGGAGGTAGGGGAAGCTGAGGTTCTAGGCCTCCTTCTTTACCCCCGATGATGGGGCTAGAAAACACAGGAGCAGGCATGCTCTTTGCTGGCAGGCCCCCTGACTCTACATGAAGGGGGCCAAAGGTCTCCCACCAAACCAGGTCACACACCATCATCCATATAAAATACACTTCAACTCTCACTTTTGCCCAAACTGATCTATGACTAGAATTTCTATTCTACATGAGAAAATTTATCACACTTAAGATCAAGTATAGGTAATGTTTTTTTACCCTCTGTTGGGAAAAAAACAAAATAATACTCTCCATTCTCCAAACTCCCCAAGCACCTTTTACACATTTCTCATGGCATCTTCCTGTCTTCCATTATGTATGATCGCATCAACTAGCAAAATGAGATCGTGAGCAATTTGCTGGCCAAGGACAGTGCCATCTTTGTATTCCCGATAGCACCCAGCACAACAACATCGCACACTGGTTGTTCGATAAATATTTACTAACTGACATATGAGGTATAAATGAAGTAGTTACAATAGAAACTATTTTCCCTTTCTATATAGAGCTCAGATTTATAATCACAGATAACACCTATTTAAGTGCTTACTCTCTGTCAAGTGCAGTTTTACATCCATCAAATCATTTGATTCACACAGCAATCCTAGGAGTTGTATGGTCCTGCTATTTCTGTTTAATAACTGAGGAAACTGAAGCCCTGAGAGGTTAAACAAACTGGCAGAGCTGGGGCTAAAACTAAACAAGTGGGTTTCTGGGCTCAAGAGTCCTGTACATTTACCTCATGGTCTGGTTGGTAGAATAAGGGTGGAGTTGGAGGTAAAAGCATTATTTCTGAAGAGTGAGTGCCGTGAGATAACATTTACTTATTTACTTATTCTCTTCTTTCTCAATTTACTTATTCTCTTCTTTCCTTTTCCTTTCTATCCTGAACTCTTTTCTTTCTACATTTCCTTCTGTTTCTACTAGGGCATTTGGTTTAAAGGCCACAGAACTTATGGCCTTTAAACCACAGCAACACTGCCTTATATAGGAAGGAAAGGGGTTTATTGGTAAAATGTGTGATAGCTCACAGAATGAGAGGGAGGCCCAAGGAAGCCAACAAGGGAAGCTTCCTGTCCCAGGCCAGAGGTCTGCTGTGTCTCCTCTAGGTATCTCCACCACGAGACCCCTCCTGCCATTTCAGTCTTCAGTTACTTGGTTCGGGTTTCACATTCCAGAGAGAAGAGGAGCACCTGCTCGGCTTAGCTCAGGACATCTTCTAGGTCAGACCCGTCAGGCTGTGTATAATGGAGAAGGGTAAGTGGTCCCTAAGTCAAACTGTGGTGGTTACCAAAGGAGAGCAGAATGGATACTGGGCAAAAAAAAGCATTCATGATACATATCTTTTATCTTAAAAAAAAAAAGTCCTTTAGGTCTTTTTCCATTCTGCCTACTTGTCCATTAAAGCCAGTGCCAGGCTCCCTCACTACTCACAGACCCCTGCTGAAGCAGGGGCCCACGGCTGAGTCACTCTTTCCTGCTGTTTATCTGGGTTCCACAATGCCTGGTGGTCCTTTCTCATCATCTCACTCCAGAGCAGACATTAACTAGGGACTTCACACTTATGTTTAGCAACTGTTAGTTAAAACACACTGTTTTCAACTCTTTCATCAATAGTCTCCACAACTTTTCATCTGAGGAAATAAAACAGGGTAGAAATTTGACCTATTTGTTCATAAAATTATCTAGAGATAAAGTATAAAGTAAGACCATGTACTGCTTGAATTTTAAACTTAGAAACTGAGTAATAAATTTAAAAATTAACAGAAAGATTAATATTTTGGTATAATCAACATAAGAAATTTCAGGTTTTAGGTTGAAACTCCAACATGAATTTTTTTTTCCCTAAGCCTCACTGGATATCCCTCTCCAGCTTCACGTATGTGTATGTACACATACATACATGCATATGCATTTATACATATATGCAAAGATGTATACACATATATACCCATATATGGATACTCTTAGTATATGATAAAGCATATATAACATACACAGGATAATTCCCAAGTGTTACCTGATTTCATAAAACTTTATGTTACTTTATGCATCATTATTCTTTTTGCCATTTTGATCAGAAAGCCATATGATAAGAGGAAAACTCATTAAGCAGAGATCCAAGATTTATCTGAGTTTATCAGGTAATGACTAAACTAAATATGCAAGATTTTAAGTTTCCAGTATAGATTAGCATATAGACCTTTATTCTTTCAAAACACAATTAAAAAAGCATTTAATTCATGTTTTGTAAAGATAACTTTTAAATATTACCTCTCTTATTAAGCCGGAGGTAACTGAGTTTAAGATGTGAATGGTAACTAGCATGTAGCAAGCCTTGCTCCCATTCTCCCAGACTACCAAATTCTGGCCGTTGTTTCCTTCTCTTCAAACACACTTTTCCTTTTGGCTTGATTCCTCTTGGCCTCTTCTTTTTATCTGCCTAAAGTGGACCTCTGTTGTTTCCTGAATTTATTTCTCTTCTGATAACTGCACCTTTTCTTTGGGTAAACTGCCTTAACCATACTTTTTTAAACTCCACAGGCTATTGTGTAATTCCCTTGGCCAGAGCAATTGGTTCAGGGTTGGACAGAACAGCTCAATTTTGGTACAACTGTTGGAATTAATTGGATAAAGATGCTTTGTTTGCAATAAGTCTTGTTACTATAAGAAAACTATAAGCCTCGAATTGCTAGGGGCCACTGTATTGGGAGAATGTGCCTGATAATAAAGAGTATATGGGATCAAGTGGACTTGGGACACTTTTGAGCAAATTTGAAACCAGATCGACCCATGAACTGTTCATTGCTTGAGGAAAAAAATTAATTTTTTGGCTGAAGCTATTTTGGACTTCTGTCCCTTGCAACATAAAGAGTTATCAAGAATACATCATCTTTCACATGTTATTGTCACTGCTTTCCAGCAAAACTCAAATCTAACTGCCAGTGGTTCTGTCTGTTGGGATTCTAGCTCCAAAGGTTTTATTCCCATTTGCCATAACAGAACAACCTAGGATGTGAGGCTTAGCTCAATTCTCATTTACCTAAATACTTTCTGATTATGCAGATTTGCATTTAGTTTAAATAGGCCCAGCTATTTAATCTAGGGTTTATTTCTGTATTCAACAAATAAGCCATCTCCAATACTACTGACTGAAGGTCTGTAATACCTGGAAGCTTACAGAAAAGCCTTTTCTCTATGAACATTTGCTAGTTGTTGTAAGAAAGAGATGAAATTAATATTCTGTTAGTTCTGTGCTCAGGGCATTCAGTTAAAGAGCAGGTCCATGGAGTGGCGGAGGGGAGGTGAAAGGTTGACAGAGTTTGAGTGAAAACAGACTTCACAAAGCCCCAGATTAACATTCAGCCTGATGGGGAGAAAATAAAAATAAATCATTCAAAACCAAATGCTAGTACATGATACTTCATCAATTAAAGTTTTGTAAATACAAAGCATTATTTTACACTGGTTTGTAGCATTGTCCTTGTTGTAAGGGAAATTCTAAGTTTAAGTCCTAGCACTGTGACCTTAGACAAAGTAATTAACCTGTCCTGGCTCAGTTTCCTTATCTGTGAAGAGGAATTAAATAATACTATACACCTCATAGAGTCATTGTGCAAAATAAATAAGACAATGAGTAATACTAATATATGTGTCATAGTTTGGGAAGGAAGGCTAATAGAACTTAACAAATGTGAGCTCTGATTAAGGTCAGACATTCTTCTGCAAAAACCAAATAATTTTCCAACAATACAGTATGTTGACAACATTCATCTAAACAAATTTCATTTGAGCATATATCTTTTTTCATGGGTTTTATTCACATACTCAGTAACTTTGTTTCATATACATATTTATGCTTCTACTCAACAGAGCCCAAGTCAACATTGTTGTCCCTAAAACTCTCTTTACCCTGCAACACCCAAAAGGAAGAGTGTGCTGTTTAATTACTTTCTGCTTTCTTTAGGTAAAGAGATTACCTGAACAATCCAAGAGAATTACCATGTTGAGGTGGCCAGTGAGAGAGTTAACACTGAAGCACAAAGTTATAGAAACAATGTTTTAAGTCTGAGCATATAAGGAAAGTATTCTTCTTTCTCTAGAATATCAGTAACTATCACTTATAAAATCTTTCCAAATGAAAGGCATAAATTTTAAGGATTTAAATATTGCAAGTCCTAAGTCACCATGCCTTATCTATTCATCATTTTACTTCTACTCATAGTCTCCAAGTGTTTGGTTTTATGACTGTTGGCTACACTGGCCCTTAGGAAAGGCCCATGTCATCACCAATACTAGAACAAGAAACCAAATGCTGATGATGTAGTGCTTCCAGATCAGTGGTTTCTTTGTTCAAGAAAGGGTAGGCAGAAAGGATTTCTTTCACCCATGAAAATGCCCCAGTTCGGTCAACATTTCTGGAAAGGATTGAATAGTTTTCAAATTCCAAAATAAGTGATTAAAAAGCAAACAAAAGAGGCTTTCTTTCCTTAGACTCCAGTGAAGAATGTGACCACTAAAGAAATGCATTAGGCCATGTATACATGGCGTGTTTCAGTCTCAGCACCTTGCAGTTTGAGAACGAGAATGACAGGAATGATTTCAATTGTCTAAATAATTACAGTTATTAGCATCATGCTCCCAGGGCAGCTGAGTATCCCACTGCGCTTGTTGGCTAAAAATAAGTAACCAAAATGTCCTTAAGAAAAAGTCAAGGTAGAAGGTAAGTATCCTAATTAAAAATACTTAATTAAGCATCATCATAATCAAGAAAAATCAGTACTTGAATTTAAGTATATATTATAATTATCATGCTTGAGAACATTACATCCATCTTGACCATAAAGATGTAACTCCTTCATATATCTTAAAAATGTGTCCAATGATGTCACACTTTGCTCCAAAGTAGATATTTGGTTAAAAATCCATTTCTATAATATTCAGCATGCTAATTAACTAGTATTTAGGCAACTGCACCTTCAAATAGCTGACACTGTGGCACCATATGTATCTCAAGTAGCAAATAAATGAAAGACCTAAAATATTCACTTCAAACTCTCTAAACTCTTTACAAAATAAGTCTGTATTCTTTCCAGAAGCTTCTACATATGCTGTTATGCAAAAATATTTATTGAATGCCTATTACGCTAGTACTATTCTGGGCCTAGGGATAAAAAAGTGAATACAAGAGAAAAAAGCCCCTGCATTCATGGAACTTACATTATAGTGGGTGAAACAGATAATTAACCAGATAAATTAAGTTTAATTTATGATAGGTTAGGTAGTGATAAGTATCAAGGAAGAAAGAAAAGAGGTAAAGAAGTAGTTGGGAAGAGTTGTTGAAGGGAAAAGGACAACTTTTAGATGGAGTACAGGGGGAAAGCCTTTCTGCAAGGGTGACTTGTGAGCCAAGCCCTGAAGAGAAAGAGACGCAATTTTCTGGGAGAACACTTAGAGTCAAGAGAACAGAAAGTGTAAATGCCAGGCATATTCTAGGCTGTGAGGAAGGCAGCGTGGCTGAAGCTGAGTAGGCAGCAGGAGAGAACTGAGACATGAAACTGGAGTGCTCCCAGCAGAGGTGGGACATGCTCTTGGATTTTGATAGGATCTCCCTGGCTGCTGTGTTGATAATAGATGCAGGCATGTGAAGGCAGAAACAGGGAAACTAGTTAGGATGCTTTACAGTGATGAGGCAAGAGATGATAATGGTTTGGGTCAAGGTGGTGCTGAAGACATGGTGATAAATTACATAATTCTGAATATATTTTGTAACTATCAGGAATTGCTGATGAATCAGAGTATGTAAGAAAAAGAAATGAGTCAATAACTACTCCAGTGTTTTTTGCCTGAGCAAGATGGAGCTGCCACTAACTGACAGGAGCAAGTTTGGTTCTAAGGAGATGAGGAAGTCAATTTTAGACCTTTTAAATCTGAAAGGCCAATTAGACATCCAAGAGGAGATGGGGAGTGAGCAACAGGAAAACAAGTCTGGAATCCAGGTAGAGGTCTGAGCTTTAGTTATCAACCCAGGTGCCATAGTTTATAGGTGGAATTTGTAGCCATGATACTAGATTAGATACTTAACGAAGTAAATATAAACAGGAAATATAAGATACCGAAGGCCCAAGCTCTTGGATGTTTAGATGTCTAGGAGATAAGGAAGAACTAGCAAAGGAGACACAGAAGGGTAGAAGGAAATTACCTATATGGTAGATCTGAATTACGTCTATGGTATTTTTAATATATGCATGTTGTTTAGTGAATATCTAAGAAAACTTGAAATGCCTTGCAGAACAAAATCTAACTCACTGTGAGCCACAGGGACAGGCACTGTACCAATTATATAATAAACACTAAACATATTTGTTGAATGAATAAATTCAGGATCTTGAGGGTTCAATTTAGCTGAACAAATATTTATTGAGCATCTTCCAGTTCCAGAAATTGAGCGAGACATTGGGAAGACAAAGATAAGTAAATAGATATCTGTCCAACAGAGGTAACAGATAGGTTAACTTGGTAGTAAATTGTTTTAATCTTTTGCCAAGGGTGGCATCAAGTCAGTAAATATACCAGGTATGGATAAAAACAGAATGTTCTTTAAAGGGAATGACAAGTCTCCCTTTAAAAAAAAAACATTTTTTGTTAAGACCTGATCCTCTACCCTCTTTTAGCAAGATATTTAAGAAATTAGTGAAAATTATGGAAAATTCATGATTCAAGAGTGTATATATATATATATATATAAAACTTTTTGAAAACACCTATTAATATACTAAAAAAGTGAAGAAAAATGAGCTACATTATAAACTATAATTTTATTCAAAATTCTATATTAAAGGCTTTTTTTTGAGGGTTCAATAAAAGTCTGATGTCAAGATACTAATTTGGAATTTAATACATAAAATTCAAAAACATTTATAAAAAACCATACGTTCTCCCTCAAATATTTTTTAAACAAAAGAACTATCTTCCTTAAAACAATTATTTTTTTTGCCAAAATCATTAACAAATTTATAGCCATACCAACACATGTAAAACTCATAGATCAAACACACACAAATGCATACACACACACACACACACACACACACACTGCTTGATGGATGGCTAGAGAAATCAGTTGTTAAATAGAGAGGCAGGTGGGCTTGAAGACAGACAGACATACAGGCATAATAAAAAAAGCTAAATGTTTAAATACTGACTTTATTGAAATTATATTATTAATCAAATATTACCCACAAGATTATTACTAAATCATGGGTAGCCATTTTTAATATTTTAAATATTTCAGTTCTACCTTCCTAAATCAAACCATTAACAAAGCAGTAATCCAGACTACTGTGAAAGAATAACTTTGCTCAGTTAGATATTTGCCTGACCCCCTCACAGAACTTGCACACGTCATACAATATGACTGCATGTCATATACGAATACACCAAGAATGAATATATACAGTTGAAATTGCTATAACCTCAATAATTGCTTCTACTTTTTCTGAATTATTTAAAATGTCAAATAATTCTAGTCCTTTATTCAACAAATATTTTCCATTTTAGTGCTCTTTACAACCTTGCTTTTACTAACCTAGTTAGTAAATAGGTCATTTTTCAAAACCTGCTTGTCAAAAGTCACATACTTTTAGGTGTTTTACTTATGTTATTCACATAGTTAAAATTCCAAAACACTGAAGTGCTAATGATTTCTGAGTCTGCTAAGTGTCTATGAACAAAATGTCATTGTTTTAATTGTTCTTAATTACACAGCTGTCAATTAACTAGTCAAGCCATTGAAGAGATAAAATATTTTTTTCTCTAATCAGATTATTGTACTTATTTTAGAAATGGAATGTTCTGGACAGAAGGCCTCAACAAAAGTTTCAGGTCCAATTAATCATCATACCTTACTTTCACTGCTTAAATTACTCTCAAAGCTTTTCATTTTTTTTCATTATTACTGCACTGCTTAGTTCCAGAAACCAGTATCTCACACTAGGATTCCAATATGTTCCCCAACTTGTAACTGGAATGATTTTTCTAAACACATATCAAATTACATCACTCCCCCTAATTCTCCTTCTTAAAAATCAGGTTTTAATCCAAGAAATTGTAAATTAAGAAGGGGCTTGGAGAATTGGTCCCTGCCTCTCAGTCACATAGCCTCACCGTGCTTACCTTCTCTGCTCAAACTTAGTGGCTCATCCACACTGAAGTATAAATGTCTACAACTGGCCACAGCCTCTCTCTTCTGGGGGTGCTGCACATGTCTGTTGTTCCTCTTGCCACTGCATAGAGAAGTTATAATCTATGACTAACTAAATTCTACTTACCCATGAAATCTCAGATATAGTCTCCTCTTCCTAAGCTCTCAACTCTGCTTTCATTAGACACCATTCCTGATCACAAGTTCAGCCTGTCTTAGGGCTCACCATAGTTTACTATCTCTCTTCCCTACTAGGCTGTAAGCTCCTAGTGGGCAGGAACTATGTCTTATTCATGGTTTTACCTCTACTATTTAGCAGAGTGTTTGGCGTATAATTAGTACCCAATCAGCATTCTAGTCGTTGGATGAATGTATTATAAAGCAAATCTATTTAGAGAGAATGTCTAAAGTACCAAAGCTTAGGGGAAAATGAACTGCAAGCCAGTAGTAGCACCTGCCAAGATTGGGTGTCTCAAGTAGAAGTGAAAAGTAAGCAGGGACCAAGTGGGACTTGGGCTTCCTGCCTGTGAAGTCCAGGCTGTGAGATGGAATGGATGACAGGAAGTATCATCATAGACTGAAGAAGCTGACTGCTAAACTTAGTCCAACATTTTTTAAATTGTAACTTTTCCAGATTGTCTTACATTGCAGAATGTCACTGATGGTTCACAGACCGGTCTCTGAAATGACAATTAATGCCCAAGATAGCAATTCCAGCCTTTTCAAAGAACCATTTGACCCACTTACTTAGGAAGGCAGAATTTTCATAAGCATCCATGATTTTATATGTAATTAACTGTTTGAGAAAATTGTGCTTTCAAAATATGGTTGAACAGAAGAGGTAGTAAATCTCCTTAATGACTCTCAAGAGCAAATTCCAATGGAGCATGATTAAGAATAGTTTCAGTTGTTTTCTGAGAAATATTCAACCTACTTATTCTATCAGTCTTGGTGGCTTATAGTATATGAGAAACACATAGGTCAGACTTCTAATTATCTTAAAACATGTCTTAAAATTTTTAATTTCTAGCCTCGATTTCTGATCTCCAACTAATAATGGCTATACCTTGCTTGCTCTTCAATTTCAGTTAGGAGTTTTAATTGAATTTTATAAAATTTGATTCAAAAAAACATTGTAGGGACGCTAGCTTCTGGTCTGGCATGTAAGGAGCTTAAAAGTTACTACTCTGTCCTAACAAATAAAATGCTGAACAAACTGAAATATTAACAGTTCTTCATAGATCTGTCAAACAGGACAACCTGCCCCCAAAACTGAAGAGACAGGCAGGCAGATTCAGAGGCAGAAACTTCTACAGGAACCAGTGCCACTACAGAAAAAACAGAACTGTAATTGACGAATTTCTGGATGCTCAGTGTGGACAAGCCTGGGACATAAAATTCCACGGGGGCCCAGTCATGCGGGAACCCCAGACTTTTTACCTGAAGGAGCTCACAATGAATATCAGATAAAAATCTCCTGTGCTTCTAGCAATAAGTGGGGAAAAGGAGAACCATTATGAAATATGGCCAAGCATTCTGTTCTTTTTTTAACAAGGCCTGCCTTAAGAAGAAACTATTTTAACAGAGCCTAAACTTCTGGGGTATTAACAGCACCTAACTGACCAGGGGGAATGGAAATGCCCAATTTACTCAGCTCCAGCCTTTCAAGTGGGAGAAGGGAAATATCCAAATGTAGCTCCTTCTAATCATCTGTTCTATCTTAAGGGGAGGAAAAAAAACAAAAAGGAAGCAAAACTGAGAAACACTGCTCAAGTTCACAGTCCAAGGGCAGAGGCTCACCAAAAGACTGAGACCTAATCATAGGACTGTATACCTACTTCCCCTACCTCAACACCTTACCACTGCATTACTGAAGGCCTATTTACTACAGTTCTTATTACCCAATGCATCAACAAAAAATTAAAAGACATACTAAAAGATGAAAAGCAAGCTTTGAAGAAACTTAACAAGCATCAGAGCCACAGTCAGATATGGCAGGAATGTTGGAATTATCAGACCAGGAATTTTAAAAACTATAATTAATAAGCTGAGGGAATTAATTGGTAAAGTAGATAACTTGCAACATATGGGTAATTTAAGTAGAGCAATGGAAATTCTAAGAATCAAAAAAGAAATGCAGAAAAAAAAGAAAATATAAAGAAAGAATGCCATTGATGAGCTCATTAGCAGAATGGACAGGGCTGAGGAAATGAAACTTAAAAAAAAAGTGTGTAATAAAGCAATAAGAATATGGAACAAGGGAAGCAAAGATAAAACAGTAACAAATATGGTAGATATTAACCCAGCTATATCAACAATCACTTGAAACATCAATGAACTAAATATCCCAAAATGAAAGAGCTTGTCAAAGTGGATCAAAAAACAAAAACAAAAACAAAACAAGACCCAACAGTACATTGTCAGTAAGAAAATGCTTTAATTATGAAGACACATACATTAAGAATAAAGAGATGGAGAAAGATATACCATTATACTACTCAAAAGAAAGTTGGAGTAGCTATATAATTTACATACAGAGCAGACTTCAGAGCCAGGAAAGTTATCAGGGAGAAAGAGGAGCATTACTTAAAAATAAAAGGTTCAACACTGCAAGAAGATATAACAATCCCTATTGTGCATGTGCCTAACAACACCACATCAAAGTATGTAAGGCAAATACTGATAGAACTGTAAGAAGAAGTGAATCTATTATCATAGTTCAAGACTTTAACATCCTCCATTAAAAATGAACAGATCCAGAACTCAGGGGAAAGATGGCCTGCCTGAGTAGTGTGGTGGAAATCTCCTCCCAAAACCACATATATTTTGAAAATACAGCAAGTACAACTATTCCTAAAAGAGTGACCAGAAGTAAAAGTACACCAGCCAGTCTACATGTGGGAGAAGTGAACATCTCATGGAAAGGGGTAAAGTAAAAAGCTGTGACCCAGCGGAACCCGAGGGCTCCCCACACCCCAGCTCACCGGCGGGAGGAAGAGAATCAGAGTGGGAAGGGAGTGGAAGCACAGGACTGCTAAATACCCAGCCCTAGAAATCTGTTCCAGGAGCACAGACCCACATTGCATGGTATTCTGGAGATTAGAGGAGCTGAAAAGCAAAGTCTAGACTAAGACTATGAACAGGTTCCCACAATTGGCTGCCCTGGGACAAAAGAAAACCAGGCACTTTAAAAGTCTTAAAGGTGCAAGGGTTTAGGAAAAGGAACGGGTGGACAAAATTGTCCTGGCACACTCAGCCCAGCAGGCTGGGAACTTTCAGAAGCTTCAGGCATCCTATATCCCTGGTTGGCAATGCAGCCCTGAGGACCCTCACCACCCTCACCAAGATAAGCAGCCGGCCGTTCATTCCTCCCCACCAGCACCTGAGTGCAAACCAGGTGTCCCTGCCATTGCTGACGACCAGCTGGAGGGCAGCCCCCCCTACAGCAACTACACAGCTAAATGCAGAGGCTTCTCCCTGCTCACGGCTAACTGGCCCAGACCCAGAGGCTGCTCCCTGTGCATGGTTGACCAGCACAGACAGTGGAGATTGGTGCTGAGAAGGGGCTGGGAGCCACGAAGGGGCTTTGTGCTCATGGCAGAACATATGTTGCTTGCCTGCAACCCCCACCAGTGCCCTAGGCTATCCTGAGGGCCACCCCACCCACGGCAGCTTAGGGCATCAACCCAGAGACTGCTCCCTGTGTGCAACTGACGGGTAAAGACAGCAGAGATGGGCGCTGAGAGCGGGAGGCAAGAAAGGGCTTTGTGCTCACAGGAGAACACACGTTGCTTGCCTGCAACCGCCACCATCACCATAGGCTAATCTGAGGGCTGCCTCAGTACAGCAGTTTAGGGGAATAACCCAGAGGCCACTCCTTGTGCATGGTTAACCAGCACAGACAGTGGACACAGGCACAGTGACTGGGAAGCAGGAAGGGACTTTGTCCTCTCAGCTGACACCTGCGCCACTTGCCAGCTACCACTCCTGTCACTCCAAGACTATGAAAAGGCAGAAGAAACTTGTTCAATCCAAAATCCCTCAAACACCAGAAAGATGGCTTGATGAGAATGAAATCACCAATCTTTCTGGAAAAGAATTCAAAATAAAAGTCATAAACATTCTGATGGAGCTACAAAGAAATATGCAAGAGCTAAGGAGCAAATTCAGGAGGGAGATAACAGAAATGAAACAAACAATGGAGAGATTTAAAAGCAGATTAGATGAGGTGGAGGAGACTGTTAATGGAATAGAAATCAGATAATAGGAATACACAGAAGCTGAGGCAGAGAGGAAAAAAATATCTGTAGGAATGAAAGAATATTAAGAGAACTGTGTGACCAATCCAAATGGAACAATATTCACATTATTGGGGACCAGAAGAAGAAGAGAGAGAAAAAGGGATAGAAAGTGTCTTTGAAGAAATAATTGCTGAAAAATTCCACAAGCTGGGGAAGGAAATAGTCTCTCAGGCCATGGAAGTTCACAGATCTCCCAACACAAGGGACCCAAGGAGGACAATACCAAGACATATAATAACTAAAA
This sequence comes from Smutsia gigantea, assembly GCA_032199065.1. Lineage (NCBI taxonomy): Eukaryota > Metazoa > Chordata > Mammalia > Pholidota > Manidae > Smutsia > Smutsia gigantea. The sequence continues at coordinate 615,751 of JAVSCE010006420.1, forward strand.
TGGCAAAGATCAAAGGCAAGAATTAAAAGCAGCCAGAGAGAGAAAATAGATCACCTACAAAGGAAAACTCATCAGACTATCATCAGATTTCTCAGCAGAAACCGTACAGGCCAGAAGGGAGTGGCATGATATATTTAATGCAAGGAAACAGAAGGCCTCGAATCAAGAACATTCTCACAGCAAGATTATTTAAATTTGAAGGAGGGATTAAACAATTCCCAGATAAGCAAAAGTTGAGGAAGTTTACCTACCACAAACCATCTCTACAGTGTATTTTAAAGGGACTGCTCTAGATGGAACTGTACCTAAGGCTAAATAGCTGTCACCAGAGAAAATAAAACCACAGCAAAGGAAGTAAACCAACTAAATAATAACCAAATGCAAAATTAAATAAGCTACCAACAAAGTCAGTCAAGGGTTACACAAAGAGTACAGAATATGACAGTGAACAGATAAAGAGAGGAGGAGGAAGAAAAAGAAGGGAGAGAAAAAAGAATCATCAGACTGTGTTTATAATAGTGTAATAAGTGAGTTAAGGTAGACTGCTAGATAGTAAAGAAGTTGCCCTTGAGCCTTTGGTAACCACAAATCCAAGCCTGCAATGGCAATAAGTACATATCTATTGATCATCACCCTAAAGGTAAATGGACTGTATGAACCAATAAAAAGACACAGAGTAATAAAATGGATAAAAAAGCAAGACCCATCTATATGCTGCCTACAACAGACTCCCTTTAAACCCCAAAGACATACAGAGAATAAAAGTGAAGGGATGGAAAAAGATACTTCATGCAAACAATAGGGAGAAAAAAAGCAGGTATGGCAGTACTTGTATCAGACAAAATAGACTTCGAAACAAAGAAAGTAACAGAAACAAAGAAGGACATGACATAATGATATATGGGTCAGTCCAACAAGAGGATATAACCATTACAAATATCTATGCACCCAAAACAGGAGCACGTACATATGTGAAACAAATACTAAGAGAATTAAAGGGGGAAATAGAATGCAACGTGTTCACTTTAGGAGACTTCAACACACCACTCACTCCAAAGGACACATCAACCAGACAGAAAATAAGTTAGGACACAGAGGCACCGAAAAACACATTAGAACAAATGGACCTAAAAGACATCTGTAGAAAAGGATACACATTCTTCTCAAGTGCACATGGAATATTTTCCATAAAAGACCACATACTAGGCCACAAAAAGAGCTTCAGCAAATTCAAAAAGATTGAAATTGTATGAACCAACTTCTTAGATCACTAAGGTATGAAAGTAGAAATAAACTGTACAAAGAAAACAAAAAGGCTCACCAACATATGGAGGCTTAACAACATGCTTCTAAATAATTGATGGATCAATCACCAAACTAAAACAGAAATCAAGCAATATATGGAGACAAATGAAATGAACAGTGCAATGCCCCAACTTCTATGGGACGCAGTGAAGGCAGTTCTAAGAGGAAAGTAAATAGCAATCCAGGCCTATTTAAAGAAGGAACAACAACCCCAAATGAATAGTCTAAATTCACAATTATTGAATTGGAAAAAGAACAAATGAGGCCCAAAGTCAGTAGAAGGAAGGACATAATACAGATCAGAGAAAAAATAAATGAAATTGAGAAGAACAAAACAATAGAAAAAATTAATGAAACCAAGAGCTGGTTCTTTGAGAAAATAAACAAAATAGATAAACACCTAGCCAGATTTATCAAGAAAAAAAGAGATTCTATACACATAAACAGAATCAGAAATGAGAAAGGAAAAATCACTATGGACATCACAGAATTACAAAGAATTATTACAGAATACTATGAAAAATTATATGCTAACAAACTGGATAACTTAAAAGAAATGGACAACTTTCTAGAAAATACAACCTTCCAAGGCTGACTCAGGAAGAAACAGAAAATCTGAATAGACCAATTACCAGCAACGAAATTGAATTGGTAACCATAAAACTACCCAAGAGCAAACCCCCCAGACCAGAAGGCTTCACCGCTGAATTTTATCAGACATTTAGAGAAGACGTAATACTCATTCTCCTTAAAGTTTTCCAAAAAATCAAAGAGGAGGGAATACTTCCAACTCATTCTATGAGGCCAGCACCACTCTAATACCAAAACCAGGCAAAGACCCCACCAAAAAAGAAAAATACAGACCAATATCCCTCATGAACACAGATGCAAAAATACTCAACAAAATATTAGCAGAACGAATTCAAAAATACATCAAAAAGATCATCCATCATGATCAAGTGGGATTCATCCCAGGGATGCAAGGATGGTACAACATTCGATAATCCATCAACATCATCCACTACATCAATAAAAAGAAGGACAAAAATCACATGATCATCTTCATAGATGCTGAAAAAGAATTTGACAAAATTCAACACTCATTCATAATAAAACTCTCAACAAAATGGGTATAGAGGGCATGTACCGCAACATAATAAAGGCCATATATGACAAACCCACAGCCAACATCATACTTCACAGTGAAAAGCTGAAAGCTTTTTCTCTAAGACTGGGAACAAGACAGGGATGCCTACTCTTCCCACTTTTATTCAACAGAGTTCTGGAGGTCCTAGCCATGGCAATCAGACAACACAAAGAAATAAAAGGCAAACCAGATTGGTAGGGAAGAGTTCAATCTGTCACTATTTGCAGATGACATGATATTGTACATAAAAACCCTAAAGAATCCATTCCAAAACTACTAGATCTAATATCTGAATTCAGCAAAGTTGCAGGACACAAAATTAATACACAGAAATTTGCTGCATTCCTATACACTAACAATGAACTAGTAGAAGGAGAAATTAGGAAAACAATTCCATTCACAATCACATCAAAAAGAATAAAATACCTAGGAATAAACCTAACCAAGGAAGTGAAAGACCTATTCCCTGAAAACTACAAGACACTCTGGAGAGAAATTAAGGAGGACACTAATAAATGGAAATTCATCCCATTCTCTTGGCTAGGAAGTATTAATAATTGTCAAAATGGCGATCCTGCCTAAAGCAATCTACAGATTCAATGCAATCCCTATAAAAAGGCTGACAACATTCTTCAACGAACTGGAACAAATAGTTCTAAAATTCATATGGAACCACAAAAAACCTCTAATAGCCAAAGCAATCCTGAGAAGGAAGAATAAAGCTGGGGGGATCTTGCTTCCCAACTTCAAGCTGTATTACAAAGCCACAGTAATCAAGACAATTTGGTACTGGCACAAGAACAGAACCATAGACCAATGGAAGAGAATAAAGAGTCCAGATAGTAACCCAAGCATATACGGTCAATTAATATATGATAAAGGAGCCATGGATATACAATGGGGAAGTGACAACTCTTCAACAGCTGGTGTTGGCAAAACTGGACAGCTACATTTAAGAGCATGAAACTGGATTACTGTGTAACTCCATACACAAAAGTAAAGTCGAAGTAGATCAAAGACCTGAATGTAAATCATGAAACCATAAAACTTTAAGAAGAGTACATAGGCAAAAAACCTCTTGAATATAAACATGAGCAACTTTTTCATGAGCATATCTCCCTGGACATGGGGAACAAAAGCAAAAATGAACAAGTGGGGTAATATGAAACTAAAAAGCTTCTGTATAGCAACGGACACACCATCAGTAGAACAAAAAGGCATCCGACAGCATGGGAGAATATATTCATAAATGACATATCCGACAAGGGGTTGACATCCAAAATATATAAAGAGCTCACATGCTTAAACAACCAAAAGACAAATAATACGATTAAAAAATGGGCAGAGGATCTGGACAGACAATTCTCCAAAGAAGAAATTCGGATGGCCAACAGGCACATGAAAAGATGCTCCACATCGCTAATCATCAGAGAAATGCAAATTAAAACCACAATGAGATATCACTTCACACCACTTAGGATGGCCAACATCCAAAAGACAAACAACAACAAATGTTGGTGAGGATGTGGAGAAAGGGGAACACTTCTACACTGCTGGTGGGAATGTAAATTATTTCAACAATTGTGGAAAGCAGTATGGAGATTCCTCCAAAATACCATTTGACCCAGGAATTCTACTCCTAGGAATTTACCCTAAGAATGCAGGATCCCAGATTCAAAAAGATATATGCACCCCTATGTTTATCACAGCACTATTTACAATAGCCAAGAAATGGAAGCAACCTAAGTGTCCATCAGTAGATGAGTGGATAAAAAAGATGTGGTACACGTACATAATAGAATATTCAGCCACAAGAAGAAAACAAATCCAGACATTTGCAACAACATGGATGGAGCAAGAGGGTATTATGCTCAGTGAAATAAGCCACGTGGAGAAAGACAAGTCCCAAATGATTTCACTCCTCTGTGGAGTATAAGAAGAAAGCAAAAACTGAAGGAACAAAACAGCAGCAGACTCACAGAACCCAAGAATGGACTAACAGTTACCAAACGGAAAGGGATTGGGGAAGATGGGTGGGAAGGGTGGGATAAGGGGGAAAAAGGGGCATTACGATTGTCACACATATCGTAGGGGGGTGCATGGGAAGGCAGTATAGCACAGAGAAGACAAGTAGTGATTCTATAGCATCTCACTACACTGATGGACAGTGACTGTAATGGGGTATGTGGTGGGGACTTGATAACGGGGGGTGCCTAGTAACCACAGTGTTGCTCATGTGATTGTATATTAATGATACCACAGAAAAAAAAATAAATGAACTGATCCAGCAGGCAGAAAATTATTAAGGACAAAGTTGAACTCTAGAGCATAAATTAACTGGATAAAATTCATGTCCATAGACTAAGTCAACCAGATATAACTGACATCTGCAGACTACTTCATCTAACAAAAGCAGAATAAACACTCTTCTCAAGCTCAAATGGACCATTCACCAGGACAGACTACATTTTGAGTCATAAAACATATCTTAAGTTTAGAAGAATAGAAACCATACATCTTCTCTCAGATCACTCAGAATTAAACTAGAAATCAATAATAAAAAGATAGCTGAAAAATTCAAACTACTTGGAGATTAAACAAAACATGGGTAAAAGAAGTAATTCAAGAGGAAATTTAAAAGTATTTTGAATCATATGAAAAGGAAAAATACAACTTATCAAAACTTGTGGTATGCAGGACACACAGGGAAATTAATAGCACTGAATGCACACATTCTAAAAGAAGAAAGATATAAAATTTTGCTTCCACTAGGAAACAAGAAAAAGAAGAGCATATTAAAAAGTAGGCAGAAGAAAAGAAATAATAATAAAAAGTAGAGCAGAAAGCAATGAAATTGAAAACAGGAAATTAATTGAGAATAATCAACAAAATAAAAAAAGCTAGTTCTTTAAAAAATATAAATAAAATGGATAAGCCTATATCCTGTAATGAAATTAAACTAAAATAAAAAGACAGAAGAATAATTTCTAAGTTATTCTTAGAATAACTAATAATAAAAAGCAGATACAAATTACTAATATCAGAAATAAAAAAGGAGATACCATGGACAATAAAAAGATAATAAAGGAACCTTATGACTAACTCTTTGCCCATATATTTGATAATCCAGATAAAATGTGCCAAGTCCTTGAAAATCCAAATTTGAAAAAATCACACAAGAAGAAATAGATAAACCTATTACACCTATCAAAAAATTGAATCAGTAATTAATAACCTATCAAAACAGAAGGAACCAAGTGAAGTCACTGATAAATTATACCAAACACTTAAGGAAGAAATGATAGCAGTTCCTCACAATTTCATCCAGAAAATAGAAGCAGAGTGAACACATGCCAACACACTCTATGAAGCCAGTATGTCACTTTAAAACCAAAACCAGACAAAGACACTATAAGAGGGATTATACAACAATATCTTTCATGAACAAAGATACAAAAATCCTTAACAATATATTAACAAATGGATTCAGTGGTGTATTAGAAGAATTATACACCATTAACAAAAGTGACTTGTTTCAGGTATGGAAGGCTGGTGTAACATTTGAAAAATCAATGTTATTCATCACACCAACAGGCCAAACTAGAAAGATCACATTATCATATTAGTTGATGCAGAAAAAAAAATTGACAAAATTCAACACCCACTCACGACAATAACCCTCAGCAAACTAGGAATAGAAGTGACCTTCCTCACTTGATAAAGAACAACTACAAAATACCATAAGCTAACATCATATTTAATAGTGAGAAACTTGAAGCTTTCCCACTAAGTTCAGAAACAAGGCAAAGATGTCCCCTTTCACCACTCCTTTCCAACATCATGCTGAAAGTTCTAATGCAGTAACAAGACAAAGAAATAAAAGGTATACAAATTGGGAAGAAAGAACTAAAATGGTCTTTGTCACAGATGACATGATTGTGTAGAAAATCCTAAAGACTGAACAACAAACTATTAAGGAATTATAGTAAATTGCAGGATTCATGGTTAATATACAAAAGTCTATGACTTTCCTATATACTAGAAATGATCAAGTGAAATTGAAATTAAAAGTTTAACATTTACATTACACTTCCCCCAAAATGAAATACTTAGTTCTAAGTCTAACAGAACATATAAAAGATCTATATGAGGAAAACTACAAAACTCCAAAGAGCTCAAAAAAGAACTAAGTAAATGTAGAGATATTCCATGTCCATGGAAAGTAAGATTGTAAAGATGCCAGCTCTGACCAATTTCGTCTATGGTTTCAGTAAAATAGCAATCAAAATCTCAGGAAGTTATAGTGTAAGTATAGACATACTGATTCTAAAGCTTATATGGAAAGCCAAAAGACCCAGAATAGCCAACAGAATATTGAAAGAGAAGAACAAAAACAGCAGACTAACACTACCTGACTTCAAGATTTACTATTAGGCTATAGTAATCAAGAAAAGGATAAACTGATCAATGGTACAGAATAGACAGCCCAGAATTAGACCCCCATAAATAACAGTCACTGATCTTTGACAATGGAGCAAAGGTAATAGAATGGAGCCAAGGTAGACCTTCAACAAATGCTGCTGAAAAAATTGAACAGTCACATGTAAGAAAAAAAATGAATCTAGACACAGACATAATACCCTTCACTAAAATTAACTCAAATTGGACCACAATCCTAAATGTAAAAACACAAAACTACAAAAATCCTAGAAGGTAACATAAGAGAATCCCCAGGTAATCTTGGTTATGTGATGACTTTTAGATACAACATCAAAGTTACAATCCATGAAAGAAAGAATTGATAGGTGAATTACATTGAAATTAAAATCTTCTGCTCTATGAAAGATGCTGTCAAGAGAATAAGAAAAGTCACATATTGGAAGAAAATATTTGCAAAAACATCTGTTATTCAAAGTACACAAAGAATTCTCAAAATTCAACAAAATGAACAATTCAATTAAAAAATAGACAACATGCCCAAAGAGATACCTCATCAAAGAAGATGAAAAATAAGCATATTAAAAGATGCTCTACATCATATGTCATCAGGCAACTGCAAATTAAAACAATGAGATATCACTATGCATCTATTAGGATGGCCAAAGTCCAAAACACTGACAAGTATGTGGACCAAAATGAAACTTTCATTGATTGCTGGTGGGAATCCAAAATGGTACAGCCACTTTGGAAGATAGTCGGATGGTTGCTTACAAAGCTAAACACACTCTTACCATACAATCCAGTGATCATTCTCCTTGGTATTTACCCAATGAAGTCAAAAGTTCATGTGCACACAAAAACCTATACACAGACATTTATAGTAGCTTTATTCATAACTGTCAAAACTTGGAAACAAACAAGATGTCCTTCAGTAGGTTAGTGGATAAAGACTGGTTCTTCTGGAGAATGGAATATTATTCAGTGCTAAAAAGAAGAGAGCTATCAAGTTATGGAAGGGCATGGAGTAAACTTAATTGCATATTGATACGTAAAACAAACCAATCTGAAAAGACTATATACTGTATAATTCCAACTATATGACATGGTCTGGAAAAGAGAACTATTGAGACAGTAAATAGACTGGCAATTTCCAAGGGTTAAGGAGAAGGCTGAGATCAATAGTTGCAGAACAGAGGATTTTTGTTTTTATTGAGGTAGAGATGACATATAATATTAGATTCAGGTATAAAAAATAGTGGTTTGATATTTATATATATATTAAGAAATGCTCACCATAATAATTATACTTATAATCTGTCACCATACATTACTGTATTATTCACTAAATTCCCTATGCTGTATTTCACATTCCTGTGACTTATTTATTTGTATCTGGAAGTTCATATCTCTTAATAACTTTTACCTATTTCACCACAATCTTCCCTACCTCCCTACCCCCTAGCAACCACCAGTTTGTCCTCTGAATCTATGAGTCTGGTTCCATTTTGTTTTGTTTTGTTAGATTCTACACATAATGAAAATCATATGGGTGTTTGTCCTGCTCAGTCTGACTTATTTCACTTAGCATAATACCCTGTATGTCTACCCATGTGTCGCAAGTGGCAAGATTTCATTTTTTTTAATGGCTGAGTAATATTTCATTGTAATACCACACCTTCTTTACCCATTCCTCTATTGATGGACACTTAGGTTGCATCCATATGGTGGCCACCTTAAATATTGCTGCAATGAACACAGGGATGAATATATTTTTTCAAATTAGTGTTTTCATTTTATTTGTGTAAATACCCAGAAGTGAAAATGCTGGATCATATGATTTTTAAATTTTTTGAGGAATCTCCATGTTTTCCATGGAGTTGTACCAATTTACATTGGTTCCCTTTTCTCCATATCCTTGTCAACACTTGTTACTTCCTTTTTTTTTTTATAATAGTCAATCTGAAAGTTGTGAAGTGATATCTCATTACGGTTTTTCTTTGCATTTTCCTGATGATCATTAGTGAAGTTGAGCATCTTTTCATGTGCCTATTATCATCTGTATGTCTTTGGAAAATGTTTATTCACATCTTCTGCCCATTGATTAATTGGATAGTTTGTTTTTTTGGCATTATGTAAGTCCTTTAAATATTTTGGATTTCAACCTCTTATCAGATACATCATTTACAAATATCTTCTCTCATTCAGTAGGGTGCCTTTGGTTTTGTTGATGATTTCCTTACTTGTGCAAAAGTTTCTTGGTTTTAGTCCCAATTGTTTACTTCTGCTTTTGTTGCCCTTGCCCTAGGAGATATATCCCCCCAAAAAACCCTGCTAAGACTGATGTCCAACAGTTTACTTCCTATGTTGCTTTTCAGGAATTTTATGCTTCAGGTCTTACATTTAGTCTTTAATCCATTTTGAGTAAATTTTTTTATATGGTGTAAGAAAGCGGCCCAGTTTCATTATTTTTCATGTAGCTGTATATTTTTCACACCACCAGTTATTGAAGAGACTGTCTTTTTCCCATTGCATATTCTTACCTCCTTTATCATTAACTATGTATGTGTGGGTTTATTTCAGGGGTCTATATTCTGTTCCTATTCTGATCCAGGCTTTGATCTATGTGTCTATTTTTGTGCCAATACCATACTGTTTTTATGACTATAGCTTTGTACTATAGTTTGAAATCAGGGAGCATGATACCATCAGCTTTGTTCTTTCTCATGATTACTTTGGCTGTTCTGAGTATTTTGTAGTTCTATACAAATTTTAGGATTATTTCCTCTTATGTGAAAAGTGCTACTGTTAATTGATAGGGATTGCATTGAATCTGTAGATGGCTTTGGGTAGTATGAACATTTTAACAATAATAATTCTTCCAATCCATGACCCTGGTATTTTTTCCCAATTATTTGTGTCATTTTTAATTTCTTTCATTAATATTTTGTAGTTTTCAGAGTATAGGTCTTTTACCTTACTGATAAATTCATTCCTAAGTATTTTATTATTTTTCATGTAACTGTAAATTGGATTGTTTTAATTTCTTTCTACTACTTCACTATTTAATGCATGGAAATGCAAATGATTTCTGTATATTAATTTTGTATCCTGCAAATTTACTGAATTCATTTATTAGTCCTAATAGTTTTTTGGTGGTGTCTTTAGAGTACTTGGAGTACTTATATATAGCATTGTATCATCTCCAAATAGAAACAATTTTACTTCTTACCAATTTTGATGTCTTTTAATCATTTTTCTTGTCTGATTGGAGTAAACTTAATTGCATATTGATACATAAAACAAACCAATCTGAAAAGACTATATACTGTATAATTCCAACTATATGACATGGTCTGGAAAAGAGAACTATTGAGACAGTAAATAGACTGGCAATTTCCAAGGGTTAAGGAGAAGGCTGAGATCAATAGTTGCAGAACAGAGGATTTTTGTTTTTATTGAGGTAGAGATGACATATAATATTGGATTCAGGTATAAAAAATAGTGGCTAGGACTTCCAGTTCTATGTTGAATAAAACTGATAGGAGTGGGCATCCTTTTTTTATGCCTAATCTTTAAAGATTTCCTCTTTCACCAATGAGTGCTGTTAGCTATGAGTTTGTCATACATAGCCTCTATTATGTTGAGGTATATTCCTTCAGTTCACATTTTGTTGTCTTTTTTTAATCATAAATGGATGTTAAATTTTGTCATATGCTTTTTTTTGCATCTAGAGAAATATCATATGATTTTTATCCTTCATTTTGTTAATATGGTGGATCACATTGATTTATGGATACTGAAACATCCTTGCATCCCTGGAATAAACCCCACTTGATTTGTTGTGAATGTCCTTACAATGTATTGTTGAATTTGGTTTACAGATTTTTGTTAAGGATTTTTGTATCTGTGTTCATCAGAGATATTGGCCTGTAATTTTTTTGTATGTGTGTCCTTTGTAGTGTCCTCTGGTTCTGGTATCAAGGTGATTCTGGCCTTGTAGAATAAATTTGGAAGCTTTCCTTCCTCTTCATTTTTTAGAACATTTTGAGGATGGTATTAACTCTTCTTTAAATGTTTGGTAGATTCACCTTTGAAGCTGTCTGTCCTAGACTTTTGTTTGTTGGTAGGTTTTTAATACTGATTCAATTTCATTACTGGTAATCATTGCGTCCAGATTTTCTATTTCTTCCTATTCCAGTCTTAGGATATTCTATGCTTACAGGAATTTATCTATTTCTTATAGGTTGTCCAATTTGTTGGCATATAATTTTTCATAGTAGTCTCATAATCCTTTGTATTTCTGTGCTGTTTGCTGTAACATCTCTTCTTTTGTTTCTGATTCTACATATTTGAGTCCTCTTTCTTGATGAGTTTGGCTAAAATTTTAATTTTATCTTTATGATTAAGGAGCTTTTAGTTTCATTGATCTTTAAATATATACATGTGAAAAAATATTTTAATGTGTGTGTGTACATATCTAGTTAATTTCATTTATTTCCACTCTGAGCTTTATTATTCCTTATCTCTACTAACTCTGGACTTTGCTCTTTTTCTAGTTTCTTTAGGTATAAGTTTAGATTATTTATTTGAGAAATTTCTTTTTTCTTTTGGTAGGCCTTTATGCTATAAACTTTGCTCTTAGAACTGCTTTTGCTATGTCCCAATGATTATGGAATATTGTCTTCCATTTTCACTTCTCTCAAGGTATTTTTTATTTCCTCTTTGATTTCTTTGTTGATCCATTGGTTGTTTAGTACCATGTTATTTAGCCTCTGGGTGTTTCTGTTTTCCCCAGTTATTTCTTATAATTGACTTCTAGTTTCATTCTGCTGTGGTTGGAAAAGATGCTTTACATGATTTCCATATCTTTAAATTTATTGAGACTTGTTTTGTGACGTATCATGCTCCATCCTGGAGAATGTTACACATGCACTTGAAAAGAATATGTGTTCTGCTGCTTTTGTCTGAAATAGCCTGCATATTCTGTCAAGTCCATCAGGTCTAATGTATTGTTCAAAGCCACTTTTCTGTCTTTGACGGTCTATGCATTGATGTAAATGGGGCATTAAAATTCCCTACTATTATGTTATGGTCAATTTTTCCTTTCATGTCTGTTAATTTTTGCTTTATATACTTAGGTGCTCTAATGTTGTGTAAATATTTACAATTGCTATATCTTCTTGTTGAGCTGATTCCTTTATCATTATGCAATACCCTTGTCCATCTTTTTTATTATTTAAGTATCATTGACATACAATCTTATGATGGTTTCACATAAACAACACTGTGGTTTCATCATTCACCTATATTATCAAGTCCTCACCGCTCTATTGTGGTTACTGTCTATCAGCATAATAAGATGCTATTACTTGTCTTCTCTAGGCTGGACGCCTTCCCCATGACCTACCTATATGGTGGTTGTGAGTAATAGTGCCCTTTAATCCCCTTCTCCCTCTCCACCCCTCCCAAACACCTCCCTTTTGGTAACCACTAGTCCCTTCTTGGTGTCTGTGAGTCTGCTGCTATTTTATTCTGTCAGTTTTGCTTTGTCTTTATATTCCACAAATGAGTGAAGTCATTTGGTATCTGTCTTTCTTTGCCTGGCTTATTTCGCTGAGCATACTACCTTCCAGATCTATTCATGTTATGGCAAATGGAAGAATTTCTTTTCTTTTTATGGCTGAATAATATTCCATCATGTATATGTACATCTTCTTTATCTATTCATCTACTGATGGACACTTAGGTTGCTTCCATTTCTTGGCTATTGTAAATAGTGCTGCAATAAACATAGGGGTGCATCTGTCTTTTTCAAACTAGGCTGCTGCATTCTTAGGGTAAATTCCTAGGAGTGGAATTCCTGGGTCAAATGGTATTTCTATTTTTAGTTTTTTGAGGAACCTCCATATTGCTTTCCACAATGGTTGAACTAATTTACACTCCCACCAACAATGTAGGAAGGTTCCCTTTCTCTTCATCCTTGCCAGCATTTGTTGTTTCTTGTCTTTTCAATGTTGTCCATCCTAAATGGTGTGAGGTGATATCTCATTCTGGTTTTAATTTGCATTCCCCTGATGATTAGTGATGTGGAACATCCTTTCATGTGCTTGTTGGTCATCTATTTCTTCTTTGGAGAACTGCCTGTTCAGATCCTCTGTCCATTTTTTAATAAGATTATTTGTTTTTTGGGTGTTGAGGCATGTGAGTTCTTTATATAATTTTGGATGTTAACCTCTTATTGGGTAAATCATTTATGAATATATTCTCATATTGTAGGATGCCTTTTTATTCTGCTGATGGTGTCCTTTGCTGTACGAAGCTTTTTAGTTTGATGTAGTCCCACTTGTTCATTTTTTATTTTATTCCCTTGTCCAAGGAGATGTGTTTAGGGAGAAGTTGCTCATGTTTATATTCAAGAGATTTTTGCCTATGTTTTCTTCTAAGAGTTTTATGGTTTCATGACTTACATTCAGGTCTTTGATCCATTTTGAGTTTTCTTTTGTGTATGGAGTTAGACAATAATCCAGTTTCATTCTCAGCCCCAGTTGTTGAAGAGGCTGTCATTTCCCCATTGTATATCCATGGCTCCTTTATTGTATATGAATTGGCCATATATGCTTGGGTTTATATCTGGGCTTTCTATTCAGTTCCATTGATCTGTGGGTCTGTTCTTGTGCCAGTACCAAACTTTTTTGATTACTGTGGCTTTGTAGTAGAGCTTGAAGTCAGGGACAATAAGCCCCCCCAGATTTGTCCTTCTTTCTCAGGATTGCGTTGGCTATTCAGGGTCTTTTGTGGTTCCATGTGAATTTTAAAACTATTTGTTCCAGTTTATTGAAGAATGCTGTTGGTATTTTGATAGGGATTGCTTTGAACCTGCAGATTTCTTTAGGCAGGATGGCCATTTTGACAACATTAATTCTTCCTATCCATGAACATGGTATAGATTTCCATTTATTGGTGTCTTCTTTAGTTTCTCTTATGAGTATCTTGTAGTTTTCAGAGTAAAGTTTTTTTACCTCCTTGGTTAGATTTATTCCTAGGTATTTTATTCTTTTTGTTGCAATTGTAAATGGAGTTGTTTTCCTGATTTCTCTTTCTGCTAAACTGTTATTAGTATATAGGAATACAACAGATGTCTCCTGCAACTTTGCTTAATTAAGTTATTAGTTCTAGTAGTGTTTTGGTGGAGTCTTTAGGGTTTTCTATGTATAATATGTTGTCTACAAACAGTGACAGTTTAATTTCTTCCTTACCAATCTGGATGCCTTTTATTTCATTGTGTTGTCTGATTTCTGTGGCTAGGACCTCCAGTACTATGTTGAATAAAAGTAGGGAAAGTGGGCATCCTTGTGTTGTTCCTGATCTTAGAGGAAAAGCTTTCAGCTTTTCACCATTCAGTATGATGTTAGTTGTGGGCTTGGCATATATAGCCTTTATTATGTTGAGGCACTTGCCCTCTATACTCATTTTTTTGAGACTTTTAATCATGAATGGATGTTGAATTTTGTCAAATGCTTTTTCAGCATGTATTGAGATGATCATGTGATTTTGTCCTTCTTTTTGTTGAAGAGGTATATGATATTGATTGATTTTTGAATATGCTTCTTGATATACTCTTTGTTTCAAGCCTATTTTGTATTGCTATCCCCAACTTTTTTTTTCCAATCCATTTGTATGGAATATCTGTTTCCATCTCTTCACTTTCAATTGATATGTGTCTTTAAGTCATAAGTGAATAGTAGCATATAGATAGGTCTTCTTTTTTATCCACTTAGAAACCCTGTCTTTTGAATGGCCCATTAGTCTATTCACATTTAGAGTAAGTATTGCAAGGTATGTATCTATTACCATTTTGTTAATTGTGTTCTGGTTATTTTTGTAGTTCTTTGTTTCTTCTTTTGTTTTCTTCCCTTGTCATTTCATGATAATTTTTAGTGTTATGGTAGTATTCTTTTCTCTTCATGTGTATCTATCATGGGTTTTTGGTTTGTGGTTACCATGCATTTCATATATAGCACCCTAAGTGTATAGCAGAGTATTTTAAATTGATGTTTACTTAAGTTTGAACACATTCTAAAAGCACTCTCCTCCCCACATATTATTTGACATATATTTATTTTACATCTTTTTATTTTGTGTATCCTTTAAGTATTGTAGATATAGTTGATTTTTCTATTTTTTGTCTTTTAATGTTCATAATAGTTTTATAAGTGATTGATCTATTATCTTTACTATATGCTTGCTTTTACTAGTGAAATTTTTCCTTTCATAATTTTCTTACTTTCTGGCCTTTTCTTTTGGAAAAGAAATGCTAAAGGAAGTCCCTTTAGCATTTCTTGTAAGGCCTGTTTAGTGGTGGTGAACTCCTTTTACTTCTGTTTATCTGGGAAACTTTAGTTCTCCTTCATTTCTGAATGATAACTTTTCTGAGTAAAGTATTCCTGTTTATCGGTTTTTTTTCCTTTCAGCACTTAGAATATATCAAGCCACTTTCTTCTGACTTGTGAAGTTTCTGAAAGCTGAAAAATTAACTGATAGTTTTATGGGCTTTCTCCTTTACTTAACTAGCTGCTTTTCTCTTGCTACTTTTAAGATTCTCTCCTTAATTTTTGACTTTTTAATTATTTGTCTTAGGGTGGAATTCTTTGGGTTCATTTGATTTGGACTTTCTGTGATTCTGAGAATTGGATGTCCATTTCCTTCCCAAAGCTAGGGAAGTTTTCAGCAATTATTTCTTCAAATAAGTTTTCTATCCCTTTCTCTGTTCTCCTTCTAATGCCTTTATAATGTGAATGTTAGTACACTTTATGTTGTCACAAAGTCCCTTTACCTTTCCACAGTTTTAAAACTCTTTTTGGCTATTTAGCTTGATTTCTACTACCTGTCTTCCAAATTTCTGATCCATTCTTCTCCATCCTCTAATCTGCTGTTGATTCCATCTACCATATTTTTCATTTCAATTGTTATTCTTCTGCTCTGATTTTTAAAAAAAATATTTCTGTCTGTTTTGAAGTTCTTACTGAATTCATCCATTCTTCTCCCAAGTACAGTGGGCATCTTTATGACAATTTCATTAAATTCTTTGTCAGGTAGGTTGCTTATCTGCACCTAATTTGATTCTTTTTCTGAGTTTTTTTTTTCTTATTTTTTCATTTGGGACATATTCCTTTGTCTCTTCCTTTTGTCTGACTCTCTGTGTTTGTTTCTATGTATTAAGTATCTCAGCTACATCTCCTGGTCCACCTAATTTGGTTCTTTTTCTGAAGTTTTTTCTTATTTTTTCATTTGGAACATATTCCTTTGTCTCTTCCTTTTGTCTGACTCTCTGTGTTTGTTTCTATGTATTAAGTATGTCAGCTACATCTCCTGGTCTTGAAGGTAGTGTCCTCATATGGAAGGCATCTTGAGGGGCCCAGATGTACAATTCCACTTTGTCACTAGATCCAGGTGCTCCAGGGTATCCCCATGTGGGCTGCAAGCACCCTCCTCTTGTGACTGGACAGGACTGCTGTGGGCATGCTAGTGCACAGGGCTTCTCCCCTTATCCAGACAGGAGTCTCTTTGGATGTGTGCTGGTTCTGGCTGAGTCTGAACACTGGATATGGCAAGATGGTAGCCACTTTGGGGAAGCACTGGTCCCAAACAAGGCTCCCTACCTTGTGTGGTGGGACAGGGGTTATTTTGGAGGTATGCTTGTCACGGTGGATCCACAGGGAAACAGTAGGGTGAGTGTTTTTAGCAAGATAGATGGAGACACACCAGCATGGGCCTGCTAGGCGGAGGGGCAAGAAAATGCACCCATCAAAACTTGCATTCCCAGAGAAGTTGTTACCAACCCTCTCCCTCTACACATACCCTAAATTAGTCAATAAATCTCCTTCCTACATGGCCAGGGTGAATTTTCAAATTGCTGCCTCTGCTGGTCTCTGAGCAAGTGAGATTGTCCATGGGTCCTTTAAGAGTGGAGTCTTGGTCTCCTATAGCCCTCTGGCTCTCTCTGAGTTAAGCACCACTAATTTTCAAAGCCAAACATCATGGGGGCTCAACTTCCCAGCACAGATCTCTGCCCAGTGTGGGGCTTGATCCCTCGCTCCTCAGTCGGGACCTCCATGCCTGTGTTATCCCTACCACCTGTCAGTTGCCATGCCAGGATTTGGTTCCTATCATGTCTTTGCTCCTCCTACCCTTCTTTTCTTTCTGTCTCTAACTTTGGAAGAACTGCTCTGTTAGTCTTCAGGCCATTTTCAGAGAGAGTTACTCTATGTGTTGTTGCAGCCTTGGTTGGTCCATGGGAGGAGGTGAGCTCAGGATCTTCCTACTCTGCCATCCTCTGCTCACCTTTGAGCACAAAGTCTGTCTAGGGCAGCAAAGCTATTCCTTATGATACTACATTGGTGGATACATGTCATTATACATCTGTCAAATTGCTTTCAATGTACAATACCAAGAGTAAACTCTACTGTAAACTATGGACTTTGAGTGATAATGACATTCAAATGTAGATACATTGGTTGTAACAAATAGCAACGTATGATGTGGGAAGCCAGCAGTGGTGAGGTTGTACATATCTGGGGATGGGGTATATGGGAATTCTCTATACTTTCCACTCAGTTTTACACTGAACTACTTTAAAAAAAAAATAAAGTTTATTAAAAGTGAAAAAAATTTAAAAACATTGTAAAAGTTTCAAAAAGTCCTAAATTCTATTTTCTTCTACTTCATAAAGATGAATGTGGGAATTGATGTAATATCAAGAAATCCAGATCTATATTAAAGAATGAAAATTACTAAATAAAAATAAAAAAATTACTAAAGTGAACTAAAGTAAACGAAACAGAAATTTGCCTTCTGGAATTTAAGACAATTATCCCTGACAAAATTCTAAAGAAGCCATTACATAATAGTCATCATGAAGAGCCTCTTTCCTCTTGTATGTTATCAACTAAAGAGTACTCTTTAGACAGGGTTGCATCTTATGCCACGCAAACTGAAAGTGCCTATTAATATAACAAAACTGTGATGTGTGGGTGGAAGCATTTAGTTTGCCACCTTGGAGCTGCACCATAATACATGTGAAAAGTTGAGTGTTTATTTTGCCTTTTATTCAGAAAGGAATCAAAAGGATATTATTAATCTATCCCTTTCTATTAAAAGTACAGGATGTCACAGTCACTGAAAATTTTTTCCTTAGAAAAATAACAGAATCATTACCATTTTATTGATTTTCCAATTATACTGAAATTGTTTAGTAAACCTTGTGAAAGCAGTATTTTCCCATCAGTAACCTATAATTCTAGATTTATAGATTTCCTCTGCATTGGACATTAAATTTCACTTCAACAATAGTCAAGATATTTTGATTCGAACAGTTATGTTTTCTAAAAACAAGAAATACTTTGCAGCATCAGGGTTTCTTTGTTATTTGAAATAGCCTCCATTTTATGTAGACTGACTATTTGTTGCATATAAATTACCAACTAAAAACAAAATTCATAGATTCGACTTTGTTTTAAAAAGTATTTTCAGAGGGATTATACCTTTTCACTGTACCTGGTACAGATTAAGTGAATACTAAGTGTATATTTTTTGAATGAAGGAATATCCCCAAAGACGTAATTATGTCTGTCTCAGCTTTGGTTCTTTCCACTGCTTTCCTGAGATCCCTGACTAAATGAATGTTGCCTTTCTCTCCCAAACCCTGTGTAACTCTTATAACTTTGACTATGTTAGGTCTATACCATAGATTATTTTGAAGCTGTCGAATCCTCTTTCTGAACTATAAAATTTTGCAGAAGGGATAGTGTCTGATTTACCTTTTAGTCCTGATATACCAATAAAAAAACTATTAGCTCCGCAGTCCAAAGCATGTGGTTTGAAAAAAGTATTTTTAATAGTATGATAGGATTTCAAATTTGTAAGTGAAAAATATACATTTTCCTAATAACCACAAAACATGCAACCTGACCATGCCTTACGGCTACTACAAATATGATAAACTGGGGCAGGGGGGAAGCAACATGTCAGATTCTCTCAGAGATTTCCTTTATGAATTTTTCAAGCAGACATTTATTTCAAAGTACTCAGAAACACTGCTTTTTTCCCTAAAGCTTTAGAATAGTGTCTTGTGTTTAGGGTACCCATTATGTATATGATGAATACAATTTCTTATCTGGGCACAAAAACACAAACACTTTGAAACAGAGGGAAAAAAAGTACGTCACATACCATGATGTGTTTTTGCTAATGGATAGCAAAGTTGTTTTTAAAGATGTAATAAATTGTGAGAAGTTTTCTAATATTTAAAAATGACATCAGGAGTCTCATTAATTTTAATAGAAATATCAAATTGATGAGGACAGCATCTTGGCCTCACAGAATAATAAAGAATTTGAGAGATGTTTTAACAAATTCTTCATCTGGTCCCACAGCCTCCTTTTACATGAGAAAAAAAAATGAACCTTAGAGAAAAGATAATGTTTAATGTTTAGCCTTGCATAGCTTTGAGTCTGAAATTTAAGTCTTTTCATTCTGGGTCAGCACTCTTTTCAATAAACCTTAATCTAATCTATTTTAGTTTTCTATTGGGATTACAAAATTCAACCCAGGTGTTATTCACTTATACCCTTACTTAGAGCTGTGATATTTCCACTCTTCATTGTATGTATTCACCTAACATGCATATCATGCAGATCTTCTCTGACATATGTACAGTTCCTGAAATATATGTGTCACATTCAGATGACTGCCTTTGTCAAGGACTTATTTCCCACTGGCCCTAGAAATGGACTAGAGCTGCCTTAATGCCTAAGGCCAATGGTCCTTCTTTTAAGCTTCTCCCTTGAGAACTACAATTCTAGCTCCACTGTTTCGCTTCAATTTCCCTTAGATTTCAGATAAATCTACATCCCTTGCCTCCCAGAGATGCGGAGATGTGCCTGAAACCCAAATAGGCACAAACCCGCAGGAAGGATGATTCTAAAAATCAGGCAGTTCATTACTTGCTGTGAAGATGTCTGCGCCTTCGTGTAGGCCTTGTCCACTGACTCCTAAGTCTGTTTATATGACTACAAATGCTTTGCAGTTGGAAATGGTGGATAGATAACTGAGTAAAAAATGTAAATTTAAAATAGCAAGAAGAAGCTATTTTTTCATAGAACTCATAGCCTATTCTGTTTTGCTTTTTAGAAAGGGAAAACTATTCCATTAGAAGACTGAATGCACCTATAAAAACAGAACTCCCTATTAGATTCTGAATAGCTGACATTCCACAGGAAATATGCACAAGTACCACACTGCCAAAACCATCATCAAAAGGACAAACACAGAGAGCATTCCTTCTTTAGGAATTCAAATAATTATTTTATCTTGAAACTAATTGGCTAAGTGACTTCCAGTTTTCCATTATGAGTATTTCATTGATGTCTTTAAGATCATACTTTTCTTAACTATGCTTATAGTGTGCATTTTTCTAAACCTTAGTTTTCCCCTTCATAGAACACCACCACAAAAATTAGATAATTTAGAACAAGTATCCATTTATATCTGTTACTATTTTTTTTTAGTCATTGAAAGTCTATACTTTTAACCACTGTTTTCCAATTATCTCGAAAACCCGGTGCTTTATTGGATTGTATTTTTCACTAGTTTATAATCTCCTTTACTGGCAAACCATTTTGATGAAAATTGCTAATAACTACCCTCTTAAACACTGAAGAATAATTGTATAGAGGCTGAGCTCTTCAATCTAGAAGCAAAGGTTCAGTTGCCTAACATACCTTTGTTACTATGGTCCAAATGTAAACTTTCACTTTCAGAAGTCTCTATACTTGGTTTCACAGATATTAATAACACAAGTATCATTGCTACAGATATGATCCACTGTAACTGAAAATCTTATTTTGTTTCACATGAACTGTTTTCTTTATATATTTTGTACCAATTATTAAATATTAAAAATTTTAAGCGGTGCATGAAAAAATAAACTTTATTCTAAAGTCAGTGATTCTTATCATGTACTCCATTCAGAAGGAATACAGAAATCTAAAAAAAATTAAAATATGGATATAAATAACTTGGTGACTGTGGAAAACTGGCATGACATGGGAAGAAGTGTGCCTTCATTTTACATGTGACCCAACACTGAAGTGGTTCTTAGAGTTGAAGGGGTTCAGAATATGTCACCTCAAAAACATATACCCCTTTGGCATAAGGATTACTTTGAGCTAAAGACAAATGAGAATCAATAAATATAGGAAGAGTTCTCTACCCTCCCCTTATCTGCCTAAAAGCAAGTTATAAATTTCCCTTTGAGGAAGGTGTTCACTCCATGTACCAGGGAGAATGATATTATCAACTAAGACAAGGAGTTGACAACCTGAGCCCACTACTTTTTGTTTCATACTTTTCTATAAATTCTTGTGCATATAAATATTAATAAAAGTTGTGTGCCTCCTTTCCTGTTAATCTGTCTTTTGTTAGTTTAATTTACATGACTTCATGTACTAAATATAAGAGGGTAGAGGAAAAGTTTTCCTCTCTGATAGAGCCATGATCAAACCTAAGTCTAACTGACGGTACACTTACATAATGAACACTATCAAAAAGTGCTTTCATTCCACTGTTCATCATAGTATGAGGGACATATCCCAGTTTATTAATACCATACCCTTGATTTATATAGCAAAGGAGATCTGAAAAATTAAATCTATCAAGAAATCAGTCGGTTTGGAAAAAAAAAGAAGAGTAGGTGCATTTCTCTCACCAAATACAGGGGAAAAAATTCCCTGTGCTCTCAGCCTTGCCCAACAGCACGGAGGCACTCCCTCGAGGTGACCCCTGCTAGACTTGTATCAGAGGCGTCCTGATAAAGAATAAATTAAATTCACAGCCTCATAATATAATATCCAAAATATTCAGGATATAATACAAAGTCCTTCATTCATATCAGGAAAATCTCAATATATATGAGGAAAAAACCGATGCTGTTGGATTTATCTGACAAGGATGTTTAATCTGCCATGATAAAAATGTTTCAGTGAGCAATTATGAACTGACTTAAATAAAGAAAATAGGCAGTCTTAGCAAAGACAGAACTTACAGAAGAATCAAAAGTCTATGGTAGAACTGAAAATAATAACTGAAACGAAATCCCAATGGCTGTGTTTAACAGCAAAATGAAAAAAAGGGGAGAAAAGGATCAGTGAACTTGAACAGAGAACAACATCAATTACTCAATCTGAACAAAAGAAATTAAAAAAAAATTAACAGAGCTCCAGGGACTTACAGGACTATAGCAAAGGTTCATCTAACACTCAGGTCATCAGAGTTTCAGGAAAGGAGAAAGAAGTCAAGGTTGGAAAATTATTCAAAGAAACAATGTCTAAAATATTTCTAAGTTTGGCAGAAGACATAAACCTGTATGTTCAAGAAGACATACATTCGAGAACACCAAATAAGTTAAACTCCAAGCCAAGACATAGCATAATAAAACTTCTAAAACCTACAAAGGAAAGATCTTTAAAGCAGCCAGAGAGAAATAACACCTTACTTTTAGGGTAAAAACAATTAGAATGACAGAAGATTTCTCATCAAAACTAAAGAATCCAGAAAGAATTGGCACAGCTTGAAAGAAAGTTAACTGTCAACCTAGAATTCTTTATCTGGCAAGAATATCCTTTGGGAATGAAGGGGGAAATCAAGATATTCTCAGAAAAAGAAAACTACTATAAAAGAATGACTAAAGGGAGTTCTTAAAGAAGAAGGGAAATTATAAAAGAAGGAATCAGGAAGGAATAAAGAACAATGGAAAAAGTAAGAACATGAGCTCTGAGAAAGGACTGAATAGGAAGGACTAGTGCAACATGGAGTGGTGCCAAATGACAATCATATGAACAAGCCATGGATGGACTGTGACTGTGGAGAGCAGCCTATGCAGTAGGACTGTGCATAACCAGAGCACTTATCTCTACTCTCTAGCACATACCTGGATCACCGATATGGCACATGTGCTTGGCTTCCTACCCAAAACACAAATCTCCCCTTTTTTCTTGATAAGGAAAATCATGATTTAGTTCTTATGAGAATTCATATGATGATTCAAGGGACTCTAGTTCCCTCCTCAGACCTACAGATTGAATTTATGATTGGTCAAAGCCAATTGCTGTAATTCCATTCCCTTAACCAATAGTTGGTTCAGACATGGGCATGAGAAGCAATTCTAAACAAGAATTCATTAATAGATACCTTCTGAGGGACTCCTGAGAAAGGTTTTCCCTATAGATAAAAACAAATGCAACAGACTTAATCTGTCCTTTTTTCCCCTAACTTTGGAAGTTACTGTGATACTTGAAAAGGAGGCAGCCAAGCAGAGACCATAAGGGGAGACTGAGCCAGAAGACAAGCCCAAATACTACAGAGAACAGACAGGATGGTGGGAAGAACTTGATTTCTTAATGACATCATTGAAGGGCTGGATTAACCAAAGCTCAAAGCTGCATTAAGCTACCTTTACATTCATATTTTATGAAATATTTTTTTCTTATCTGTTCCCCAAACATCACATTAAAATGCTAGAGAGTAGTCCATTATATGAATATACTGTAATTATGCAACTGTTTCTCTATGATTTGATCCCCAAGTTGGTTTTCTTTCTTTTCTTTTTTCCCCATTATATAGGATGATGCAAGGAACGTCTTTCAGCATGAAGCTTTATCTGGATTTATGTACTTTCCATGGACTTTGTTCTTAGAAGTAAAATAACTACCAAATGATATGGACATTTCTGGTCGGTAGTATCAAACTGATTTCCAGAAAGTGTGCTCTTATTAAATCTCCCACCAGCCATGTGTGTGGCCTGTATCACTATATCCCATCCAGCTAGACCAGATGCCATGGATTGCTCCCCAAGTGTCATTATTGTCCCTTCGTTCTTATTGATAGAAGCTTGATTTATAAATCCTGATGAGTCTGAATCAATCTTGGTAATCACATTCCTCCTGCCAGTGGTGTTTGGGGGGTGGGTGTATGATCCAGTGCTCGCCAAGGAGAAGAAATGGGAGGTTTACTGGGTAAATTGTTCATTCTTAAAAGAACAAGAGGCAATGTTTCCTGATGAATGCCGCCATATACAATAACTTGAACCAGGCCTGTCTGAAAACACAGCCAATGAACTGGAGTAAGAGAAGGGAGTTTAATGATGCTGAACCCCTGAATTAATCAATGTCAAGGATCCTTCCTTGAGTCTTCTTTTTATATAACAAATTACACATACTCATTAAAAAATTCAATGGAAAATTAGCTTTTTTCAGTCATTTTTATATTCCAAGGTAAAACTGAGAACTACTTATGTTATTACAATGAACAATCCAAAAGGAAACAGACTCATAACTGTTTCATTTATGAAGATTAACAAGTTTTAAATAAACACTGCTGTGCAGTCACCTCTTTTCAAAAGTATTAGAGTTGAATATTATTTGAAGAATATCTTTTTAAATTATAGGGTCATTAATTTGAACTGTAAGTTGGAAAAAGTCATGTTTAATTCAAAATGGTCTTCAAACAATAGCAAAAATAAATGAACACAAAGTTTGCTGTACTTACAAATCAAACACCAAGTAATGGAAGCCCTCTTCTGATATGCTGTCATGAAGTCGCACTAAAACAAAGGAAAATGGATAAAGAGAGGTTTCTGTTATACATATGCCAATGATCAACACTAAGCCAGACTTCTAATGGGTATCTGTCTCCTAACTAAAAATGTTAGCAACACTATTTATTTAGCCTCTGATAGGTCAGTATCCTTTACAACAGGGTGTGGGTTCAGAGAGACCCAGGGTTTAGGTTCTGGTTCTGATAATTATTAACTATGTGATCTTAATAAAATTAAATAACTTGTAATGAAAATAGTATCTACACTTTATAAAATGATTGAGAAGGTTAAAAGAGCCAAGAGTAAAATAATCCACATATTGTTAGGTGAATACTAAATTAATGTTAATGATTGTTGCATATCCATATGTCCAAAGTCACCAGGTCCCAGCAATTCTTCCACTGAGAGTCTCTTCCTTGCCATTCTCTTTGCTATCACCCAAGTCCAGGTTTTCACAGACTCAAGCCTTGACCACACAGAAAGCAGCAAGTAGGATTATTTTAAGAGTCTACTAAATGGTTTCCTTGCCTCTCTGCTCTCCCCTTTTTCCCTAGAAATTTCTATATAGTACTCCCTGGCTAACCTGTCAAAACAGTTTTTATTATGATACTTTCAAGCTCAAGTCACCAAAATCCATTTACCAAATCAACAGCCAAAAGTGTAAAGTTTATTTTTTAATAAAATAATCTGTTAGTTCCTTAACAAGTACTCCAAACTTTCCAATGAGCTAGACATTCACTAATAACTAGGTGGAAAAAATGTTTCTTCCTCTCTTCTGAATTGAAAATACTTACTGTCTAAACCCTACAGTAAACTACACATGTAGAACTAACTTATTGCCTTTTCTATTTTTTTTTGCCTAAGTCCCCACTTTTCTCCATCTCACCCCCACAGATGGTAAACTCTTCCTATTTATCCAAATCACTTGGGGTGGCTAGGCCTTCACTGGAAGCAATCAAAGGCAGGAAAAGCAACAAACTGGTAGGACACAACTGCTTGCTGTATAGTCATCACAAAAAGGCAATGATTTTTACCATAGCCTGCCCTTGGCAGGCTCCCCATGCAGTGATGACCACCACATGGAAAATATGGATTCAAAAGAACATTTAGATTGTGACACAAAGTACGATCATCTGTACAGGTAATCTGTAGTACTCCCAAGCTCACAGACTTAATATAATGTCCATTCTTTACAGTTCAATCCCAAACCTTCAGATATAATCCTTGGCCCACTACTGAAATCTTACCCAAATCCTTCTTCAGAAATTTCTAAGGTAGAGAAAGAGAGACTTTTGCTTCCTCCATAATCATAGATGATAATTTGTAAAATGTGGATTTTCTCACTTATCATTAAAATGAGGAGGACGTCCATAATGTAGGCAACAGGGAGCGTGGCCAATGCAGTTCAGGCCCAGAGCCTCTATCTGTCTCCCAAGTGCATGAAATGTAAGCACACTGAAGACTCCTTTGCATCTTACTTGTTTCTCATGGTGTCACCCTTGAATTCATGGACACCGCATAGCTTTATTAACTAACTCTAATATGTGTCCTTTCTTCAGTACATAGAATTTCTCATCAATACTTTCAAAAAGGAACCATATTTCATGAATCTCTGCATCCCTCACAGAAACTTGGCACATAGTAGTTTGTCTTTCACAGAATCATTTTTGAGTATTTACTACACCAGGAGCTAGGCATTTGTCCAAGTGTATGGACAGAAACTTTTACCAAAGCTCATTATACCTATATATGTCTACCACAAAATGATTGACAAACAATTCTCCTGTAACTTTAATTGCGTGAAGGGTATTCTTCAATTTGCCAGTATCAGAGATCCCTGATACCTTTGTTTAAAAATATGCTGCCAAAGAAAATCAAAAGTTTGGCTAAATATGTGTCTTCCGTTCATAGGCATTCAGCACAGCAGAGAAAGGTCATGACTGATAATGCAGTGGCTTTCTTAAATGACACAGTCTCACAGATACTTCACTGAGCAGCTATAACACCATCTATGTTTAAAAGAGTTCAAAAAATGCATGTCTACTTAAAGGAATTGATTATTCTGTGAAAATAAAATGGATTTCCATGTTGTCAAAGTTAAATGAATAGTAAAAATCCCAATGGGAACAGCAAGAAATGACTATTACTTCTTTTTTCAACTGTCTCAAGGTAAAAGCTTCAGGTAGAGGTGGGATCTCAGGTTTCCAGATCAAAGAGTTGTAGAACTAAACAAAGGTGAGAATTTCAGGTACAACCAGAGAAGCAGTATTAATTCCTGGTTATGTCTGGAATAAAAATTTCTTCGTATGATTACCAGTACCTTACTAATACTTGGAAATGATCACCATTTGGAAGTGAATTATATTTGAACAGGACAAGAGTTGCTCAGATACAAGCCTGATGATCAAACATATGATATTGTTTTTGGTCAAAACCAGTGTCACAAACGCATTTAGCCAGCAAGTGCATAACAAAGGTTACAAACAAACTATTTGGTCAAATTTACTCCTTCTGCCCCATACAATTCCAAAATAATCTCCAATGTTTCTTCCTAAGCATTTGACCAGGTGAGTTCAATTCTGAATGAGTGATGTTATAGACATGGCAGAAAAAAGCTAGCATCATCTTTACCTGGGATAAATACATACACATTTACTTCCTTTCTTTATTCCTTCCTTTCTCATGCTGCCCCCTACTTCCTTTCACTTTTTTTTTTTTAAATAACGAACTGGAAAAACAAAACTAAATGAAATTATCACAGTTTTCATTTATTAACCAGACTATGTAATATAGTCTTTACAGGGATATTTCAGATATTTACAATTACTTTGAGGATGGGTTTGTTTCCTTTTAAAACATTTATCTCTTTATTATTCTCAGAGTTGATGATATGTCTATCTAGTCTTGAAGATAGTGTCTTACACAGTTACGGACACCATGTATTTCTCTTTAAGTCTTTTCTGTCCATCAGAAGTATCCATATTCCATTTTAACGGTTTGTCAGGAGTTAAAAATTGTGTTCATTTTCACAAAAATTTACGTTAAATATTCTCTATAAATAACTGTCAGTTCATTTTTACACCAAAGGAAATACAGGATGCTCTGTTCACCACAGCTGTTAGCCTAGGACTGACTGCATGAGCAGCCGTGAGAGCACTGTGGCTACTGCATGTTGAAACGCACTGCACCATGTTCTTGCCATAAGCTGCACATGTGGGTGCACACAATTAACCTAATTGCAGTCATCCCTAAAATGCTTTTAGAAACAAATGTTAAAGAAGATAATAAGAAGAGCATTTGAGAAAACAGGTATTAATAGATCTTGGTAGTCATTTTTTCCTGAAGTTTGCTCAAAGGTAAAATTAAGTCTATGCATGCATGAATACATTTTCGTGAGCTAAAACACTTCAATAGTTCTCATCTACAATAAAAGTTTAAATTCTAGGGTACAAAGCATAGGATTTATAAGGTGAAAAAAGGTGTTTCTGAGGCTAAAATGTTTCCAAAGCTTAGTAGACCCAAGGCCCAATCCTTTTCCTCTTTCTTCTGCATATATTATCAATTTGGTAGTTTGCATTCAAATTATCATGGGATCATTACTTTCTCTTTCTGTCCTATGTTCTTGTATAATTTTGCTGCAGTTTCTAGCTAGTACTAGCTCCATGAAGGGGCCAATGAGTAGTGATCCGAGAAACATAATTTTACTTAAATATGAAAGAAGTTTCCTATTTACTTTAATACGTTATCTTTCACTTAAGGGGTTAAAAGATATAAAATGACAATAGCACTTACTACGCCACGCACTATTAAAATAATTTTTACAAGAGTTATTTTAGTTAATTTATATAACCACCATAAGGATGCTTTCCCATCACCTTTTACAAATAAGTACACAGGTTTAGAGAGGTAAAGGAAACTCCCAAAGCTTAACAGCTAGTAATTGGCCAGGCTGGGACCATAATCTCGAGCTGGAGGATTCCAAAGTTCTGGTTCTTGCTCAGAATACTATATGGACTCTCTAAAATACATCTGTCAACAAACTACTCCTCAGTCACATTGCAGAGTATGAACTGGTTTGTCAGGGTAAAATAGTATTTAAAAGAACGAAAAATAGTTACAGTGAATAGAGAAAGAAAAGAAGTGCTACTAAAAATACTACACAAAAAGAGAACAATATTTTCTAGGTAGAAAGTTTAAAATGTGATGCCATAATTTGGGGACTGTAGAGACACTTACAAAATGTCTAAGATACACAGCCAACACCAGACACCTCTGTTGCTCTGTACGGTTCCTAAATCCCTAGAAAATTGTTAATTCTCCTCTTCACTTCAGATTGGGAATGTTAGCAGTTCCAGTGACTCTGCTCTTTTACCTGATATGACATTTAATATACTAAACAAATCTTAATTAGTTTAGTAATCTGGAAAACTTACACAACACATAAAATATCATGAATTTATTTTTGTTCTCAAAATTAACACTCCATGTCACAGACATTATGATCGCATGGAAGAAAGAGAGGTATGTCTGCACTGTATTGGGAAGTGGAAGTGGTGTGCAACAAAGAAGAGGGGAAGAGTAAGAGAATTAAAGTCCAGAAGCCATGTCAAAATTGCTCATTAGGTACATGTTACATATTTTAATGACACATATTTGCAACATTTCTGTCAAAAGGAAGTGAACATATTCTCTTATGTTGATTTATTATCTTTCAAAAAAAACTAATAGAATACACAGTCATTTATTTCAATTTCAGCATACTTCCTTCCCCCTCCATTTCCAAAGGCATCCTCCAAATAAAATCATGGTTGGTGATTACAATTTTGTGAAATTATTTATACAACATATTATTTCGTTTATTTTATACTTCTTCTTACTATTCCATTCAACCAAACTCACTTCCAAATGTTCCCTACTAGAATTTATTATGGGGATGTGACAACTGGCAAGTTATTACATCAGTGGCCCCCAGTGGAACATGTCTATCAATATTTATGTCCTGTGCAGTCTCCTCTGACACTGACTCTGGACCTGGCTGTGTGATTTGCTTCGAGTGATTGGCATGTGTGATGAAGGCAAAGACCCAATAAACCTTTGTACAGTGAGGCTGTCCTTTGGAAACCACATGATATTCTAAAACAAATTTCTGGTTAGACTATGAGAAGAGGCCGCATGGAGATCCTGGAGAATGAGAGGCTGTCTTGACATTCCATCACTAGTGGAGCTCATAGCTGAATGCAACTACATGAGTGACCTCAGTTACACCACATGCAGTGGGACAACTAAGCTCAGTCAGTCCACAGAATCATGGGAAATAATAAATTGATGTTGTTTAAAGCCATTACATTTGGATTGGGAGTTGCTAGCCAGGAGTAGATAATTAAAACAGGAAAGACAGTGTGAAATTTGTGATTGACCCACTGTCCTCAAATCATTCTTTGATTACCATAAGCAATTTTTAGCAGAAAAAGAATCAATTTCACCTCAACATGTGAAAGAATAATTATAAATCTCTAAGCTGAACATGGTAGGGCAATACTGCCAATGTTGCCATAATACTAACAGAGTAATGTCATACAGAACAGATTGTATTGAATCCTCATAATCACTGTTTGTCAGCTCTGAGCAATAATTCTGGTTATAAATGTGGTAGATACTGCACCTTCAGCTTTGCTGTGTGGCAAGGATTGAGGTAGTTGGATTGCGTTCACATCCTGGGATGCAAAAACGGCAACTTGTAAGTTAGACACTTTTTATATTCCCATCAGTAGTTAATTATACTTCACAACTAGAGCAAACACTAGCCAAGCCATGACGTGTGATGAGCCAAGGCTTCTCAAAAGAGGGATGCCAACATTGAGTTCATTTGTTAATTAAAAAAAAAATTAACTAGACTTAGGCATTATGATAGTCAAACGGTAGCATCCAGAGAGAAATTTCAGCTAACCTATTACTATGGCTTTTTTGTGATAAAGCTGATCATTTCTAGAAATAAAAGTTTCCAAGTAGAAAATACAGAAGCACTGAGAACCAAATTCAAAATCAAAATAACATCTCTAGAAACTGAACGTGAACCTGCATCTGCGCTTTATATCCTTAATCTGTTTTTTACAACACAAATACTACATCTAACAAAACTACACAATTCTTTTTTTAAATCTTCTAGTATAAAAGATATTAATTTAGGTTCATATATTTGAAAAATATATGTGTTCTATTGCTTTGAAATACGGATCTAAGTATACTTTTTTTTTTGAGAAGGAAAATAGGCAGATATACAGTTATTTTTTTTTTGTTATTGTTATCAAAGTCAGTAGTCTTATACTATTTATACTTTGAATTTTCTTTACTCAATATGACACTTTTTAAATTGGGGCATAAAAAGTTTGGGAATTTGACTTCGCTGGCTGAGGCAACAAACTGGTCAGGCACAGAAACCATGGTCTCTCCTAATTTTAGATATTTGAGCACATAAATTTCTAAAGTTGCATAGGCATAGCATTTTTGACAAGATATTTAGCAATATGCCCCATCAATAAATGCCAAATAAGCCACTGTCCACTACTCAAAAATTAACCTTAACATCAGAAATCCAAAATATTTTAAGAAAGTCTCAGATATTTTTCCCATGACAAAAAATTTTTTTTAATTTAATATTAACTAATACTAAATAACATTTAAAAGCAATTCACTGCTTATGCTTAAAAAAGGTAAGTAAAATAAGAAATTATTGAAAAAGAGCAAATGTAATTGTTACATGAAAACTCAGTAGGGAATACCAACCATATTAGTTCTTAAAATATTCTGAGAGTACATAAAAATGTCATAGGATCCTAAAATCAATCCTGAAAGTAAAAGCATATCAACTCTGCTGTCCATGATCTCCGTCCTTACTCCTAATTTCCACCCACTTTCCTGATTTCCCATTAAAAGTCAAGTTTACATTAACTTCAATATTTGCAGGATCATGTTACTAACATGTCAATAACACAGAATAAGACATGACGTCTTTTAGTGGGCCAGAGTTAGTTATAAACCCAGATTATTCAAAGGGGCTTCTGGCTGGTCAAAATACATATTACTTAGGAGAATTTCAAGTTGGGAAGATGGTAGAAAATGAGGAGATACATCAGTGACGGCTAACTATATGGTTACCAGCAATACCAAACACAAGATACTGCTAATAACATGAGAGAGCAAGCAATTCTTTTGCTTGAAATAAAAAAGTCATAAATAAATGGCTAACTAAAAAATTTCAGATGAATGAAGTAGAAAAGTAAATGGATAATTCAATAAACACACTTGCCAGCTTTATTTTTAATAAAATTATGTATATAAGGGGAAATTAAATGATAGGTTTATTACTAAGCCTAGTAATACCTGGAAATATTCTTTGTTTTCTTTGAAAAGTGAGATTATGTTGTTGCTTATTTAATTATGTGATTCCATTTTACTTATTATAATTTGCTTTTTGGAAAACTTAATACTCATTTCAAGATTCTTAATTAAAAAATTTTTTTTCTTCTCTTAATTCTGCATCAATATCACTTATCTTATGTATTTCAATAGGTGGTTCCAAATTTCATTTTTTTCTTGCCTTATCTTTTAGTCATCCATTTGCCAATACTTATATAAAGCTAATCGGTGATCACTCACAGATAATATCCTTCAGCATTAGGAATATTAAAAAAGAAGAGAAAGTACTGTCATCAGATGACTTGCTTATTACAGAAATCTCAAGATGGTGTATTTTCTCATTGTAGTTTAATTACAAGGACCTCACAGAGCTCTGTGCTAATACCATCTTTCTGTTAAAGTGAGACAAAATGTACACACCTATTTACTATGTATTAAATGTGTAGAAGTGTCTGGTTAAGAAGATAAGAAAGGGGGGACTTCTGGGAAGATAGCGGTGTGAGCGGGGCAGCAGAAATCACCTCCCAACACTTTATTCATCTACGAAAATACAGCAAATACAACTATTCTTAAAAGAGAGACCAGAATACAGAGGAAAGTGCACTGCGTGCAGCTACACCAGAGAGGACTTGGTACCCCGTGAGGCGGTTTTACAGAGCCCAGCTGACATATGTGGCACCAACCAGCAACCACTCGTTTCAACATGAAAAGACAGAGGAATATGGTACAGACCAAGCTCACCCAGACCCAGACAACTCCTGAGAGGGAACCTGAAGGGATGGAAATGCAGAATCTTCCTGAAAAAGAATTCAGAATAAAAGTCATACCCATGCTGACGGACCTACAGAGAAATATGCAAGAACTGAGGGAGGAAGTGAGGGAAGTCAGGAAAGACAATGCAGAAATGAGACAAGCCATCGACGGGCTCAGCAGCAGACTGGATAAGATGCAACAGACTGTTAATGCAATAGAAATCAGAGAACAGGAACACAGAGCAGCTGAGGCAGAGAGAGAGATAAAAGGATCTCTAGGAATGAAAGAATATTAAGAGAACTGTGTGACCAATCCAAATGGAACAATATTTGCATTATAGGAGTACCAGAGGAAGAAGAGAGAGAAAAAGGGATAGAAAGTGTCTTTGAAGAAATAATTGATGAAAACTTCCCAATGCTGGGGAAGGAAACAGTCTCGCAGTCCAAGGAAGCCCACAGATCTCCTAAGACAAGGGACCCCAGGAGGACAACACCAAGACACATAATAATTAAAATGGCAAAGATCAAAGATAAGGACAGAATATTAAAGGCACCTAGAGATAAAAAAAAGATCATCTTCAAAGGAAAACCCATCAGACTATCATCAGACTTCTCAACAGAAACATTACAGGCTAGAAGAGAATGGCATGATATATTTAAAACAATGAAACAGAAGGGCCTCGAACAAAGAATACTGTATCCAGCAGAATTATCATTTAAATATGACGGAGGGATTAAACAATTTCCAAAGAAGCAAAAGCTGAGAGAATTTGCGTCCCATAAACCACCACTACAGGATATCTTAAAGGAACTGCTCTAGAGGGAAGCACTCCTAAGGCTAAAAAGTTGTCACCAGAGAAAATAAAATCATAGCAAAGAGAGCAGACCATCCAAATACTAATTAACGCAAAGAAAAAAACACCTAGTATATAAAGAATGGATGAGGAAGAATAAGAAGGGAGAGAAATAAAGAAACGTCAGACTGTGTTTACAATAACTTAACAAGAAAGTTAAGTTAGATTGGTAGAGTGTTAAGAAGCAACCCCTGAACCTTTGGTAACCATGACTCTAAAGCCAGCAATGGCAATAAGTACATATCTTTCGATAATCACCCTAAAAGTAAATGGACTGAATGCACCAATCAAAAGACACAGAGTAACAGAATGGATAAAAAAGCAAGACGCATCTATATGCTGCCTACAAGAGATTCACATCAAACCCAAAGATATACACAGACTAAAAGTGAAGGGATGGAAAAAGATATTTCATGCAAACAACAAGGAGAAAAAAACAGGTGTTGCAGTACTTGTATCAGACAAAACAGACTTCAAAAGGAAGAAAGTAACAAGAGATAAAGAAAGACATTACATAATGATAAAGGGATCAATCCAACAAGAAGATATAACCATTATAAATATATATGCACCCAACACAGGAGCGCCGGCATATGTGAAACAAACACTAACA
Organism: Smutsia gigantea; assembly: GCA_032199065.1. Taxonomy (NCBI): domain Eukaryota; kingdom Metazoa; phylum Chordata; class Mammalia; order Pholidota; family Manidae; genus Smutsia; species Smutsia gigantea. The sequence continues at coordinate 649,928 of JAVSCE010006420.1, forward strand.
GAATTAAAGGAGGAAATAGACAGCAATGCATTCATTTTCGGTGACTTCAACACACCACTCACTCCAAACGACAGATAAACCAGACAGAGAATAAGTAAAGACACAGAGGCATTGAACAACACACTAGAACAGATGGACCTAACAGACATCTGCAGAACTCTACACCCAAAAGCAACAGGATACACATTCTTCTCAAGTGCACATGGAACATTTTCCAGAACAGACCATATACGAGGCCACAAAAAGAACCTCAGTAAAGTCAAAAATATTGAAATTCTACCAACCATCTTCTCAGATCATAAAGGTATTAAACTAGAATTAAATTTTAGAAAGAAATCAAAAAGGCTCACAAATACATGGAGACTTAACAACATTCTCCTAATTAATCAATGGGTTAATGACCAAATCAAAACAGAAATCAAAGAGTATATGGAGACAAATGACAACAACAACACAAAGCCACAACTTATGTGGGACGCAGCGAAGGCAGTTCTAAGAGGAAAGTATATTGCAATCCAGGCCTATTTAAAGAAAGAAGAACATTCCCAAATGAATAGTCTAAAGACACAATTACTGAAATTGGAAAAAGAAGAACAAATGAGAACCAAAGTCACCAGAAGGAGGGACATAATAAAGATCAGAGAAGAAATAAATAAAATTGAGAAGAACAAAACAATAGAAAAATCAACGAAACCAAGAGCTGGTTCTTTGAAAAAATAATCAAAATAGATAAACCCCTAGCCAGACTCATTAAGAGAAAAAGGGAATCTACACACATAAACAGAATCAGAAATGGAAAGGAAAAATCACAACAGATGCCACCGAAATACAAAGAATTATAAGATAATATTATGAGAATCTATATGCTAACAAGCTGGAAAACCTAGAAGAAATGGACAACTTCTTACAAAAATACAACCTTCCAAAACTGACCAAACAAGAAACAGAAAAACTAAACAGACCAATCACCAGCAATGAAATTGAAGCGGTAATCAAAAAACTACCCAAGAACAAAACCCCCGGACATGATGGATTCACCTCTGAATTCTACCAGACATATAGAGAAGAAATAATATCTATTCTCTTTGAAGTTTTCCAAAAAATAGAAGAGGAGGGAATACTTCCAAACTCATTCTATGAAGCCAGCATCACTCTAATACCAAAACCTGGCAAAGACCTCACCAAAAAAGAAAACTATAGACCAATATCCCTGATGAACGTGGATGCAAAAACACTCAACAAAATATTAGCAAACCGAATTCAAAAATACACCAAGAGGATCATACACCATGATCAAGTGGGATTCATCCCAGGGATGCAAGGATGTTACAACATTCGAAAACCCATCAACATCATCCACCACATCAACAAAAAGAAGAACAAAAACCACATGATTATCTCCATAGATGCTGAAAAAGCATTTGACAAAATTCAGCACCCATTCAGGATTAAAACTCTCAACAGAATGGTATAAGAGGGCAAGTACCTCAACATCAAAAAGGCCATATATGAGAAACCCACAGCTAACATCATACTTAACAGCGAGAAGCTAAAAGCTTTTCATCTAAGATTGGGAACAAGACAGGGATGCCCACTCTCTCCACTGTTTTTCAACATAGTACTGGAGGTCCTAGCCACAGATATCAGACAAAACAAAGACATACAAGGCATCCAGATTGGTAAAGAAGAAGTCAAATTGTCACTATTTGCAGATGACATGATATTGTACATAAAAAAACCCTAAAGACTCCACTCCAAAACTACTAGAACTAATATCTGAATTCAGCAAAGTTGCAGGATACAAAATTAACACACAGACGTCTGTTGCTTTCCTATACACTAACGATGAACTAACAGAAAGAGAAATCAGAAAATCAATTCCATTCACAATTGCATCAAAAAGAATAAAATACCTAGGAATAAACCTAACAAAAGAAGTGAAAGACCTGTACTCTGAAAACTGTAAGACACTCCTAAGATAAATTAAAGAGGACACTAACAAATGGAAATTCATCCCATGCTCTTGGCTAGGTAGAATAAATATTTTCAAAATGGCTATACTACCTAAAGCAATATACAGATTCAATGCAATCCCGATCAAAATACCAACAGCATTCTTCAATGAACTGGAACAAATAATTCTATAATTCATATGGAACCACAAAAGACCCCGAATAGCCAAAGCAATCCTGAGAAAGAGGAATAAAACAGGGGGGAATTACGCTCCCTGACTTCAAGCTCTACTACAAAGCCACAGTAATTAAGACAATTTGGTACTGGCACAAAAACAGACCCACAGACCAGTGGAATAGAATAGAAAATCCAAACATTAACCCAAACATATACAGTCAATTAATATTTGATAAGGGAGCCTGGGATATACATTGGGGAGATGACGGCCTCTTCAGCAGCTGGTGTTGGAAAAACTGCACAGCTACATGTAAGAGAATGAAACTGGATTACTACCTAACCCCAAACACAAAGGTAAACTCAAGGTGGATCAAAGACCTGAATGTAAGTCATGAAACCATAAAACTCTTAGAAAAAAATATAGGCAAAAAGCTCTTGGACATAAACATGAGCGACTTCTTCATGAACATATCTCCCTGGGCAAGGGAAACAAAAGCAAAAATGAACAAGTGGGACTATATCAAACTAAAAAGCTTCTGTACAGCAAAGGACACCATCAGTAGAACAAAAAGACTTTCTACAGTATGGGAGAATATATTCATAAATGACATATGCGATAAGGGGTTGACATCCAAAATATATAAAGAACTCAAGCACCTCAACAAACAAAAAGCAAATAATCCAATTAAGAAATGGGCAGAGGACATGAATAGTCACTTCTCCAAAGAAGAAATTCAGATGGCCAACAGGCACATGAAAAGATTACTAATCATCAGAGAAATGCAGATTAAAACCACAATGAGATACCACCTCACCAGTGAGGATGGCCAACATCCAAAACACAAACAACAACAAATGTTGGCAAGGATGTGGAGAGACGGGAACCCTCCTACACTGCTGGTGGGACTGCAAATTAGTTCAACTGTTGTGGAAAGCAGTATGGAGGTTCCTCAAAAAACTCAAAATAGAAATACCATTTGACCCAGGAATTCCATTCCTAGGAATTTACCCTAAGAATGCAGCAGCCCAATTTGAAAAAGACATATGCACCCCTATGTTTATCGCAGCACTATTTACAATAGCCAAGAAATGGAAGCAACCTAAGTGTCCATCAGTAGATGAATGGATAAAGAAGAGGTGGTACATATACACGATGGAATATTATTCAGCCATAAGAAGAAAACAAATTCTACCATTTGCAACAACATGGATGGAGCTCGAGGGTATTATGCTCAGTGAAATAAGCCAAGCCGAAAAAGACAAGTATCAAATGATTTCACTCATATGTAGAGTATAAGAACTAAGAAAAAAACTGAAGGAACAAAACAGCAGCAGACTCACAGAACCCAAGAACGGACTAATAGTTACCAAAGGGAAAGGGACTGGGGAGGATGGGTGGGAAGTGAGGGACAATATGGAAAAAGAGGAATTACGATTAGCAGATGTAATGTTAGGGGGGCACGGGGAGGGCTGTACAACTCAGAAAAGACAAGTAGTGACTCTATAGCATCTCACTATGCTGATGGACAGTGACTGTAATGGGGTTGGTGGGGGGGACCTGATGAAGGGTGTAGTTTAATCACCATAATATTGCACATGTAATTGTAGATTAATGATACCAAAATAAAGTTAAAAAAAAAGAATGTACTTAAGAAGGCAGTTTTATAATTATAAATACACGTGTTAAGAAAAAAAAAGAAGACAAGAAAGGGCTGTAAGTAATTTATCTGCTCTTTGTACCTGAATAGCATCACCATCGTTCCAATTGTAGAATCCAATAGGGTTTCACCCCTCTGCCTTCTATAATCAGGGTCAAAAAGAGAAGCCCCATTGTTGATAACTGCACAGCAGGCTGCTCAGCTGGCTCCACATTTATCAGCAAGACACAAGCACATTAAATATGTTAAAGTCGTACGACACTTAGCTACATTATAATATTAAACAAAGGCTATATGACTTATGATATATGATAAACTAGGGATATCACCCAGGAAGGAGACTATCATACCAAAGGACATACCAGCTAAGGATCTTTTTTCAAAGGGAGATCAAGGTAGCATTTAACACACGGATAAAATATATTGAAGTGAATTTTACATTTAAGGTAATTATAGAGATTTGTGAAACTTTTATTTGAGTTTTATTCATATATATTGTATACTAGGTCATGATAAAAGGCCCCCTCTCCCTTTTTTTCTACTGTAGATGACAGTAAAAAAACACTTGCTAAGCACTGGGTTACATGAGCCTTTAATAGGATCCTATAAAGTCCTTCTGAACTTTTTGTTTTTACATTTCTACATTTCTGGTTATTAGGCTAACAAACAGTACAGAAAATAAACAATACAGTTATTACCAATACAAGGGTGAACACAATCTCCTAAATGTGAGACTTTTCCCTCTTCAACATTCCACCAAATTTAAATTTAAAACATACTTCATTTTATTTTGGATTTGTTTTTAATGAATAACTAGAAAGATAACTTCAAATACTTATCTTGCCAAAATAAAAATATGCCCTTTTCAAAATTTTACCGAGCAAATGAGTTGCTTTTCTGACAACAGTCCATAGAGAACAGAGTGAATGGAAAAACTTACTAGATCATTCTCTCTTTGCAGCTTACTATCATATTATTTTAACACTTGCAACTGAATTTCCCCTAGAGACACACCAGCCCAAATGCTCTTTCCAACCCTTTTCTGAAAATTCATTTCTTGTACATTTTTCCAAACTTGATTTATCCTATGAAGAAGAAATATATGAGTTTACAATTCTACTACAATGATAAGAAATGCAATGTAAAATTGTAGCTGATATCCATATCATATTATTTCATAATATTTTTCAATTAACTATTAAAAATATCAGTTTATTTCCTCTAGATAATATATCCAAACATGAAGCACATGATAAAAAGCATACTATAATCCCAGGCTCACAACTGAGGAAAACCATGGAAAGTGATTTATGAATTTATTGAATTAGGTATCTTTGGAATAATAAAGAATATTAATAAATACAGCTACAGGCTGTATTTAGTTATCTTCTAAACAGTTTTAGTATCTTCACACTCAGTTTAAATTAAGTTTTTCTTCCTAGTTCTTATTTGCCAGATAGGAATATTGGAAAAAAATGAATGAATTTTAATTCATTTTAAAATTTGTTTTCAATAACAAAAAAATTATACATTTTTTGATAGAAATTGGTTTTGCCATCTCTATTCATGAGCGAAACATGTCAAACTGTCCTCTAAAACTGTACAAAAAACATTAATAGGAAATACATTTCAGATTTATTGGTAAATATTTTTGCCTCTTTAATCTTGCCCCTAGTCTTCCTTCAGAGATTAAGCCGAAGGGATAATGTTCAAGAAGCTTCATAAACACTGTATCTAAGATTTTTAAGAAACAGTGGGAGGTGTATAGTTCAGTCTTTCAGTCATTCAGCCAACTGTCTTGAATGCTACATAATGAGGATATAACTGTGAACTAGTCAGTCTTGAGGGCAAAATCCCCTTGCTAATTTTGTGATTGTATATACTAGATAATCAGATTCACAGTTCAAACCTACCCCAGTAGATTTGTTTTATAGTCTCATTGTCCACACCTATGGAAACATATGAACACAAATATGTGGCAAGCAAATCTAAACAACCCATCAGTTAACTTTAAGTGCCTATAAAATGTCTTCCTCTATATGGGGCTACTAAATCAAAAAGTCTTTATCCATTCACCAATTGATTTTATCAAACAACATATTTCCCTGATTTTTCTTTCTTCCTGAATTGACTTGCTATTAAGAAAATTTATCAAGTTGTTTAACCTGGAAGATAAATTTCCTAATGAACAATTAGTAATGTCACATCCCCTGTGGCCTACCAAATACATTATACACAGGTAGCCATCATTTCAAAATGCAAATCTGATCATATCACTCTTGCCAGGCTTAAAATTGTTCAAAGGCTTCCTATTGATTTTATGTCAGGGAGCAAACTCCTTAACATGACTCACTTATCATATAATTTATCATCAAACTGGGACACTTTTGAGAATAAAAGAGGGTGATTAATATTTACACCAGTAAACCAGGGCAGCCCCTGGAAAAGAGGTTAATGTGGTCAGCCCATCCATAAGGCTCTACCTCTTCAAATTTCCTCACATTTTCCCTCCCCTTTCTCTCCAGTTCCCTCCAGTAACAAGCCACATCATCTCCACTGTTAATTCCTTGGCTTGACAGTCTCTTTCCCCCTCTCCAGGTTACCTCTATCTATCTTTTAGAACTTACTTGAAGCATCACTTTGTCAGCAAAGTCCCCTCTGGCCTCCCCAACGAACTCACACACTCTCTCTCCTTCACAGAACTGGGCACCCTTGCCACAAGACCTTTGACTGTGGGGTCACAATTTGACTAGCACTGTCTCTGCACTTAATTGATTCCCTTGAAAGACTAGATTCATATGCCCCTAGACAATACTTTAATAGCATCAAACATGCTCTATTAAGAATATATATACTTATATATATATATCAAACCTGCAAATGGGCAAAAAGACAAATACATGTTGTTTGAACATCATAATGGAACACTGTCTAAGTAGCTCACCAAAGATTATCTAATTCTCTAGGATATTAAGTAAATCTTTGATATATATATATAATGCTTTGATTGGTATATAGCATCCCACTATATTTAACCAGTCCCCTATGGAAGGATATTTGGTTGTTTTGTTCTTCAGCCCTATTGCTCTCACTCATCCTCAGTGATCTTCTCATTGTTTACTGAAGGCTTATATAACAACACAGAAGCCAGGATCTCAAGGTCTTCTATGGTCCAGAGATATTTAACTGACAATCTGCTGTTTGTATTTCATACTGCAGACAAGCAGGGCTTTTTCTTGCTGTTCCCTAAGGGACTTATACTCTTTGACCTTTGACACCCAAGAGCTTCCTTTCCTGCTCCAGTCTTGGCATGGAAATCCTATTGATCCTTTAAGCTCAAATGCTAACTACTCATGACGCATGGACCTGACATGGCCTCTCCTTCATTTTCTGCAGTCCTTTGAACCAAAATTCAGGTAAATTTAAGCAAACAGCAAAGTAAAAATTACCCATTAAAATATAAAAATATGAAACTGAATCAATCTTGAATAAGTTTAATCATTTTGGAAGTAACACATTCTAAGATTTTTTGATACATAATCAGGTAGACAAAAATCAGAAATTATATCAAATTTACATCTGGAGCCAAGTTATACAATGGAAATATCACTTGAATATAACTGAAGCAAAACAAAACTAAAACAGAATTAAATCTTTTCAGTCATCATGTAACATGCTTGGTTTAATAATAATATTTTTGCAAATTGGTGAAAAAGAGAGAAATGGAGAATATGAATTACTATTGTCTCTAAGTGCTTTAATCGGTTGAAATGAACACTCCTGCTCAAGTAGCAGAAAAGTTGGTCACATTCATTTCCCCTGATTTTATATAATTAAGCAACTTTCTCTTTTTAATGTGCCTTCCAATGTGAACTCTCATACAAATGAGACAACACACTGAGCAGTCAACAGGGTATTGCCCCAGGAGGTACTGGGCTCCTTGAAATCTGGTGCTCTATTTCTGGCCTTTGTATTCACTGTGACTAGTATACTCTGGCATATGGAAAAAACTAGGTATATGCTTATTAAAGGAATAAGCAGATTCTAGGTATCAGTACACCAATGGGTTGGCTTAAGCTAAGTCAGTCTCATAAATCATCACTTAGTGAATTTGATAAGCACACTTTTCCGTAATAACAAAATAAACAGAAAGTCAAACTTTGGATATGTGGTAACCCCTCATCAGCACAGAGTCATCCTAAGGATTGCAGGGAAAGCTTTCAACCTCCTACAAAAAAAATAGCATCTTCTTAGTTATAATAATACTTATTAAACCCTGCTTTGTCCTGAAGTTTTGTGTATGACCTTGATAGAAGCGAAATCCTCTCTTTTCTCTGATCAGGCACGTGGAATACTAAGGAAGGGACCATGTGCCTCGTCAGCCAGATGTCTGGTGCTCAAAAGAGCAGGCATAGGAGGTTGCACTGAGACTAGACTTATCATCTAGTTATTCATACATACCTTTTTTAACTCATGGAATGTTGAAGGCAGGGAGCAGGCACTCAATAAATAGTTGATAAATTAATTCATTTTTCCGGTAAATATTTATTGAGTCCCTATTCTGTGCAAAGTGCTATAGGTAGTAAGAATGAAGCAGAGAACAAAACAATGTGTCTGACCTCACAAATCTAACGTTCAAACGTGGGAAGATAGACCAACGTCAAAAAAAAAAAAAAAAAGAAAAGGCAAATACACATATAAGAGAGTGGTAAGTGCTCTTTAAAACAATAAGGCAGAGTAAAAGAGAAGTGAATACGGGGAGAAAGGAGAGAAAAGATATTTGGGAAAAGCTTCCCTGATAACGTAAATTTTGAGGGGAGACCAGAAGGAAATGGGCAGAGCAAATACGTATCTAAATGGAGAAATCACAAAAGCAGTAGATAAACAAATTCATTTTCTGGTGAATGAAATCTACTCTTGGCCTCCTTGAATCCAGTACATTAAAACCACGTATCTGAACATTACACATGGTGCTGAAGAGCAAGAGCCCCAAAGTCAGAATGCCTACGTTCTGATCTGGCTCTGCCACTTCTTGACCATGTGAGCTTGGGCACTTACTTAACCTCCCAGTTTCTCAGTTGTAAATTGGGAATCATAACAGAATCCCTTCATTACCTTGTTGTGGCAATTAAAGGAGATATTTGTCAAAAGCTCGAAACAGTTCATGGTACATAAAAAGCACTGAATGAATAGCATTTACTATCACCATTAAATGACTAAGTATTAAATTTAACGGAATTGTTACTAAATAAAAGTTTTGTTACAATTTTGTATCAAGTAAATTTGATCAGTTTATTTGTTTGAATAAGTTGTATGAAATAAGTTTTCTCGTACTTGTGATCATCACTAGGCAGTTACTGTAGAATGTATGAAAAGAGGGTTTCAGGGAACAGATAGCCCGAGGAAGAGCAGAAGCACTTGACTGCAACAGCAGCTCTAGTTCAGGCCCCGACTACCAAGAGCTTGCTCTTCAATCCTGGTCAAGTGCAGAAAGGATCTGGACCTCTGTTCTCATCTGCAAATTAGGGCTGGCATCAGGTGGGCCTCACCTGTTTCCTTCAGCTAAAACCATTCACCAGCATCTAACTTTAAGCAACATTTCTCATAACGTTGATTACACAAATAATGGTAAAGCTTTCTCATGGGGATTTGCAAAAATTGTGTTTATTTTTTTAAATAATAGGCTTTAGTTTTACCAATGAATAAAACAGCAAATTACAACATGGAAATTTCCCCTTATTTCTCTTTAATCACTGATTGCCACGTGATGCTCTCCAAAGCTAAAGGAAATAGAGAAAAATGCCTTTCAAATAATTATGCTATTATTCTATAAGGAGAAAAAAGAGTTCCTTTAAAAGCAAAGATAAACTTGTTTTTTCAGTTCAAATCCTTGTTTTCCATCATTTTTCAATATAACAGATTTCACATTGCTTAATACAGTCAATTCTCATTATTTGTGGTAGTTAACCTCTATAAAATCATCACGAGCACCAAATTTCCAAATACTGAACCATTGCTCCTGTGGGTAATATAGTTAGCTTCCTGAAAGCCTCCAGTCACATTTTTGTCTGTTTGTCAATACATAAATTAAAGACACCTTATATACTATATATTGTTAATTGATTAACATTGAATCCATGGCCCACAGCACTGTAACTCACGGGACAAGGAAGCTTCTGTATGAAACTTATCTAATACATGTGTTTTCTCATATTTTCCCCATAAGATACATTAGAGACTTTCTGAGCTTAGAAGCACTAGACACTACTTCAGATCTATACTTGGGGGCCATTTAAACAGTAAAAGCACCAGCAAAAAGGACAAGAGAGCGGCACTGAACACGTGGTGAAAAGGACACCTGTTCTGAGTATGAGAGCTGATGTGGGGAGGCGGAGCGTCACCTTGTAGACTTCGGCTGGAAGTCCACCCACATCAGGCAACTCCAACTTTTTGCTGCTCTGCACGTGTCTGTGGATGCCTGAGAATGACCGCAAAGCATCCCAAGTGTTGTTGGGATTATCAATAGATTTTAGCAAGCAGGTGAATTCGCAAATACAGAATCCACAAATAATGAGGACCAACTGTATTCATTTATTTGTGCACAGTTGATTGTGTGTGGCTATTAGGTTCTTAATTACATTTAACTGCTCCTCAGTGCTATCAAGGATTATCAACAAACACAAATATTTAATTGTAGATGAAAAAAAATCAAGCCCATGTGGTTAACTATTTATAAAGTAAAACTTTTATATGTCAATTATCATCTGATCCATCTACTTTGTAAGCTTACATTTCCCAGATACAGTCTTCCTAAATATTTAATTATCTATGTATAATTATAAACACTATGAAAAGACTGTCTATATATAACACAACAGTGTGTTAGACACTACACTAGAAAATTATACTGCACTTTATAACCTACTATAAACTGGAAAGAAAATAAGAGAGAAAAGGCGAGACATAGCTTCATTAATTTTAAAAAGCCATCTTTAATATTAATATGAATTATGATAAACACTAATATGAAAATTATACTTCAAATTGAGCATTAAAACCAGAAGTCCAGGTGACTTTCTTTCTGGATTACTGTGTTGGAACAGGGGAGTCTGAATAGAGTTTGATACCTATCACCTTCTATGATCCTCTCAAAGGATTTATCTTCCCTGCTACAAAGCCTCTGGGCATTCAAATTATTCATCATTTAATGAAATATTTGGAGCTTCCTGGCAGAAACAACTCTCTAAAGATAAATAAAAAGAGTGGAAAAGAAAGCTATTTTATTACACAATGAAAAATAAAGGTAATGCTTTCTTTCTGGTAAAGGTGAATGTTTTTTATTTTTCCACTTTTTTAAGGGCAATAAAATCTTAGAAAATGTTATTTCAGTGTCCTTTTAGAAAAGTTACAATTCTTACTATCTCCTAAACAGCAATGTTTTTGAACTAGGTTGAAGGTTTATCTGAACAATCATTGAACTGAAAAAAATAGCAGCTGTACCTGTTCTTCTTGCTTACACAAAAAAACAGCCTCCAACAAGGTCAGGTGCAGTTGGAAGAACATTTCCACCAACTTAAACATCCTTTATTTCTAAAATTGGGCAAAACAAAATCTAAAATGTAAAAAAAAATCTGTAAATGAATTATATACTGGAATTAAAGGACTAATATTTATTTCAAGCATATTCTTTCAGTTACATAATTCATTAAATACAAAAACAATGAGGAAGAAACTGTGTTAAGTACCAGACTGAACAGAACTACCCATTGGGCTGAGTCTTGGAAAAACATATAGAATCATCTGGATAAGTCTGTATCAGAAATTCCTAGATCGTGCCAATTTTTTGTGACCATTTGTGCCTAAGTCAATTTTGAAAACCAAAAATGGACTCAAAACAATTTTAGTAATTTGGTGTTTTAAGGAAAGATAGATGGTATTAGCTGATTAAAAGTGAGCTTTTGGTCTTTTCGACTTCCTCAGTGAGAAATGGCTCAGTAAAAATTATATTCTACATAGTGTGTATATACATAAACACCACTGAAACATGTTACATAAAATGATACCTTACTACATCTGAAACACACTGATACTCTATTATCATTATATTTAGTGTCACTAATGAGTCATGATGTAAAATTTGAAAAACATTGGATGACAGTATTTGTCATATCTTTCCCAGTTCCAGGACTTGGTGCTAATAGTGAATTGATTAAATAGTGAAAAATAATTAAATCTCTAAAGTTCCCTAGGTGGCAGTATGTTATATAAATTTACACTTGTTGATTAGATTATGTTCTCAGCAAAAAATAGAAAGGATGGAAAAACAAATTCCCCATTCTGCCATTTTACTTTGATAGCTTTCAAGTCCAACTTCCCTCAGGCAGACTTACATAAAGGAAATGATGCATGATTCACCACGTTAAAAACGCTCTTCAGTGGACTTTTAGGATACTGACTAAGAAGAGCAATTTAATTTAGCAGCATGATGAATCAGGCCCACTTTATCCAAGACCATGCAAATTAGACATAAGTTTAGCACTTTACCTAGGTTCACTTTTATCTTTCTTCCAATTTACATGTAACTCAAATCACTGTGCTAAATATGTATGTTATTTTCAATGGAGAGAAATATTTACAGAGTTGGGTTGTGAGGGAATACCGGACAAAGCATAGAACCAGTCATTTTTGTTAAACTGCCTTGAAAACATTATTAATGTGTGTTCTGTAATGCTATTGACAAGACACTTCACAAATACATATCTATGTCTACTTTTCTAATCTGTTCTTTCCCACTAAAAGTAATGAATTACTAGAAATGGGATATGTGGTCTTAGAGAAAAATGACTTCCTAGGATTATGAACTGAAAACATCTGAATCCCCTCTATCTATTCTAATAGGTTCTAAGAAATCTGTTAAAGCAATATCAAGTAGCTTCCAGAACTGTTGGGAGGGCACAGAACTAAGTTTCTAGAAAAAAATAAACAAATGCAAAACCAAGCTCCAAACCTAGCCTGATAAGAAAACAGCTGCCAGTATAACTGCCACAATTATTTATCAATACTACACCATACCTGCCAGGGCCTCCAGGATCAATGTCAATTCATGGAAAAAATTAGATATTACACTGCTCACCCCTCAATCCAGAGCCATCTACTACCACACTCACTGACAAATGGAAGGTCTGTAGAAGACTTGTTTGTTTCCTGACATTGATTAATCCCCAATGTAAGTATACATTTGTCAGATTGGACAGTCGTAGGTAACATGCCTGCATCCTAGCTGCATGGGAAGCTAGGAATTTGGTTTCTGACTTCTAAGTTGGTAAGACAGGATGCATAATTTTGTGATTTTACAACTTTAGAAAGGATATTTAAAAGATCATGGGATATGACAATTGTCAGCCTTACCTGTATTTTGTGTAACATGTCTTAAGTAAAATATATTAAAAAAAAAAGTCCCAGCACATAGCATAGCATGAAGAATACTGTAACATCTTACTTCATTGATAGATAGTGTTACACTATAGGGAGCTAGGATTTAATAATACAGGTAACTATTGAACCCCTGTGTTGTATATTTGAAACCAACATAAGATTGTATATCAATGATATTTTAATTAAAAAAAACAAGAACATAAAAACAAGATGGAGACTATGTAGTGCTTGACAAATGGAAGGCTCTGGATAAATAATACCTGCCACCATTACTAATATCATCATCACTATGTTATTGCTGATTTCCTAGAATCCTTCTCCATGTCTGCTATCTATTACGTACTCAGTTTAAGTGTGTGACGAATGACTAATATATGTCTATATATACAAGTTATAGAACATATATGACTAATTTATTTTGCTGTTGTGTCGCCATTAATAGACTCTTCAAAAAAAAATCAATTCCAGAATTTCAGACTTGACAGGAACCTCAAAAGGAACTACAATCCAGCCAATTTGTTGTACAAATGGAGTCTAGGGGTTGATTCATTTACACCAGAGCCTCACACAGTAACTCCAAAGCAGGTGATAGTTTTTGTAGTGGGCCATTAAAAAATTAGCCCTTATCTTCTCCTATCCCCAGTGATATTTATGAGCAGAGAATGGCTCAATTGAAAACGTAGGGAATAACACTGAAGGTGGTGTATTTGAGGATGTTAAGCAACGACATCCAGGCTGGTTGCAGTAGACAACTCCAACATCCAAGTAACATTCCCTTTCCCTGACAGAACCTGCCAGCCAATGATTTTGTGAGTTGTTACCCACGAGTTAGAAGGCTCTTGGAACACTTCTGCTCCCCTTCCCACCAACATCCAAAATAACCAAATGCTTTTAGAGAGATGGTCCAGAACAAAACCAAAATGTTAACCGGGTCTATCTGTCTATCTGCCTCTCATCAGTTGGAACTGGGCTATTGCTTCAGGGAGATGAGTGAGGGAAGGGTACAGTGGGACACTGTGGGCCAAGAGCCTGCTTGCACTTACCAAGTAAATCTAAAAAGTAATTTAGAAAACTGACATACACCCACAGTGAGTGGAGAAAAAAGTGTCTGGGTTATGGTCATGCTTTCTTCCTATGATGGTGAAGTTAGGATGTTTTTATAGACTTTTATTCAATTTGGAAATTAAAAGAAAATAGAAAAGGATAGAGGTCTCCAATAATGGAACTGCAGATAGAAGTCTACTTTTGTTAGTTGAAAGAGTATTATGTAGAATTGGGAGAATAATAAGCATATGTATTTATGATCCTTTCGTAGGAGATTTGGCATTGACAGAATAGTATTGTGGCTATAATTTATTATCCAATCATAGCTTACATGATGTAAATAGAAAGGTTCCTGAACAAACTGAAAATCTCCCCAAAAGCCAAATCTATGAATTTCTTATCAAACTTCTTATTGTTTCCTTCTCAATCTTGACATTAAGTCCTCATATTTCTCTCTGGTTCTCCGATCTTTTCCTTTGCTATTAACTTCAGCATTCATCCCAATAGAACAAGGCTGGACTTATTTCTAAGTAAAAACAGAACTCTTAGAGCAAAAAAGGAAATAGTCTATCACTCATTATTCTGTGTATTAGCATGAGCTTTTACACTTACAGAATTAAAATCTTTAATTTGCAATAATTTTATTCACACAGTTTCAAATCATAGAAGTATAACTTTAAAACATTTTGGAATACTTCAATATGAAAACAGTCAATGAAATACATTCCCTTTAAAATAAATCAGGGGAGATAGAGCTAATAAAAGTACTCACATGACTTTTGAGTTATCCTCCTGCCAAAGTATAATACAAAATAGAGTCACTAAATGGTACCCTCCCTATTAGATCTTGGTCTGAAGGTCTAGAGAAAGGAGGTGGTCCAAGATGGTAATGTAGGAAGATCTTGAACTCACCTCCTCCCAAGGATACAAGAAATCTACAACTATATATGGAATAGTTCCTTCTGAAAAGGCATAGAAGAGCTCCTTCAATCTCAAATAAGAAGAGGGTACGTCAAGGTGGGTAGGAGAGGCTGTGACACAGCCTTGCCATAAACTCTACCCTTGGTGTGGACACCCATAACCAAGAGGAAACTCATAAATTGAAGCTTCCCTCTGAGGGGCATAGGGTTTGTACCCTGTATCAGGCACCCCAACTCTTAAGCTTTGCACCTGAGAGGTGAACACCCTTTGAAAAACAATAGGGCCTGCACCTACAAGACCCAAAGGGCTTAGCAAACTGAAAAACTGCTCTTAAAGGGCTGACACACAGACCCACTCACTCCAGGGCCCGGCACAGCAACAGCAGTTTGAAAAGTGCTCAGACCAACTGTGAAGGAGATTCATTTGCTAATCTTAAAAAAAATCTGGAGGGCAGGGCCTGTTGAGATTCTCTCTGGGTACGGAGGTGATGCATGGGGGGGGTGGTGGTGTCATTTTTGTGGTTTCTCTTTACCTCGATAAAGCCAACAGGCACCATCCTGGCACTCTGGGTAGACTCCCACTCTCCCTCTGCCTTGCTCCAGCTTGCCAGTATCTGCGAGAGAGGCTTATACCCTTGTCTGGTACCCTGATTTCTGTTGCCGCTGCCAAGGCATGCTTCTGCAAAATCCAGCTCTGAAGGTCAGTGGGGCATACAATCACAAGTCTCACAGGACTATAACCAACAGTGAAAGAGTTCTTAAATAGCTACCACCCTCACCGCACAGTAAGAGGAAAGACCCAGAAGCTCAGTCCTTCTGTGAAAGAGGCCTATTAACTTAAAACATCTCTGCAGCCTGAAGGTCAGGCTTCTAATTGAACACACATCTATGGTTGGCTGTAAACCTGGAAAGCAGGCACTGTATTCATGTCCTCCTTCTATTATGCTCCAAAGCACAGGAGTCTCTTTAGAGAGGATGTGGGTAAAACTGTAATATTTCCAGAATATCTCGCCTTGGCTTTAGTATATCTACATATCAATAGGTGTTCAGAGGTGAAAAGATGTATGGCTTTAGTGCATTTGCATCATTCCTCAGGGGTGGAGAGAAGTTCATCTTCGTGTCAATGGGCAATCGCCTGGGCAACTGAGGGCTTATCTGTACCTGGGAGGTGAGGGGGAGGGCTGTTTTGCTGCTGCTGCAGCAGGAAAAAAAGAGAAGGGCCTGGACTGTAGTTTGTAAGCAATAAACAGATTTTAAACTTTATTTTTCCCTTTGACTGATTTCAGTTTTTAGAGGTATTTTGCTCCAGGATTTCCTCTCCCAAGACTTACAGAGATCTCACACAAATATCCCAGTCTTTGTGTCTCGTGCCCTAGTTCTCACAGCAACCACACAAGAGATGCTGCTTGATCAGCTGGGTCTGGTGGCCAGTGCAGTGTGTGTTCATGGTCCCACAGGACTGTAACAATCAGAAAGACAGTTCTGACAGGCTACCACCCCCAGGACGCTGCACAGACAGCAGCTTGAAGCACACCCTTAGCATTGTAAAAAAAAAAAGGCCTATTTAATTGTCCTGAAGCTCCAGCTTGAGGGGCAGACTTGAGGTTTACCATACATCTAGAGGCCTATGGTGGTGGTATCAGGGAACACAGGCCAAGGGATGCCATCTCTGCATTCTCCTTCTGACTCACTACAGCTCACCGGTACCTTCCAGGAAGGAATTTATACATTCATCTGTAGCTCTAATTTTATTCATGGTCACAGAGGGACATCTTCATATTGACTACGGAGCTTACAATCACTTTCCCACAGGCCTGTATATATTTGCATAATTTAAAAGCTGCTGTCTGAAGGTCTAACTTCCAATCAGCCTGAATGTAAGTGGTAAGATCCCTCCCTTTGGGACATTGACAGGTCTTGGCACAACCTCAACAACCAGAAGTTATTAAAAATAAAATAGGCTGTTTAGACAATCAGAGAGGTTCAAACAACCAAGAGCTAGGGCAAGGTTCAATGATAAGGTTTATCTCCTATTATGAGGTCACTCCTTCAAGACTGGGAGAGGTAGGTGTTTCACCTAATACATAGAAACAAATACAGAGAATCATGCAAAATAAGAAAACAGAGGAATATGTTCCAGTAAAAGAACAACATGAACCTCAGGTAAAAACAATGAAACAGAGATAAGCAAGCAATATGCCTGATAAAGAGTTCAAAGTAATGGTCATAAAGATGCTCACCAAACTGGGGAGAAAAAGGGAGGAACACAGTGAAAACATTAACAGAGAAGCAGAAAATATTAGTTCAAAACAGAAGTCACAAAGCTGAAGAATAACTGAATGAAAATACATTTAGAAGAGTTCAAAGATGAAGCAGAAGAAAGGATCAGTGATAATGGAGACAGTGCAGTGGAACTCACAAACATAGAGCATTAAAAAACAAGAATTTAAAAAAGTGAAGATAGTTTAAGGGACTTATAAGACAACATCAAGTAGACTGACATTCATATTAATAGGGAAGAAGAACAGAGAAAGGGGCAGAAAACTTATGTAAAGAAACAATGTCTGAAAACCTGGGCAAGGAAATAGACTTCTAGATCTAGGAAGCTCATAAAGTTCCAAATAAAATGAGTCCAAAGAGATCCACACCAAGACACATAATTAAATGCCAAGAGTTAAAGAGAATCTTAAAATTAGCAAGAGAACAACTTATTATGTACAAAAGAAACCTCATAAGACTATCAGCAGATTTTTCAGCAGAAACTTTGCAGATCAAAAGGAGTGGCACAATATATTCAAAGTGCTGAAAGAAAAAAAAATGTCCAACCAAGAATACTCTACCCAGCAAAGTTATTATTCAAAACTGAAGAGAGATAAGAGGTTTTCCACGCAACCAAAAGCTAAAGGAGTTCATCACCATGAAACCAGCCTTACCAGAAATGTTAAAGGAACTTCCTTAAGCTGAAAAGAAAGGGTGTTAATTCGTAACAAGAAAACATATGAAAGTATAAATCTCACTTGTAAAAGTAAATATATAGTAAAGGAATGGATTAGTCACTTATAAAGCTAGTATGAAGTTCAAAGAGCAACAGTAGTAAAAATAACTATAACTAAAATAAGTAAAGGATATAAAAGATTAAAAGAAATAAAGTATGACATCAAAAAAAAAACATGGAGGGTAAAATTTGCAGTTTTAGAATGGATTCAAACTTAAACTGTTATCAACTTAAAATAGACTGTTATAAATATAAGTCATTATATATAAGCCTTACAGTATTCACAAAGCAGAACTCTATAGTACATACAAAAAAAATAATAGTAATAATGGGAAAGGAATCAAAGCATACCACTAAAGAAAGACATAAAACCACAAAGGAAGAGAGCAAGAGAAGAAAGGAACAGAGAGGAACTACAAAACAGCTGGAGTACTATTAACAAAAAATGGCAATAAGTACATACCTATCATAGGTACTTTAAAAATGAAAATGGGGGGAACTTCTGGGAAGATGGCGGTGTGAGCAGGGCGGCAGAAATCTCCTCCCAAAACTATATAAATCTACGAAAATATAGCAAATACAACTATTCCTAAAAGAGAGATCAGAGCACACAGGAAAAGTGCACAGCGTGCAGCTACACCCGGGAGGACTTGGCACCCCGCAAGGCGGATAAGATATGGAGCCGCGACCTGGCGGGACCCGAGCACTCACCCACCCCAGCGCACCGGCGGGAGGAGAGGATTCAGAGCCGGGAGGGAGAGGAAGAGAAGGTCCGCGAAAAAACCAGCCTCGGTGGTCTGCGCCGGGAGCACTGACACACATTGCGTGGTGCATCGGACATTGGAGAGGCAGAAGGTGCAGGTTTTGAGCCGGGAACACACCGGGACCATTCAGCCAGCGCCCAGGGACAAGAGAAAAGCGTGCGCCGTTTGTAGTGGTCTTGGAGAGGCGGGGGGCCCAGCGAGGGAACACCATCGCCCTGGCGGGGCCAGCCCTGCAGGCTGGAAGTCCTGGGGAACTTCGGTCTCCTCTGCTGGTGACGGAGAGAAGGGAGCAGACACGCTGGAACTTTATACAGAAAACAATAGACTCCCATTCGTTCCCGCCCTGGCCAAAAAGCGGCGCGGCTGCAACTGTGGATTAGTGGAGCAACAGCGACACCTTACAGCATGCTTAGAGAATCCACTCCAGGTGGGCTTTTTTTTTTCCTCGTTTGTTTTATACCTTGCTTTTTTTCCCTCGTTTGTTTTATTTCTTGCCCCCCCCTTTTTTTGCTCGTTTGTTTTATTTCTTGCCCTTTTTTTTTCTTTTATCACCTTCCTTTTCTTTCATTTCTTTCTTCTTTCTCTTCCTTCTTTTTTTTTGGCTTGCTTGTTGGTTTTTTTTTCTTTTTTTTCTCTAAAACCTTAAAGAGCCCACCTGACATACATGGCACCTACCAGCGACCACTTCTATTAAAATGACAAGACAGAAGAACATGATACAGACAAAAATCAACAAGATCCAGACACCGTCTGAGAAGGAATCTGAAGGGATGGAAATGCAGCATCTCCCTGAAAAGGAATTCAGAATAAAAGTCATAACCATGCTGATGGTTCTACAGAGAAATATGCAAGAGCTAAGGGAGGAAGTGAGGGAAGTCAGGAAAGATAATGCAGAAATGAGAAAGCCATCGACAGGCTCAGCAGCAGACTGGACGAGATGCAAGAGACTGTTAACACAATAGAAATTAGAGAAGAAGAACACAGAGCAGCTGAGGCAGAGAGAGATACAAGGATCTCTAGGAATGAAAGAATATTAAGAGAACTGTGTGAACAATCCAAATGGAACAATATTCGCATTATAGGAGTATCAGAGGAAGAAGAGAGAGAAAAAGGGATAGAAAGTGTCTTTGAAGAAATAATTGCTGAAAACGTCCCCATGCTGGGGAAGGAAATAGTCTCACAGTCCATGTTAGCCCACAGATCTCCTAAAACAAGAGAACCCAGAAAGACAACACCAAGACACATAATAATTAAAATGGCAAAGATCAAAGATAAGGACAGAGTATTAAAGGCAGCTAGAGAGAGAAAAAAGATCACCTACAAAGGAAAACCCATCAGACTAACATCAGACTTCTCAACAGAAACCTTACAGGCTAGAAGAGAATGGCATGATATATTTAACACAATGAAACAGAAAGGCCTCGAACCAAGAATGTGGTATCCAGCACAATGATCATTTAAATATGCCAGAGGGATTGAACAATTTCCAGACAAGCAAAAGCTGAGAGAATTTGCCTCCCATAAACCACCTCTACAGGACATCTTAAAGGAACTGCTCTAGAGGGAAGCACTCCTAAGGCTAAAAAGATGTCACCAGAGAAAATAAAATCATTGCAAAGAAAGCAGACCATCCAAATACTAACAAAGGCAAAGAATAAAAGACCTAGTATATAAAGAATGGAGGAGGAAGAAAAAGAAGGGAGAGAAATAAAGAAACATCAGACTGTGTTTACAATAACTTAACAAGAAAGTTAAGTTAGATTGTTAGATAGTTAAGAAGCAACCCTTGAACTTTTGGTAACAACGAATCTAAAGCCAGCAATGGCAATAAGTACATATCTATCAATAATCACGCTAAATGTAAATGGACTAAATGCATCAATCAAAAGACACAGAGTAACAGAATGGATAAAAAAGCAAGACCCATCTATATGCTGCCTACAAGAAACTCACTTCAAACGCAAAGATGCCCCAGATTAAAAGTGAAGGAATGGAAAAAGATATTTCATGTAAACAACAAGGAGAAAAAATCAGGTGTTGCAGTACTTGTATCAGACAAAATACACTTCAAAACGAAGAAAGTAACAAGAGATAAAGAAGGACATTACATAATGATAAAGGGGTCAATCCAACAAGAGGATACAACCATTTTAAATATATATGCATCCAACACAGGAGCACCGGCATTTGTGAAACAAATACTAAGAGAACTAAAGGAGGAAATAGACAGCAATGCATTCATTTTCGGTGACTTCAACACACCACTCACTCCAAAGGACAGATCAACCAGACAGAAAATAAGTAAAGACACAGAGGCACAGAACAACACACTAGAACAGATGGACCTAACAGACATCTGCAGAACTCTACACCAAAAAGCAACAGGATACACATTCTTCTCAAGTGCACATGGAACATTTTCCAGAATATACCACATACTAGGCCACAAAAAGAACCTCAGTAAAGTCAAAAATATTGAAATTTTACCAACCCACTTCTCGGATCAAAAAGGTATTAAACTAGAATTAAACGTTAGAAAGAAAATAAAAAGGTTCACAAATACATGGAGACTTAACAACATTCTCCTAATTAATCAATGGGTCAACGACCAAATCAAAACAGAAATCAAAGAGTATATGGAGACAAATGACAACAACAACACAAAGCCACAGCTTCTATGGGACGGAGCAAAGGCAGTTCTAAGAGGAAAGTATATTGCAGTCCAGGCCTATCTAAAGAAAGAAGAACATTCCCAAATGAATAGTCTAAAGACACAATTATTGAAATTGGAAAAAGAAGAACAAATGAGACCCAAAGTCACCAGAAGGAGGGACATAATAAAGATCAAAGAAGAAATAAATAAAATTGAGAAGAACAAAACAATAGAAAAATCAATGAAACCAAGAGCTGGTTCTTTGAAAAAATAAACAAAATAGATAAACCCCTAGCCAGACTCATTAAGAGAAAAAGAGAATCTACACACATAAACAGAATCAGAAATGAGAAAGGAAAAATCACGACGGACCACACAGAAATAAAAAGAATTATAGGAGAATACTATGAGAATCTATATGCTAGCAAGCTGGAAAACCTAGAAGAAATGGACCACTTTTTAGAAAAATACAACCTTCCAAAACTGACCAAACAAGAAACAGAAAAACTAAACAGACCAATCACCAGCAATGAAATTGAAGCAGTAATCAAAAAACTACACAAGAACAAAACCCCCGGACCAGATGGATTCACCTCTGAATTCTACCAGCCATATAGAGAAGAAATAACATCCATTCTCCTTAAAGTTTTCCAAAAAATAGAAGAGGAGGGAATACTTCCAAACTCATTCTATGAAGCCAGCATCACTTTAATACAATAACCGGGCAAAGACCTGACCAAAAAAGAAAACTGTAGACCAATATCCCTGATGAACGTGGATGCAAAAATACTCAACAAAATATTAGCAAACCGACTTCAAAAATACATCAAGAGGATCATACACCATGATCAAGTGGTATTCATCCCAGGGATGCAAAGACGGTATAACATTCGAAAATCCATCAACATCATCCACCACATCAACAAAAAGAAGGACAAAAACCACATGATCATCTCAATGATGCTGAAAAAGCATTTGACAAAGTTCAATATCCATTCATAATAAAAACTCTCAACAAAATGGGTACAGAGGGCAAGTACCTCAACATCATAAAGGCCATATAGGACAATCCCACAGCTAACATCATATTTAACGGCGAGAAGCTGAAAGCTTTTCATCTAAGATTAGGAACAAGACAGGCATGCCCACTCTCTCCCCTGTTATTCAACATAGTACTGGAGGCCCTAGCCATGGCAATCAGACAAAACAAAGAAATACAAGGCATCCAGATTGGTAAAAAAGAAGTCAAATTGTCACTATTTGCAGATGACATGATATTGTACATAAAAAACGCTAAAGACTCCACTCCAAAACTACTAGAACTAATATCTGAATTCAGCAAAGTGGCAGGATACAAAATTAACACACAGAAGTCTGTTGCTTTCCTATACACTAACGATGAACTAACAGAAAGAGAAATCAGAAAAAACAATTCCACTCACAATTGAATCAAAACAATAAAATACCTGGGAATAAACCTAACTGAGGAAGTGAAAGACCTGTACTCTGAAAACTACAAGACATTCCTAAGAGAAATTAAAGAGGACACTAAGAAATGGTAATGCATCCCATGCTCTTGGCTAGGAAGAATAAATATTGTCAAAATGGCTATACAACCCAAAGCAATCTACTGATTCAACCCAATCCCTATCAAACTACCAACAGCTTTCTTTAATGAACTCGAACAAATAATTCTAAAATATACGTGGCACCACAAAAGACCCCGAATAGCCTAAGCAATCCTGAGAAGGAGGAATAAAACAGGGGGAGTTACGCTCCCTGACTTCAAGCTCTACTACAAAGCCACAGAATCAAGACAATTTGGTATTGGCACAAAAACAGACCCACAGATCAGTGGAACCGAATAGAAAATCCAAACATCAACCCAAACACATACAGTCAATTAATATTTGATAAGGGAGCCTTGGATATACATTGGGGAGATGACGGCCTCTTCAGCAGCTGGTGTTGGAAAAACTGGACAGCTACATGGAAGAGAATGAAACTGGACTACTGTCTAAGACCATACACAAAGGTAAACTCAAGGTGGATCAAAGACCAGAATGTAAGTCATGAAACCATAAAACTCTTAGAAAAAAATGTAGGCAAAAAGCTCTTGGACATAAACATGAGCGACTTCTTCATGAACATATCTCCCCAGGCAAGGGAAACAAAAGCAAAAATGAATAAGTGGGACTATATGAAGCTGAAAAGCTTCTGTACAGCAAAGGACACCATCAGTAGAACAAAAAGACTTCCTACAGTATGGGACAATATATTCATAAATGACGTATCTGATAAGGGGTTGACATCCAAAATATACAAAGAACTCATGCACCTCAACAAACAAAAAGCAAATAATCCAATTAAGAAATGGGCAGAGGACATGTATAGACACTTCTCCAAAGAAGAAATTCAGATGGCCAACAGGTACATGAAAAGATGCTCCACATCACTAATCATCAGAGAAATGCAGATTAAAACCACAATGAGATACCACCTCACACCAGTGAGGATTGTCAACATCCAAAACACAAACAACAAAAAATGTTGGCGAAGATGTGGAGAAAAGGGAACCCTCCTACACTGCTGGTGGGACTGCAAATTAGTTCAACCATTGTGGAAAACAGTATGGAGGTTCCTCAAAAAACTCAAAATAGAAATACCATTTGACCCAGGAATTCCATTCCTAGGAATTTACCCTAGGAATGCAGCAGCCCAGTTTCAAAAAGACATATGCACCCCTGTGTTTATCGCAGCACTATTTACAATAGCCAAGAAATGGAAGCAACATAAGTGTCCATCAGTAGATGAATGGATAAAGAAGATATGGTACATATACACAATGGAATATTATTGAGCCATAAGAAGAAAACAAATCCTACCATTTGCAATATATGGATGGAGCTAGAGGGTATTATGCTCAGTGAAATAAGTCAAGCTGAAAAAGACAATTACCAAATGAATTCACTCATATGTGGAGTATAGGAAGTAAGAAAAAAAAAAACTGAAGGAACCAAACAGCAGCAGACTCGCAGAACCCAAGAACGGACTAATAGTTATGAAAGGGAAAGGGACTGGCGAGGATGGTTGGGAAGGGAGGGGCAAGGGGGAAGAAGGGACATTACAATTAGCAGATGTAATGTTAGGGGGGCACGGGGAGGGCTATACAACCCAGAGAGGACAAGTAGTGACTCTATGGCATCTCACTACGCTGATGGAGAGTGGCTGTAATGGGGTTGGCAGGGGGGGACGGGGACGTGATGAAGGGGTAGTGTAATTACCATAATATTACTCATTTAATTGTAGATCAATGATATCAATATAAACTTAAAAAATGTAAATGGACTAAATTCTCCAATAAAAAGATACGGATGTAAAAAAAAAGAATGGATGTAAAAAAAAAAGACCCATATATATGCTGTCTAATAGAGACCTACTTCAAATGTAAGTAAAGGGATAGAAAAAGATATTCAATGCAAATCGAAACCAAAAGAAAGCTGAGGTAACTATGCTTGTCATATAAAATAGGCTTTAAAACAAATACTGTAATAAGAGACAAAGAAGGGCATTACATAATTATAAAGGGGTCAATACAGCAACATTTATAATATTTATGCACCCAAAATAGGAGCAACTAAATATATGAAACAAACATTAACAAACCTAAGGGACAAATAGAAAGCAACAAAATAATAGTAGGGGACTTTCTACACACTTACATCAATGGATAGATCATCCACATAGAAAATCAATGAGGAAACATTGGTCTTAAATGCCACATTAGACTAGCTGGACTTTATTAATATATACAGAACATTCCATCCAAAAGTAGCTATATACACATTCTTCTCCCTGGGTTCAAACTATATTACAAAGCTATACACACACACAAGAATATTATTCAGCCATAAAAAGGAACGGAATCTTATCATTTGCAACGACATGGATGGACCATGAAGACATTATATGTGAAACAGGCAGAGACAGAAACACAAATGCTGTATTATCTCACTTATATGTGGAATCCAAAAACCAAACCAAACAAAAAAACCAAGCTCCCAGAATCAGAGAACAGATTGGTGGTTGCCATAGGTGGGGAGTATATACTGTGGGTAAAAGGGAAAGGGAGGAAAAAGGTACAAACTCGCAGTTAGAAATAAATTCATGAGGGTGTAATGCACAGAATGGTCATTATGGTTAATAATAATATATTTTATATTTGAAAGTTGTTAAGAGTGTAAATCTTAAACGTCGTTATTATAAAAAATATTTTTTTTGTAAAAAAAAACAAAAATGTCTATACACACTTAAAAATGCGTTTAGGAGAAACAGAATAGAATCTGAGCAACTTCAGGCCCAAATATCCATCTAGGTCCCTTTCAGCTTGAATTGTAAAGTGACAAGAGTGGCACAAAAATCTCAAAGTACTGAAAGTATCACAAAGTAAAGTTCAGTGCATATTTCCCTAGGAAATGAAAATAATCTATTCCTAGGCATAAGGTCAGTCATATGCATTTAAAAAGTAGACTGGTTCCTACAACCACCTGCTCTAAGTGGAAAAACAGTTAGTTTCTCTTACAAAGACTAAAGTCAGGAAATGTGACCACAAACAATAAAATAAATTCTACTGAAGAATACATTAGCAGTCTTAAAAACAAATCAACAGGAGGAAACAAAATGTAGGCATTAAAGGTATGTTATATTAAGAATTTTAATGGGTTACAAGAGTTTGCATAAAAATACATTAAAAAAAATTATCTATTTATTCATTTGTCAGTCTCTGCCAGTTTTGGGGGACAATAACCAAAAGGTAATTCTCATTGCATGTTAGAGTTTTGGTTATTTCCACTCAAAGGCTACATCACCAAGGTTGCCACATTTACTTAGTTCTCTTAAGAAGGCTACTTTCAAAGAACATAATTAAAATAGCCTAACAGGAAACAGTGTCAATGTGGGAAGGGGGGGAAAAAAGGAGCACTGCTACTGGAAACCAAGTCACATACCAGGAGTCAACAGCTCCAACCAATGTCATTTGTAAATCAGTTAAAAGCTGTGTTCAAATGTCGGATTAAAGATGGTGGTGTGAGAGGTGAGACAGAGGTTTTCTCCTAAAACCACATATAATCTGAAAATAAAATTAATACAACTAATCCTGAGAGAACAACAGAAAAGAGAGCTGCGCCAGACTGCATATACCTGGAGAAAAGAATAAACTTCATGGAACAGGGTAACATACCAAAGTGGTGCTCTGGTAGGACCGAAGCCCTTCCTGAACCCCAGCTCACCAGCAGGAGGAATAGAAACGGAGCAGGGAAGGGAGTGGAGGCCTGGGGCTGCTGAACAGCTAGCTCTGGAGATCTGCTCTGGGAGCACAAACCTACATTTCATAGTGCTCTCATGATTACGGGGATTGGAAAGCTAAGACAGGCAAAATACCTGGAGAGACTGAGATTCCAGCTGCTTGTGGAAAGCAGGGATCCATATCTGGCTGCTCTGGGACAAAAGAAAGGTGGGCAGTCTGAGGGACTTCCTAACAGTGAGAGGGCTGATAAAGGGGCAAGGATTGCCCAGAGATTACTGTTCAAAAGAAAGGAAAGGTAGACAAAATTTTCCACATGCGCTCTGCCCAGCAGGTTGGGAACTTTCATGATCTTAAGGCTCTCCAGCCCCCGGGCTGCCTACACAGCTCCAAGGCACCCTCCATGATATGCAGCCTGCTGGGCCTTTCTCCTGGTCAGCCCCACCTGGGTCATCTCCATAGATGCTGAAAAAGTATTTGACAAAATTCAATATACATTCGTGATAAAAACTCTCAACAAAATGGCTATTATGTTGAGGGCAAATACCTCAACATAATAAAGGCCATATATGACAAACCCACAGCCAACATTATACTTAACAGCGAGAAGCTGAAAGTTTTTCCTTTAAGCTCAGAAAAAGATAAGGATGCCCACTCTCCCCACTTTTATTCAACATAGCTCTGGAGGTCCTAGCCACAGCAATCAGACAACAAAAAGAAATAAAAGGCATCCAAATTAGCAAGGAAGAGGTAAAACTGTCCTTGTTTGCAGATGACATGATACTGTACATAAAAAACCCTGAAGAATCCACTCCAAATGTACTAGGCCACGAAAAGAGCCTCGGTAAATTCAAAAAGACTGAAATTGTACCGATCAGTTTCTCAGACCAAAAAGGTATGAAACAAGAAATAAATTATGCCAAGAAAATGAAAAATCCCACTAACATATGGAGGCTTCACAACATGCTCCTAAATAACCAATGGACCAATGACCAAATAAAAACAGAGATCAAGCAATATATGGAGACAAATGACAACAATAATTCAACATCACAAAACCTGTGGGACATAGTGAAGGCCGTGTTAAGAGGAAAGTATATTACAATACAGGCCTACATCAGGGAAGAACAATCCCAAAAGAACAGTTTAAACTCACAATTAACAGAACTAGAAAAAGAAGAACAAATGAGACCCAAAGTCAGTAGAAGGAGGTACATAATAAAGGTTAGAGCATAAATAAATAAAATCGAGAAGAATAAAACAATAGAAAGAATCAATGAAGGCAAGAGCTGATTCTTTGAGAAAATAAACAAAACAGACAAACCCCTAGCCAGACTTATCAAGAAAAAAAGAGTCTATACACATAAACAGAACCAGAAATGAGAAAGGAAAAATCACTATGGACACCACACAAATACAAAGAACTATTAGAGAATACTATGAAAAATTATATGTTAACAAACTGGATAGCCTAGAAAAAATGGACAACTTTCTAGAAAAATACAACTTTCCAAGCCTGACCCAGAAAGAAACAGAAAATCTGAACAGACCAATTACCAGCAATGAATTGTATTGGTAATCAAAAAATGACCTAAGAACACAACTCCTGGACCAGACGGCTTCACTGCTGAATTTTATCAAACATTTAGTGAAGTCCTAATACCCATCCTCCTTAAAGTTTTCCAAAACGTAGAAGAGGGAACACTCCCAAACTCATTCTATGAAGCGAGCATCACTCTAATACCAAAACGAGGCAAAGACATCACAAAAAAAGAAAATTACAGACCAATATGCCTGATGAACATAGATGCAAAAATACTCAACAAAATATTATCAAACTGAATAAAAAAATACATCAAAAGGATCATCCTTCATGATCAAGAAGGATTTATTCCAGGGATGCAAGGATGGTAAAACACTCGAAAATCCATCAACATCATCCACCACATCAACAAAAAGAAGGACAAAAACCACATGATGATCTCCATAGATGCTGAAAAAGCATTTCATAAAATTCAACATCCATTCATGATAAAAACTCTCAACAAAATGGGTATTATGTTGAGGGCAAATACCTCAACATAATAAAGGCCATATATAACAAAACCACAGCCAACATTATACTTAACAGTGAGAAGCTGTAAGCTTTTCCTTTAAGATTGGGAACAAGACAAGGATGCCCACTCTCCCCACTTTTAGTCAACATAGTTCTGGAGGTCCTAACCACAACAATCAGACAACACAAAGAAATAAAAGGGATCCAGATTGGCAAGGAAGAAGTTAAACTGTCCCAGTTTGCAGATGACATGATACTGTACATAAAAACCCTAAAGAATACAATCCAAATCTACTAGATCTAATATCTGAATTCCTCAAAGGTGCGGGATACAAAATTAATACACAGAAATCTGTTGCCAGGTATACACTAACAATGTAGCTGAAAGAGATATCAGGAAAACAATTCCATTCACAGTTACATCAAAAAGAATAAAATACCTAGAAATAAACCTAACCAAGGAAGTGAAAGACTTATACTCTGAAAACTACAAGACACTCATGAGAGAAGTTAAAGAAGATACCAATAAATGGAAACACATCCTGTGCTCATGGATAGGAAGAATTAATATTGTCAAAATGGCCATCCTGCCTAAAGCAACCTACAGATTCAATGCAATTCCTATCAAAATACCAACAGCATTCTTCAATTAACTAGAGCAAGTCATTCTAAAATTCACAAAGAACCAAAAAAGACTCCGAATAGCCAAAGCAATCCTGAGAAGGAAGAATAAAGCTGGGGGAATTATGCTCCCTGACTTCAAGCTCTACTAAAAAGCCACAATAATCAAAAGAGTTTTGTACTGGCACAAGAAACGAACTATAGACCAATCAACAGACTAGAGAGCCCAGATATAAACCCAACTATATATGGTCAATTGATATATGATAAAGGAGCCATGGACATATGAAATGACAGCCTCTTCAACAGCTGTTGTTGGCAAAACTGGACAGCTACATGTAAGAGAATGAAACTGGAATATTGCTTAACCCCATAAACAAAAGTAAATTCAAAATGGATCAAAGACCTGAATGTAAGTCATGAAACCATAAAACTCTTAGAAGACAACATAGGCAAAAATCTCCTGAATACAAACATGAGCAACTTCTTCCTGAACGCATCTCCTCCAGCAAGGAAACAAAAGCAAAAATGAACACATGGGACTACATCAAACTAAAACCTTCTGTACGACAAAGGACACCATCAACAGAACAAAAAGGCATCCTACAGTATGGGAGAATATATTTGTAAAGAACATATCTGAAAAGGGGTTAACATCCAAAATATATAAAAACTCACACACATCAACACCCAAAAAAGCAAATAACCTGATTAAAAAATAGGCAGAGGATATGAAGAGACAATTCTCCAAAGAAGGAATTCAGATGGTAAACAGACACATGAAAGATGCTTCACATCACTAACCACCAGAGAAATGCAAGTTAAAACCACAATGAGATATCACCTCACACCAGTAAGGACGGACAGCCTCGAAAAAACTAAGAACAACAAATGCTATGAGGATGTGGAGAAAAGGGAACCCTCCTACACTGCTGGTGGGAATGTAAGCTAGTTCAACCATTGTGGAAAAGAATATGGAGGTTCCTCAAAAATCTAAAAATAGAAATACCATTTGACCCGGGAATCCCACTCCTTGGAATTTACCCAAGAATACAAGTTCTAAGATTCAAAAAGACATATGCACCCCTATGTTTATTGCAGCACTATTTTCAATAGCCAAGATAATGGAAGCAATATAAGTGTCCATCAGTAGATGAATAGATAAAGAAGAGGTGGTACATATACACAATGGAATACTATTCAGTCATAAGAAAGAAACAAATCCTACCATTTGCAACAACATGGATAGAGCTGGAGGATATTACACTTAGTGAAATAAGCCAGGTGGAGAAAGACAAGTACCAAATGACTTCCCTCATTTGTGGAGTATAACAACAAAGCAAAACTGAAAGAACAAAATAGCAGCAGACTCACAGACTCCAAGAAGGGACTAGGGGTTACCAAAGGGGAGGTGTGTGGGAGGGCAGGTCCGGAGGGAGGGAGAAGGGGATTGAGGGGTATTATGTTTAGTACACATGGTATGAGTGGTCACGGGGAAAACAGTGTAGCACAGAGAAGGCAAATAGTGAATCTGTGGCATCTTACTACACTGATGAATAGTGACTGTAATGGGGTATGAGTGGGGACTTGATAATATGGGTAAATGTAGTAACCACATTGTTTTTTCATGTGAAACCTTCATAAGAGTGTATATCAATAATAGCTTAATAAATTTTTTTTAAAAAGATTATATATCAATGGTACTCTAATAAAAAAATCTGAATAAAAAAAATAATAAAAGCTGTGTTCATAGAAATCTGTCACTCTTTCAGTTTTCCAAACATAATCAAATTACACTTCCAGGGAGAATCAATGTCACAGTACATTTGATCATTACTATAACTGTCATTTCCAGCAGGATAAACAAAATAATCTAGGTCTCCATAGCTGTCATTCAGATAGAGCATAGAGGTGGGTGGGGGCTCTGCAGGCAGAAGACTGGTGGGCAGGCCCACCTTGTCTGCTTGCTGGATAACTGCACAAGGTGCTTAGTACATCCTCCCTGTTTACTCTGTTTACTTCCTTTGTGAAAACGAACAAGAATGCACCTAACTCAGAGGGTTACTACAACTATTAAGACAATGTATGCAGAGCATTTAGCAGCATTCTTGGCATGTGATGTACATGCAATAAAATTTCAGTTGTTAAAATTTCAAGTATTAGGTTAAAAAAGCATACAATCACATAACAGTTGGAAAGGGCAGGGGCAGGGTGCTATACACATTTTATCAGAAATACTTCTGGAGAAAGTCTTTGCTTTCAAAAATAGGGCAGAAAGCACAAGCAAAAAGCACAGTCTGATCTCTGGAGGAGTCCCACAGAAATGGAAAAGCCTTTGCCAGCCTTCCAGGGTGTTGTTCACAACACAGCTGCCTTCAAGATTTCTCTGTTCTTCTTCTCTTTTCTGATCCTCTGTAAGCTGTCTATATCTTCATTTTCATATTGTGGGGAATAGGCAGTTTCAATCACGGCCGTGTTCACTGCTAGCTTCTAATGTTTTTATTGAGGCTTGTCTGACAAATTAGAAAAGGGATCCACTTTATAAAGGGCCTGAGAGTCTTCTAAGGAGAGAACTCATTCCAAAAGAAGAGAACTGGACAATTGATACTGAACCAGTGACAAAATGGAGATTACAGTATATTTTATGTCTCTTTGGTGGGGAGAGAAAAATTGGTAAGTAAACACATTCTGTTAATGAGAGGAAGAATAAACCAGCAACATGAAGCACAACAGGACACTAAGTTAAATAGGGCAGTCATAGCTTCAAGTAGTATCAATTGTGAATCAATTAAAAACTGCATTCACAGAAATGAGATACACATTCAGTGTTTGCCTCCCTCAAAATTCTACATGACACTGAGGTACAATTAGCACTACATTGCTTTGCTTCTATGCATTAATTTAACAAATATTTAAGCACCAATTTGCACCAGGAAACTTTCTAGGTATTAAGGAATCAACAGTAAACAAAACAGTCTCTGACCTCACCTCCTCTATCTGGGAAGGAAGCCAAGGCATTCTCCACACATCTGCCCAGAGCAAGGAAGCATTAAGGGCTGGAACGTACAGGATCTTCCAAAGTTTAGAAGGCCAGACTCTCCTCTATCCAACACACATGTACCTGGCCCTATAATTATCCTCATAAAATGGCACACTGTATTGGGATCTGAAAAATCAGAGCAAGAAAGAAATAGAAATCCTGTCCTTATAGGAGTTTATCAACAAATTGAGGGGGTCACAATCACTTGGCAATGGTGGGACAAGTAAAAATTTATATAAAGATATAATTATGCAGGAGGAGAAAACACTTTCTGAAATATTTTTCAAGTCTGTCTTCTGAAAAAGAACTAATCAAAATCAGAGTCTTTCCTTTGATAATCACTTATACTTCCTCTTGGTGAATAAGGTTGTCTGTCCAAATGTACACAAATCTAAGCTCAAACATTTCTGAATATAGATTAGATTCTCAATCCAATTTAGTTGGTATGAATATTGTCATAACAAATGAACTAGTTATTAGTAAGAACACAAGAGAAGGTAAATTCCCTTTAATCTCTAAAATTTTATGATTTACATGGGGAATTGTATTGTAATGGGCACTGCAATAGGTCCTTTACATGCAGAATTTCTAAATCTCATAGCAACATAAAGTAGTCTTACTTTGTTTTAAAGATTTTGCTCTCAGAAAAAAGAAGAAAAAGTAATTTGTTTCTGCAAGCATAAGTAGTAAAATGGAAGATCTGAGACTCAAAAACAGATCTATTATACTCAAAAGCCAGTACTTTCAAACCAGCCTTCAAAAATATGTTAATATTTGTATTTAACCTCTAAAGGAAAATAGATATAATGTGAATCAGAGAGTGGAAAAATGAGAATATAAATCTACTCTCCTTATGCTTTCTAGTTAGTATCTTTTTGGTTTTTATAGGTAATATGCATTTATGGTTTATCTGTCAAGTTTAGAGTTTATCCAGAAGGACAGAATGGCCAAAGTGGGAAGGGACGTCTTCAGCTAATGTGGTGTATGTTGGATGGATGTCTGCTGCTAGGGGGCTGTGCAGACATGCTTGTTAAGGCTGGTACCCATCCTGACGAGGTGGTACTCAGACCATATTAGTTGTTAAATATTTTAAATATCATTCCTGGTTACACGCTGTAACCTCCTGATTTTCTATTTCAAACCCTGACTTCCAACTGAATTTTAGACTCATATCCAATAACTTACTTGACATCTCTTGGAGGTCTAGTTGACATTTTTTAATTTATATGCCAATAACGAATTCTCTCATCTTCCTTCACAACATACCCCCACCCTAAGCTCTTCCCATCTCTGCCTAAGGCAACTCCATCCTTCCAATTTGTCAGGATTTATCCTGACTCCCCTCTGTCTGTGACAAGCAATCCACCATATACACAACTCTACATCCTGAATCTGACCACGGTGTTCCATCTACACTGCAGCTACCCAGATTCAAGCTACTGATTCCACTGAACGCCTCCTAATGGGTCACCCAGCTTCTGCTTTTGCCCTTGCAGTCCTCCAGCAACACACACTCAGAGTCATCCTCTTCAGACAGAAGTCAGATCAGCTCAGTTCTCTCCTCAGAACTTTCCAAACCCTTCCCATCTGTCTTAGTCATCTTGAGCTGCCATAATGAATTATCACAGGCTTGGGTGGCTCAAACAGCTGATATTCATTTCTCACAGCTGCGGTGGCTGGGGAGTCCTAGATCAAGCTGCTGGTGGGTTGGTTCCTGGTGCGGGTTCTCTTCCTGGCCTGCAGAGGCCATCTTCCCACTGTGCCCTCAAATGAAGTGTGCTAAGTGGTGGATGTGGGGGCAGGAGCAGGTCTCTCCTCTTCTTATAAGAGCGCTAATCTCAACATGAGGGCCCTCCCTCTCATGAGTTCCTGTAAACCTAATTACCTCAATTAGGTAAACATAATTACATAATTACCACCTCAAACACTACCCCATGGGGAGTTAGGGGTTCAACATATGAATCCGAGGGAGACACAAACATTCTGTGCATACACACCATCACACTAGGAGGGTAAGTGAAGGTCTTCACCACGACTCAGGGGCCCTGGTCACCTCTCTGGTGGCATCCCCCACGACCTCTTTCCCCTTCTCTCTGCACCACATCGTGCCACGCTGGGCAAGCTCCAGCTCCCTCCCTGCAAGGCTCTTCCCTCAGGAGGTGGCAAAGCCTGGTCCCTCACTTTCTTCCGGGCGTGGCTCGCTTACCCCAATTTGTTTATCCCCAACTCCTGCCCCCAGAGTAGAAGCAGTCTAAGGGCAAGGGATTTTGTCAGCTTTATTCACTGCTGTGTCTCCGGTGTGTCAGAAGAGTATAGCATGATAGATAGTCTACAAATATTTGCTAAGTGGATGAATGAATGAATGAGGCTGATTTCATAGACCAAGTATAATTCTAAATCAGCAATGATTTTTCTACATTTCTTGAAATAGTTCTAGATCCAAAAATGGAGCATATCCTCAGTGGTTTGTGTTGTTTCTCAAAAAGAAACCAAAATATATCAAGTGGAATAAGAAGGTTGAGTGAGAGTAAAGTATAAAAGGGAGTTATTTTAAGTCACATTAGCAAGTTTCATAAACATGTGAGCCCTTATCTTTCTGCTGTTGGTTTCATTCGTGTTTGGTTACAGAAACCCTCATTGAAGAAGCTAAATGATTTCTTTTGTTCTGTTTTGGGCATATAATCAACAATCCTTAGCAGCAAATAAACAATTGAAGTATTCAGGAGATTGCCTTGAAGTCAATCATCTATAAATTTACTACGGTATAAAACATGGATGCAAATTGCTACAAAATATTTATCAAGTAAAATATAAAGTGAATTTTTTTTTTCAGAAACTACAAAAGTATAAGTTTTTTTCTATGTAGATTGGTTACTAGACCTTTACTGTGCAGAGCCAGGCTGCATGGGAAAACCAGAGTTGAAATGTTCTTGAAATAATAATTTATTCTAAATCCTCAGGTAAGGACTCCAAGTCTCTGAACTGGTTCTCTAGGGTCTGCAACAGTTTGTGGACCAAAAGCAAGAAAGAATAGCAATCATTTCCTCATCCACCTCTAATTGGCTATATAGCTCTCTATCCTCCCTACCCAAAATCTGGTTTTATGCAATCACTCTTAGTGCCTCCTGATTTGTAACTGAAGAGCCAGACCCACCAGTATCTCTTCTAATTTTTGAATCCTGTAAGCAGAAGGTATGTGCTAGTAGTGTACTCAAATAATTCTGTACATTTCTTTAGACATAGTATAAAGAAACAGATTCAGATGAAGGGAAGCCTGATTCGAAAGATGAGGTTGAAAACTATGGAGCTGAACAGAAACAGAGAAAACAGCTCTGATTAGAAAGACAGAGGTGTGTGTGTGTGAGAGAGTGAGAGAAAAAAAAAACAGAGAGAGAGAGACACAGAGACACAGAGACAGAAAAGAGAGAGAGGGGATATGAGAGCAGGGGTGAGAACCACGGTGCACGAAGCAAACTGAGGTAGGTACTTGGAGAACGTGGCCTGAGGATGAGAGAACTAGGTAGGAAGTATATTCTGTCCTAAGATGTGCTTCCTACAGGGTTTTATCTTCCTAGGGAAAGGTTAGGTGCTTACACAGTGCAGAGTACAATATTCTCCAAGTTCTGCCAGGTGTGCTTTTAGGTGAACAGCTTGGAGTCGGCAATTTGATCAGTGTATGACCTTAGCAAAAAGGGATTTAAGAAAATAGAGGAATTTCACCCTCACTAAGCAGATAGACACCTGCTTCTAAAAAGTGAACTCATTCTGGCTATGCTCTTGAGACAGGGACCATGGGTGTAGTCAGGGTAGGGTGAGGGCCTCTGGAGGAAGCAGGGTGGGATATTTGCAGTCAGAGCAATATAACAATGGGCAAAGAAGTCCCTTTTGAAACTCTGTGTTAAGCATTATGCAAGGTCAAGGTCACACTAATTCTCTAGGATCAAGATACCAGACTAAGAATATAGACATCTTCAGTGAGGTCAGTTAAAGGTCAAAAGGCCAGGAGCAACTTGGTCTAGAATGCTTGAATGGTTCACAAATAAAGAAGGGTATCTCAGTATAACCCATGACTTCACTGTAAACAGCCCTAGCAGAGAACAACCCAGCCCACCTTGAGGGCAGGGCAGGTGATACAAGTCCACACCCCTAAGTCTTTTTTCATGTTCTCGAAAAATCCTCATTTGCCTATAAAACCCCCTAGACAATGCACCACCCCGGGCTCTCTTGTCCCCTCCTGGAGTGAGCAGGGAGCTCTGTCCTCTCACTTTATTTCTAAATAAAAGCCTGTGCCTTGCTCTCCTACCTAGAGTGTTTATGAAGCTCATTCTTTGGCTTTGTGAACAAGAACCCCAGCATCACTCTCACCCAGCTTTTGTTCAAGCAACTCTAGAGAAAGTACTCCTCAAAAATCCCCCAAATATGCCCCCAATTCAACTTTGATTCAGCCAAGCAGGCAAGGCACAATTCCAAGAAATACAGGGACAATCCTAAATTGCCCTGTTAGGGGGAGAACTGTGGTAAGGGCAGATCTTCCCATGTGAAGTAAAATGTAACTACTTCTTTCTCTTCCTAGGTGGCTAACAGTTTAGCCTTATTGGGAATCAG
Source organism: Smutsia gigantea (assembly GCA_032199065.1). Taxonomy (NCBI): domain Eukaryota; kingdom Metazoa; phylum Chordata; class Mammalia; order Pholidota; family Manidae; genus Smutsia; species Smutsia gigantea. The sequence goes on from JAVSCE010006420.1 coordinate 687,151, forward strand.
AAAAAAGAAAAAAAAAATACATGCATAGTGAAAACAACTCGAACAGGCATTATTATTATGTCTAGTTTGTGCTAGATTTAATACCAACTTCTGTCCTAGACCCAGAAGTTAAAATGTTAATGAAGTGCCTAAAGCCACAGAGATCTGTTTTGGGGGAAATAGGGATATGTAAATAGGTCATTCATGTGGTAGCAGAACAACTGCTAGCCTGAACAAGGCCTCCATGCAAATTAGCAAAAGGTAGCCTTGTAGCAGCCCCCATAAACTCCTTCACATAGGCACCTTGCACATTCCATGACCTTCCCTGGACTGCTAACTAGGGGGTATTAAGGAAGACCAAGGGCTGATATCAGAGAGTAGAGAACAATTAAGAAAACTTAATTGTATGATTTTGTAAAGTTGGGAGAGAACCACAGAAGGATTTAAGGAGAGGAGTGACAGACCAATTTGTGTTCTTAGAAGACCCCTTTCTCAGCAGCAAAGGGAAGAACTGAGAAGAGGAAAGGTTTATTAAAGACTGACCTATGGTATGTGGGTAAAGAGAAGGCAACAGACTTAAGTTATAAAAGAGGTGAGAGTAACTGCTAAGTGATTATATTAGTTGGCAAAGGGAAGAGAGGTGGACAGAATCACACTAGATTTCTGGCTTAGGCAAGACTATAAGGTGAGGCAGGAAAGACAAGCACAGTGGCAAGTTTGGGTGGGGCAGGGGTGGAAACGAGGTCCATTTTATGCATGGTATTACTATTAAGGTACCAGTACCGCATTCAAGGGAATATTCCAGTAGGTAGTGGGAAAGTGTCTAAAGAGAAATGCTTAACTGTAAAAAACAGGTTTGGGAATAAACAGCATATTCATGAAAGGCCTTGGGTAGATTTAAGAGATAGGCAAAGGAAGAGGAACTCAGGAAGGAGATTGAGTTGTTAGAGATAAGGAAGAAATCTAGAAAACATAAGTGTTACAAAAGCCAATGGAGGTGACTCACATTTTCAACTGTAGAGAGGTAACTAGACCAGAACCTAAAAGTTCTACTGGACTCAGGAATAACAGAGACTGTCAGTAATCAGGAGGAGAGCACGTCCGTTCGACACATGAGCAGGAACCTGAATGCAGAGGCTGAGGGAATGGAAGCAGTGTGCTTCTTTTTAAAATGATGTTCAATAAGAAAGGAATGAGGATAAATTACTTAAATGGCTGATTGTTAGTAATTTTTAAAATGCAGAAGGTTGATGTACCCAGCACTACCCCCTGAACTGACTCAATTCAACTTGCATAGTGTGGGGGCAATATTGTTCCCTCCTTAAATCTTGTCCTTGGAGATATTCAAATCTGTCCAATATCCTGCAGAAAACATTTCACAGTGTGAGCCTCTTTCTTCTCTGTGTATCTAATTTGGGCATTTAATTGCATGCTCCTTTAAACTGTTGAGTATTTTCATGTGTACACGTTCTAACTTCCCACACAAATAGGAAGCCCCTTACACGTCAACAGTATTTGATACCATATTGGTCACATTCTAGTGCTCTATTTAAATAGAAAGTAATGCAGCTGCACAGAGATCTCACAGCTTTGAGCTGAGGAGGAAGTGAAGAACAGAATGCTTGTATAGTAGAAATGTGGACTTTGGAATCAAACAGTGTATTTGAATCCTGGTTCCACCCTCCATAAACTAAGTCATCTCAGGCAAATTAATTAATCTTTCTGAGATTTGGCTTCTTTAGCCATGTGCTGAAGGTGCTCAATATTTATTGCAATGAGTTGAAAAATCGAAATAATATTAATACCCACACAGTAGCTGTTGGGATCATTAAATAATGACAGTAAGTGTTCAGACACAATAGGTTTCAGTTTGTAAAATGAACATTGGGTAAGGTTAAAAATATATCTATGAAATAAGAGACATACAATTTAAAATTAAGAACCAGAAAAAGAGAACATTACGGCAGTATTACAAAAATCATGTAAAAATAGATCTAAAACCAAATTATGTGTGTGTGTGTGTATCAGCAATTATCTCTATATAACTCAAGGATTGGAAATTAATCAAAATACCTAATAAATAAATTCATAAAAGTGAAAATCTCTCTCAGAAGACCAGTTTTATTTATTCAGCCTATATCCACTCAAATATATGCTTAAAAATGTAATGTTTCAGTGGAAAGAGATAATCTGATCTTCCAGGATGTTAGAGGAAAGCAGGATAGAAAAGTCAACAAGGGCCGACACATTAGTGTGGAGAGACAGAAGCAGGGGTCAGTGTGGAAAGTCAGAGGATGGAAGGTCCAGGCCAGAAGTGCCTATCAGAGGTTGAGGTCATATACAGGGCTGTCTGCAGAGCCATGCAAGGGGGCTCATGAGCCCAGATTTCAGGTGTGTACAACAGGTCTGGGACCCAGGAAGAGTGAGTCAAAAAACCAGAGCCAAGTCAGAAGTCAGTCACTGGGTAGGATAGGGACTGGGACTGGGTTAATGGTCTTTTGAGGCCAGGAATTCAGATAAGCTGTCTGCACAAAGTAAGAATTGTTCACCATTGCTGGCGGCTCACGGTCTACATCCATAGAGAAAAAGTAAATGAGAGTGGTTCAGTATCTCCAGGCTTCACAGCGGAAACTAGCAGCCTTTCCTTCCACTGACCATCTTGATAACCTGCTGGAATGGCTCTGTGCCTAGATGTGATTTGTTCATTTCTCTCACCTGGGCAAGTTTCTGTTATGGACTGAGGGCCAACATGTTTACAGTGCACTGTCTGCTCTGAGTACTATCAGACTCCTCATCAGTGCTCACATTACACTGCCCCATTCTGATTAAACCAGGCAGAGTATTTAAGGGGATTGGGTCAGCTTTACAAGTGCAAATAGCTCTAAAGGACAGAGTGAATTTCCATAAAAGAAATTTGCAAATGAAGATGACTATAATATTTTCTCTTCTGTATTTTCATACAAAGGGTCTTCTTTTACATCAAAATTAGTCCATTCTAGTTTATACCCATTATTGTCAGAATGGTTCTGTGTTATTAAGAAAGCCAATCTCTCAACCAAGGTCATTCATAAGAGGTGCAGACCCTTGAAGACTCAGGGTGTTTTGGGAGGGATGTGGGAAAGGTTAGGTTCAAAAAGAATAACACCTCAATAGTATCAGAATGAACATAAAAAAATAACATCCAATCAGATTCATGCTTTAGAGAGCAGCAAATCTACAAAATGAAGACAGATCTGGCCTAGGTTTTAGATAAGCCAAAAGTTTAAAAGTAGGAAAGAGGGTCCGGGAAGATGGTGGCGTGAGCAGGGTGGCGGAAATCTCCTCCCCAAACCGTATATATCTATGAAAATACAGCACATACAACTATTTCTAAAAGAGAGACCAGAATACACAGGACAGCGCACAGCCTGCATCTGCACCTGAGAGGACTTGGCACCCCACGAGGCGGGTAAGATACGGAGCCGAATCCCGGCGGGACCCGAGCACTCCTCCACCCCAGTACACTGGCGGGAGGAGAGGATTCAAAGTCGGTAGGGAGTGGAAGTACAGGCCCGCAAAATAACCAGCCCTGGTGATCTGTGCCGGGAGCACTGACACACATCGAGCGGTGTAGCGGAGGCTGGAGAGGCAGAAAGTGCAGGGTTTGAGCTGGGAACACACCCGGGTCCTTGCAGCAGGCTCTGGGGACAAAAGAAAAGCGCGTGCTTTTTTCAGCTATCTTACGATCATCCCAGCACTCTCAGCCCAGCAGGTTGGGAGTCCTGAGGAATTTTGGACCCCTTGGCTGGCGACTGGGAAAAAGTAGCCGCACTGAAACATCACAGAGAGAATAATAGCCTCCCATTCGTCCCTGGCCCGGCCAGAGCTGCAAAAGGCCCAGCTGCAAAAGATCCTTACAGAATCTACCCCCAGTGGGCTTTTTTTTTACTTTCTTTTCTTTCTTTTTTTTTTCACCTTTCTTTCTCTTCCTTCTTTTTTCTCTTCCGTCTTTTCTTTCTTTCTCTTCCTTCTTTTTTTTTCTTTTTAAAGTCTTAAAGAGCCCAGCTGACATACGTGGCACCTGCCAGCGACCACTTCTATTGCTATGAAAAGACAGGAATATGGTACAGACAAAGCTTAGCCAGACAACACCAGAGAGGGAGCCTGAAGGGATGCAAAAGCGCAATCTTCCTGAAAAAGAATTCAGAATAAAAGTCATAACCATGCTGATGGATATACAGAGAAATATGCAAGAGCTGAGGGAGGAAGTGAGGGAAGTCAGGAAAGACAATGCAGAAATCAGACAAGCCATCGACAGGCTTAGCAGCAGACTGGATGACATGCAAGAGGCTGTTAATGCAATAGAAATCAGAGAACAGGAATAAGAGCAGCTGAGGCAGAGAGAGATAAAAGGATCTCCAGGAATGAAAGAATATTAAGAGAACTGTGTGACCAATCCAGATGGAACTATATTCGCACTATAGGAGTACCAGAAGAAGAAGAGAGAGAAAAAGGGATAGAAAGTGTCTTTGAAGAAATAATTGATGAAAACTTCCCCATGTTGGCGAAATAAATAGTCTCGCAGTCCACAGAAGCCCACAGATCTCCCAACACAAGGGACCCCAGGAGGACAACACCAAGACACATAATAATTAAAATGGCAAAGATCAAAGATAAGGACAGAGTATTAAAGGCAGCTAGAGAGAGAAAAAAGATCACCTACAAAGGAAAACCCATCAGGCTATCATCAGACTTCTCAACAGAAACCCTATAGGCCAGAAGAGAATGGCATGATAGATTTAATGTAATGAAACAGAAAGGCCTCGAACCAAGAACGTGGTATCCAGCACGATGATCATTTAAATATGATGAAGGGATTAAACAATTTCCAGACAAGCAAAAGCTGAGAGAATTTGCCTCCCATCAACCACTTCTACAGGACATCTTAAAGGAACTGCTCTAGAGGGAAGCATTCCTAAGGCTAAAAAGATGTCACCAGAGAAAATAAAATCATAGCAAAGAAAGCAGACCATCCAAATACTAACTAAAGGCAAAGAATAAAACACCTAGTATATAAAGAATAGAGGAGGAAGAATAAGAAGGGAGAGAAATAAAGAAACATCAGACTGTATTTACAATAACTTAACAAGAAAGTTAAGTTAGATTGGTAGATAGTTAAGAATAAACCCCTGAACCTTTGGTAACCACGAATCCAAAGCCAGCAATGGCAATAAGTACATATTTATCAAGAATCACCCTAAATGTAAATGGACTAAATGCACCAAACAAAAGACACAGAGTAAAAGAAGGATAAAACAGCAAGACCCATCTATATGCTGCTTACAAGAAACTCACCTCAAAGCCAAAGATATACACAGACTAAAAGTGAAGGGATGGAAAAAGATATTTCATGCAAACAACAAGGAGAAAAAATCAGGTGTTGCAGTACTTGTATCAGACAAAATAGACTTCAAAACGAAGAAAGTAGCAAGAGATAAAGAAGGAAATTACATAATGATAAAGGGGACAGTCCAACAAGAGGATATAGCCATTATAAATATATATGCACCAACACGGGAGCGCCGGCATATGTGAAACAAATACTAACAGAATTAAAGGAGGAAATAGACAGCAATGCATTCATTTTCAGTGACTTCAACACACCACTCACTCCAAAGGACAGATAAACCAGACAGAAAATAAGTAAAGACACAGAGGCAATCAGACAGAAAATAAGTAAAGAACAGATGGATCTAACAGACATCCACAGAACTCCACACCCAAAAGCAACAGGATACACATTCTTCTCAAGTGCAAAGGAATAATTTCCAGAATAGACCACATACTAGGCCACAAAAAGAACCTCAGTAAAGTCAAAAATATTGAAATCCTACCAACCAACTTCTCAGATCATAAAGGTATAAAACTAAAAATAAATTTTAGAAAGAAACCAAAAAGGCTCACAAATACATGGAGACTTAACATTCTCCTAATTAATCAATGGGGTAACGACCAAATCAAAACAGAAATCAAAGAATATATGGAGACTAATGACAGCAACAACACAAAGCCACAACTTCTGTGTGACGCAGCAAAGGCAGTTCTAAGAGGAAAGTATATTGCAACCCAGGCCTATTTAAAGAAGGAAGAACATTCCCAAATGAATAGTTTAAGACACAATTACGGAAATTGGAAAAAGAAGAACAAATGAGACCCAAAGTCACCAGAAGTAAGGACATAATAAAGATCAGAGAAGAAATAAATAAAATTGAGAAGAATAAAACAATAGAAAAAAATCAATGAAACCAAGAGCTAGTTCTTTGAAAAAATAAACAAAATAGATAAACCCCTAGCCAGACTTATTAAGAGAAAAAGATAATCTACACACATAGACAATATCAGAAATGACAAAGGAAAAATAACGATGGACCCCACAGAAATACAAAGAATTATAAGAGAATATTATGAGAATCTATATGCTAAAAATCTGGAAAACACAGAAGAAATGGACAGCTTCTTAGAAAAATACAACCTTCCAAGACTGACCAAACAAGCAACAGAAAAACTAAACAGATCAATCACCAGCAACGAAATTGAAGCGGAAATCAAAAAACTACCCAACAACAAAATGCCTGGGCCAGACGGATTCACCTCTGAATTCTACCAGACATATAGAGAAGAAATAACACCCATTCTCCTTAAAGTTTTCCAAAAAATAGAAGAGGAGGGAATACTTCCAAACTCATTCTATGAAGCCAGTATCACTCTAATACCAAAACCGGGCAAAGACCTCACCAAAAAAGGAAATTACAGACCAATATCACTGATGAACGTAGATGCAAAAATACTCAACAAAATATTAGCAAACCGAATTCAAAAATACATCAAAGAGGATCATACACCATGATCAAGTGGGATTCATCCCAGGGATGCAAGGATGGTACAACATTCGAAAATCCATCAACATCATCCACCACATCAACAAAAAGAAGAACAAAAACCACATGATTATCTCCATAGATGCTGAAAAAGAATTTGACAAAATTCAGTATCCATTCATGATAAAAACTCTCAACAAAATGGGTATAGAGGGCAAGTACTTCAACGTCATAAAGGCCATATATGACAAACCCACGGCTAACATGATACTTAACAGCGAGAAGCTGAAAGTTTTTCATCTAAGATCGGTAACCAGACAGGGATGCCCACTCTCTCCCCTGTTATTCAACATAGTACTGGAGGCCCTAGCCACGGCAATCAGACAAAACAAAGAAATACAAGGCATCCTGATTGGTAAAAAAGAAGTCAAATTGTCACTATTTGCAGATGACATGATACTGTACATAAAAAACCCTAAAGACTCCACTCCAAAACTACTAGAACTAATATCTGAATTCAGCAAAGTGGCAGGATACAAAATTAACACACAGAAATCTGTGGCATTCCTATACACTAACGATGAACTAACAGAAAGAGAAATCAGAAAAACAATTCCATTCACAATTGCATCAAAAAGAATAAAATACCTCGGAATAAACCTAACCAAGGAAGTGAAAGACGTATACTCCGAAAACTACAAGACACTCCTAAGAGAAATTAAAGAGGACACTAACAAATGGAAATCCATCCTATGCTCTTGGCTAGGTAGAATAAATATTCTCAGAATGGCTATACTATCTAAAGCAATCTACAGATTCAATGCAATCCCTATCAAAATACCAACAGCTTTCTTCAATGAACTGGAACAAATAATTCTAAAATTCATATGGAACCACAAAAGACCCCGAATAGCCAAAGCAATCCTGAGGAGGAATAAAACAGGGGGAATTATGCTCCCTGACTTCAAGCTCTATTACAAAGCCACAGTAATCAAGACTACTCGGTATTGGCTCAAAAAAAGACCCACAGACCAGTGGAAGAGAATAGAAAATCCAAACATTAACCCAAACATATACAGTCAATTAATATTTGACAAAGGAGCCTTGGATATACAATGGGGAGATGATGGCCTCTTCAGCAGCTGGTGTTGGCAAAACTGGACAGCTACATGTAAGAGAATGAAACTGGACTGTCTAACCCCACACACAATAGTAAACTCAAAATGGATCAAAGACCTGCATGTAAGTCATGAAACCATAAAACTCTTAGAAAAAAATGTAGGCAAAAATTTCTTGGACATAAACATGAGTGACTTCTTCATGAACATATCTCCCCGGGCAAGGGAAACAAAAGCAAAAATGAACAAGTGGGAGTATATCAAGCTGAAAAGTTTCTGTACAGCAAAGAACACCATCAGTAGAACAAAAAGACATCCTACAGTATGGGAGAATATATTCATAAATTATGTATCCGATAAGGGGTTGACGTCAAAATATATAAAGAACTCATGCACCTCAACAAACATAAAGTAAATAATCCAATTAAGAAATGGGCAGAGGTCATGAATAGACACTTCTCCAAAGAAGAAATTCAGATGGCCAACAGGCACATGAAAAGATGCTCCACATGACTAATCATCAGAGAAATGCAGATTAAAACCACAATGAGATATCACCTCACACCAGTGAGGATGGCCAACATCCAAAACACAAAGAAAACAAATGTTGGCGAGGATGGGGAGAAAAGGGAACCCTCCTATGCTGCTGGTGGGAATGCAAATTAGTTCAACCATTGTGGAAAGCAGTATGGAGGTTCCTCAAAAAACTCAAAATAGAAACACCATTTGACCCAGGAATCCCACTCCTAGGAATTTACCCTAAGAATGCAGCAGCCCAGTTTGAAAAAGACAGATGCACCCTTGTGTTTTTCGCAGCACTATTATTTACAATAGCCAAGAAATGGAAGCAACCTAAGTGTCCATCAGTAGATGAATGGATAAAGAAGATGTGGTACATATACACAATGGAATATTATTCAACCATAAGAAGAAAACAAATCCTACCATTTGCAACAACATGGATGGAGCTAGAGGGTATTATGCTCAGTGAAATAAGCCAAGCCGAAAAAGACAAGTATCAAATGATTTCGCTCATCTGTGGAGTATAAGAACAAAGAAAAAATTGAAGGAACAAAACAGCAGCAGACTCACAGAACCCAAGAATGGACTAATAGTTACCAAAGGGAAAGGGACTGGGGAGGATGGGTGGGAAGGGAGGAAAAGGGGGAAAAAGGGGCATTACTATTAGCAGACGTAATGTTGGAGGGGCACAGGGAGGGCTTTACAACTGAGAGAAGACAAATAGTGACTCTATAGCATCTCACTATGCTGATGGACAGTGACTGTAATGGGGTTGGTGGGGGGGACCTGTTGAAGGGGGTAGTTTAATCATCATAATATTGCACATGTAATTATAGATTAATGATACCAAAATAAATTATAAAAAAAAAGAAATGTTGAAAGTAACTTATTTAACAATTTGCTCCTTTTAGCTTCAAAATTCTGAACTGTTTGATGAATAATTGTTTATGTAGGGGAGGAGCACCAAAATGTATTGTAGTTAATATTAAAGTCAGTTTAAAAGTATTTAAAATAAAAACAGTGGATTTTTTACAAGCCAAAGGAAAGAAAAAAAAAAGTAGGAGAAAAAGTCAGGTGTCAAAATTATCCTAGAAATGGCATGTGTAAATTCAGAGGTAATCTTAAACAGTCAATTTTCAAGTAACAAAGAATAAAGTTTTGAGTTGTATTAGCTCAAGTTCCGAAGCCAACATCACAGGTTACCTAGGCGGGCAGCTGGCTGCGAGCAGAAAGGGGGCAGCAACTACCTAGAACCTCACTTATGAAAGCCTATGGCTACTTTGTGCTACAACAGTGATGGGGAATAGTCAGACAAGGGAAAGCATGGCCAGCAAAGCCTAACTACTTACTATTGAGTGCTTTACAAGAGAAGTTTGCCAGTCCTTGCTCCAGAACAGGGGTCTCAGGGGCCTTTAAAGGAATCAGTGGGGATAGGGCAAGACTATTACAGATACAGGAGGGAGATAAACGACCAACCCTTTCTTTCCTCAATAGCTTGGTAATCTCATCTAAAAAGTAGGCTCTTGTTTTAAAGAGTGAAGTCGTCAAATTAAGGGCTATCCCATAAATGTCTAGAATTAGGCTCATGAACCAGATCAGCAGATGATCTGGCAAGGGGGGAAATCAGGGACATTTACTAGTGGTACGATTCTACTCCCTGGAGGATCACTGAAATGTTCCCTAGGAAGGTGGGGAAGCAGCCTGCAATTTTCAGTGTCTGTCAGATAAAAGAGACAGTGAGACCTAGATGCTCCTAACAAAGATGCCTCAGATTCTCCAAGTTGCATGAGAAATACATCAGAGAACACCAAAAGGGGTCTGGGCCAAAATTCCAGCCAGCGAGATGGAAAATTCCAAACTAAGTGATAGAGATTGTTGAGGAAGAACAGGCAGTGAAAAGAGGTGTGCTGACTCACATGGTTTACTGACCTGCCAAATCAGGGAGAAGCCATCTGTTTGCTCTCCTGTTTTACTGTCTTTGTTCAGGTGTGGGCTTGCCCGAGGCCACCGATACTCATTTTAGCCAGAGGAAAAACAAAGTTCTACAGATGAATCCTCTGCTTGAATAAAAAGAGCTATTTCATAAGTTGAAATTTATGTTTTTCTTCTAATCATATTCATAGTGTGTTTGTTCCCTTCAGATTATCTAAATTTAATAAAAATACCCATACCTGTGTATTGTTTAGTCCCTGCAACATTTACTTATTGAACACAGACTCTATGCCAGACCTTATTTTAGGGACAGAGGATATGATAGTTAATGAGCAAAATTCCTGCCTTCATGGGGTTTTACATGATAGTGGTTATAAATAAAACAAGTACATACACAGTATCATGATAAGTGCTACAGAGAAGAACCAAAGCAAAGAAGGTTGATAGGAAGGAAGAGGAGGGCATGGGGGGTACGGGGAGGGCACAGGGGACAGTGTGGGGAGGTAGGCTTCCCTATCACCCAGATCTGTCAGGTCAAGGCTTCTGCATGAGGTGATGGGTGAGCAGAGGCCTGAAGGAAGTGACCCAGCAGGCCTGCTGGGGAGGAAGAGCACCCTCAGAAGAAACACAGGGTACAGCCAAGGAACCCCAAGGAGAGCAGAGGGGCAGGGACAGGGCAAGTGAGAGGGAGAGTAGGGGAGCTACAGTTAGGATGGTTAAGAGGCAGGTGATCCCTGTGTAGGACATCAAGCCATTCTGAGGACCTACTGTCTGTCCTTTGAGAGAAGAAGAAAGCCAGTGAGTAGTTTCTGAGCAGAAGAGAGACAGTTCAGACTCACACAGGACAGAGCAGTCCTGTTAAAGTTAGGTCAGATACTGTCACCTCACTGAACATTAAAATGTTCCCCAATTAAAAACAAATAATTGCAACATAAACACTCTGTTCATTTATTGTCTCAAAAAAAAATAGTATCTAGTTCATGGAAAACCTCAGGAGAGTGTCACATCTTTTTTCTTCCATTTTATGGGGAGATGCTTTGCAACTGGTACATCATAGTAATGCATCACTGCTTTGGCTTAATTGGGGGAGAAGACCTGCCAGAATTAGTTATAAGACTGAATTACTCTATTTTATCTTAAAAAATTTCATTATCCTTTAGTAAGTGAAGGAATAGGGCTTGCCAAGCTCCTAATAAAACTTGTTTTAATGAATGGCTTTTTAAAGGACGGTAATTAGCATATGTCAGTACCAGTGTGTGCTAGGTGGGCTTCTGCTTGCACTGCAATTTCTATGCTTCATTTTAATTAAATACTCTTAATGACCACAAAATCAGTTTATTCTCTTTATTATTAGATACATATATAAAACCATACACTTTATTTTCTTAACAAAGTCTTTGTGGGGGGGGCATTAATAATGTAAAGGTATAAATGAATATGAAGGTTAGCTCAGTTCCTGCCTGGGTGTTTAATTCCCACATGAGCTGGGTGGTATTTCTCCTTTCCACAGTCAGCCTGAATCCCCATTCCAACATGCATACTGATATGAGATGTGAGGTGAAGTGGAGAGAACTTTGTAAATCTTTTTATGAGTTATAAAGTTATTAAGACTAGCATGAGAATCCACGTAAGCATAAGAGGGCATTTTACTATATTTGTTCAAAATAAATTGTTTTAACATGAAATCTATGATCCAAAATGTCCTATTGGTCACTGTAAATACTCCAAATTATATGGAAAATTTGGTATCAATATGCATTTCTCTGGAGGGAGAATCTATAGCCTATAAAAGTTGATGCAAATGACGTTTGAGATCCAAAAAGGGTAAGAATCACTATTCAAAATGATCCACATGAAGATAAAATTATTTCACTGGAGAATTACTTCTCTTTTATCTCCATCTGATTTTTGGGAGGTATTCTCCTTATTTTATTTCAGTATTGACTTACATAGTTTTCTCTTAGTTTTAAATAAAAAAGTTTCATTATATAAGTGCCTTTTTGAATGATTTTGGGAAAAAAAACAAAATTCTAATCTGTGACTTCATCTTATTTATACTTGATATTTGAACTAGTTCTTTTTTTTACTTCGTTCAAAAGAAGTATTTTAAAACACTTTTGCTCACAGGATTTGTAGGCAGCTATCATTGCCTACTTGTTCTCCGTTACCAGTATACATGGACTAATTAATTTTATGTAAGGAAACTGCACAGGTCTAGAGCTGAGCCAACTAAGGTAGGCTATTCGTGTTACTGTTGTTGCTTTCACCTTAAATCAGGGTTTCTCAGTCTCAGTCCTACTAATAATTTGGACCAAATAATTCATTACTGTGAGGAGCTATTCAGTGCAGGATTTTAAGCAGCACCCTTGGCCTCTAGTCAGTTGACACCAGACAAGGGCTACCAGCTGCGACGACAAAAATACGTTCTGTCAGACGTCCCCAGAGGAGGAGAGAATAAAGGTGACAGAGTCACCCTAGATTGAAAACCTGCCTTAAGTCAAAGATTCCTTGGCTTTGGGGGGAGGCAGGAATGGCCTTTTCTCTCATGTTGTGAGTATATTCTTAGAAAGTGAACAGGAGATGTAATTTAATTTTGAAGGGCGGATTTATAAAAGGAATATCAAAAGAAAAGGTGCCTGGAATAATCTACACACATGAAAAAGACATTAGAAAACCATGTTTTTTTTAAAGTTTATTTTGATAGCATTAATCTACAATTAAATGAGTAATATTATGGTGATTACACTACCCCCTTCATCAGGTCCCCCCTCCCCCAACCCCATTGCAGTCACTGTCCATCAGCATAGTGAGATGCCATAGAGTTACTACTTGTCCCCTCTGGGTTGTAGAGCCCTCCCCGTGCCCCCCCAACATTACATCTGCTAATCGTAATGTCCCTTCTTCCCCCTTGCCCCTCCCTTCCCACCCATCCTCCCCAGTCTCTTTCCCTTTGGTAACTATTAGTCTGTTCTTGGGTTCTGTGAGTCTCCTGTTGTTTTGTTCCTTCAGTTTTTTTTTTTTCTTAGTTCTTATACTCCACATATGAGTGAAATCATTTGATACTTGTCTTTTTCAGCTTGACTTATTTCACTGGGCATAATACCCTCTAGCTCCATCCATGTTGTTGCAAATGGTAGGATTTGTTTTCTTCTTATGGCTGAATAATATTCCATTGTGTATATGTACCACCTCTTCTTTATCCATTCATCTACTGATGGACACTTAGGTTGCTTCCATTTCTTGGCTATTGTAAATAGTGCTGCGATAAACATAGGGGTGCATCTGTCTTTTTCCAACTGGGCTGCTGCATTCTTAGGGTAAATTCCTAGGAGTGGAATTCCTGTGTCAAATGGTATTTCTATTTTGAGTTTTGAGGAAGCTTTCCACAATGGTTGAACTAATTTGCAGTCCCACCAGCAGTGTAGGAGGGTTCCCTTTTCTCCACATCCTCGCCAACATTTTTTGTTGTTTGTGTTTTGGATGTTGGCCATCCTCACTTGTGTGAGGTGATATCTCATTGTGGTTTTAATCTGCATTTCTCTGATGATTAGTCATGTGGAGCATCTTTTCATGTGCCTGTTGGCCATCTGAATTTCTTCTTTGGAGAAGTGTCTATTCATGTCCTCTGCCCATTTCTTAAATGGATTATTTGCTTTTTGTTTGTTGAGGTGCGTGAATTCTTTATATATTTTGGATGTCAACCCCTTATCGGATACGTCATTTATGAATATATTCTCCCATACTGTAGAAAGTCTTTTTGTTCTACTGATGGTGTCCTTTGCTGTACAGAAGCTTTTCAGCTTGATATAGTCCCACTTGTTCATTTTTGCTTTTGTTTCCCTTGCTCGGGAGATATGTTCATGAAGAAGTTGCTCATGTTTATGTCCAAGAGCTTTTTGCCTATGTTTTTTTCTAAGAGTTTTATGGTTTCATGACTTACATTCAGGTCTTTGATCCACCTTGAGTTTACCTTTGTGTATGGGTTAGACAGTAGTCCAGTTTCATTCTCTTACATGTAGCTGTCCAGTTTTTCCAACACCAGCTGCTGAAGAGGCTGTCATCTCCCCATTGTATATCCAAGGCTCCCTTATCAAATATTAATTGACTGTATATGTTTGGGTTAATGTTTGGATTTTCTATTCTGTTCCACTGGTCTGTGGGTCTGTTTTTGTGCCAATACCAAATTGTCTTGATTACTGTGGCTTTGTAGTAGAGCTTGAAGTCAGGGAGCGTAATTCCCCCTGTTTTATTCCTCTTTCTCAGGATTGCTTTGGCTATTCGGGGTCTTTTGTGGTTCCATATGAATTTTAGAATTATTTGTTCCAGGTCATTGAAGAAAGCTGTTGGTAGTTTGATAGGGATTGCGTTGAATCTGTAGATTGCTTTGGGTTGTATAGCCATTTTGACAATATTTATTCTTCCTAGCCAAGAGCATGGGATGCATTTCCATTTGTTAGTGTTCTCTTTAATTTCTCTTAGGAGTGTCTTGTAGTTTTCAGGGTACAGGTCCTTCACTTCCTTCGTTACGTTTATTCCTAGGTATTTTATTCTTTTTGATGCAATTGTGAATGGAATTGTTTTTCTGATTTCTCTTTCTGTTAGTTTATCGTTAGTGTATAGGAAAGCAACAGATTTCTGTGTGTTAATTTTGTATCCTGCCACTTTGCTGAATTCAGATATTAGGTCTAGTAGTTTTGGAGTGGAGTCTTTAGGGTTTTTTATGTACAATATCATGTCATCTGCAAATAGTGACAATTTGACTTTTTCTTTACCAATCTGGATGTCTTGGAAAACCATGTTTTATCAGAATTTTTCTCTTGGGAAGTTCCTAACAAATAACTTTAAACATATATTTGCTACTACCAGCTTTTATGCAAGAAATTATTTGGACGATGGCAACTGACAAAAGAAAAAAATATGATCTTCAATATAGTTACATTATAGCTCCAACAAAATTAAGCCTGTTAATAAAACACTCTTTGTCCTTTTCTTATGGCTATAAGAGTAGAACCTGATGTAAGCCTGTCTAAAATCAATATGTTTGAACTATTATTGCTAAAAATTAAAAGAAGCCAATGCAATATTGGTGTTTGTACACTTTTAAATATTTTGCCCCCAAATATAATTTGTTTCTATTCATCTAGAATGTAATTTTATCTATTTTATATATAACTTATTTTAAAGCACATTTGGAATAAAAATAATCTAAAAATCTATTGTTATTGCTTTTCAAAAAATTTTTCATGCTCCTTACAAATAGGCATTTGTCATCATTTGTCTTTGGCCCTCTTTATAATCCTCATACTGTTGAGTGTATTTATCCACTCTTATTATTCCCTACATGTAAATGTCTCCAAAATATACTTTAGTATTCTCAAGAGCCCTATGTAGTATCTCACATATAAGTTGGATAGGATATACCCAAATTAAGTAATTAAAGTTACAAAATCAATAGAAGATACATGTCTGGCTGAGGCATGAGGGACCAGTGAGAAGTGAGCCTTACTCTAGTTGAAAGAACAGGGAAGAAGAACATTCTAGAAATGTTAACCATAAGTTAGGCAAAGCAGTTGGTACAGTGACTATCTTTCTTGTTCAAAAGATACTTTGAGAGTCCAAGTGGATTGTTTTGACTTCCTCTACAAAAACAAGGACCCCAAAACTAAGGGCTAGTTACACATTCAAGTCTTGGTCTAGGAGGGAGGATCACGATCATTGCCAACCACTTCCTTCCTGAAGAGGAATGCCTACATGGTGAGAGGCTTACAGTTTCTAGCAAAAAGTAAAGGAACAGGGTTTTAGGTGGTATTGTTTGCGTTTTCTATTTTTCCTCTTTTGTCCATGGTCCCCCAAAATAGGTGTTTTCCAATATTTAAGAAAAATAATTTCATCACATACTCAGATGAACTAAATTTCTAATTTCTCCCAATTTTCTTTTCCTCCTTTGTTCCCTATACTTAAAGGGATCAACATCTCTCTAGTCATCCAAACTAGAAACCTCCTGCCCCCTTTACCACAATTTAACTGTTGCCCAAGATCTCCTGATCTGACTTTCATGATGTCTCTGCTATCTTTGCCCTCCTTGCTACCTCTGCTCCCACTACCATGGTTCAGGAACTCATCATGTCTTATACATAAATTAATTCAAAAGACTTTCAGATGTTCTTTCAACACAAGTTTCTCCTGACTTCAAACAGTTACGCTTCTCCTTACTAACCTGTCCTAAGAAACTGATATAATTGTGTGAGCCAAAAATAAATCTTTAATAATTCCCCATTTTCCACAGGTTAGAGTTCAAACTCCTTGGCACAGAAAGTAAGATTCTCCACTATCATTCCCAAACACCCTTTCTGGCCAACACACATATTTCCTCCAATCACTCCAGATTTTAAATTTAGTTTATTCCTTAGGGCTCTCATGGCACCTCAGTAACAGCTTCACTACAGCATGTAACTACAGTACATTTTAGTTGCACACATAACTACCTGTCTTCCTAAACTGTGAACTCCTGTGGTCAAGGACTATTGCTCATTCACCTTTGTAGTCTTTCAGTATTTTAACTGCAATAGAGTTAGCACTATTCAACTCAATCAATGCTCAATACTAATACTGGAAATAGAAGACAACTTGTGATTTATAGGTATATTTTGTCCTTCTTCTTTCATTTTACCCTTACCCAGACCGGTAAAATTCTTTAACTCTGAAATCAAATGTGGGTATTAAGAAAACTTATCTAATGACTGTTTAAGAGTAGAAAAAATCTAATGGGTAGAAAGAAATCAGTTTATTTTCTTTACTATAGTTTTCAAAAAGTTTTTAAGAGATTTTCAGAATTAATTAAAATACGACACTATGTTTCACCAATTCAATTTGAAAGTGAGAGCTTTTGTTCTTAATGAAAAACAGATGAATAATTAATCAGTGTGTTTTTTAACAAATATCCAACATAAATTCATTTGAATATGCAAAATCATCTATACCCAAGAAAATCATAATTATGGACATCCTTAGTAAGTAAAATAATTCATTTTTTTAAAAGAACAAATGAAAAACCTTCACTGTTTTCTGACAAATACTTTATTCATTCTCCTGATCAGTAAGAGAGGATAGTAAAAGATTGTCTTACATTGCAAGTGAATAATTAATTCAGGGCCAAATATGACCACTTAGATTTTTCACCAGGTTACTAAAACCTGTTGTCATTAAAATATAATTAGTTCTGTAAATCTTTATTTTCCCTAAGCGTTTCAATAATCTCATGCTGATATTTCCTCCGTGGAGGAAGGACTAAAGATAAATAGTAAAGTTATGTAATGTCCCTAGGAAAGGATCTCGGTCTACTGTTATCTTAACCAATCTTCATAAAATTTTGAGGTTCTTTTCTCTACTTATAAAACAACTGTGTGACCAATCTAGAGTTATGCAGCAACCAGGTGCAATATAATGTAAGGCTGAAGAGTATAAATTGAGATACCCAAATACACAGGTTTGAATCCCAACTATACCACCTGCTAGCTCACTGACCTTGGTTAATTGTATAACCTCTTTGGGCTTTAGATTCCTTGTCTGTAAAATGGAGACAAGACTGGCACTTATTTCCTCTGAAGAAAAGGTTGACTGCATGGAAAGCACTTGGATCAGTGCCTGCTAACAGTTAGCAGCTTTGTTAATTCTAGTGACAAAGTTCACTGGAATTCCAACCTAACATATTTTCTTTTATTCACCCATCTTCAAATCTTAACACAATAGCTCACTGCACGTAAGTTTGTTTTTATTACCAAAGCTATCAGTAGAAAGGGAAAAGAGCAATGATTTTGAAGTGATTAAAATGTTCCTCAGCTCTTTTCAGGACTTCTGGCTATATGAGCTGTTCTTGCCTAGGGTGACGTAAGAAAGTGAAGAAGGGATTCTGTGTAACTCAAGCCCCAATAAAACAAAGAAATGAAAAAAAGGTGCTGGTGAAGTTTGGAATTTTTTTTCAAGTTTCAGTTTAATTCTGAGTGCAAGAAACTATTATAAATTTCCAATACTGTTAGAAAATTCTACCCCAAACATAGCAAAGAAAGGACAAGATGGAAACAGGTTTAGTAGAACAAATCAGATGATATATTTGAATAAATATTATACAGTGACAGATCAAAGTATGCTATTCAGTATATCTAAATCACAAATTGTCCTTCATTTGTAACAAAAGGACCATTTTTCCCTATAGTTTTATATAAATTCCATCTACTTCCAATATAACTTAGGGAAGTAGCTGTTTCATTGATACATGGAAAAAACATTTACAAAGGAACCAGTAACAAATCTTAGATCCAAACTCATCAAGTAAAAGATAACTTAAAATAATATCTTGAATCTATAATTTTTATATCCATATTTTACCTTTGTACTAGTTTACTCAAAAAGATGAATTTAACTTTCAGTAAAAAATAAAGAATACATCACTAGCACCATATTAAAGGAACAAAAGAAAAAGCTAGAGTACATAATGAGAAATTTTGAAAACATTTACTGGGGAAAAAAATCTCTGCTACTTCTCACATTTGTTTTAAGAGGGTAATTAATTCTGCGGGCAGAAAGATACTTTAAGAAGTAATTTAGCCTTCACACCAAATAATCAAGACAAAGAAGTGTGATTTAATCAAATAAAAGGTGAATATTAAACAAGAATACTTTGCTTTTTACTACTGAATAGTGTTAAATTACCTTTCACCTGTTGGAAAGTCACTACAGAAGTTAAGCAAAAAAAAATTACTTATTCTTATTTAACTACAAACTTTTATAAATATTAGGCATAACTGACAATAATGGGACAGATCCTAGAGAAAAGCTGTAAGTATCACCCTTGGAATACTGAATTTCTTACAAGTTTGAAACAGACTTTTCACTCTCATTCATTAAGACCGTTAACTTTGTTTCCTCAGCACATCAATTAACCTTTACACTCTGTTCTTTCCCATGTGACTCTTTCTTTCAAAGGGTTCAAAACTGGAATATTGTAGCAATAGACATTTAAGGTAACTTAATCATTTGATAAATAATTACTGGAAATTTTCAAGATCAATATTTATTGAATTTAAACTTACATAATGTGATTGGATTGGTTCCTTATAAATTCTAGGAGCCTGGAAGAGGACTGGATACAGGGTAGAAGAGAAAGGCAAAATTTTGTTTAAGACCAATGAACAAACAAAAATGACTACTTGTTTTGTCTTGTGAAAATTAAAGGGATGATATTTAACTGAAGGAGTTTTTGCAAAGATTAGGGAGATCTAAGATCGAAGTTAAAATATTGTTTTTATATATGACACCATATTTCCAAAGACAGAGAAAAGAGGATAAACTAAATGCAAAATGAATAAGCAGGTTGTGCATTTCCCCTCCCTTTGGAGATCTGTGCGTGACCTTGAGCATATTACTTCCCTATTGAAACCTCCAATCTTTATCTGCAGAATCTAGTTTGGGTTTAGATAATTCCTAAAAGTTCTTCTAGTTTTACATTTTAGGAAAAGGAAATTATATAAATCCTAGATGTCATAAATTAACACTCAAAGGCATGGGAAACCTGCTTATAAATAAGGTAAGGCTTTATGTAATCTAATCTCTACCTGTCAGCATATGTAATTTTGGGCTGCTATGTATGTCAAACTATAAAACTTGTTCAAGCAGAGCATCTTTCTGAAACTAATGGTTCCATACCAGGGTTATTATGAAAGCTAGGTAGGTATTACCTGCACTGTCCAAAACTTACAAAGTTTTTTTTTCTTTTATTGGTATTAGAAGTTTTTAACTTAATGTTTATTTTACCCGAGGGGAGGGTGCTTTGAACCAAATACAACTTCAAAATTATTATTGAAAGAGAGCACACAGATACCAACACCTTTTCAATCTTGTGTTCTAAGTAAGGTTCCCTAAGTATCAGTACGTCTTTATTCATAGGGTATCAAGAATTTAAGTGTGACGATGTCATGAAAGAATTGTGACTTTGGATAAGTCATATAAATTCAGAAAAGTTGGCTTTCCTCAATAATTAAAACAAAAGAAATTAAGAGTTTGTACTAGAGTTCGTATAAGATCTCTGTTACATTATGATTTTCTGATCATTTATATATAATATATATTACATGGAATACATATAAACACTTTATATATTACATAAATATGTCTAATACATAAAGGTTTCTGAAACATGTTTTCACCTGTTGAGTATGTATCTCTTAGGAAGAACTTACTAAACATTATGAAATGATTAAAGAGGTAGTATTTGTTAAGTAATACCCCATAATAATTTATACAACTGCTAATTTACATTATATAGCTTCCAAAGTTTATTAATTCCTCACACAAACTGTAAGATGCATTATCTAACTCTAATAATTCTCAGAGGGAAATAAAGCAGTAGATATTTTCTCTGCTTTACAAAGAAAGTAACTAGAAGTTAATGAGCATAAGAGATGCAGCAGTTCACATAAAAGACCAGTGTCAGAAGCCCACTGTGTCTATAGAATTTTCCATTAATAGTATGTTTACAATTTTCTATTACATCTTATAATAATGTGTGAGTGCATGTGTTTATGTGTTTTTGGGTAATGGCTGGAATTGCTGGTGGGAAGGAGGCAATCATTAAGATGTGATCTCAGGAATGTTAACTCACTGTACCAGGAGTCCCAGGGTACTAATACAGACTAGATTTAAAAAAAAATAGCCCGACGGTTGGCTCTCCAGATACTGGGATTCACTGAGCCTTATCAGTAAAGGATTACCTTACAAAGGTGGTGGTGATGATCTACAGGTAGAAATGTTTCTTTATCCTTTCAAAAAACTGTCTTGCTCCTTCTAAAGTCCAAACAAAGTATAAGTCCAGGTCTTTACAGAATGGACTAGCCCAGCAACAATATTCATCATCCTGCCAACTGTAAAGCTGTCTCAAATACTGATCTCCTCACAAATAAAAGATCACAAGTGGGTATCTTCCCACCTGGGACATCAGATGAGTCAGATCAAAGCTTTTGGTATTTTCTCTTTTCCTTTCCTGGTCTAGTTCTTTTCAGATTCATATAGTTGGATCAAATGAGTATATTGCCCATCTTCCTAGTTTTCCTTATTGTTTTGAATTATTTGAACTTCACTATAGCTTAATAAATTCCTCAACAATAATACTTGTCAAAGATCAAGCACAAAAAATGGTAATATAAAATAATTTTGAGAACAATGTGGCTATTACCTCAAATATTTTATTTCATTACCTTAAAGGTATTTTTCCCTTAGTAGATTAAGTTGATATACAGCTCAAACTATTTGGTTTACCACAAATTTGTTTATACCTCAAGACATAAGCCCATTTTATTAAAACAAAAGACAAACATAATGATAAAAGATAAACTAATGAACCGAAGCTTGAGGTAAGATGTTCTCTCCGAACTGCTTCAACACCTGAATGTTAATTCAGAGTTAGTTATAATCTTTCCAGTTTGGCATTTAAACAAAATTGTCTGACTAGCTGCTCTGAAGGCAGAGCAAAAATAGGGCTCCTTAGGAAACTGCCTGCTCCACAAATTTGTTGAGCTGAAAGATGCATAATGCTTTTCATGGACTATGTGGACCACACGGGAGAGAGAGACAGTCTGGAACTCTTTAAATTCTTACACAAGAATATGGGGCCAAAGGGAATTAGGGTGATAAACTCTAGACTCTGATGACCCAAAGGAGAACTATCATCCCTGATTTGCTCCTGTGGCTACAGTCCTTTTTACACACAGCGGACAGAAGTCAGATTGTGACACACACTTGCATAAGATCTGCCATTGGCTTCCCACTGCAGTTAGAATGAAACCCAAATGCTCAGTCCTGGTTCACTAAGCCCCAGGTGGTCAGACGGCCACTCCCTTTCTGACTCATCTTGGGTCAACTCCCTGTAACTCACAGTAGGCTACATGCTGATTCTCTGACTCTTCCCCTAATAAGGGAAGCTCCCTCTACCTGTAATCTTTTCTCCCCAAGCTATTTCATGATGATTTTTTCCTGTTATTTACATATATGTGACCTCTACAGACATGTCTTGCCTGACAAGCCACTCTAGAGTAATGATAAACTGTCTCCTTGGCCAAACTTCAGACAGCCTTCTCTGTCCTTTTTTTGAAGCCTTGTCCTTGGACCTTATCTTCAATCTGCCTAAACTAGTCTTAGCAAAGAATCAAAAATCCTACCAAATAATCCTCTCACCTTTGATAACACGATCAGCCTTAATATCTGATCAAGTTCTTCACCCACCACCCTTAATGTTTCAGTCCTTCACCTGACTTCAACATGAATTTTATTAGCCAAATTTAGTAAGAAGCCCCCTACCCTTGATATCTTCTCTTAGCAATTTTACATTCACTGACCCTCATTCTGCTCCTAGCTATAAAAATTGTTTTGCTGTATTCGGAACTGAGCACTGCTTTTTCCCCATTGCACTAATATTGAATAAAATCTGTCTATTGTCTTTAACTAACATCTGTTTCTGTTTCTCTTTGACAGTAGCCACTCTGTAACTCCGGGAGGGAAAATATATTCCCAGCCTAGGGCAAATTACCTTTGAAGCCAAAAACAGTCAAAGGGAGAATTAAAGTGGGAGAAACCCGTTTATTGCCTACAAGCAGTCATCCATTTCTGCTCACCTGTGTCTCTCACGACCTGGCTGCAAAAAGGGGCCCCCCAAACCTCTCTGGTCCAAATATACCCTTGCTTTCCCTGGTAATCACCTATTGATATGGAAATGGCTACTTCTCTCCACCCCTTGGAAACACCTATTGATATGGAGATGTACTAAGGCCAGGTAAGAGATTCTGGAAGTATTGCAATTTTACCCACAACTCAGTTCCCTGGTATCAAACTACTCTATTTAATTATCTGCATAGAACTAATCCTTATGGCATTATTATGATGGCCTATTTGTTTATGGTATATCTACTTACACTAGGATGCAAGTCTTTGGGAAAACAGGGCATTGTCTTTCTTGAACACAACTTCATCACCAGTGTGTTAAGCCTAGAACATAGCCTGGCAATAGCTACATACACAATAAATTTTGTTGAGATAATTTTTAAGGTTATCTGAAGGAGCATGAAAATGTGCACAAGAGAATACTTGAAAGTTAACACACACATCAGATTTATTATCAAATGGCAGAAATGAATAAATATTAAAAATTGTCTTGCCTCATTTCTCCTTCATATATCCCTGTTTTCCAAATTTTCCACTTTGTATTATTCTGAAAAACAGAAAAACTTAAGAAAAAAACACTTAAGAAAAAAAGTGAGCTGGCTGAGAATGTGTTTCTTTGGGAGAAAGCTTTCACTTGCTGCAAATTCTCAGATTATCGATTCTGTGCTGAGAGAAAAATCACATAAAAAAATGAAAAGAGCAAATTTTCACAGGGGAAAATATGGTCAAAAGTGGTATTTCCTCCCTTGAAGTTCTAAAACCTGAGAGATTTTAAGAAAACCAAGCAAATAACAGAATGGAGGAAGGGGAAGAAGAGGATAAGAGCCTCCTAGTGCTTTGATACAGCATTATCTGCTTCAAGGAAATCAAGACCAAATGCTGTTCTCCTTGCATCATCTGAACCAGCAGTGTATAAGCACAAGTCATCTCTATGGAACTGTCAATCAGGTGCAGCAATCTCAACAGGAACAGCGGCATTCCACTCCCTCCACTGCCCACCCCTCGCCAGTATGCTCTCGGATGTCCACACAGCGTCAGGTTTACAACACTCTTCTGTTTGCTGCTACTTACTAATTTATGGCAATTACTGTTGTTGTTTAATCATTTTTCTTTACATGAGCAAGATTACATGAAATGGAGATCCATCAAGTAAGGTAAGATAAAATGAAAAATCAATCATTCCCATTTCCTAAGTTAGAAAAAAAGCTTTGGTGGAATCCATGCTGGGCAAGCTCCTGCCTCTGGGCCTTTAGACAGGCTGTTTGTTCCCTCTGCCTGTGATGCTTTTTTCCCCAGAGAGCCAAATGACTTGTTAATTTCTGTTTTTTATGTCTTTATTCAAATTTCATTCTTAATAAAGTCATCCTGACCAACTTTTAAAAATGAAATCCCTAGCATTTCCAATTTCCTTTCCCTGCTTTCTCTTTCTCCTTAGTAATTATCACAATCTAACATCCCATATTTTCTTTATGGTCTGTCCACCCTAAAAATGCAAGCACCATGAGGGCAGGAATAATGGTCTTCTGTGTTTCTACTGTATTCTTAGAAAATTAATTTGTTGAGCAAATGAATGATATGTAAGTAAACTTGCCACTTTTAAGATTTTTGAGTGTCTTAGAAGTTTATAGTTCATACCCTGAAGTACAAGATTGCTAGAAATCTCTCTTGTGGCTAGAAATGGGTACCAGAGTTCAAGGACCTGGAATTTCCATAGTTGCTGTTGTACTCCTAAAATCCTGAGAGATGGTAGAAAACCTCAAGTGAGGCAACCAGGGGTCATGATGCTGGCTGCTATGGACCTCTCAGGAAGTTCTATGTTATGTCCGAGTGTTGACGGTGCAATCCAAGGCTGAACTTCAGAACTTTCCCCAGTGTGCAACTTCACTTTTCCTGGCAAAATTATTCTGCATGGGGTGTCAAAATGAAATTGTTCTTGTTTTAGTTTGGGTGTCTTTAGAATGTTTGACTTTGGTCTCTTAGAGGAAGTGGAAGCAACTAGTTTCATTAATACAAAAATTGAGTTTCACAGAAAGACCTGATTAAAAACAAAACAAGTAACTCTCTCTCCCAAGAATAACAAGTTCACTCATCAGAGACTTCATTCTCTCTTAAACCTGAGCAAGAAAAGTGAACTATATAAAGAACTTTTAACTGTAGTGGGTCAGACTGTGGAATTTCTCTTGAGCCAATATTATGGGCTAAATTATGTCCTTTCAAAATTCATATGGAAGCCCTAGCCCCAAGTACATCAGTATGTGGCCCTTAATTAGAGAGTCTTTAAAAGGGTCATTAGGGTGGACCCTAATCCAACATGAGTGGTGTCCTTATAAAAAGAAGAAATTACAACAAACGTCATACAGAGGGAAGACCATGTCAACAAGGCACAGGGAGAAGACAGACCCTATGGGCCACAGAGAGAAGTCTCAGAAGAAAAACAACCCTGCCAAAAACTTGATCTCAGATTTGTTGCTCCAGAATTGTGAGAAAATAAAGTTCTCTGTTTAAGCCATCCAGACTGTTGTAGTTGTTACAGCAGCCCTAGAAAAATAATATAAACAGCCAAGAAATGCCACAGACTTTTATCAGGACAAAAACTGTAAAGAGGTAGATTGACATTTCAGAGTTGTTTTGTTCTCTCTCCAAACTATATGGTTCCTTTTAGACAGACAGCCGCTGGTTTGTTGATACTTCAGATTTACTTGGTAGTTGTCTATTCATTCACTTAAGAACCCAAGAAGTACCCACAAATGCAGGACACTAAAAACTTCAAGTCAAGAATGTACATAAAAATAAAAGAACTGTAAACCTTCTCAGTGAATGAGCCTACAAATTCTACTGCATTATCACTCCCTGTCTTACTACTTCTATGTCAGAAATACTTTGGTTGACAACAAAACTTACAGTTAGGAGAGTAACACTTTTCCAAAATAATTAAAACTATTGTCACAGAATCAAGTGTATATATATGTCTTTAATCTTTTTCTTTCCTTTGTTTCTTCTGTTTTTCTTATACTCATCTATTTTTTTAACATTATCACACTATTCTATAATTCATGAGTGATAATATTCTAAAATAATTATACTACTTTCTGGAGTAGAATCAATAATAAGGAAAACTCTTTACAATAAGTGAAAAGTAATTTAGCTGACTAAAATTAATAAATGCCCTAAGTTCTTTCTCTCCATACCTCAGCAGCAGCTGAACAATCCTTAAAGACACCTAAGAGCAATATTCAACTAATATCACCTTATGTTATTTTGAAAGTGTTAGTATATATAGAACTGATACATTTTTAAAAACTTTACAGAAACCTAAATCAAATATAACCAAGACCAAATTAGGAATCTATTTCTTAAAAGTTGCCACTATTTTAGATTATTAAATATTTTTTTAATTATAAAAAATACACAACATAAAACTCTAACATTTAAAATACATTGAAAAGATTTCCTTACCAATATTGGGGTGCTTCAAGAGACGGCAGATTCTAGCTTCTCTTTCCAGTTTCTGATGATCTGTTACAAGAAAAAACAAATAAATAATTCACAAAATTTAGTTAGCAAAAAAAGATTAAAAGACGGTAAACAGCTAACCAAAATGACATAAAGACTTTACATTTACTTATCTTGGGATTTCTTTTTAAAGAAATGATCATATGTATTTGGAATTAGATGAACACAACATCATTTAACAGTCTAATTTTTTTCCCGTTGGTTTGATGCCTTATAGAGTGAGATATAGAAGTTAATTTAGACTTAGTGAAAAGGACAGAAAACAACAGTATTCTTTCTTATCTTTACTCCAAGTATATATTGTTACAACTTAAATTAACCCAACATTGACATACACATTAAAGCAAACAGTGCCTATCTGGAAACAGGTATGCCAATGGAAGTAGTGTGAAATAGGGTTAGTAGCGGTTTATCCTTAATGGAGAAGTGCTCCCTGTCCAGTCATACCTCTATTAGCAAGCCTTCATACATTGTTGGTCCAACTTCCTAGGTTCATGATGCCCTTCCTTATATCAAGGATTTCCCAAAATCTCAAATTGCTTGCTCATCCTTACCCTTCTGTTTTCCTAACCATTTCGTTGAAGGGGCATGTTCCACTGTACACTTATATTTTAAGAACTAATACACTTCTTTGGTTTCTTTGTGGTGGTTTACATGCATATAATTATAACCAAAAACCACTAGCTCAAGCACAAAATAAACTGAGACAAGAGAAAGGCAAGAACAGAGAAGGAACATGTGCTGCACTATAGAGCGGTCATTAGTTGAGAGCCTTTACGTTGGTAACTGATTTAAACTTTACAATAACCCACTGAGATAGGCAATGTTATTATCCCTATTTTACAAATAGGGAAGCTATGACAGAGACAGGCTAAATGCCTTGCCCTACATTATAAAATTAATAAATGGGATCTACCAAATTCCAGTATCATTGGTCCTCAAAATCTGTGGTCTCTGAAACCCTTAACCCTTAAAAATTACTGAGGATCCCTAAGAGCTTTTGTTTATAAGAATTATACATATTAATACCTACTCTATTAGGAATAAAACTGAGAAAAATTTCAAATATACATGTACTAATTCATTTAAAATAATGAACCTATTGAATTAACGTAAGTTACTGCATTTAATTTTTAAACTTTATTTGAAACAGCTGAAACTTACAGAAAATTTGAATAGTACAAAAAATATCTGCATATTTATACAGATCTATCTATTAATATTTTACCCCTTATAATCACTTATGCACTCTTCTTCCTTATGTGTATGTGTGTATGTGTATATGCATATTTATCTAATTCACACACACATATGTATATACAAATGTATAAATGTGTATTTATATTTATACCCAAAATAATTTTTTCTTAAGCATTTGAAGTTAAGTTATAAACATCAAGGCCTTTTACCCCTAACATTTTCCAAAATTATTTTTTTAAGCTTTAATTGTATTATTGATAATAATTGATGTCAGTTGTTTTCCTTGAAGTGAAGCAGTTTGTTCATTTTTGAGAAAATTCCTGTCAAAAACCCAAGTGAATGAATAATCATAGCTAGGTTTTCAGTTGTTATTTCAAGTAAAATGGTGTTCCATGAAAGAGTAGCTAGTTCAGCTTCTAGTTCAAACAACTTCAAGGTACTTTTCCTGAGACACCTAATGTACTTTGGTATGGAACAGAGGTGTTTTGTATTCTTCCTATTTAGTCATGCAGAATGTTGCAAAGATGTGTGACCAAAAGTCAAAACTTCATAACAGTAATAATTTTAATTGGCTCACCAAGGACAATCTTAAGTGAAATGAGGTTTTTTCCTTTTTTTTTTTTTTTGGTCTATGCAAATACTAATAATACAGTTTGATCCACTGCCTTGATTCATGGAAAGGCCCCAGCAATTTATCCACTATTTCTTTCACATTTTAAGTACAAATGTTACACATGCACAAAAGGCAGAAAATGTCTCGGTTTTATTATATAATTAGTTTTGACCTTGTAGATTCCACAAGAAGAATTCTGGGACTCCTGGATTTACAGATTACACTTTTGAGAACCACTGGTATTTTCTATAAAGAACTGTTTAATATAATATCTTTTATTTTTTTTGCAACTTAGGAAGATATTTTAAACATACATAGTGCTATAATTAGCTCAGAGAGAAACAGTGTTTTAAAGATTCAGCACAATGTCGAATAAGATCTAACTGTGTGCCCATTACATTTGGATTATCAAATATAAAGACAGATATTCTCTGGCCTTACCATTGTCTAAAACTAATTTCTTCAAATAAATTCTTTAAACTCCCCCTGTCTCTTTAATAGGTTCTCATTCTTAGGTCAAACTACTTCTAGAATATTCTTATTTGGAAATATACAAGTAGACACAAAAGGTTAAACCATATTTTGAAAATGCATCTAATACCATCTTAAATACTGTAAAGTATTATATGTAAAGCATATGAAAAACATATAGGAATTACAGCTTCACTATGGAGACAGCAATATGCAAACATATGCCCATGTGATAATATATACAATATATATAACTTTTATATATATATATATCATCTGACACATATATAATTACATTAAGATAAAGAAAAGTGAGGTACCAAAAGATCTTTATTGACAGTAAGTGATACAGAGTTATTAGCTATAGAGATGAATAAATTTACAAAATTTTATGTAGCCTATTCTTACAGGCTGAACTGAATACTTGTAAAATTCATAAGATGAGCTCCTAGTGCTCAGTAGCTCAGAACAGCACTCTATTGGGTGATAGGGCCTTTAAAGGGGTAATAACACAAGTCAAGGAGAGAGGCCTCAGATAAAAACAACCCTGCTGACTCCACACTGAACTTGGACTTTAAGCCTACAGAATTTGAGAAAACATATTTCTGTTGTTGAACCACCTAGTCTGAGGTACTTTGTTACAGCAGCCTTAGCTAACTACAATGCTAAGTATTAGTTTTCTATTGCTATATAATAAAATGCCACAAACTTAAAAGCTCAAAACAGTACATATTTATAATCCCACAGTTTCTGTATTTCAGGAACCTGGACATGGTTTAACTGAGCTTTTTGCTTTGGGATCTCTCACAAGGCAGTGAAGTGAAGCTACCAGCCAGGGCTGGGGTCCCATCTGAAGTCCTGAATAGGGAATGATCTGCTTCCAAGCCCACATGGTTGCTCGCAGCATTCAGTTCCTCCAGAGCTGTTAAGCTGAGGGTCTCAGTACCTAGCTGGCTATTGCCTGCAATCTGTCCTCACTTCCTTACTAGGTGCCAATACGGCAAAGTGCTTCATCAAAGCCACCAGAGGAGTCTAGTAGCAAAAGGGAATTCACCCTTATCTAGCCTAATCAGGGAAGTGGCATCCCATCACATTTGCCTTGTTTGGTTAGAAGCAAGTCAAAAAGGTGGCTCACTTCTCAGTGGAGGTAATTATACAAGGGCAGGTGGCAAGGACCACTGGGGCTCTTAGACCTTGCCTGCCACATCTGGCATTTCAACAACAGTACCGAAGGTTTAGACTCTAGGAAGATGGCAAAGTAGGGAGAACATGAATCCACTTCCTGCCTTTATATCAAATCTACACTACACGCAGAGAAATTCATCTTGAGGAAGAACCAGTCACTCAGTGAGCACCTTCTGCACTACCACAAGGTACAGAAAGATCACATACGAAGTGGCAGGAGACATGGAGACAGTAACGGAGAGAACCCCATCCCCAGTGCAACAACCCACCTTGGGGAGGGATATTGCCAAGGGACTGGGATGCAGGTTCCCTGCCCTGGGACACAGGAAAAAAGCCACACATTAAAGTGCATCTACTATAAGTGAAAAACCCAATTTATATAACTAGAGCACCCACCATTGGGAGGGGAACAGCTGGAACTCTCTCAAATTGGAGGTCTGGTGAGCACCATTGTTTTCACTCCTTCCCCATATTGACAGTGATGCAGCGAGCAGGGTTAGGGTGCACACACAAATTTCAGCCTTGGTCTAGGCAGCCCCGCAGCCCCCACTCACAGCCAGATGTGTCAGCTGGAAAGCACATTTAGGCCACAGCTGCTCCACAGGAACAGAGCTAGGAGCCAATCACCCCTGACCCTGGGAGAGTGCACCCTGGTGCTGCTGCACTGCAGGTTCTCACCCAGCAGCTATGCAGCCAGGCATCACTGCATATCAGAGCCACTGCTGCACCTCAGACTTGGAGCCAGTATCTACAGGGGGCAAGGGCGGGAGATTCCTGAAGGCACTGCCTGGGTCAGTGGCTGCACTGTGGCTAAGTGGCTGGTCACTGTCCAACCTTGGAGAGTACACCTCAGCAACTGCCATACTGCAGGTATGGAACTGGGAGTTGCAGAAGCTCACACCTGGACCTACTGCCTCCCAGCCAGCCCATTGGTATCCTCTCAGAAGCCCTTCCAATTAGACCCCTCCAACTACATGCCCTAAGAGTCCTGACACCAGGATACACCTAGCTCATGCTCACTAGGCCTCCAGCCAGTCAGCCAAAACCACCAGGCACACAGTCTATCCAGGGAGCCTTCCCTACACTTGAAGTTCTACTCTTCAAGACTGGGAGAGGCAGCCTTTTCTACTAATTCAACAGAATCAAGGACAGAAAGTCAAACAAAATGAAGAGACAGAGGAATATGCTTGAAACAAAAGAACATGACAAAACTAGTAAAAGAACACTGGAGGAAATCAACAGCAGATTAGAGGATGCAGAAGAACAGATTGGCAACTTGGAAGGCAGAACAATGGAAAGTACTCAAGCTGAAGAGCAGAAAGAAGAAAGAAAAAAAGGAATGAGGACAGGATAAGGGAGCTCTGGAACAATATCAAATGCCCAAGCATTTGCATGAAAGAGTCCCAGAAGGAGAAGAGAGAGAGAGAGAAAGGAGTAGAAAACTTATTTGAAGAAATAATATCTGAAAACTTCCCTAACCTAGGGAAGAACACAGACATTCAGGTCCAGGAAGCAGAGAGAGACCTATACAACATAAACCCAAAGAGATCCACATCGAGACACGTCATAATTAAAATGACAAAGAGAAAAGACAACGAGAAAATCTTAAAAGCAGTGAGAGAAAAGCAATGAGTTAAGGAAAACCCCATAAGGCTATCAGCTGACTTTTCAGCACTAACTCTGCAGTCTGGAAGGGTGCCATGATATATTCAAAGTGCTGAAAGGGAGAAATTTCTAACCAAGGATACTCTACCCAGCAAGGTTATCACTTAGAATGGAAGGAGAGATAAAGAGCTTCACAGATAAACACAAGTTAAAAGAGTTTGCCACCTCTAAACAGGTCTTACAAGAAATGTTAAAGGGACTTCTTTCAGAGGAAAAGACAAGACTCTAAACAAGAAGAAAAATATGAAAGTGAAAATTTCACTGGGAAAAGCAACCATATATCAAAACCTTCATATATTCCTGGTGGGATTGAAAATTGATGCATCCACTATGGAAAGAAGTATGGAGGTTTCTCAAAAAACTAAAATAGAAGTACCATATGACCAAGCAATTCCACTTCTGGGAGTCTATCCAAAGAAAACAAAATCATTTATTCAACAAGATATATGCACCCCTATATTTATTATAACAGTATTTACAATAGCCAAGATACTGCAGCAACTGAAGTGTCCGACAATAGAGGAGTGGATGAAGAAGATGTGGTGCACATACATAATGGAATATTACTCAGCCATAAAAAAAGAAATCTTGCCATTTTTGACAACATGGATAGACTTAAAGGCTATTTGCTAAGTGAACTAAGTCAGTCAGAGAAAGATGAATACCATATGGTTTCTTTTATGTGGAATTTGAAAAACAAAATAAATGAACAGAACAGAAATGGACTCATAAACACAGAGAACAGATGATTGGTAACCATGGTAGGGGGGTGGGGCTGTGTGAAACAGGTTAAGGGGATAAAGAGGTACAAACTTCAATTATACAATAAATTAGTCACATGGATGGAAGTATAGCTAGGGAATATAACTCATAAGATTGTAGTATCTTTGTATTATCACAGATGGTAATTACACTTATGGTGAGCATTTAGTTATGTATATAATTGATGAATCACTAAGTTGTTTATCTGAAACCATTATAATATTGTATATAAGCTATATATCAATAAAAAAATTTTAAGTAATACTGATGTTTTCATGAGTTTTCTCTCTGATACCAACTTTGCGGACTTTTTCTTCCATACAATCACATAACTTAAGTGATCTCCTATGAATCATAAGGCATTCTGTACTCTCCCATTGGACCATGTTTTGACATCCCAAACATGATGACAGAACTAAAGTTTTCATGAAAACCAGACTTTAGCAATAATAGAAATGCACATCACTTGGTGTACTTCACATTCAACATCAAGTTCACAACTTTAGAGGGAGTAGGCAGGCGAGGAGGAATGATTAAGCATCTATTATTACCAAAAACACATTTCTGTATTTATCCTGAAGAGATGAATTAGGTTTACATTCAAAATTTCCTCTTTTAATTCAGTTGGCAACAAAAAATCATACATCTTAACTCATCATTCCCAGCTCTTACAACTACAATAAAAGGCAAAGACAGATTATAAAACACAAGGCATCCATAATACTGGTTGTTCACCATTTGAAGATTTTCTTTTATTACCTGCAAACCCTGCAGCTAGCATAAAACCAGCTTCATTTATCATTTAATATTTATTAAAATAATAAAGCTATAATAGTTTGGCTTTATTCCTCCTTTGAAGCCAAAGTCTACAATATTATATGAATAAAAATATAACCTTTCAGGCTATAATCTTTCAGGTCTGATAAGGTATATGGTGTCAGCAATATATGGTTGAAGACCTACCATATAAACAATGCCATAAGGAAAACATACTATTGCTCAGTTTTGACATGTATTCAGTAGGAAACAGCATTACCGAGTACAGAAACTGCTGGATTTCAAAATAGCTTCTGAGAATTTTGAGAAAATGTAATTATGTCTTCCCAGCTTTAAGATACTGTTAGATATTTTATTAACTAAAATAAGGTGAAAAATGTGAACTCAGACTTAATGAAGTAAATTTTTCACTCTCTTTCCAAATCTTTAATCTTCATGCAGAATAACTCTGATCACAAATAGAAATTAAAGTGCTAGCCCTAAGTCACTTAGGAAATTAAGGTTATAAAAATATAAAATAATCACAAATAAACTGGCAGGAAGAACCTGCAAGAGATTTCTGAATAAAAGTGCAATCTTTAGTGCATGGATTCTGGAGCACTATAATGTGGCTACTCAGAGGTCCTATTCCTAAATGTTTTGGAATTACATTCTAAATATCTTTCTTGTTAGAGAAATTGCTTCTAGCTAAATGAGGCAATCGTCCAGTAGGATTATAGATCTGATCCTGTCCATTTAAGTAGGTTATATTGAAAACCACACTGTAAGATAGAAGGAGCTATTTAAAGGGTCACTTCATTACAAAACCTGAGCATGATGTGTATGGATTTAAAGCTGTCATATTCACTTATCAAAAGGTTTTTTAGTAAGATTCTATAACTCTACAGGATGATGTTTTTCCTTTCATGGTAATGTAGAGTTACATGTATGTGCTAAGAATTCATGTATCTTAATTTAGGAGTGAAGCCTTTGATTATTTTTTTCTGTGTGGAAGTTCATACAAATGTTAAATTCTGAATTATGTCAGTCCAACCTCAATTCTATATGGACTGGAAACCATGGTTTATGATTTCTTTCTTATGGAAAAACTTTTCTCCCTCATTTTTTTTAACTCCCATCACATGGAAGATGAAGCAGGCCTCTGCATCATTCTATCTTCCTTCTGTAGCTTCATCCGTGGAAGAAAATGAAATTGTCCACTGGTGACAGAGAAATAAAGGTCCATAATGGAACTTCCTGACTTTGTATATAACCCTACACACAGAGACAACCCACAGGGATGGAAAAATCTCAGGATGCAGAGCAGACAAGAGTTGTTATCTGGTTCTACCAATTACTACTAGCTGGGGGTCAAATTGCCTTGACTGCTTCAAAAGATTCGTCTACAACAGTTGGCATAAAATATCTAGCACCAGTCACTGAATCTGGAACAAAGGAGGTACTCAATAAATTACAGTAACATTATTATCATTACTAAAAATCAATTTAATTTTACCAGAACTAAATTCCTAAAATATACATTAAAAAGTATATTAATCCCATCAAATATTAGTCATTTCACATGTACTCTAATATACTATAAAAATAACTCTTTTCTAGAAACTCATGACTATGCTATTCAGGCCATTCATTGTTAATAGTGGGAGAATCACTGATATCTGTGATCAGAAAAAGACAAATCAATACAGTAAAATATGGACAAAAACTTAGGAGTTACTTATATTTATGGTATACTCTAAATACCTCAAAAATAAAAAACAGGAAAATTTTTTGAGTGTAAAATTTTTAAGCAAATTAAATTGACCAGTTTTATATATAAACTAGCAATATTCTTTTATTCATCCATTCCACACATCCAAAATGAATGGTATTCTAATAAATATGCAATATTGTTTCAGAGAGAGCTTCTGGATAATATATTTATCCTATTTCCTAGGACTGTAAAGAAATAGTGAAATTTGATGACACCATTTTATGCTGTCCTACAGGAGAAATATTTTCCTTCTTCCACCACAATAATGGCATTCATTCAGAGATACATTGTATTTGCTATGAAAATAATGCTTTACACAAAATTATGTAAATGTAAAACAAAGTATCTTACAAGGCTTCTGTTCAGTAGAGATTTAAACAAGGACACACACATTATAGACCTTTTAAAATTGCAAATAATAGGGAACATTAGCTTACATAAATACTTTCATATAAATTTCATATAATAGTAATCTGATTATAAAGACTATCTAATACCTACCAAGAAAGTAATGACAAGGAAACACTCTGGACCTACGAAGACTCTCAGGAGATTCTCTGAGTAAACCTCTCCCTAGTTCTAAGTGATGGGCTAAGGAAATTCGAACTGAGCTTTTATTCTCTGGGAGGGGATAAAATAGTGCAGAACTCAGGCACAAGGCATATAATGGTGAGAAAGAGACTCTTGGGAGTGTAGATTTCCTCTAGATGATAAAGGGAGAAGATGGGCAGGACTCCCTACTTACACCCCTTGCAGTACCAGGTAAATTAACCAGCTCTCCTTCCAGGTTCACAGCCTCTGATGGTGTTGCCCTCTTCCTCTTTCAGGGTGTGTCTGCTTGCATGTGTGTGTCTAACATTCTGCTAACGTGGTGGCATCACTCACTGCATGTTCTAGAGCAGAGAACTCGTATTGGGAGGGTCACTAGAGGACTGTATCAGGAGGAGCATACCAGGAAGCATGAGAATAGGAGGGTGACAGCCAGGGCAAGTCCCCACAGCAGACCACACTCAAGGCCTGCCCACAGTAGGAACCCAGACTTTCCAAGATGACATTTAGAGCACAAGGTGTCCATTCTTATGTTTTTCTAATAAATTACACAGAATTTATTAAAAACATGAAAAGTATAAAACACATGGTTTTCCACAGACATTTTTCCTTATGTAGCTTAATATTACCACATTAAAAATAGATATAAGAATAACTTTGGATAATAATTTAGAAGAATGAAGGAAATAAATGTAAGATGGATTTTAATGGTTCCTTAAGCATGCAGAACATTCAAAAGCATGCAGTTCACACAAAACCCTTAGATGACAGTCCATAGTACCATTTTAAGCTGTTACATCTCAAGTGGTTGTTAATATCATAAAAAACAAACCCTTATATAAACAAGTTACAAGGATATTCATTATTCATCATTCATATTCATCATATCCATTAAGAATTAACGATATTTCCATTTACCTATCTCTTTAATCTCTTTATCTCAATAATTGAATCCATACCAAGTTTTAAAAAATTTCCACAATTTGGTTTACATAGTACTCTCTCCTAGCTGTAATTTTACTTGTGATTTTTGAAGGATTTGCCACACAATTCCATTTTTGTGTTTAGGCAGAACAGAGCTAAGTCACTTGAGACACTGTATTAAAATCTTTCAAACTAATTACCTAGGGACTAAAAGGATCCAGAGTGGAAACAGAGCATACTAAAGATAAATATAGTGCATGCTTTACCATTTTTTCCAGAGACCCAGATGATTTTTACAGGCAGTTGCATAGTAACAG
Source organism: Smutsia gigantea (assembly GCA_032199065.1). Lineage (NCBI taxonomy): Eukaryota > Metazoa > Chordata > Mammalia > Pholidota > Manidae > Smutsia > Smutsia gigantea. The sequence goes on from JAVSCE010006420.1 coordinate 723,996, forward strand.
GAGAGAGCATTTACTTCAGGGATTTTGCTGTTCTTTTTAAAATGTTTCTTACTGTTGTAAACATATTTTGCCATTCTTATGTTTTTCTAATAAATTACACAGAATTTATTAAAAACATGAAAAGTATAAAACACATGGTTTTCCACAGACATTTTTCCTTATGTAGCTTAATATTACCACATTAAAAATAGATATAAGAATAACTTTGGATAATAATTTAGAAGAATGAAGGAAATAAATGTAAGATGGATTTTAATGGTTCCTTAAGCATGCAGAACATTCAGTTATTCATTTCTCTGTGACTGAGTTTCCCTCAAAGGCAACTGAAAAGTTAACAAAGCTTAAACTTCAGGGCCTCTCAGATGCACAGGATCTTAGCTGTATCATCGCATGTTTTCATGAAGCTTGCAAAACAAGATGATTTAACACAAGCAGTTCAGATCATTATTTTGGCCCCCCGCTTCTTCCCCTCCATCACACTTCCCCTTGTGTTGAGTGATACTGGAGTGGCCATGAACGTTTTTATTTTTGAGATCTAGCTAAGGGAAGTTGAGTTGATGATACAATTTAGTTTGGATTTAATGAAACAATTGCTTGTTCACAGTCACTTCTGGGTATTGTAGTGTTATCTCAAGTCATCCCAATGTAGGAATGTTTCTAGAAATTTACCAGCCTCTCAGCTCACCATGGGGTGAGGTGATACCCCAGAGGTGGTATCATGATACGAATTTGTACAACAGGTTGCCCCACAAGTGTGTTGGCAGAAAAAGAAGAGCAACACTTATTTTTGCTATTTTTTGGGATTATGTTGTGCTTTGCAGTATCTGGAAGCTTCTTGAAATTTATAATTTCTTGTGACTATTTTCATTCTAAATATATATATTTACTTTTGAGTTTAATTTTGCATTTGTGATTTTGTTTTCTTTTCCTTAGAATCCTTCAAATTACATAAAGTTCAGGCCCTACCGAACCTGGACCCATACTCCTTATTATACTTAAGAAAAAAAGTAGAAGATAATTATTTAACTTCTAAACACACAAAAAATTAGTAATAAAATGCTTCACAAAATTTGTAATACTAACTTTCTTCCTTGAGTAAACAGGCACTTATTTATATTGCTAAAAATAGTCATTAAAAAGCCATATATGTCTTATATTGTATTGGTCATGAGTGACCAACCATAGCAAAAAGAACACCAAGTTGAAAGTGAAGGGGCAAAAAAAAAAAAAAGACTTCCAGTATGGGCTCTGCCAAGAATTAAGAGCAAAATGGGGCAAATCTTATAAATGTGAAAAACTATACTTATTACTCTCCTATGAGAATACTATGAATGTGAGATAATTTTTCTTTATATTTAGGGAAAAAAAATTCCTGTATCAGAGATGATCCTTACACGTATTTATTATTAACATACTTATTAAGCATTTTATTAAGCAGACATAAGTACATTAATGTTTTGGAAAATAATATAACTTATTCCAGTATAGCCACTCATGTACTGGTAATTAAATTAGAAATTATGGCTTTCAATAATAATTGAAATAATCCTTCAAATTGGAGAAGGAACTATCATTTATTGAACTGTATTCTCCAAGTTAAAAAAATCCAAGACTCTTAAAGTCTTGCCTCTACATATTTAATCATATAGTCCTTCAAACACATTTCGTGGATCCTTTCATTTCCTACGTGCACATATGTGTGCACAAACACACACACACAAATATGTGGTTTAATGTGGCCACCTAAAAATAAATGAAAAAAAACCAACACTTCTAAAACAAGATATTAAATGAAAGTGTCGATTTGGCTGAAATCCTGCAGGCTAAGAACAAAAGACTTGTTAGGTACAGGGTGCTAAAAGCATACATCTAGTACTTGTTAAGAGGTCAGTCGAGGCCATTCTGCCATCATGAAGCCACTGCTTGCTTCCAGCTGCACAGGAGCCAGTAATGAAACCAGCAAGGAGGGCTGCTCTGGACAGAGGCCTCAGAACATTTGGCAACTCCCCACTCCCACGCTGGAAAGGAGCTTACTGAAGGGTACCAAAGAGAGGGAAGGAAGAGGTGCCTGAGAGAAATATTTGAAGAGGTGCATCCCTTGGAGTTCGAGAAAAATAAGAATAGCTACCTATTTTAAACCTGATTCTAGTGGTATGAAACTGTAGCTAAGCTAGCTGCCCTTGAACTGCAAAGTAAAGCAGGCACTGTTGTGATCAGGCTGTACATTCTCCAGTGGCAAGACAAAGATTCACATGTTCATGAAACCAGATGGGCACCCCAAGGAGGGACAGCTTCTCTTACTAGGGACAACTCCCAAGAGGACCACCCAATGTGGTGGTCTCAAATAACTGTGATATTGAGGCAATGCTATCCCGAAAGAAGGGTGGAATTCCAGAAGCTGGAAAGGCAGTTAAAAACATCCAGGCTGGGGAGGCATGGCCATCATCAGCATAACTGTCGCCGGAGATCCCTAGGAGGAACTGTCTAAAACCCACAAAATGTCCCAGTCGTGCATGCTGCAGACAGAAGCAGTGTCAGTGAAATCAGCCCCGTCCTGAAGAGCCACAAATAGCAGCCAGTGAATGGGAGAGGAAGGAGGTGACCAGGAGTTTTGGATGTACAGCCCTCCCTGCTGCGTGGAGGCTCTCAAGCCTGAAACAGGCTGGCCTGGCACTGGGGAGAACTTTTAAACCATATTACACTGGCAGAACTTTTTAATTTCTGAAGTGAGACTGTGCTTCTGATTAAAAGGAACTGTAAAGCTCTGAGATCTGACTGGGACTTCATCAAGGGCAGGAGTGAATATGTACAGCGGGTTTGAGGGAGCTAAGGTTGGGCATGTTTAGTGGGGTGCAAATGATCTGATTATAGTGTTTTAATACAATAGACATAGATATAAATATTTTCTGTAACAAATCTGTAACAGTCTAGCATTTGAATTTACTGAGTATTATTATTTCCTTCACATCACTTTCTTCAGCTTTCAAAGTTCCATGTTCAATTCTCTTTGGGAGCAGAGCTATGATGAACAGTCTGGGTGGATTACACTGGATCACCTTTTAAATATGCTTGCGTACTTTCCAATCACCTAAAATTTTTCTAGGTATTTTACACTTTAAGAGTGTGACATCTAATTCCTTCTAATCTTGAAATTATAATGCATCTGAAATGCAGGGTAAAATTCCCCAGACTTAAGAGAGTAGCATTCTTAATTCTTTTCATTTTAGACGTCATCCTTATCATTCATTGGGAATGAATATTTATCTTTTACCTAGAATGCTCTATCTCAAGTGAGTGCTGCATCATTTAGAACATGTTATTTGGTATTGGCATGGCATTACAAACTGGGCCAGCTCTAAAGCAAGAACTTTTTGCAATCCTGCCTGGCCCAATGCCCATAGTTAACACACAGGCATATTAAATGCCACCTAAATTGACTTTGATTCCTTCTAACCTTGGAAAGAGGAAGATATTTGCCTCTTTGTAGCAAACTTTAAGCCCTCCGGCAAAAATCTCTCCTGGACTGCCATGAGAAATTAACTTCTACTCCCACATGACATGAAAAGACCCACTGCCCCGCTGCTAAATGTCTGTCTGTAAAGTGACACTGAAAACGAGTTCTCATTTGTGTTAATCCACAGGTATTATCAGAATCAAAACAAGGCACCCAAACAGCTGGAAAGGGAGCAGCGGAAGCCCTGGGAGCTTTTTGGGTTTTTTTGTTTCACAGTTAAAAGAAATCAATGGCTACTTCTCCCCAGGGAATAAAACACCAGCAGCACTAGGGAGAAACCCACACCTTCTGCTCCTTACAACCTGATACTCTGGGAATTCTGCCGAGTGACCTGGAAATACAGGACTGTGACCAGAGGCCTTTGAAAAGAGCATCCTGCAGTAGTATCTCATAGTAGAATCAAATATGCAGCTGTAGTCCACCCTGCATATTCCATCCTTGACAACTCAACTATCTCCTACACAATAAGTCTCCTCCCTTTCACATAACCCAATTTCTGACTTGTTCTGTCCTTGTCCTTGTTTTACCTTCCCCTTTCACCCTAATACTATTTTTTTAAGCCCTACTGTAAAAATGATAGACTCCAACTGGAAAATATATATAGGACATATTTCAGTTAAAGAAATAAATATAATTCTAAAGTGCTACTACCCAAATATACCATCATTTACATTTTGATGAATGCCCTGACAGTCTTTTCCTTTGCATATACAATAACATTCTGCTTTTGACTTTGAAAGCTTACATACTTTTGAAACTGTCTGAATCCCTCAGGCAATTGCTTAGTGCAGAGAGACTGCTTGACTGGCTAGCTAAATGAATGAGTAATAAAAGCTTACAAATCTGAATTTGGGGAGGGGTGGGAAGATCCTTTCCAGATAAAATATAGCCTAATCATATTGCAGGACGCCCCTCCATGCAAATTCTGTCAAAGGATGTAACTAATTGGCTCCTCAAAATATCTGCCTAAATGGTAACATTCTCATGGAATCAGAGGAAGATTAATTATGCTGATTAAAAAGTTTACTTTGAAAGAAAAAACCTGAGACTACCATGTAAATAATGTACATACAAAGGTAACTGTAGTCACAGAAGTAAAATGCCATAAAAAGTTTATAAAATTTGCAGGCATGCAAGAAAATAAAAACAGTGAAAACTTTCATCTAAAATAGCTGCGCTACTTCATCCATAATTTATCACTATGCTTTATTCATCAACATCTACCCCTTGTCTAAGCCAAGAAGAGCTAAACAGGTTTTATACAAGTGATTAAGATACAATTCCTGTCATCTTGGAATTTGCAACTCATATGGGGATCTGATTTTTATATATCTATATATTGGCCAAAATGAAAATATGGAAAAAAGTTACTCAAAATCCAGGCTATCTCTATCATACAAACCAGTCAAATCTTACAAAAAGTTTATTTGGCTTAAGTGGTTCTCCTTCCTACCCCTTCCAATCAATCTACTGTATTTATTAAAGCCTCGGCACCAGGCCAGTCTCCCACTTCACCCAAAGCCTGCCAATATGTTGGCTCACTTCAACAAACACACAGATAACTGGTCCAACACAGACCTCTTCATCTCCAATGATCTTTATTTCTAGGCCATTTCAGTCACCACTCTTGCGATCATACCTTAAAACCTGGTCATCCTCCTTCAGAAACAGGAAATTAAAAATCCCAATCTCCAATCACCAACTGCTCACTTCCCAAATTGTTTGTACAGTGTCTCACAGGCAACTTCTTTCAAACCATCAGAACCACCAGTCCACTAACTACTCCATTTTTCCCAATTTCTAAGTCCTATTATTTACTTCCCTCCACATCCCTATGCATTCTCTCCTCCAGCCATTCTCAAATGTGCCCTGAATTCTCCCATCTCAGAACCTTTGTGCTTGCTATCCCTGCTGTTGGAACATGCACTCCTCCTCTCTGATTTATACCTACTCACTCTTCATATTATAAAATGAAAGTTTTCTCTTGAAAGAAGCCATTTCTGACATGCTCCAATCCCCTACTACTGGCTCTCACACAGAGCACAAGTTCTGCTTCACAGTTAAGTGCCACATTTGTGATTTTTAAAATTCAGTTATAAGATGTTTTTAAAAGATGTATTTCTTCAATAAACTGTAACATGTAGGACAACAGGACCTATTGATTTTTTGTTCACCATTTTATATCCCACACCTAAGACAGTGTCTGGCACATACAAATAAGCAATGAATATTTATCAAATGAATTCATGAACAGGAAAAAAAGTGGTACAGACAGGAAAGTAGAAGTAAAAAAAGAATGGAGACTACTCTTGATACAACTAGGCTTGCTTCCTTCTCCAGGGGGTCACAGAGATAATGAGCATAACCTAGTCAATCAATTCAAGGCTGCTGTTAAGAGTGCAACAAGAAAAAACCATCTGAATAGGAAGGGCATGTGCCCCCAGGACTGGCCACTGGATGAGAACTAAACCTAGATTCTAGAAAATTCAATGCTTGGTGGGTTGACAAAAACAGCATTACTCACTAGATTATCACAAAGCTAAAATCAAGTTTATTTCTGATATATAATAAATGTATAAAATGTATATTTATATATATTAAATGTTACATATTAAATGTATAGTATATAAATAATATATATTTATTACATTTATATATATTAAATGTGAGTTGTATATTTATTAACTATAATTATAAATATATGTATGTTTGTGTGTGTGTGTGTATATATATATACACACACACATAGATACATATAAAAGTGAACTCTGAGCTATAGGCCTTGAATTAAGGAGAATAATCAGTCAAGTAAAACTAGCCTTATATATACAGAGAAAAAAGTGGCTTTTCGTGGTGGCCGAATACATACAAATCTGAAGGGGATATGTTTACTACTGTTATGTAGGAAATCTGCATAAATCTGTATAAAAGAGTAGTAGCATCTTGATTTAAACTTCAAAGATCAACCAAAACTGTTTTTTTTTAACATTGCTATGCAGTAACAGCTAATTGATAGAATAATTATCATGAAAGTAAAGATTTTAAAAGCTATGGTAAAAACTTTAAACCATTCTATGATTCTATACTTGGTTCCAGGATTCCTAAAAGTCTAGGTGGAAGCAAAGTACATTTAATCCAAGGGCCTTTCCTTAGTCTGAAATTTTAAAGAATATTTATTTAAATATAAAGCATGAACATAAAATTGTGTGCCATAAGTATATTGTGAAAATGATATGCCATAAGTATATTATGCAATGGTCTTTCGCAAAATGAACACACCTATGTAACTAGCACCCAGATCAAAAAACATTACCAGTCCTCAGCACCCCTTGTTACTTGCCCCTATCTCTCATACCAGGGTAGCCACTATCCTGACTTCTAATAACATAGTTTAGCTTGTTCCTGTACTTTACATAAAACGAATAATGCTGTATATACTGGGCCTTGGTTTTATTTCATCCCTGGAACACACTGCATTCACATAATACTTCTTTGGGAGTCTGGTGTAGCAAGGTCATTAAGAGGTGAAAATTTGTTAAAATGGATGAATGGGTAGATGAGAAAACAAAGTGTGAAAAATTGTTAATGCAAAGAGCTAATTAAACTTATAAAGGCTTAGTATAACTGATAAGATTTATTTCATGACTACAACATAAACAAATAATGGGTAAAATCAAAGGCAATTTAGGTTTATTAATACACATGTCAGAATTTACTCTCTTAAGCTTCTTCTCTACTAATATATACCATTTTTTAAACACTTGCTTCCCCCATGCCCTCTTTCTTTAACTCTTCTCAAGTGTCTGCCATACAGACTATGACATATTTCCCAATCTCTATTCTTCTGTTCTGTGCTAAAAAATCAACAATCACATAAAAGAAAAAAGAGAAATACCACATGAGATTCCTTAACCACAGATAGGGAGAAATCAAATTTTTTAGAAGTTACATAACTGAGTTTTGACAACTCCCATTTCAAAATGTATATTAAAAAAATTAAGCCAAATCTATAAATGCAAATTTGAAGAAAAAATGGAAGAAGGAAACAGTCTTCCATTGTAATATAAAATCAGTTTCTTAGAAACAGCATACATTCTTTATAACGCAATTAATTTCATAGGAGCTGTCAGACTTACTAGTATTTTAGTAAAAAGATAGCCAAATCCCAATCACTAAGGAAGAAATAAAGAAAAAAGAGAGAAGGATGGAAGGGAAGACCTCTGTTACACTTAAAATGGTGTATTTGAACACCAGCTAAAACATTTTAAAGTATGTATATGGAATGCATACTGGAAGGAGTTGTAAAATTTGATGTATGATCTTTCTTTCCAAAGACTGATAAAAGTCAAACAAAAAGTTAACGAAGATTTATATAAGGATAAAGAATGGTGAAAAAAACATTGTGCATGACACTAATAGAACTAAGAACTTTATCTGTCAAAGGCTTCATGTCCAGTGGAAAAATCCTATACGAAATTCTATACAAAAATTATCCTATACAAAAATTTTGTCACAAACTTGGGGCTGTCTTGTTCCCTCCTGGCATGAGCCCAGGAACTCTTTCCTCTCACTTTATTTCTAAATAAAAGCCTGTACCTTGCTCTCCTAAAAAAAAAAAAAAAATTCTATCACAAATTTAATAGGGACTGAACTTTTCCTTTTTGGGTGTGCTTTGTTCTACTATGAAATATTATTTCCAAATTAATGGACTATGGAATATGACACAATCCTATTATAAAGAAGTCGATTCATCTGTGGCTTGAGAAATTCTCCTTCTACTAGTCCTATTTTCTCATTATAGTTAAGTTCTTGTCACTAGTCAGATTACACAGAAGTAGAGCTGAGAATGAGTATAGGGTGTAAGACATTTGTAGGGCTCAATATTTGTAAAGAAGGGGAAAGAAGGAATATCAGGCAGAGGGAGAAACTGAATTGTGGTGCAAACTCAACAAAGCCTCAGCCACTGGACCCTGGGAGAGCCTGTGCTCTACAGCCAAGGCCACCCTGACTGCCCGAGGCTCTGCTGTCTGCCTGCCTTCCTTCCCACTGCAAGGCATTCCTCAGAGGGGACAGGAATGGCCTATCTCAGTGTCTGCCACCATCCCTTAATAGCACAGGAACTTAAAAAATAATATTGTTTAACAGGCTCAAGAAGCTGGGTGGGACAGGAGAAACAAAAGGACAGATGAATTAGAGCTACTGTAGGGTAAGTTCCCTAGGGAATTATCTGGCTGGACTATACTGCCTTTATAGATGAGGACACCAAGGCCTGCAGAGGTGGGATTCGCCCAGTTACGCAGCACTAGAAGAAAAAGAAACACTCTTTGTGCCATGGGAAAACCTGCTGTTGGCCTGAGTGTGGGTGACTCCTGTTAGGACACGGAGTGACAGCTCCAGCCTGTGCAGGGACCTGAGACCCACGAAGGCCTCCTAGGGATAGGTCTGATTTATGGAGTGCCTTTCTCTGGGGTAGCGCTGGGTATGTGGCCAGCATGGTCTAATTCATCTTCTTCAGCTCCCTGGGAGAGAGGTAGGTCACAAAGAGTGTTACCCTATATTAAGAGTCAGAGAGAATGAAACACAAAACTTATTTCTTTAATATTCCATAATCATTCCATAAATTAAGGAAATATCAGTAGAAGACCAGGTATCAGCTCCTGTTGACTGTATTTACTAAAGCAAATACTTAGTTTTATTGCTAGCTGTATTTAAGCTTAAGCTGTATGTCTTCTCTTTACTTCTTTCCATCATGTATGATACTTCCATATCAAACATGAAAAATGAGATATACTGATACTCTATTTGCGGTGCAAAGATAGTAACATGGGCAATTCTAATCATTTGGTAGCTACGAAAAACTTTAAGATTGTTCTGAGAAACAAAATCTGATCTCAAATTTATCCTGAGTTTGTTCCAAGATGTAGATACAAGTGATCATATATTGAGGGGCAAAAATCACATATAAATATCTTGTTAGCCCCATTTAATCAAACCCTCCACTGAGACTTACATGATAATCGAAATATGCATAAACCTTTTACTTGGATGACTTCTGCTTCAAATATGCCAAATGACACATCCAATATAAAAAACAGCCTTTTCCAGTTTGTTATTTCATTAGTTCTGTAATTCCAGTATGTTTGTTTTCCTAGCTCAAGGGAGATCTGAAGTCAAAACTGAAATTCTCAACTCATTGAAAAAAGTATGGGATGTAGAAGCAGTGGGGCCCCAGCTTGAATCCTGCTCTGCCACTCGCTGTCTGGGGCAATTGCCAATTTTGCTGAGCTTCCTTTTTTGTGCCTACATGATGGAAGGCAACACAGGGCACCTGCAAGGCTTAGATTACACACACGGAACCTTTCATCGTAAAATATGAACTAAATGTTTTAGCTGTTTTGATATAAGAGGAAGAACAATATATTTTATAATGTGTTAGGTTTTCTCATACTAATTTCTAAATATAAATTGCTTTAAAAACAGAGTAAGATATGAGGGAATTATACACTCAGATTTTTATAAATTCAATTAAAATAGTAGTTTCATTAATTTCCCTAAATTGCAGATTCTTTGACCATTCTGATTCATTTTCAAAATGTGTAAGTTTAAAATTCAAATGCTTAATTTATGTCAATGTATTGAGACTTCAACTTCTAGCCCAACACTGAATAAAATTACAGTGCAATTATGAGTAGACCAAGCTGTCTTCTCGTACCCTTTATCCTCCTCTACTCCATCTCAAATGACTAGAATCCTCATATAATCTCCATCTCTCACCCTCTATTTTGCTGAAACCATGAAAAAGTCTTTAATTTGGCATTTATCTTACTTAAAATAAGAAATTGTATCATCTTAGTATTTAGTAAACAAGAAAAGAGTCCCTCTACTATTATTAAAGTAAATGTTTTAATTCTAACATTCTTCAATTAAGTCAAATTGAGTCATCAAAGTTTTGCTGGATCAAAGAACAGCTCAAGTACATAGTGCTATGACTGTAAAAACCCTCACTGAATTCACCGTTTTCCTTAGAGAAATAAAAGGCTCTTAGTTTCACCATGTTCAAATCACCTGCCAGTTTCCCTAAATACAATTGGAGTCAGATGATCTATAATCAAGAAAACAGAATGAAAGAGGTACTAGCGAATCAGTCAATGCTCATCCAACATCTGGAAAGTGACTTTCTAAATTGAAGTGAATAGAAGAATGAGGAGCAAAATATTTTAAACACATCTCAAATGTGTTATTTTACCCCATTCACGACTTTTAATTGGCAATCTCAACTCCAAAAAATGAACTATATGCACTAATATTTTCCCACCAACCTCTTATCATACATAGAAGACAGAAACTATTTTAAGTGGGTGTAATGGTTTAGTTTCAGGCATTTCAAAATCCTCCACCACCTGCACAGGAAACTCTGACTGAAATCTGGGCAGGGCCCCTTGGTGCAGCACCCAGGACATGGCAGCATGCCCGAGGGCTGAGTCTGGCTACCAGATGGTCACATGAAATCAGCAGTAGGGACATGGTAGTTGGTGAAAGGCATGTGACACAATTCCTCAACAGAGGTTTGCAGCCAGATTCACGTTGCCTCTACCTTCTTGCACTTTTAGGATGCAAACTGATTCGATGTTGAATTCAATTAAATATTGACATTATTTCCTGAATGCCAACTATGAATCAGGCAGTGTGCTAAGGGTTTAACAATGAGGAAAACAGATGCTTGACATCAAGAAGCCCTTCAGGTGAAGGAGGAAAACAGATAAATAACACCATAAATGACAGGAGGACCGGAACAGTTACATATTAAGTATTGAGGGAACACAGATGAAAGAGAAAACAATTTTACTACAACACATAAAAGAAGTGAAGTTTGAAATGGGCTTTGAAGAATAAGTATGGGTTTCCCAGTTAGACAATGATAAAGTAAATTCTAAATTCAAAAAAATTTTTTGGATTGTTTGAATTAGAACAGATAGTCTAATGTATCTGACTGTGGACAATGACCTCAAACATGAGCAGGGCAGAAACTTACAGAGCTAACAAATTAATCCTATGCTAACTAGTCAGGACATCCTGCTGAAGAGAATGTGGGTTTAATAAGAAGGGTGAGATAACAAGTTTTTGTTTGCAAGGCGGTATATATATTATAGTGGCTAAGTGTATGGCTTCTAGAATTAGTATGCCTGGGTTCAGAAATCAGCTCTACCACTGAGAAGGCTTGAGGTCTGGGGCAAGCTCCTTGACCTCTCCATGCCTCCATTTCTTCTATAAAATGAGCATACTAATAGTACCTATTTCACAGAGTTGTTGAGACATGTATACATAAAACCAGAACAGTGTCTGGCATATAGCAAGCAATGCAAAAGTGCTGGCTATTATTATTTTAGAAAAATAAAGTTAATGATATTATGGAGAATGGAAACAGTCAAGAAAAGATTATAGGCAAGGATTTCATTTAGGAGGCTACTGAAATTGCATCTGTAAAAAATTAAGTGTATCTGTGAAAACAATTTTCTGTGTAGATTTCCAAATAGAATAGCCATGTATTATATAAATTCACATGTAGTACAAAATATATATACATTAAAAAGTTGCTATTCATACATTCCAAGTAAGGTGTGTGTGTGTGTGTGTCTAAATCTTAGGAAAACTAATAAAAATGCCAGTATATAAGTAATAAATACAAATCTATTCCCTATAGTCTACCTAGTAGGTATTGCATGTATAATTGTAATTTAAGATTTAGTAACTTGGAAAGTAGATGACTGAAAAAGATGAATAATTCTTTCACTGTATATTAGGTACTTGCTCAAAATGAGGGACAAGGAGGATTATGCACCCCTGCCACGACACCCTTCTAGTCCTAGTGTCAAAGCTCAATAGGAATAGAGGAAGCACACTGCTTCCCATCTCCTTCTGCCAAGAAAGTCCCATTTACTGTAAAAGCTTCAGAAATCTTTAACAAAAGAACTCCATTTAAAGTCCCAAAATTCTGTTTCTCAAAAAATATTACTCTACAGTCTAGAAACAACATCCAGGCCTCAAAGTGCTATACTGTCATTACTTCTAAAAATAAACTGAGTAGATCAAAGTCTTGAGGTCAGTTTCAAATAATGTGCTGCAGCAGCTGTACAAGCAGTAGCTCCACTCCATCCTCTGCAGACAGTGCTTCCCCGAAAGGACAAGCCTGCTTTTCCTAGGCTCTGCGGCTTGTCCCTGAGGAGAGCTGGCAGCGGTTAACTGTCACACCTCCAAGACGGAAGAGGCTGAGCAAAGCCCCTCATTCTTTATTGATTGCCTTTAATAAGGCCCCCTGAGAGAGCAAACCAATGAAAGGAGAGATTCTCCAAATCCAGCAGCTTTTTCCAAATGGAATCTCAACCTATGTCCTAGGATTCTGTAAATGATGTCCTGGGCCTGCTATCATATGCAGGAGCCCTGAAACCACCATACATTATATGTATATGAACAGATATATGTAACTTATTCCATATTTTACAAGGAAGCTCATAAGCCTACAGAGGATAGTACACTATGTCTCTAAATTATACAAATAAACAAAAATAGGTAAAAAGTGTTGAGTAAAAATATTTTAATTTTATATCAATGTAGTCATGAAAATCATACACTTATTAATATAAATAATATATGCCTTTGAGAACAAGGAAAGATATACCGTTAATACTACCTCTTTTTTTTAATTATAATTAAAAAAAATAAACTACATAAATGACTAATCAATGAATGCCAAGTCACTAAAATGTACTTGATGCTAAACAATGTCCTGTGATACTAATATTTAAAATAACTTTTGTCTTGAAGGTAATGGGAAAAAGTTAGCTAAATATTTTCAAATAACAAGCCCAAATAATTGAAATATATCTCTATGAAAAGGCACCATCTGGTACACCTCTGTAGTATTAGTCTCTGTACATTTTCTCAATGCTCTGTAAAAATATCCATAAGCAATGGTACTAAAGAGAACATTTTACCTCTCCTTTTTTGCTAACAACAAAACTGCCAAAATCTTGTTATTTTTCTAAATGCCGTAATGATTTAACATTTATTTGGGATCTCTAAATTCTTTAAAAGAGGATTTTTATTACACTTTTGATGTGTTTCCCTTTAAATTTAAGAAAGAAATACAAAGTTTATTTCTGGAATCATTTTCTTCACCAAGTAATTAGGAATTTGGGGAATTAAATCCACAAAAATTTTGAGCCACAGTCCATGTATGCAGAGTCTTGTAATGTTTTATATTTTAAATGATTTAAATATATTTTAAATATGATCATTGAGAAAAAAATATTTCAGCCCCGATTTCTCATAAGAGAACCATTCTCAAACATCTTAGTTAGTCTGAGATTGTATGCCACAACTTTTAATGTAAACATATTAAGCCCCTTTGCAAGTTTTCAATACATGTGCATATAATATACACACCAGACTGCTCAAATGATTAATACTTAAAGGTACATTTAAAAACATCAGTGGAGGGGAACAAAAAAAGAAGTTCCACAAAACAAAAAAACTAATGGATATAAGTTTCCCAGAAGGGAAAAAATAGATTATGTATATAATAAAATGTTTCCAAAATTCACCTGGAAAATAGCATGAGCACTGGTGTTCTCTTCTTTGCATCTGCTTCTACTGTGACCTTTCCTAAACTGAGCACAGGAAATTATTAAAATTATTAATAATCTTAATCCCAGGTAATCTATTATAAATCATTACTTAGCTATGATCAACAGAAAATGTCTAGCAGTATAATGTCTACACAAATGGATGATATATAAATGTTTCTTGGCTGAATAAACATCAATTGGCCCTATATGTCATTTTATGTGGTCTGTGGTCACAAACCATCTTCACACGGGCAAGCCAGGTCATTAACCAAATCAAATTCCAGTGGTTTAACCAATCAAAAAGTTGATAGCCTAAAAAACTCAGTCCCTTTATCAGGAGAAACAGTGACTGAAATGGACCAATAGACATTGCCCTCCAACTCAAAACGAAGTCAGGCAAAGGGTAATCAGTCTGCTACAAGTAAGACTAAGTTTGTCTAGTGACAAAACAAGGAAATCTTGTCTCTAAAGCTTTTTATCTGCCATATACTTCATATGAAGTAAGAAACAAGAATTCCTTGGACACCCACCTCCCAGATGAAAATGGGAAGCTTCTGACTGTTCCTATCAATAACATGAAAGCAGCCAAGTACATGTGAGATATTTTTATTCTCCTTTTACTCTTAACATGAAATACTAAATCATCAATCACTCCACCTATTTCCTATATCCTTTCTTGGTACAATCATCATAAAAAATCTCACATAAACATTGTAATTTTCAGATGATGTATCATTACAAAATAATATATGAACTAAAATTTCTAAGCACTAAGAAAAACACATTTACAAAGTGAAAAAACACACACAGGAAAATAAAACTTTTTTCAATTTAATAGACATTAACACCTTATCAAATAAAACCGTTAGGTATATCAGGCTCAGCAAAAGAAAAATACTTAATTCTCCTAATTACTAAGTAATGACTGATTTCTACAGTGACTAAATCTGAACCAGCCTTTCAGAAGATTCTGCACTCCACCATCAGCTATCAAAACTATGTCTATTGCCATCCAAAAGCAGCACGAGGCAAGTTAAGTGGATCTCTCCTTTACATTATGTGTATCTGCCAACCATGTGCCCTTCACAAGGTTGTCTGCATGTTCTCAGAATTTCATCTGGAAAGCAACCTTATTCAGAAGAGCTTAGGAGCTCTGGGGAGAGGGAGGTTGCATTCCCCTTTCAAACCATGCCCAGTCTTTAAACACATGAGAATAAAACCACTTTCCAGTTAAATGACATGGTTTCTGTTACATGTACTTGACATTAGAAATAGCATAGTAAACCATCTATTTTTACAATTATCTTCTCTATGTAGATGTTTCTAAAATTTCCAAACATCTCCAGCTGCCAGAGGTTCATCTTCATAGGACATCCTAGGAAGTGCTTCAGAAACATCCCTCTCAGAACAGGACCCACCTCTTCTAGCTCCTGCTGCCCAAACATGCTCCTTCACATTTTATACCTCTGTGGGGACAGTGGAACTTTCTGACCAGGATTCCCACCTAGCCTTAATTCCTATATACACACCCATTGTGTATATAAGAGCCTGCTGCACATTTATGGGATGTTTATCAGCTACAGAGCTGTTGGTCAGTTGCAAGAGTGCCAGCCCAGGAGAGGGGTGGAGAGGAAACATCCATTCCCTCCTCCCCTCAGTTCTGGCATGTAATTGGTCAGGCATCTGCCAGTCACCGGAGACCCACCCACAGAGCTCCTCCCTAAGTGTGGGAGCAGGGAGCTTGGAGCACCACCAGGAGCATGGGGAAGGAGCCATGGAGCCCCAGTGCTCCTTGAGGATTAAGCTCGTGCTGGGGAGTAGCACCTATAGCCAGCCTGGGGAGCACATATGAGCCAGCCACGTGTGCTGAGCTGTCTGTGACAGCCATGGGAATAAACGTGGTGCCCCTTTTACCCCCAGCTTCTTGCCCTTGCCTTTATTTGGTCTCACTACATTCATAGAGAACTTGGCCAGGCGGGGAACCCCCTCCTCCCAGAGCTACAACCTCACTTTCCTTCATTCATATATTCTGTCATGGAATCGTCAACTTTCTGACTCTGAAATGGCTTTCAAACTCATCTCATCCTTGCCTTCCAACTCCTGCTGCCCTAACCCATATCATCGCTTCCTCTCTAAACATTTATGATGGATTTATAATGCTGTCCTCAGTCTCTTTCAAAATTGGACCTATACGAAAAAGTGACCATGGAAGAAAAAAAGGGCAAAAACAGGTTAACATACAAAGCAGGATGAACGCATCTGAAAAAAATAGTTAAAAGGATAAATGAGAATAAACAAAGAGAGGTGAGAAGATGGAAAGAAGACTCTTCCCCAGTCCTGACTGCCTCCATGTCCTCCTTCAGCCCCACCCTGAATGAGAACAAAACTGTCTGATGCAGAATCCCCTCCATTCCAAGTTCCGTCTTTAAAATACACAAGTATACACATACATGTCAATGACAGAATTTTATGTGTGTGTATACAATAGGGTCTGCTGTCATTATGATTATTTATCAAGTGTTTACAAATGTGAATGTAAAAAGTGTTCTGAAGAACAGGCAGAGAACCCTCAATATTGAACACTTCTGTGGTGTGATATAAGTGGTAACCCTCCCTCCTTCAGGACCAAGGCATTTGAGCTAAGGTAACATTTGATCAAAGGCCTGAATGATGAGAAGGAGCCACCTTCACTTAAGGAGAAACATTATCTTAAGTTGGAATACTGTGGTGAGGTAAGGGGTAATATGGGGAAACATCCATGTACAAATGACAAAAGGAAGCCAGATCAAAAATAATCAACTGAGTTCCTAAGCTGTTGGGATCATTTGAGGTGGTTGGCTCTCAGCTGAGAGTCCTTCTGGCATTTTGGGCTGCCTCAGCTAGAGAAATAAAGAAAATTGAGCTCCCAATTGTGTTAACAAGGTCATCCTGAGCAATATAGTTATTATCTTGGAATAACTGAGGCAAAAGAATAATTGAAAATATTATTATTATTAAATAGCCAAAGTTGCATTTTTCAAAATGTCTACTGAATGATTTCCCAGCAACTGCCTTATCCTTTTACCATGTATGATGATGATTAAAACTCTCTCCCACTTTAAAATATCTGTTTTCTTACTAATGTGGAACAATTTCTAGATCAGTCCTAGAAAGGCTTTAATTTGAACTAATTTTTTTAACCACATACATTGATTTCACTGGGCACTGCATTGTGCTAGAAGGATAAGATACTATGAAACTGAAATTGAAGAATTACAGTTCTGTATATGGTATCAGATATATAGTCTCGGGCCAGTTCCTCTGTCTGAGTACTTCTCTACTGATACTGGTAACAGATCACACAGGGACATGAAAGGTACTGTTTGTAAATTCCCTAAGATCCAAAACCCTTAGACAAAAACTGAGATGATTTTACTGCACAAAATAAGTTATTACAAGCACAAAGTGAAAGAGGAGAGGGGATGCAAACTCAACAGTCCAAGCAGGTTTATTGCTGGACCTGAGAGGGCCCCCTCTGTCCTGGCCAGCAGAACAAAGGAAAGAGAGTCTCTAAAAGGTCAAGAGACTTTTTATGGCCAGGGCTTTGGTGGGCTCTTTGAGGGGAGGGGTCAGGGGTAAAGTGGGCCTGTGGCTTGCTGACCTGTCCTCTGGAGAATGCTTGTAGTCTAGGGAAGATGACACCTAGGTCCCTCTGAGATGGTGGGTGGGCTTATTCTAAAGGCGGTACTCAGGTCCAGATTCCATCACAAAGTAGTTAAGATTCACAATTGTCTTGGGATTTACAACACAGAATATTTCTTAAGAGAGTACTCTGTATTCACAATAACCCAAAAGCATTACAGCAATTCAACATCATCACTGTCACAAAAAAGATACTCCTAAAGAATGGAATACCATCCATTAAAATTAAAAAGATATGGCTTATCCATCACGACACTTTTAAAAACTAGAAAACTGAAAACCCTACCTGCTCTACATAGATTCTTAGACTTGGGTACCATACCTGCTCTACCAACAGTTCAGAATGTGAAGGTGTATACTCCATAAGATTAAAACTATGCATCCTAATTGGAAAACCAGGTGGAAAGAAATGCATAGTCTGATGTTCGGAATAAAGGATATGCCATCAGGCTGAGTAGACTTTCCTGGGCTACTACTCATTCTATGTCTGCAACTGCATTTAGAAAGATTTATAGATGTCCTGAACGACTGAGGAAATCCCAATTACATTTGCCTTCACTGCTTAAATGGGTGGTGAAGGAAACTGGCCAAATTACACAATGACTCTTCTGTGAAGTGTGGCCAATGAATTTTGCTTTCTGCTTTAACAAATTTTCTCCCTACTCCTCAGAAAAGGACAAAGAAAAATAGCTACACATGGGAAGAATAAACTCAACTTTTGAACAATTACATAAGCAAGACTTAAAATTCTCTTGAGGAAATCACTGAATAATAATATATGAGTTGTTGCTAAGTGTCTCAATCTTCACTCCTCTTCTCTAAGAAGAGATTATCTCTAGCACTCAAAGTTCTTCATGAATTCCAGGTTCTTTCTCTCTGCATTAGAGTTCTCTATTGACCATTTCCTTACATTCATACACCAAAATACCAATTCAACCCTGAGAAGATGAAAACAGGTATCCTTAGTCCTCCTGATAAAATATATTTAAAATAAGTAACATCAGTTTGATATTATTCACTAAACAAAAATGTGCCTGTAATCTTCAGTATGTGAGCTTTTTGAGTAATATTCAGTTTTTGATGATTTACAATTACAGTGTTAATTCCTTTTGCACTAAATTTTTGCAGAAAACAAACATGTATAAAACATGTGTATATACTAATATATTCCCTGAATACAAGTGAATGAATTTTACATCATTCTTAGGAATATTATCTTCAATGACTATCATTTAAAACAAATCTTGTTTTCAAATTCTATATCTTGTAGAACTGCTTGTAATGATTTTCACAAAGTAACAGGGTACAGGAAAGCTTTTACTTCCTTATTCAAGCAGAAACCCACAGGAAGTCATTTATATTCCCTCTGACCCTTAAAAGATGTGAAAAATAAATAAAACAAGTCTGCAGCAGCTCACTGTAAACTGATTCTGAGCTAACCTTTCTGAGGCATACCAGTTACAGAACAGAACAATGAGCAAGGAAGAATTCTGAGTAAGGGGTCAGCAAAAGAAAGCCAATCCTAAATAATCTCCTTGGGTATCAGTCCTTCCCAATGTGCTTTCATTATGTTGACAGAAGCAACATTTGTAAAGTTTATAGGCTCCAAAACTCCCTTAAAAAAATTCCTAGGAGACTAGCCTGGAAGTCAGGAAAATCAAAGAAAGACTTAGCTAGTTCGGCTGTATTCCAAAATGTTAACAGATTTTTTGAGACTTTACTGGTGCACGGTATTTGGACGTGACCCAGTAAAATACTGACTTTTATTGGTAGCTTCAGTTAAGCTCTTGCGAAAGACCAGCTACTCACTTCCTAAGATTCAAATACTCCTCTGCTCCTGATCCTTATAGAGAAAATGGAAACAAGTGAAGGCAGCAAGTGGCAGAGGAGAAAGAATTAATGTTCTGTTTCCCTTCTGCTTGGGTCTGTTACTGATATTCCTTGCATTCCAAATGGGATGGAAATGTTTGGTTCTTGAAAGGTTAATGGAGCTCTATTGGAAATTTTTGCTCAGGACCTAAGAATTTTAAAGTATGTCCTGTGAATTCTAAGGTCAGATATGGCTATAACCAAATATAAGTACAAAAATAAAACAATCTTATTATGAATAAAAACATTTTCACTTGTCTATGAAAGCCATTTGGGGATTATCCACAGGAAATGTGGATAATATTAGACTTCAGTAATATATATTTGTAATATATAGTACTTAAATATTAGTAATATATACTACTTAAATAATGTTTTCTAATTTTAATTATTGACTAAAATGAAAAGTTAGGAAGACAGTATAGTATCTGCTATAAAACCACTGTATTAAATAAGCATTACAAAACTAACTGGAAATGACTTTTAATGTATCCACTCTCCCTCACTTACCCTAGAATAGCATTACCAAACAAAAGCCAAAACCCTCCCTCTATATATGCAAACCTCCCATGTTTGTTAGTCTTCAAGAACCTTATATGAAAATAAAAGATGCCTTTATTAGCCACATCAGCTAGCCACTTTATCTGGGGGTAAGTGGGCTAATGCAGGGGTGTAAAAATCAGCCAGTCTGTCCAGAGACTGCAAATGCCATGTATCATCATCTGACTTCAAACTTTAGGTGTTTCCTAACCTTTAGACCAATGAAGCATGGCAATATATTAAAGTCTTCAGGAAAAGAAGATCTAGTTTCTTACCCACTGCTGATTTATTAATGAAGCATTAATACAAGCTTTCATTAATGTTTTCAGCTCTTGCAGTGAAGCTGTTCTCCAAGTGCCACCAATGTGTTTATATTTTGAGAAATTAGTACTCAAGAATAAGAGGCAACCTGCAACTCAAAAATGCTCCATTTCTCAAAGAGCCAGTGTCTCTATGAATGGAAAAGTCAGCATTTGGGTTTACAAAGGCTCTTACTTTGGGAATGTGGGTCACATGCTCATTACCTTTAGTAAGAAGGAGCAAGCAGCTTTGATTGTAATATCTCTCAAGGGTATCATCAAGACCTATTGAGTACTGGACAGACAGGTGACACGGTCTACTCTGCTGTGCACTCCCCCTTGCCCTGTGTGTCATCCCATCCACATATGAGGAAAAGAAAGTAATTTACTGGAACATTGTTAAAAATATCAAAAGGTAAATTTTAATAAGCTTCTCTTCATACAGCTACCTACACAAACTTAGGCACAATTAAATGCTTTCTTACATTGCACACTCAGTGATGTACCTGTGAGTGTCCAGGCTTTTAAGTGATTAGCAATTTTCTTGAGGCTAGAAACTTGTAGCAATGCCTCTGTCGTCCACAGCACAGGTACACAGTGTTCCACATGTTTATGGACTGATTCACAGATGGGCAGGCCTTGATTGTCACACAGTTGATACAGAAATAAAGACTGCTAGCAAAAGGAACATGAAAATAAGTTTCTAATTTTCCATTTAGAACATGATCTGATCACAAGTAGAGAGTCATCAAGAAGAATCCTTCATATCATTAAAATGAGTATTTATTCTGACTACATCTCAAAATGAGAAAAGCAGAATGCTCCTCAAGCCTTATTCTTGACTCCTCTTTCCCTCATACTCCATATTCAGTTGTCAGAGGCTCCTATCGACCCTGCTTTCAAATGTAACGAGAACCCAGCCACTCCTTACCATCTCCACCACAATCACCCAGGTCCAAGCCAATCATGCTTCACCTGGGTCCGTGCACTAGCCTCCAATTTGTCTCCCTGCTCCTGCTCCCTCAGTCTATATTCAACACAGCAGCCAGAGTAAGCTCGTTGCAACCTAAGTCAGATAATATTACCGTCCACAGGCCAGCCATCTCACACAGCATAAAAGACACAGGTCTTGCTCTACGATCTGCAGTGCCGTGTGTGACCCCTATGCCCCTGCCCCACTTTAGCTCACCTCCTAAACTCTCTGACTACTCACTCTGCTCCAAACACACTAGCCTCCTTGCTGTTCCTTGAACATACTAGATATGCTACCAACTCAGGACCTTTGCACTTCCTGATCCCTCTGCTTAGAAAGCTTTTCCCAAAGGTATACACATGGTTAGGCCTTTACCTCCTTCACAACTTTTCCTTAATGTGCCAAACTGAGGTCTACCCTAACCATCATATGTACAATTGCAACACACAACCCCAGACAGATGCACACCCACACTTATATACTCCTTGGCCCCTTCTCTTGCTTCATTTCTTCCACAGACCTTATTACTATCTCACATACTTATATCTTACAGATGACTAAAATGTAAGCTCTGTGAAGGCAGACATTTTCTTCTATTTTAATCCCTGCTGCATCACCAGGGCCTAGAATGGTGCCTGGCACATAATAAGCAGAAAAATTACTATTTGTTTCATAACTTAGTGGACCCACTGAGAAGCAAGAGGGAAGAATTAATGTCCCCACACAATCACTCAGAACAGTTTCAGGCATCGCTCTCACCTTCTCGAGGGTTGTTATCATCCACCATATTATTAATCTATTAACAACAGCTATTAAGTGACTGTATTTGTGGATTGTCCAGGAGCACAGTCCAGGAGCAGCCGCTTCCTTCTCATCGCCATCACAGATGAGACAAAATATACACTGAAGCAATCCAGTCACCTAGCTAACATTTATTGAGTGCTTATGATATGCCAGGCACTGTACTAAGCATTTCAATAGATTATTGAATCCTCACAACATTCTAAGATACAGGTTATTATTACTTTCTTTCTTTTTAAAAGGAGGGAACTGAGGCTCAGAGGATTTAAGGAACTTTAACACAGCTAAAAAATGAAAGAAACAAACTTGAATTCAGGTCACCTGTCCAGAGGCCTTGTTCTTAACTCTTGCATTTAACAGAAAGATGGTCCCATCATGACACACATAGAAGGTAATGTGTAAGTATGTTTTGAGGTAGTCTGAAAAACAGCCTAAAAAGAAATAACACTTGGATGTACAAGGAAGCACAATGTCCCTTAATTCAAAGGAGTCTGTTTTGGTACAGGAGGCAGTAGGGACCTAGTACATCTGAAACAGGAAGTTGGTGATACTGACTGAGGGTCTCTCCATAAGTACACTGACTCTGGTCTAAGGGGAACGAAGAACAATTAGATCATCCTTATGCTTGAGGAATTCAGCTCCTGACAAAGACAATTACAGGGGAATGATGAAGAAGCCTGAATAGGCCAGGTGATGGAGAGCGAGTTTGCAGGAGAACAGTGAGAGAAGTAACAGATAGAAGAGAAGAGATTACAGAGGATTTCAGGAGTCAGAGGAATTTGAATTTTGTTGTAAAAATACATTAATTATAGGTTTTTGAGGTACACAAAAACCTATAATTGTTGAATGAAAGATTCTAAAATGCATTCAAAGCCCTGGCCTAGAAGCTTTCTCTCCTTGTATACTTGGATAAGAGAAAAAAATAATTTGTTAGCATCTCTCAACTCACCAACAATCTTGGAAAAAATGAGTATTCTTTTGTACTATACTAGGCTGGTTCTTATGAGAAATGACTCATTTAATACTTCTCTGTTTTGAAATACCTATAAAAAATTCCAAAGCATAGCTGATTTTTTCCTCTAGAAATAACTCCCTCAAATAGAAGTCCTCAAAATTTATCAAATAGCCCATTTTCTCCTGCAATTAAACTACTATGAACCACTGCAGAAGTCCTAGTGTAAAAGAACCCACCTTCCCTTTCCTTCCTGCTGACAAAGCTGGCAAGCCACGTCTACATGGGACAGATTATTTATAAGTGGTAATATTCATTCAGTACCTATATTCATTGCTTTTATTTTACTCTTTCCTCATCCACAGACTTGGACATATAACTACACATCTCTCTGTGCCTCAGATTCATTATCTATAAAACATGGATCACAACAGATCTACCTGGTAAGGTTTTGTGATAATTCACTGAGTAAATATATGCCACATGTATACAATTGTGCCTGGCCCACCGTTAAGTACTCGATAAATATTATCTATCATCATTGTTATTATTGTATGCATTTATATTTTTTTATCAGTCTTTAAATTTAAAATATTTTACAATTACATTTCCTGCTAAAATAATTCAAACAGTACAAAAAAGAAAAAGTAAAATGAAAATCCTCCTTCTCCACCACTGGCTCCCTCAGCCCCACTCTCCACAAGTATCACTGCCTTCATGTCTTTTCAGACAAAATTTGTGACAGGAAACATAGCTACATACCCAGGCATTTTTCTTTTTTATTTACATAAGTTAGACCACACTACATAAACTGCTCTATTTGCTTTTCTTTCATCTAATGATATGTCTTATACACCTTTCCATGCATAGGTACATTAACCTTTTTAACATGGCAGTCAATAATTTGGATATTTTTTATTTAATTAACTAAATTAACTATTTTTTCATAATTTATTTAATTAGTCTCCAATTGATAGACATGTATGATGTATCCAGTTTTTACTATTACCAAACAATGCTTCAGTAAATATTTTATGTGTACACACACACTTTTGGGGTTACATAATTCTAGAAGTGTGTCTGCTGGATAAATGGCTAAATCTAAATTTCAATTACACAGATATTGCCAAACTACCTTCAGGAAATGATACACCTCAGTAGTATATTTTTAAAATCTTAAAGTTTACATTAATCTAATAAAATAGAAATATAGATTGCACCAACTAAAATGAACACGATATGATCCCTGTGTTTATCTGCTAGTAGAGGGAGTTTTAGGAGATTATGCTGAAGGATCCCAGACTGGAGGCACAGAAGATGTCATGAAATTAAAGTAAAATCCATCATGTAAAATGCTACTTTTATTCTCCTTCTCTGCTGTTCTTTTCTTCTTTTACCGTCCACTAACAACACTCACACACTTGAGTTACCAAGATTTCATCTTCCAGTCAACGTATTCTCAAAAAAACATTGACTTATTTAAGTACTGTTATATTCCTTTTAATATTACGTCACTGATACTCAAGCATACAATCCAAGCCTTATCAAGGGGTTAACTGATCATCAATCTGAAAGCTCTAGAACACAGGTGACAAAGCCACATTCTTTCTTCCTCCATTCTGCCCCACTTTCCAAGCTCCTTAAAAAGTGACCTACATAACCCATAATCATCTTATCCTTGTCCCCAACAAAGATAATAAGATTTAAGGGAAATAAAAAATTTGTTCCATATATAACAAAACAAAACACACTTTGGGAACACCAATATAGTTATACAGAGAGCAAACATAAACTATTCTGAATGTAGATACCAAATAGTTCTGATGCAAATTTAAATTAAGAAACTCATTTCTATGCATTGCATTCATTAAAACATATACATGTATTAGCTTTTGCTTTGATAAAACAAAGGTCTCAACTTTTAAAAACATTTATGAGCAAGAGACAGTCATTCTTTTAAGAAAACTACTAGGGAGGGGACTTCCGGGAAGATGGCGGTGTGAGCAGGGCGGCAGAAATCTCCTACCAACACTATATTTATCAACGAAAACACAGAAAATACATCTATTCCTAAAAGAGAGACGAGAATACACAGGAAAGCGCACAGCGTGCAGCTACACCCGAGAGCACTCGGCACCCCAAGAGGCGGGTAAGATACGGAGCCGCGACCCGGCGGGACCCGAGCCCTCCCCACCCCAGCGCACCGGCGGGAGGAGAGGATTCAGAGGCGGGAGGGAGTGGAAGCACATCCCGCGAAGTAGCCAGCCCCGGGATCTGCGCGGGGAGCGCTGACCCACATTGCGCAGTGCAGCGGA